>CM076583.1:280136492-280736492 GCA_034641835.2 Pinus albicaulis | reverse complement strand
TAAGATAGACCTCACAGATAATTGATCTTCCTATTGTTTTGGGGCAGATCTTTTGCATTCAACACCTTTTCAACCATCTTGCTGCCAATTACACCTGAAGGCTGACACTGAAATGTTATTACCAATACTATGTGATTTTCTAGATTGTACACTAGACCGATCACTGTTTTGGTTGTCATTTGAAATTTTGATAGTGTCATTGGTAGTGTATTAACATTGTTATAATGAACAACAGAGCAATACTTATGACTATTTAACATACATCAATCAAACATAGCAATGTGGGGATACCCAAGGCATCTCCTGAAAAGGAGAGACGAAAAGCAAGAAGCTAAACTAGAAAAATAACAAATAACAAAATAACAAACAATAACACAGAGTGAAGCCAAATAGAAGAAATAACAAAATGTCAAGATTCTCATTACTGTCATTTTGGATTGGGATAAGCATAGATTCAAGCTTGTATTCCTTGGTGATGTGGTGATCTAGATGGATAGTTGGCAAGAAATTGGGTTCACTCAAATGATTGTACAATTGCAACAAGATTTAGTGGAGAAGGAGGTGGCCTTGGAAAGGCTCCAAGAAGCTATCCAAGACTAAAAGGAAGCAATACCACCTTCCTTGCCATTGTTAAAGCCAACACCATGACTAAAAGCACATTTTTAAGCTCACTTTCTGTAGACATTTCTCTAGTGCAGATTGGTGACTTTGAAAAATCATACCAGAGGCATTAGTTCCAAGATCCTAAAGCAAATGGGCTATGATTAACAAGGATTAGGAAATTCAAGGAATTCTAAACTCCATTATAGCTACACAGAGGCCAAGCATAATGGACTAGACTTTGATGGAAAAATGGAAAGGCCCATCACCATCAAGACCATTCTATAAAACCAAAGACATGTTGGTGTTGGCCTATTCATCAGGAGAAGTAGCAACAACAAATGAAGGTAGTAGTCCACTATCATATTAGCCTTCTTGTCCAAGAATCTTACCATATAAAGAATGGAATGTCTTTGTACTAGTGCTTAGCATGGTTACACACTCAAGCGATGGAAATATCTCATATAAAGACCAACTATATATGAAAATCACACAAATTATACCAATTAGTCTTATGCTACCATTACAGTGTAAAAGACTCCATGACTCAACTATCTTTTGCAAAATTTTAAAGGAAAAGTGCACAACTAATTTCATTTGGTTAACACAAACACCAAATTTGGATAAGTCCACTAGTTTGGTGGTCAATGGGCAATAAGTTAGTGATGGTAATAGTGTTGAGCCACTAGATGTGAAGTTCAGCCCTTGTCTCTAGTGACTACGTTAAGCCCTATTCAAAGGTTCAAGGTTGAGCTGGATCTACTTCAAAAGTTAACAAATGGAAGAAGAAGTCCTATAGAGTATGAAATCTCTAAGAGGGCTTCAAATATCTAAAGAAATAGGCTCCAGACTTGTTGATTTGAGAAGAAGGAAATTTTGAAGCTAATACCTTGAAAAATTGTAGCGGCATCTAAATTCATATTCAAAACAAGCTACAATTAGTCACCTTGATAATCTCTCTTGAATCATTCTACACTTGAAGCATTCTACATCATGCCCAAGCATGATTACACCATGGCAACACCTTGACATCATGCCCAACTGGGATAGCCTGTGACCTAACAGAATAGACTTATGCTGGGATAGTTTATGACCTAACATAATAGACTTCTAGAAAATGGTGGTAGGGAGCAATTGTGGCTGCAAATACTCTAGGTCCACTCCTAGACTAATATATAAGATATACAATTACCAGAAAAGGGGTGCTCATTCTACTACAAAAGGGGTCATTGGGCTGGGGAACCCACATATATTAAATTTATGTTGTTGGCCAAGAGGAATGTGAGGGAATTGGAACTGGTTGGAGTTCCTTTGAACCTAACTACAACCCAAGGGAATGCGATAAGATGGATACGATACAATGGTGGTTATATCACCATAACTAGAACAAGTAAGTATTAAAATAGTATTAAAAAAAAAAAAATCAATTTTTAAAAGCATATTCAAACTTACAATCAAATAGATGAAAAAACACATACAAAAAACCAGATAATAATCATGAACAAGCTTCATATTGAATTATGAAGTGTAAAGGAACTTACAAAATGTGACACTACGAACTTGGTCAAGCGCACAAGCAAAAAGATCCTGGACATGACCCTGGTTGACAAGTTGTATTTCTCATGATGCAAGAGGATTTGTACCTGCGCTTCCAAGTCATTCAAAATCCATAATTATTAATACAATAAATACAAGTAATTGATTTAGTATTTTTTACTCTAAGATGAATTCTTATGATAATGTTAGAACATATGTTGAGAATGTCAAAACATACCTGAATAAGCTCCTCTTCGTTTCAAGAACAATTTATTGGAGTCGCCTGAACTTGGAACAAGCCTCCCACAATCTGAAAGAGTAGCAACTAAGTCAACATTGACTTTTTTGTTTCTACGTTGGATCGAGGGAGGTTTGCTCCAAGATTAAATCGCTCCAATAAATTATTCTCTACTAAACAGGGCCAACCACGTGAAGGTGGAAGCTCTTATGGCCCTCCCCCCCCTTTCACATCACTCTCAATTCCCTAATACCCAATCTATATTTCATTTTTTACTTTCATGAGCAGAAAAAAAAAATATTCAATAACTAATAAAAAAGAAATGCAACAAAAAGTACGCAAAAAAACATTGAAAGTGCTTGACATAAAAATAGTATGATAAATGAGTTTTTAATATAACGCAAAAAACGTTCCAAGTATGGTAACATTTGTCTTATAATAATACAATATTTTACATTATCAAATTTTATTTTTCTTCTTCCTACTTATAAAGCTCCTAACTACATCATCAACATCATCGTGCTCTACTCCTGTTTTGTGCCTTTCCTGTAGAGTTGACCTAGTTGCGTAGTCATGATGTTTGGTCTCATGCAGTGATGGGGCATCGCCTACAAAAACAGATAATATTAAATTTTAATTGTCAGTTTTTAAATATCATTGAACTAGTTCGGTAATATTAATAATAAAAAATTGCAATGAGTTTATTTACCTAGTGCACCAATTGTCATCGTTGCCCTGTGTTCCTCTCTGGTGGTAGGATGCTCAAGTACAACATTCTCTGTCATTTAAACAAAAAACGTTATAAGGACACAACCATCAAGGTATAATTAGAAAAAACTATAAGTGGAAATTAATTACCATCATGGCCCTCACTGATAGTAGCATTATCGGCATGGTACCCACTACAATGATCAGGTTGCACATGAGGACCATGTACTTCTAGCAATATTTCACTCTCAACGCACTGCTCGACAACTAGGTTATTTGGCTCGTTGAAAGTGTTGCTCTCCTGATTTAAACAAAGTTGTTAGACATTAAATTTATGAACAAAAAAAACATATTAAAAGGTTAACGTTTTACCTTATCAGGCATTATGGATCTTGGGACCTGTCCCAAGCTTCTACAATGTTCAACTACGGCTTGATAGCCAGAACAGAAAACGATATCTCTATCTTCCTCTATGGTTTCCGTTCCAAATTCATCACCCTACATTACATATGATTGTGTATTTTTAATGTTATTTGATGGGATTATAGAAATGTTGGAAGACGATACAATTAATTATAAGTTGTTTAGCTACTTACAATTTTTGCAGCTAATTTCAATTAGCCGCCCTGGCCTAGCTTGTGATGGCCTTTTTTTTTCAATCCTAGCTTTGGTTGCCTTCAAGGTGTCAACAAACCTATCATCAAAAGCTTGAAGTCAAATATGACGTAGCACACTTTTATTTTAGACATAGATAAAATTAAAGCTATTGTATTAAAGTTGTAATCTACCTTGCAGGTCTAGTTAGCATTTTTCCTTCTTTCTTGGCCCTTTTCTCTTTTCCGTCATCGATGAGTGCTCTCCACTCCCTCTCTGAAACTGTGAGAGGACGCTCGTATCTAGAGTTAATTTGCAATTGCGTCCTATAGGTGTCCCTAGTATATTTCAGATATTTGTCAACTACCCGAGCCACTGTTGTTCTATCAAATGTGCCCACCCCAAAAAGGGCTTCTAGATAATCTAGAAGTTCTTTTTTCAGGTTGGAATTATGAGAATTCCACCTTGTGCGTATGGTTGGGCAAAAAATTATCAACACCTTGCTCTCCAAAAACCTGTAGAACTCATTTTTTCCTACACAAAAAAAAGATATTATCATTAATTTAAAAATAAAAATCATGATAAACTATGTTTTAGATAGAGTACATGAAATAGTTAAAATATTAAAACTTACCTGGGAGTTGTACGTTCTTTATGGTAACACCTTCATCGTTCACCAAAAACGTGCCATCAATGGTCCACGTGGAGGTGACACATGTAGCTCCAGGAAACACAATAATATAGTTGGTCATACCAGCCTCATCACTACCAACACATTCAGTGGTTGGCTAGGTGTCTTCTTGGGTAGGGTGTGTTTCTTGGCTGCCACCTAAAGGCATAGAAGGTGTACGAGAGGGTCGCTCGACAATCTCTTGCCTTTGTCTCCCACTACCACCAACACCGGGGGTAGCAGGTGTCAGATAAAGCTACATACAAAAGAATTTTTTTGTTAGTTTAGTTAATGTAAAAATTAAAAATCAAACTACCACAATTGATCTCATTCAGAACAAAAAAAATATCCTTTTGATTTTTTATTATTGCCTTATATGTTTCTAGCTGGGTCATACGTTGTGTTATCCTCATTGATGATTCAGGTGTTTGAGGCGTAACGTCTACCAAATGCTCAAGTTCCAACTTTGCTTTTCGCGCCTTTTTTTGCAGCAACAGCAATGGACATGAGGATGAAGAAAAATCTTCCTCGTTGAGGGAAGAATCAGGTGCACCATGGCCAGGCGTCTGCATATTTGAACAAAATTAACATTATTTCAATTATGTAAATAACTAAAATACCTGAAGATCGAGCAATATTGGCACTTTACATGTTCTTCATCTGGCCCCTTTCCGCAATCATCCTATCTCGGAGTTGTTCCTGTACTGCCACAATCAGTCTGCCACATTGCAATAAAATTAGAAATGTGAAAACTTGAAAACAATATCTAACTTGAAAACACAAAATGAAAACTGGAATAATTTCTAAATTTATAGTGAAGTGCTTGAATTCAGTTGAAATTTTTTTGATTGAATTTTTATCCTTAGATGCTTTTAGTGCATGTTTGGATGATTTGGTTCTTGCTCGTTGTGATTATCAAAGAAATATATTTATGAATGAGCTAGGAAATTATAGTGGAAATGAAATATCTGCTAAGAAAGTGGTTCAACAGTTTGCCTTCTTAGGGCTTGAAATGTTTCAAGGGATGAAAAATTTTCCTAGAGATTAGCTTAATTAGATTTGCATGATAAGGATTTTGTTTTGATTAATGGTCCTCCAAGTGTCCACAAACATTCATTACATGGATTATAATCATACGTACATATGGGCTCTATAATGATTATTAACCCTCTAATATGGTGGCCACTTGGTGCAGATTTTGATGGGGATTCCATTCATGTTTTTTATCCCCGATATTTAGAATCTCAAGTTGAGCTTTCTCAGCTTCTAAGTGTGGATCAACAAATGTTTAGTTCCCATTTTGGAGAGGCAAGAATAGTACTAAGTTTTGATACTTGATACATTTTTGTATGCCAATCTTTTATCCATTCACATGATGTAGAATCATACCATCGGGGTTGGAACAAAGACCTTGGGCTTTTGGAATTGAAATCAGTAGCAAATATCTATAAATACACAAGGTGAAGTATTATTTTTTCTCAATGGTCAGTAGGCTTTTAATTGGTAATAAATTAATATGCAATATTTCACTTATCCATGTGGCATATTGATAACACCCAAGGTGGATCAATGTAGTAACCAAGTCATATTCTCCTATCACTTCTGTTATATGCTTGTTATAATGTTTTAGACCAAGTTTGGTATGTGGATTGGTCCTAGTGATCGAGTTTAATTAGTCTATGTACACTTGTTCTTAGAAACATTGTATGAATTGACCTTGGAGAGTTTAAACACTGTAGCAGTTAAGAGAATGATGATTGGTATTTATGATAGTTGTGGCAGATGGCTGGTATTGGCATGTGTAACTGTTGCATCTATAATTTTTCCTCCCTTGGTCAAAATTCTGACACTTTAGTTCCGACACTTTAGTTTTAAGGGAGGAAAACTTTTCCTAGAGATTATATTAAATAGATTTGCATGATAAGGATTTTGTTTTGATTAATGGTCCTCCAAGTGTCCACAAACATTCATTACATGGATTGTAATCATACGTACATCTGGGCTCTACAATGATTATTAACCCTCTAATATGGTGGCCACTTGGTGCAGATTTTGATGGGGATTCCATTCATGTTTTTTTTCCCCAATATTTAGGATCTCAAGCTGAGCTTTCTCAGCTTCTAAGTGTGGATCAACAAAAGTTTAGTTGCCATTTTGGAGAGGCAAGAATAGCGCTAAGTGTTGATACTTGATACATTGTTGTATGCCAATCTTTTATCCATTCACATGATGTAGAATCATACCATCGGGGTTGGAACAAAGACCTTGGGCTTTGGAGGCACGTCACTCATGATATCTCTCCTAAGTTGTGATGGAGTATATCACTATCTTACGATTACTACTGTTGATTCCTGAAAGCTAAAAGATAAAGAGATACAAGTGATACTGAAAGAAAAGGTGAATCCAGAAGGAAAAATTTAAATTGTATAAATCAATACTCCATACCAGAAATAGAGGTAAGATGTAGAGGAGGGAGCAGAGCCATCCTCATCTCCATCACCAACGTATCAATGCAAATACCAACAATAATGTCCTGTATAGAATGCCTAACGCTGAAGATTTAGCCAGGGCATCATGGGAGGAGAAATATGGTGGTGATCAGTTGAACCCCTCCTAACATTTGAGGCCAGAGAGAAAAATCTTGTGATGGACATTTGGTTGCTTGATATGGGCACAAATCTGCACTAAAAGCAGATGGTGACTAGTTGTGTAATAATGAAACAATAGTTAAGCAATATGACTAGCTGTGCAATAATGAAACAGCAATAGAACTAAGCAATATAACTAGCTGCGCAATAATGAAACAGCAGTATGACTAAGCTAGTAGAAATGAATAGCAATAGAACCAAAACGGGTCAAATAACTCATACAGCTATCATTAAGTAATTTTGCAATCGAGTTCTCTGTAAGACTTAATTAAACAACACTGGTCAATCGAATAATTGCTTTATTATGCCACACAATGCATGGAGATGCAGAATGATGAAATCAATCTTCCTACGGCCTAGAAATTAACTATCATGACAATAGATGAACCAGTGTTAACAAAACATTATCAGAAACGAGATTGCACTTGTCTCATTCTAAGAACACAATTTCCAACGATTCATTAAAGAAAAAAAGTTGTAATTATATCAAATGGAAATATGTATTAAAACTACACCAAGTTTACAGATATCGATTCTGTAACTTTCTAGAACATGAAAATGTGCGTGGAGCTCCCGGAGGTTGGGCCCAGACCTACAAAAGCCTCAGCACTGAGGAAACTTCAGAAGATAGTTACTCAAAACTCTCTGTTACATCCAGGAATGCTACAAAATATAATTAGACAAGTTGTTCTGGATTTTCTATTATCGGTGATCTTCTTCTCTCATTTTTTTTTTTGCCCTTTTAAAGGTGACCTTCGGAATTTCGAGAATGTATCTCAAACGACAGTCGGCTACGCGTGGTTGTGGTTTGAGTTCTTAGACTCAATCTACTCGTTCGCCTTCTATTGGTCGTTTTCACTGCTCTATGCTTGCGTCCGTTGATTGGCTTTCTTTTGCTATTGGTTTAGGCATTCCTAGTTTCCTGCAGGTAAAGACAAGAAGAGTCAATTCATTATTATAAATCATCATTTCTATGATTAGTCTGATTGTTCCTATTTTCATGATTTTCATTCCTTATCGTTAATATGAAGAGGCACTACAAGAAAAAAGGACATTGGTGAGGGTCATGCTTGTGACGGACCTTTAAGGTCTGTCACCAATGCCACGTATGGTGACGGTCCTTAAAAAAACGTCACTGTAAGTGTATATAGTGATTTTCCTTTAAGGTTCGTCACCAAAGCCATTTTCAATGTCACTTTTGGTGAGGGTCGTTAAAGGCCCATCACTAATTCTCTCTTTGGTGACACTTCTAGTGACAAACTTTTAATGACCCTAACCAATGCTCTTTTTGTTACTTTTGGTGATGGTCACAAAATGTTCGCCACCATTGATCATTCCAATGAGTTTTTGATGATGCTATATGCCTCTTAATATATTTTTTTTCAAAAGATAACTATTTAAGGCCATTATTGTGTAGTATTTTTTATGATATTTCCAAGGCCATATTGGTTATAATCAGTCAATTTTTTAAGAAGTAATTAGTGTGTATCATTTCCCTCAAGTAATCACTAGTCGAATAGAGTTTTCCTATGAGTCAACACATGATTCATATCTATTAAGTTTATTATCTATAAAATTCCCTTTAGATAAAGTTCCACTAGAGTGTATAGAAAAAATATTATTTAATACATAATCAATCTCTGCCAATTCTATTAATGATAAAGACCTAATACTCCTCAACAATTCAGGCACACCTTAAATTAATGCTTTGTCACACACTAACATTTCTTAGCACCTCGCATGTCTTGGAACATCTTTGTACCTAGAACATATTGTCATGAAACCAATGCCAAAGCACATGGTGGCATGTGCTAGCACAACATGGAACTCTTCTAGCATGTGTTAGCATGCATGTAGTCCCTAACATGCCCTGGAACACCTTGGTTGAACGCATTGACATGCATTAGCACTTGGCATGTATTGGGACCTATTATTAGTGTGACTAGCATGTCCCTTTTGAAAAAGATAAAGTCCTGACTTATTGACCCTCTTATTTGTTCATTTCCTTACATTTTGGATTGGTTCTTCCTTTTGTTGCCTTGACACTTCTTGACAGATATTGACATACCCGGCACCCTACACATCCTTAGCACCTGACATGTATTGGCATATCTTGGAACTATTTGGAACATATAATTAGCACACCCTAGAACTCCCTAGCACACTTTGGCACTTATTTACATGCCTTGATATTCCCTAGCATGCCTCACCAATGCTTAGCACACCTTGTCACTCCCTCCTTGGCATGATAGCTAGCACTCATTAACACTAGTCCTTGGCACACATTCCTCAAATTCACTAAATTCCATGAATTTTTACCTAGTGCTCCCTTAATTTTTTGTCCTATTACTCCTTAAAACTCCTAAGCTTGCATTAGCACTCTCTAGGACACCTTAGCAGTCTTCAACATGCCATTCCACTTCATAGCATGCATAAAAGTCCATGACACATATTGGCGCTTGGCACGTGTTGGTGCTTGGAAAGTCTTAGCATGTATGGAACACGTTGAGATGCCTTGGTATGATTTTGCATGGTTTAATATTAAATTTATTTTAGATCAATTTTTGGAAAGTAGATGAGAAGAAACAAAGGAAGACTTGGCACATAGAATGCACTAAGACTTTGCACTTGGCACCTATTGGTGCCTAGTGTTGGTGTGCCTAGCATGCCCCTCTTAGAAAAGGTAAATTGATGACTAATTAACCCTCTTATGTGTTCATTTCCTTGTAGTTTAACTTTTTTCTCCCTTTTGTTTCCTTGACAATCCCTGGCACGCATATTTGACACACCCTTACACATATTGGCATGCCTTATCACTTGGCACATATTATCATGTTTGACATGCCTTCGCACTATCTAGCGCATCTCAACATTCCCTAGCATGCCTTGGCACTCATGTCCTCACAACTAGACTTTACAATTTTTCTCGACTTGGGAACCCAATCAAGTCCTTGGTTATTGTAGTTCATGTGAAAACATTGGCCTACTTCAACCCAAACAACTTGACCAATTGCACCTACTACAAGTAGATTGTGCCTTGTTCACCTAAGAACCGCCTATAACTCATCTTATGCCACTCATGTCCAATCTCAACTTGTCCCACTTAACTATTTACCAAGACAAGGATCACATGATATAGCCATGGCCCTAAAAAAACTAAGCAACATGGATTACACAGGTAATATTTCACATGTATGTTCAGTTCATATAAACAATAGAACATTAGCTGAGATTTTGCAAGAACCACAAGATTCACAAGGCACACAAGATATAAGCTAACAAAAGCTATGTGCCCCAAAAATTATACACAACAATGTACAATATGCAATTATCTAGAAGAGTTTAAAACATGAGATGTAGCCAAAGTGTGCCACATCTCATATAAAAAAATAACTAAAATAAAAACAATGTTGTGCCTAGCACAAAGTGATCTCCCTTTGTCTAAAACTGCTATGGTGAGCCCCTTATAACAACCGTAGGCTTGCCTCCTGTAAATCCTATTCTAAACTTCTCCTAACACACTTCGTCCTTAGCACATTTGAATTTGCTAACACTCCCTTGCACACACTCTTATTTGCTCCTTTCCATCCATTTTGACCTAGTTATCCCTTGATATGCCCCAACACTCCCTAACACTCTAGCTCAACATGCATTGACATTGTCTGACACGTGTTAGTATGCATTTCCATTCCTTTGCATGCCCTAACCCTCCCTAGCTATCATGCCCTCACAACTACCCTTAATTTTTGACTTGGGAACCCAACTAATCCCTTGCTTGACTACAAGAGCTTGACCAAGTTATAGTTACTACAACTAGACTATATTGTTAAATTTTGTAGCTTGGGAGGTACTCCACAAGCCTAGTGAGATGGCTTTGTGTGAGTTTGGTCAAAAAAGGCTTTGTGGGAATAAAAGCAAAGAAAAGGATTTTGGACCCAATATGGGGTTTAAAATATAAAAGAAAATTAATATTTCCTAAGGTCTAAGTGGATAAAACCTGTAAGTTCTAGAGGGTTCCTAAGAGATCTAGGAAAAACTATTTAAGGAGTCCTTAGGATGAAGGAAATAACATCAAGTGAGAAGGAGCTCATTTGATAAGGGGGCAAAGAGACATGTATTCCTAAAGAGGCCATGATCATTAACATGTATAGCATTCATTATGATGCCTCAATATACTTTGGCATGGTTTAATATTAAAGTTATTTGAGATCAGTTATTGGAAAGTAGAAGAGAACAAAGGATGATTTGGCAACTAGAATGCACTAAAACTTGGCACTTGACACTCATTTCCACCTAGTGTTGATGTGTATAGCATGCCCCTCTTGGAAAATGTAAATTGATGACTTATTAACCCTATGATATGTTCATTTCTTTGTATTTTAACTTGTTTCTCCTTTTCTTTTCCTCGATAGTCCCTGGCATGTATTGTCACACCATTGCAGAAATTGGCATGCCTTAGCACTTGAACCATCTTAGCATATTTTGTAGCTTGAGAGCTATCTACTTTGTTCTAAATATCTACAAATGGTTTACAATTAGATGAGCAGATACACAGCATAGAAAACAATGGAAGCATTTAAACAGAGATGAAACACATCACCATTTTGACACAACTCAAGAATCCTCTAAACGGTCTTTGATTATTGATGTCCATCTCCAAAAATTAAAGTGCTTCAATAGTAGTTCTTACAATACAGGTGCTAAAATATCCAACCTTTTATAATGAGAATTATAATGGTATTTAACTAACAACTAAGTCGGTTTTCCCTAATCTACCTTGGAAAACTTTCATTGTTTACAATTTAAGCAGAAAATGGACATGTATGGCCATGCAAGGCTGTGATGAGGTGAATTTTTTAGCCACCGTTGGTTGTATTAACTTCAATTACCCTTCTTTAATTATAAGGTGAACGCAATTGGGCTTTTAAAATTTTGAAAAGACAAAGTGAGGTAAAATTGATGTCTGTCCCAGCCTTTCTTGCACCGCCTTGGCTGGATCATTAACTCCAGTGCGGCACTAATTGCTTTTTTGTCCTAATGTCATACTGTCTGGCACTATTTTTATGGAAAACGGTTGCCGAAATATATTATCCTTGTTCACATCTAAGAACCATAATCAAAAAACAAATTCTGAAAATAGAGGTCAAATCAGACATTTTTTTGTCCCCAACCGTGACACCTATGAAAAATATGAGATATTTTATTGTTCTTTGCCTCGTTCTGGTAAAAAACGTCTCTCTTATTTTCAAAATTCATCTCTAGCGCTCCACAACAATCGCCGCAAAATCATGACCAACACAGAAAAAACGGAAATACGAAAAATAGGGCTGAGAGATGGCTTTTGATTATCCCAACTGAAGACACCTGTTCAAAATCTGGGAGAGGATTTTTTTCTTCAACCTGTGCTGAATAAAAACTTCTCTCTTTTTGTCAAAATTCATTCCCATCTGCCCGGAATCTCCCTCGAAAACGAACTGGTAAAACTGGATAAAAAATGGTTTTTCATTTGGGGAAAACGGTTTTGCAGGAGAAAAGTGGTATTTCGGACCCCTACGAAGTGGTAAGTGGTAATATAAAGGGGGGGGTGTGAATTCATGAGATATTGACACATAAGGGGGTCCCTTTCTTGAAAACCATTCGTTTTGGATCCCCCCTTCAAGGATAAAGTAAGGAAAAGGGGGGTCAGAATGAAACGTAGGCCGTTGGATTTAAAGATGACGATGGTGTAATGAGGTGGAAAGCCTTTTCTTATTGTCGTTTCTTTTGGCCTATTTATTCATGAAATGAGCTATAAACCTCGTAGTCCCTAATTGACTTGTTATACACACAAAACATAGTGACAACTCGTTCACCCAGACCTAAAATTATGAAGAATTAAGTTATGAAGTGGCATTGCATCCGCGCACTTCGCAACCTTTACAGTTAAGTATTTTATAAATAATACGATCAACGATGTGATGCGATGGGGTGGTGACATGGAGGGTAAATGATGTGGAGGGTAAGTGGGATGGGACCGTAGTGCACATCACAATTCGTAGTGTTTAGTTATAAGTGTGGAAAATGTAAACTCTAAAATATGTGAAGCACGATGTGCGGGGGAGGAGATGAGTGACGTGGTAGGGAAGAAGTGGGACTGGATCGCAGGCGTACTTCGAAATTCTTAAGTTTTATTTATAATCTGCAGGGTTAACTCCTTAAATTTGCGAAGTGTGGGGAAGAGGGGCCCACTGGCATTTGGCGGAGTGTTATGAATCAACGGAAGGTTTTTAAGCGGTCAGTGTTATGAAGTTTTATATGATATAACAATGTATTGAAATGGCTATGTAATGGGGCGGAGCTGTTGAGGTGCGGCCGACTTACTGCATCACAAACTAAATAAAATAGATTGCGGGCGCTCACAAGGTAAAAAAATGCGATGTGATATCGCAAATCAACGATCACATTATTTAAATTTTAGTTCCAATGCCAAATACATAAAGTCTGTGAAATGCGATGAGGGCCCCACTTTGATCACGAAAGGCGAAAGAAAGGTAAGGTAACGTATATTTCAAAATGGAAGATGAAATGGAAGAGAAGAATGGCAGGGAATGGGTTTCAAAGCATGGGAGAGTATGGAGGAAACGAGGGGGATAAAGAGGGTGAATGAAATGAAATAGTAAATTGAAAAATAAGAAGTTTGAATCCCATACTTTTGTACAATAATTTTTATATTTCTCCCCCGAACTATAAGGAAAATTGATTCATTTGATGCTATTTGACAGTCAGGGTATAATTCCCTATTTAGGGAGGTTTCCTAGCTGTTCAATCCATAAGGTATGTCATTAATACTGTGACAAATTTGCATAGAAGAAGAGGGGTTGTGACCCTTAGAGAGAGGTTTATCTCTACAATATATACCACAAATTTGGAAGATGGTTTGCATAAGTATGTGCGGAGATAGCAAATCCAAAGGAAGGTGGAACCTGAGTAGAAGATGGAGCAAAATAAATGTGCCATATGAGGAATGGATTGACATGAAGAGGAGTTGATTTTGTTGGAATTTCCATGGAGTTTTGGACAGAGATCTGAAGAAGCCTATAAACAGTTAGTGAATGGACTGTTAATGGATGACTTGTGACCCTAGTTCAGTCATTTACAAATTTTTAGAAGGATGATAAGATGAGTAGTCCAGATTTGTTCATAGATTGGAAAACAAAAAATTGGCACACAAGAATAGTGATTTTGAGAGGACTCAAATAACTATTAGGTGGCATATTTGAAGAGCCCTAGATGAGGGCAGTGTTGTAAGAACTAGATCAGTAAAACACTTTACTATGGTTGGGAAAATTGATGGCAGTCCAAGTAAAATTGGAGGGTTGTTAGGTGACTATCAAAGAAGAGCTCTAAGTCCTGTACATGTGAAGGAAAACAAGACTGGTAGAAGGGTAGGTGTATTGGGCCTAAGGACGTGCATAATTTGAAGGACTAAAGTTGCAGTCAAATGGGCTAGCCAACTAGCCCCATTTCACTGTATTGTAGAGTATTGTGTCATTGAGAAGAAGGGAAACCTCCATATCCCTAGACTTGTCATCTTGGAGCAGCAGTATGGCAAAAGTGGGCAGACTAAAGAGTTGTTCACAACAGAGTTGTGAACAGCTAATTGAAAACTTTAAGTGTTGGAGACCTTAAAGGAAAAAAGAGATAGATAGAGGGAAAAAAATTTTGAGTTGAGTTCAGTAACATAAATGAATTTAGTTCATTGATAGAGGCAGAATGAGGAGTTTCATAATTGGAGGAAAGAGGTCCTGCCAAATGTGTTTAAGACATGTGGATTGAAATGGTTATGTGTGTCCACCATAAAAAATTGGGTCAAGTGTTGTCTTGTTCAAGTTATATTGGTTGTCAAAGGACTAACACCAGGCCCTAGTTGTATTCCTTGTATCAGTGTGACTGTAAAGGGCCATCATCCCTGGTACGAGAGCTCTAGCTTATTCTATTACAGTTTGTAATTTAACGAAGAAAGGTTTGAAAAATTTACAAATATTCATGTGCACTAATTGATTCCCTGATGTGTGTAGATTTCATTGTGAAAAGTTGATGTGTTGTGTCACTTGAGTGTGTTTACATCAAAGATTCTAAGACCAAACCCAAATTCTCATGTGTCATGGAAATTCAACATATGCCTTGTTCACCTAAGAACTACATGTAACTCATATTAGACTACTCATGTCCAATCTCAATTGATCCCACTTAACAAGTTACCAAGACAAGGCTCATCACATACAACTGTGGTCGTAAAACAACTAAGAAACATAGTTTACATCTTGACATGCCATAACACCTGATATGTCCTAAATGCCTTGGAATTGTGCGGCATGTGTTAGCATCCCCTACATTCCTTGACATGATTTTACACTGCCTAACACATCGTAGCACTTCTTGACGCACCTTGGTAGTTTAACACACCTTGGCATTGCCTAGCGTATAACCTTGTAACTTCCTCCTTAACACACCTAGAACTCATTGACACTCCATATCACACACTCTTATTCATTCATTTCCATGCATTTTGATCTAATTCTTCCTTGTGTTTACTTGACACTCCCTAACACTCCCTAGCATGCATTAGCACACCCTAACACCTGACACATCTTAGCATGCCACCCTAGCACTCTAGCATTCATTGGCACTACCTAGCATACCTTTTGACTCTCTCCTTAGCACACCTAGAGCTCATTGAAAATCCCAGTCAAAAACTCGTATTCATTCATTTTCATGCATTTTTACCAAGTGTTCCCTTGTGTTTCCATATTATTCCTTAACACTCCTTGGCACGTGTTGGTACACCCTAAAACCTAGGATATCTTGGTACGTTGCCTTGGCCTCTAGCTTGCCCTAACACTGCCTAGCATACGTTGTCAATCCCTCCTTAGCACAGCTGGAAGTCACTGACACTTCCAATCACAAACTCTTATTTGTTCATTTCCATGCATTTTGACATAGTGTTCCCTTGTGTTTCCCGGGCACTCCTAGTTAACACTTCCTTGCACACGTTAGCACATCTTGGATGCATCCCAACCTAGCACACTATCATTCCTTATCACTTCCAAGCATGCCTTGTCACTCCTCCTTATCACACATGGAACTTGTTGAAACTCCTTGTCACACACTATTATTCATTCACTTCCATGCATTGTGACATAGTGCTACCTTGTGTTTCTCTAGCGCTCCCTAAAACACCTTGGCACACATTGGCACACCCTGGAACTTGGAACAACTTGGCATCCTTTCCTAGCACTCTATCATGCATTGGAATTGCCTAAAATACCTTGTCACTCCCTTCTTAGCACACCTAGAACTTGCTAACACTCCCTCCTTAACACATGGCATGTCTCGGTATGCCTGGCATGCCTTGAAACTATCTGGAACATTTTAGCACACCCTAACACTTCTTGAAATTCCATAACATTTCCTAGTATGCCTTGTCACTCCCCCCTTGCCACGCTTGACACTTGCTAACACCCCCAACACACTCTCTTATTCATTTATTTCCA
Source organism: Pinus albicaulis (assembly GCA_034641835.2). Taxonomy (NCBI): domain Eukaryota; kingdom Viridiplantae; phylum Streptophyta; class Pinopsida; order Pinales; family Pinaceae; genus Pinus; species Pinus albicaulis. The sequence goes on along the minus strand of CM076583.1, from coordinate 280,719,965 downwards.
TTCTTTTTGACTCAATGATTTATGTTTGATGGGGTGCATGTCTAAAAAGAGTTCCTTTAAGAGAATTAAAAAATGATCTCACCATTACTGACATAAGTAATTGAGAGATTATACTTGAATGACATTAGGAAACTACCCAATAGATTTTAAGAATGGCATTTTTATGGTTTTTTTTTTATGGTGTGAGAATGGTAAGAATTAAGTGGTAAATAAGGTGTGTGATTGCTTAGAATACCTTCTCACTCCCTCCTTGGCATGACAACTATCACTCATTGCCACTCCCTACATACCCTCATATTCATTCACTTCCATGTATTTTTACCTGTTCTTCCCTTGTGTTGTCCTAGTAGTCCTTAACACTCCTCAACATGCATTGGCACTCTCAACTTAGCACTTTTTGACATGCCCTGCCACTTCATAACATGCATAACACTCCCTGACACACATTGGCACTTGGCTTCTAAGTAATTCAAAACTTAGGAGAAGTTTGGAGGGGTCCAACCTCCTCATCAACAACAACTTCACTATTGAAGCTTACCCTATCGGTGTCAATATCAATCAACCTATAAACCTTATACTATTGTTATACCATATAATCATTAGCTTTGCTCTTTGGATCTAATTTGGTTATCTTCTTAGCTAGAATCCAAGTATAGGCAGTAGAACCAAACCTTTAAGATGACTTACTTGGACTTTCTTCCAAACCATGGTTCTATGTGACCTTCTACTTCATTTAATGCTTTGAAATTTTGAAATTCATTAAACACATCATATTTTAATTATAGAAAATATACCCATTTTCTACGAAATGGATTTCTTACGGAAGAGAGTACTAGCACCGATGGTTGATGTCATGTTCATTGGTCCACATATATGCGAAAGTACCAATTGAAGGACACTCTTATGCTCTCAAACTCATCCTTCATAAAATGGTATTCAATGTAGCTTCCTTGCTTGACAAGCTCTCTGAAAATACGTGGATCTTCTATAGAATGTTCGTAGTTCGGTATTGTCACCATGACTTGGACCACCTATATCTAGATCATAAATTACTAGTCTGGGAGACTCATCATGCTCAAAATCTTCCACCCCCTTCAAGTGCAGCTACCTAAAGCTTGACACTTGAATCTTCAACCCCTTCCAGCTTCTAAGTGTTGAAGATTGCAACAAGAAACAGTGAAGGAGGCATCCTGAAACATCATCCTTGATCCTGGTTGGAAAATAATCACCTAAATTAGGTGGGGCCCACATGTGATTTTTGGCACAAAAGTCTATTTTTAGACACGTCGATCATATTCTATGAGTTGCAAGATGCTATTTACGGATGGTTGGTCAAGTTGGAAAAACCAAATGGACTTCTATCTTTAGACATTTTGGGCAGAGTCTATTTTTAGACTGCCAGTCTAAAAATAGATATGTCGAATATTATTAGCTCTTACTAATATTTGGACTCTAAACATTATCTTATTCTCTTGGAGCACTTCAGTTCAGTGCACAGATTTGGCACAACAGCTGATAAAAGGAATTACGCTATTCCTGAGGGTTTACTGGAGCTATTGCATGGAGGAATTAGTTAGAACTCAAGTGGTAGAGTTATGACACAGTTAGAAGAAGTAGTTATGGAGTTATATTTAGTTTAACTCAGTTAGACTCAGTTGAGCTAGTTGTATCTAGTCTAATTGATTGATACACTAGTGAGAGTGGAGTGAATTAATTAGTTAATTAATTCACAAATATCCTTTCATTAATCAACTGAAGAATACATAGGTTAACTATAGTGCATAGCGAGTTTCGGTGGAGACCGGTGGAGAGATAGGTGAAAGAGCAAGTGTGACTATCGGTTGTAAATATAGTGTTGCATTGTTTGCCACACATTCATTGGAGATGCCTGGGGAAGGATTGCCTGAGTCTAAGCTTGTTGAGGTCAGAGTTCATTCATAGCCATTCTTCGACGGGGATTATGCGATGGCGAGGTAGCAGGCGGCAAAAATCGGTGCATGGATTTGCAAGACATGAAAGGCTGATTAGTGTGTAGCGATTGAATTGTCTTGAGAACGCGATAAGCTTTGTATGAGGATTGTTACATGATCTCTATGACATATATTATATCTGAGATAGTTGGGGTTTTTAGCTTCTTGAATTTCTGATTAAAACCATGTGTTAATGTGTGTGAATTTTTATGGTTTCAATGTGTGCATGCAATTGATTTAATTTCCGCATGTGATGATCAATGGTGGAATAGATTCTGTATTGTGCATGAAGTTAAAATAGTGTGTGATCAGGAGAATCTTGGACATATGCATGCGTAGTGCATATAATTTCTACACTAAGTAATTCAAAACTTGGGAGAAGTTTGGAAAGGTCCAACCTCCTCATCAAAAACAACTTCAGTATTGAAGCTCACCCTATCAGTGTCAATATCAATCAACCTATAAACCTTATAGTGTTGTTGTACCCTATAATCATTATCTTTGTTGTACCCTTAAACCGCTAAACCACTAACAACTAAACCCCCAACCCCTTAACCCCTTAACCCCTAAACACCTAAACCGTTAATGCTTAACCCATAACCCATTAAACCCTCACCCCAAACCCCTCAAATCCTTAACTGCTAAATCCCCTAACCCCTAAGCCCCTAATACCTAATCTTTTAACCACTAAATCATTATTCACCTAACCCCTAAGCCCCCAATCCCTAATCCCTTAACCACTAACTCATTATTCCCCTAACCCCTAAATGCACTTAAATCCCCTAACCCCCAAATCCCTAATGGTTTAACCACTAACTCATTTCCCCCAACCCGAATCCATAATCCCTTAACCAATAACTCATTATTCCCTTAACCCCTAAATGCGCCTAAATCCCCTAACTCCTAAGCTCCCAATCCCTAATCCCTTAACCCCTAAGCCCCCAATCCCTAACCCCTTTACCACTAACTCATTATTCCCCTAACCCCTAAACCCTAAACCTCTAACTCCTAAGCCCTTATTCCCCTAACCCGTAAGCGCCTAATCCTTAATCCCTTAACCACTAACTCATTATTCCCCTAACCCTTATAACAATCCTTAAAACCCGTGGGATTAGCCATTCCAAATGAGAGCAGGTCTAGTTGGGACCTACGATCAGGTTAATTCCCCCTTCTTGGCACGGTGGAATACCATGAGAAAAACCATGGGTGGCAAAAACCTCTCCTAAATTTGCTATTTATCTCAATTTTAATTTAATAATTAATTAATTAATTTCTTTAAAAACTCTTCTAGATAAATCACATATTTTTTAAAGTCGACACCTTTCTATGTGGTTCATCATCAATGTTTTTAAAATAAATTTATTAGAATGAAATTGAATTGATTTTTGAAACTTCCTTTTAAACAATTGTTAACATTACAAAAAATCAAAAACTACCCTTACCATCCATCAAAACAACAATAGATATGATATTAAAAATGATATTTAGAAAGCATAATATTAAAAATAATGTTTGAAGGATGGAGTATTCATTTTTCGTTTAAATTTTAGACATCAAATTAAAATAACACATTTGCCACCCAAAACACATCTCCCTCTCATCTCCCGCTGGCTTAGTGATTAGGGCTTTTGTTGTGGGTCTTATTCTATCAGGCCCAAGGGAAAGTTATCAATCAACATGGAAACAATTTTGTCTCTCTCTGTGCATGCAGTAATTTCTTCTTCCATCTACAGCAGAAAGGGTCTTGATCTGTGTAAGTTTCGAGCATTAACAACCTGTTTAATATTTTTGAAGCAACTTCTTTAATCTTCGCGTCCATTTCTCGTGTATTTATTAGTATCTGGTTTGGTTTCATAATTGCAAGGAGTAGACTTTCGTCCCCTTAAGGGAATCTTCTTTTATACAAGGATTTCCTTTGCGGCCAATAGATTCATTGTTGAACAGTACGTAAGAACTAGGCTACAGAAACTACATTCCAAAAACTTTGATATGCATAAATTAGCACAAATTAATTACATAACCAAAAAAACAAAAACAACATACTGGATTACGAGCTTGACTTCTTATTACCATTAGTTAAAATGTTGATGATGATTTTTCTTCTTTACATTTGTCCAAACTTGTAATTTGTCCAAATTTTTAATGCCTTTGCTGAAATCTTTGTTATTTCTACTGTATATATCATAACCGATAAATTCCCCTTTTTGGATTTTGGGTTTCTGGATTTACTGACACAGTAGATTGTGGTGATCTTCCAGAGAGCCAAACCACCAGTTAGACGAGTTAGACGACGGGTTACAATGTAACCTGTTTCAAATCAACACTTTTTTAGATGATTTTATTTTTTATTTCTTTTCAAAATCAAGGATTAAGGTTTCTCAAAATCAATTTTGACACAAAAAAAAATTTTACCAATCCCCTTAGCCCATTAAAAACCACCTTATAGCTATAATATTATCAAGCATAAACATGCCCTTTCAATCGAATTTGATTTTCCGTATCCAACTAGCTGTCAACAAAGACAAAACCTTCTGTAATTTTAACCCTTCTTGGGAACTACTTCTTTAAAAAACTCAACAAAAGCGTCACATGGAGGAAATTATCTTGAAAATACTCCCTAATTTTCATCTCATCTCTAAAAAGTTGCCACTAGAATCTCAAAAGGAAAAATCCACTCAGAATTCTATGTTCTCTTCAGGTGCTAGGAGAATAATTTAGAAGACACAACCCCTTAGACGATTTGGGGAATGAGTGCCCTAATCCTAAACCCCTGCCCCTGTACTAGTACAAGGATATTCTTTTATGTCCTATCAGACTGTCTGGAACTTATACATCTTGTTCTTGCAATACAGATTGATGCCAAGCATGCATCTGTTGTGTCAATGAAGTAATTGATCTTTCATACAAACAACTGTGAAGCCATCTTACATATATGAAAGGTCAACCATGTTATTGTAAGCAAAGATAAATAAGCCAAAGATCAACCATACCACTGGTATGGTATACCACTGTGATGCCAATAAGCTGCCACTGAGATACTACAACCACTGTGATATCAAGCACAACGTAATATCATAATTATGCCAAGTCATAAGAGCAATGTTCATGGCCATATATAGAACAGAGACTGAGGTTCATAGATGTACTGAAATCAGAGGTCAGGATCCCTATCCAAACAGAGGGAGAGATGAATTTATGCAGTCCATAGCCAAACTGAAATAAAAAAATTGTACCATATGAACTATGCCAAGATAATATGCATAGTTATCCAACAGGGCCATGTGAAGATAATATACAGACCTATATAAAGGTCAGAAATGTTATGTCAGAAGGATTGATTATGGAATAAGATGCTTTCGTTTGTAATAATCATTAATCCTGGGTCTTCTAGACTGCCTCTTTCTTTGATTGATTTTGAAAAGATCAGAGAGATAGATGGCTGAGATCAACTTAGATTTACCATATATCAGGGACTTGCCAAAGCACCATGATTTCTGGACTGTCATATCAATACTGATTGTATGTTGGACTGTAAGTCTGAAGCCCTCCTTACCTCATTCAAACATTATACATCATCTGAACTAACTAGAAAAGCGAGGATGTGTCTTTAACATTGCTTCAAGTATTATGACTTCATTTTGATACCTCTGCCTAAGTTGAAGTTGAATCTTTAAACACCCTTATGTGGATGATAGAATGTACAAAATTGACTTAGATGCTATTAAGCCATCATTCGCATTCAGTCAATCTTTAAACTCATGGACTGGTCCTTGTAAAAGCCTCTTATGAACAATCTAATAGAGGAGAGCTGGTAAAATTGCATCAAGGTAATATTGCAAAAATGAGAAACAATATGTCCACAGATATGACTTAGAGCATTTGTATTTAATCAGGACATTATCGACCAAACTTAGATTCTAGAATTGGCCATGAGGAATAAGCTCCAAATACTTGGATCAACCAGCGAAAAAAAAACTTTACAACTGAGATAATGAATAAATAAAAGTGTCCAAAAATTGAGTCACATCATACTGGGATTATGACTCCAAGAGTGATAATCATTTTAGGTATCTCCACAGGTCGGCTCTTTTAAACCATATATATATTCTTAGAACTGAGATGCTATGGTACTACATGAGTCTGAAAATACATAAGTCTGCAAAGCATATTTTAAAACAAAATGACTGCTTTTGTACCTTTGTTTGACTTGATCAAGGATATGCCTGAAGTAGGAACCTCGACTTATTTTTTTGGATGCATAAGCATTAAGGCATGCCTTTGAAAGATGCAAATGCCATGAGTTTGAGAGGGACTCAACTCCTTTTGTAACTTCACTATGAGGCACCCAACAAGACCTTAGGAGGGCTTTCAATCAATTTGAATTCTTTATCAGAAGGGCAACATAATATCGGTCACCCACAGATGTATACGATGCTTGGATCCCATAGGTGGTACGTAATTCAAATTGCTTGAAAAACTCCTTAAATGATGGGTCCCTTTGTTGACTTTGTCAAGAGTTTGATTAGCCATTCAAGTTCACCGAATTCTAAGGTGGATTAGTGGATTGGAAATCTCAGACCTCATATTATGTGCCCAGAACTGGACTCTTCTAATCATGATATTTGAACCAGGTCTTGTATGATCTTCAAAAAGGAATTTCGCTCTTTATCCACAAAACTGTGGGCTGGTCACTGTGATGCACCAAATTTATATCATAATTTCATACTATCTGATCCTTTGAGGGCGAAAGAGGGCATGAAGATTTGAAAACATTTCTAGTGATTGCTTTCCCTCTTTCTTGGGCTTGTCCTCAGCCTAGCTCTAATACCATGTTAAATTTAGCTTAACATGTTCATAGCATAGGACAGTCACATCAATTTTTATATATAGCCCAATTATCAATCCATAGCAACCACATCAATTAAAATCATGATGAATGTAACTGATAAAAGAACATAAGAAAATAATGTAGAGGTTAAGCCAGGACAAGAGGACACATGAATATGGCTCAAGCCAGGGAAAAACCCCAAGACCGCAAAAACCCTTGATCAGTTCTTATTATTCATAATCTAATGTTCAACAGAGAGAGTACAATGATTTAAAGTCAATACTGACTTTCCAAATAGAAGATCTGACCTCTAAGCTCTTAGGCTCAATGAAACTGCTATTATGAATACTGGTTAGGGTATGAACATAGATAGCTTCAAGGAATGATGTCGGAAATCTGGGTCACTGGTTAGGGTTGTTTGATTCAACTTTCTTTTCCATTACAGTGATGTACCATAATCTAATCTCTGATATAGAGCTTTGAGGCTCCTCCTCAACAATCCCTTCCCTTCAACAATCCTGAATAAGTGGCAAGATAAACAACCCCAAACTCATGAAAGCAGAGGAGGGTTGACCATGCTTTCAAACCCTCCAAACAACTTAAAAACAGGCTGCGGTAGTGGCTTTCTTCTTGAGGTCTATAGCAGAGATAAACCTCACAAAAACGCACAAAAAAATCAACTAAAGATACGTTGCCTTGCACATAATTCCTATCCTCAAACTGTGGCTCTTATCCAACACAAAATCTGCACCCAAAACAGAGATACGCTGCCCAGACAAACCTTCCATCCTCCATGCATTATGTCACAGACTTGGAGAGCTGGTAAAATTGCATCAAGGTAATATTGCAGAAATGAGAAACAATATGTCCACAGATATGACTTAGAGAATTTGTATTTAATCAGGACATTATCGACCAACCTTAGATTCTAGAATTGGCCATGAGGAATAAGCTCCAGATACTTGGATCAACCAGCCAAAAAAAAGCTTTACTGCTGAGATAATGAATAAATAGAAGTGTCCAAAAATTGATTCACATCATACTGGGATTATGACTCTAAGAGTGATAATCATTTTAGGTATCTCCACAGGTCGGCTCTTTTAAACCATATATATATTCTTAGAACTGAGATGCTATGGTACTACATGAGTCTGCAAATACATAAGTCTACAAAGCATATTTTAAAACAAAATGATTGCTTTTGTACCTTTGTTTGACTTGATCAAGGATATGCCTGAAGTAGGAACCTCGAATTCTTTTCTTGGATGCATAAGCATTAAGGCATGCCTTTGAAAGATACAAATGCCATGAGTTTGAGAGGGACTCAACTCCTTTTGTAACTTCACTATGAGGCACCCAACAAGGCCATAGGAGGTCTTTCAATCAATTTGAATTATTTATCACAAGGGCAACATAATATCGGTCACACATAGATGTATACGATGCTTGGATCCCATAGGTGGTACATAATTCAAATTGCTTGAAAAACTCATTAAATGATGGGTCCCTTTGTTGACTTTGTCAAGAGTTTGATTAGCCATTCAAGTTCACCGAATTCTAAGGTAGATCAGTGGATTGGAAATCTCAGACCTCATATTATGTGCCCAGAACTGGACTCTTCTAATCATGATATTTGAACCAGGTCTTGTATGATCTTCAGAAAGGAATTTTTCTCTTTATCCACAAAAATGTGGGCTGGTCACTGTGATGCACCAGATTTATATCATAATTTCATAATATCTGATCCTTTGAGGGCGAAAAAGGCCATGAAGATTTGACAACATTTCTAGTGATTGCTTTTTCTCTTTCTTGGGATTGTCCTCAGCCTAGCTCTAATACCATGTTAAATTTAGCTTAACATGTTCTTAGCATAGGACAGTCACATCAATTTTTATATATAGCCCAATTATCAATCCATAGCAACCACATCAATTAAAATCATGATGACTATAACTGATAAAAGAACATAAGAAAATAATGCAGAGGATAAGCCAAGACAAGAGGACTCATGAATATGGCTCAAGCCAGGGAAAAACCCCAAGACGGCAAAAACCCTTGATCATTTCTTATTATTCATAATCTAATTTTCAACAGAGAGAGAGAGAGTACAATGATTTAAATTCAATACTGACTTGCCAAATAGAAGATCTGACCTCTAAGCTCTTAGGCTCAATGAAACTGCTATTATGAATACTGGTTAGGGTATGAACACAGATAGCTTCAAGGACTGATGTCGGCAATCTGGGTCACTGGTTAGGGCTGCTTGATTCAACTTTATTTTCCATTACAGTGATGTACCATAATCTAATCTCTGATATAGAGCTTTGAGGCTCCTCCTCAGCAATACCTTCCCTTCAACAATCCTGAATAAGTGGCAAGATAAACAACCCCAAACTCATGAAAGGAGAGGAGGGTTTGACCATGCTTTCAAACCCTCCAAACAACTTAACAACAGGCTGTTGTAGTGGCTTTCTTCCTGTGGTCTGTAGCAGAGATAAACCTCACAAAAATGCACAAAAAAATCAACTAAAGATACGCTGCCTTGCACAGACTTCCTATCCTCCAACTGTGGCTCATATCCAACACAAAATCTACACCTAAAACAAAGATACACTGCCCAGACAGACCTTCCATCCTCCATGCATTATGTCACAGACCTGGAGAGCTGGTAAAATTGCATCAAGGTAATATTGCAAAAATGAGAAACAATATGTCCACAGATATGACTTAGAGAATTTGTATTTAATCGGGATATTATCGACCAACCTTAGATTCTAGAATTGGCCATGAGGAATAAGCTCCAGATACTTGGATCAACCAGCCCAAAAAAACTTTACTGCTGAGATAATGAATAAATAAAAGTGTCCAAAAATTGACTCACATCATACTGGGATTATGACTCTAAGAGTGATAATCATTTTAGGTATCTCCACAGCTCGGCTCTTTCAAACCATATATATATTCTTAGAACTGAGATGCTATGGTACTACATGAGTCTACAAATACATAAGTCTACAAAGCATATTTTAAAACAAAATGACTGCTTTTGTATCCTTGTTTGACTTGATCAAGGATATGCCTGAAGTAGGAACCTTGGCTTCTTTTCTTGGATGCATAAGCATTAAAGCATGCCTTGGAAAGATACAAATGCCATGAGTTTGAGAGGGACTCAACTCCTTTTGTAACTTCACTATGAGGCACCCAACAAGGCCTTAGGAGGGCTTTCAATCAATTTGAATTCTTTATCAGAAGGGCAACATAAGATCGGTCACCCACAGATGTATACAATGCTTGGATCCCATAGGTGGTACATAATTCAAATTGCTTGAAAATCGAGCCCTAAACAGAGATGGGTCTGATAATAACCTCGACCCTGCCACCTGTGTCCAACCTTATATGTCATCCTATTTCAGAGGAGAAGATGAGCCCTTCAATGTGTCGAATGAGGGAGAAATCACCCCTTTATATACTAATCGGTGGAGTCGAAAGGACGTGACTTTTGAGCTTCTTGAGCCAACTTATAAGTGAGGCCGACCTTGGTTTCCAATTTTAACAAAAATCCATCATGCATTGTAGTTGAACTTCTTACTCAATCACCTCTTCTTGCTCATGAATGCTTATGTTAAAGTTAGGCAGTAATGAGTCTTGTTGTTGCCTAGATATAGTAAGCAGATAAACAATTTAATTATATTTTATTTTTATATATCAATTATACTTGGACATATTCACTCAACAATTAACATACTCGTGTGAGCTTCCGCTGAGGGCCATAGACGGGATCCGATTGGATGAACTCCTCCACATCTGCATCGGTCCACTTGGGCAGAGGTTTGTCCCTGCCAAGGATCTGCTTATACTTTTTCAAATACAAAAACCTCTCCTTCCAAAATTCCTTCCTCACCCCCCAGAATGACGATTCCTATTCTAATGAAGTGTTCTCTCCCCCCATTTTTCTCCAACCTCCCAGTGATCCTTTTTTCTTGCGGACTATTTGAATAGTTCAAGGCTTGTCAAGTTTTATCACTGTTTGAAGGACTAACCAAATAGAACTGTAGGTTCGTGCTTCCACAAGGACACACCCAAGCTTGCAGATCTAAGGGAAGTGTAACCACAAGTCAGCAAACAGGTGGCCAATCCACGTTTCTATGAGCCTCCACGAGATTGTTGTACTTCGAGCTTCTTGTCCAATAGGTTTGAGCTCTTTTTATTCTCTGTGGATCTGAGTTATGCACTTCAAGAGGATTCAAGCTCCATACAAGTGTTAATTATGCTACCACACGTCCAAGGAAGAGGCCGTATTACTCCAAATGTGAGCTTGTGCCTCAATCTCATATATGCATACGCTGCAGAGGATCGATGTCACATATATACATCGCATTGTAAGGGTATGGCACAATGTCGAGACCAATGATTAATGCGAAGACAATTTTTGAATGAATCTTAAATGGATAAACCCACAACATAAATCACTTATCACTGTATAGAATCTGCACGTCCAAATCTAGTTGTCAAATTACAACAACATTATTACGAGTATGTTCTTGAAACAAGTTAGAAGATTTTCATTCTGCTGAAACGTTTATTTAATAAAGAGATTGCGGGTTTCTGTGGTTTGAGACTGTCAGACGTCTTTGTTTCAAAAACTGAACTGCCACCACCTTGATTTTTCCCGAGTTGTACTCCTCGCTTATTTATCCTTTGCGTACGTATTTTTCTGATGTTGTTTAACGACTATAGGAGTATGTGGAGACCACTGAGGTTGTTGTTTCCATATTGACTTCAATGCATCATTTATATATAAACATATGTTTGGGAGTCGACAGTCATAGTAGCCGACATATCTTTAGTATATTATTTAAAAACAATATTTGTCTGCCATGTGATGTATGCATTACATCTATCTACATGGATCATATAAGACCTTGTCTGCCATGCAAGTGTTGTATCACATGAGTGATGTATTAAACTATGATGCCAGCGTTATGTCTCCATGTATGGTCATAGGGAATATGTATGCCATGTTTGTCTACCATTAATCAAAGTTAGTTCATTGTTGTTAGTAAGGAATTTTTATGTTGTTTCAAAACATATTTGGAACCAAGGATTATGTTTATTAAATATGTATGGTAGTGTGTATCGTAGCATAAGGTAATGTTTGGTAGTGTAAATGTATGGTAGCATAAGGTAATGTATGGTAATGTAAATGTATGGTTAGGGTTTTAGGGATTTTAGAGGAAGGTTTAGAATTTATGATTTTATAAGATAGGGCTTTTAAGGTTTTATGTGCTTAGGATTTACGGTTTGTGCAACAACACAGGTATTAGTATAGATTTAGGGTTTTCATTATCTTCAACAAGGACATCATTCTATTGACATTAATGACAACCATAGACCAACAATATCCCCCTTTGTCATTGATGGCAATATTCTTGCCCTTCAACATTCTCTCCCCTTTTGACATCAATGGCAAATGGGTTGCCCAAGTGCTCCCACAATCAAGCTGCTTCTTTTATCATATTTTCTTCATCAATATTAATTATTCATAGGTAGATACGTTGCTCTCATTGTCATGGTACTCTTCAATTATCTTGCTCCCCCTAAGCCTATGCATATATTCATGTAAATAGTCAATCGACTTTCCCTGTCTACATAACCTCCGCTAGCTCTTCTTTTTTCCTTCGACAAGAAAGATTGCATCCTTGTGATCAAGTGGAAGACATATTCAACAATGGTAGATTGGGTGCATAACAAATCATGTTTCTTTAATGGAGATTATCTTTATATATTGTCCATGTGTGATCCATCAACGATTTCATAAGACTCTTCACAGATTGTTTCTGCAAGAATAGTCACGAGTCACCAACCCCCCTAATAGTATGCATGGTCTCCCTTTTGGCATAGTATCATCTTCAAACACTTGGAATATCAAGGATGAATTCATCAAGTCAACAACATGAGTTGTTGGTTGTAGTGTTCAAGAGACTTCTAGATTCAACTTGCTTCCTTCTCCACACTTGTGTAACTTTCTTCTCTGGCTTGTTTGTCATGGTTTTAGCTTGTTTAGGAATCCAAGTCAAGTTACAATCACGTGCCATATGTCCAATGCTATGGCAATTGAAGCACTCTATCTTGTTCATGAATAAGAAATCATGACTTCTTGCAAAATTGCTTATAGGAGATTGATAGGGGCCATTATATTTGTCTTTGTGATATGCCCTACAATATTTTCCATGTGCCCAAAGTTTGTACAAGAATAACAACATCCAAGAAATATAATTTGGTACCTGGGAGATGAAGAGTTCCTTGAAGTACTTCTGAAGTCTTTTTACTTTGGAATTATTTGATGATATTCATTGCCCTCTGTATTCTTGACACCATCTGTAAGTCTCCTTGGAGTAGGGTTTATTTTAATATCATCTTGACTCTTACCTTTGTTGGAATTGGGAGTATCATTTCTTCCTGGCTTCCTCACATCCTTGTTTTTTGAAGCATTATCATCCTTGCTTGAGGATTCATTTGCATAGCCAAGCCCTGATTTATCAAGGGGGGACCTTTGATGACTTAGGATTTCATCTAGGGTTTGAGAGCTTTTCAAGTTCTTATTCAACAAGTCAACTTCCTTTTTAAGAGAGATGATTTCTCCTCTCAACTTTTCACAATCTTCATCTTTCATAACTAGTTGCTTCTTCATTTCTTCCATCATCCTTGTTGCTTCGTGTGATTCATTTTTAAGGGAGATGATATTTGATTTCAGTATGAAGACTTCTTCATTCTTCTTTGCTAGACTACTGTCCATTTATTCTTTTATTCTTGTAGCTTCACATGTTTCGGCCTTGAAAAGATTGATGTCTGGTTTTAGTTTGAAGATTTCTTCATCCTTTTCTTCTAGTTGGCATATCATGGTGTTTCTCTCGTTTTCTGCTTCATCAACTTGTCCTTATATGAATGCAAAAGTTTCCATCACCTTCTCGGCTCCTTGTGCTTGTTTCCTTGCTTCTTCTAGTTGAGATCTAAGAGACGATACCTCTTCCTTGTATTGACCAATCTCTGCTTCAAGATTGTTCAAGGTGGCTTGACAAAGTTTCTTCCCTTTTTTTTTTCCTTATCCAATTGATTTGTCATAGATATGACTTCTTCATGATGCTTTCTTTTGTTTTGATGAAATTCCTCCTTAAGTTTAGCGAGCTCTTCATCTCTTTCTTGAACTTGAAGCTTGACAAGGTCAACTTCCTTCCTTGTCTTGTTTTGGTCACCAACTGGTGCTTTCTTCTTAAGTTCCCCATTTTCCTTTTTCAACCTATTAATCTCTTCCATGGAAGCCATAAGTTTATTCCGGAGATTTTCTTCAAAGTCTTCTTTGTTCTTTTCATCTTCTATGTCTTCTTTAGCCTTGTTTTCATCTCTCTTATCTTCAACTTCCTTGATGGATTTTGGACTTATTTCTTGTTTTCCATCATCGTTTTGACTAGAGATCATTGTCAACGCTCCTTTTGAGTGAAGATCATGAAGTTTGTCCCATATGACTTTTGCTGACGAACATTTTTCAAAATTGGCCTTCATAGAATTTGGTAACCCATTCAAAATTTCCTTCATTCTCTTATATTGTACTTCTTAGGAAGGAGCTACTTAGCAGTGGCTGCCTCTCTGATAGTTGATGGTATTGATTTTTCATTAGTATATTGAAAAATTCATCGTCGAGGATTAATGTTTCAATTTTATCAAGTGTCTCTTATTTCATATTCAACACAAGATGGACTTTGCATGCACTCAGTTCATTGGAGCAAGGCTTTCTGGCTTGCCTTGAATATTGAAAACAAGTTACAGAAGCGATCCCTAAAGATGGAGTATCATTGACAACGATTTAAGCTCCTCTCATTGGATGTTTTCTAATCCCTCTTCTTCTAATCCTTCCCCTTGTCATCTTCATTTGTTTACAAGGCATGACAAAGATACCCATAAGTCTAAGTTTCAGCCCAAAAGCAATTGTAATGATAGTGGAAATGTTACGAGAATATTGTTATTATCACTAATGGTTAGCCCGTTCTAATGAGGGATGTCTTAGGCAAAGAGTTCTCAACACATATTTCAGTGGCCGAGCAAAAGGAAGGATAAGGTTAAAATGATTATAGTCAACAATCCCAGTTACAAAAGTGGTTGTTGTGGACTTCCCAATCCATGGTGGGAATGCCTCTGCTACTAAGTATGATAATTCTAACAATTCAAAAAAAAATGGAAAAACAATTCTAAGCCCACAATTAGTCTTAATCATGACTTACTACTTCACTTTAGACAAGGATGCTTTGTTTGTGCAAAATTGTTGCATTATAGTTAATGGTAGTGATAAAAATCTTATTTCACAAGATCATGTGACTTTTCTTAATTTTCCTTCAAAATGTTGACCTTGGTCTAAAATTTTAGGGTTGGATGAAGGATAAGGAACCAATGCAAGTTATGAAGGTTCGTCAATTCACTTTTTCTATTGACCACTCTTTGATAGTATTAGGTATGATGGCACTCTTGTTGACTGCTGTGGTCTTATTCCTTGGAAGGTTTTATCAACATGATTGCCATGCAAGCTATTATACATTGTCTTGAAACTTCCCTATTTTTGCAGAGAAGTTAGCTTCATGCTAGTGATTAATTTGAAACTACATTTTAGTGGAAAAATTCACTTTTTTTTGGTGGAATAGTTCATAATTTATTTTGATCTTTTTTTGCAAGTGTACTAGTCATGATGATAAATGTGTGGTTTACTTCAGAGGGTTCTCAGTTATTTCTAGATACGCTTTTCATAATTTGCTTTGAATACTTCTCTAGTGCTTTAATTTCATATTTTATCCCCTACACAATTGCTCTTGAGGTCCATGTTGTTATGTTTATTGGTTGTTTCTGTGGAAAAATTTTCTCGAGGTTTGCAAGGTAAATCCAAATGAAAAAAACATTGTTTTACATATTCATATTTGTTCAAGGCACTCTTGTGTGATACTTGAATTTCATAAATCTACATTTCTATTTCGTTATCTATATCAATATATAAGAACATGCCCATGGATTGTTCATATTTCTCAAATTGTGGAGTTGTTCCTTTCCTGTTGCATGTTCTTTTATATTGTTATGTTGTGATTAAAATTTCTAGTTGTGCTTTCTAGTTATTCTCCTATGTAGTACATGCTTTGTTAGATTATTCAAAAGTTATTCTTATTGTCTTTTTATTATGTATATTGAACATATTATTTCTAGCAACTTTTGATCTTCCTAGATTTTCTATTCCTTTGGTGTATCTTTGCACATTTAGGGGCAATTTCTAGTTTAAAGTCTACTTCTTTAAAGGGTGCTAGCTCAATGGAAAAGCACCTGCTTTACAAGCAGGAGGTTGGTGGTTTGATTCCATCGTGCCTTGGTATTCATAGGGAATGACAACGATCAGTTTTTTGTGACGGATGCTCTTTTGACCATCACCAATAAGCTTATGGTGACATTTTTTGACCCTCACCAAAATATGAAATGGTGACGGTCACCGAACGCCACCATATATACGCATCAATGGTGACGACCATTAAAGGTCCGTCACCATAAATCTTTGTTGTTGATATGAAATGGCGAGGGTCACTTTTTGTCATTATATTCATTATTCGTGACGGACCTTGATGTCACCAATGAGTTTATGGTGACGATCAATGAACGTCGCCATATATATGCACCAATAGTGACGGCCATGAAAGGTCCATCACAAAAAATCGTCGTTGTTCCTATGAAATGGTGATGGTCACTATCCGTCATTATAATCAATATTTGTGACGGACCTTGAATGTCACCACAACACATACTTTTGGCGACGTTTAGTTTTTTGGTGATCTGGGCTATTGTCCATCGCCATTGCTCATATGAAATGGTGACGGTCATTGTCCGTCACTATAAATCATTATTGGTGACGGACCTTGAATGTCACCACAACACCTATACTTTCGGCGACGCCACCTTTGGTGACGTTCAATTTTTGGTGACGAAGGCTCTTTTGACCCTCACCAATGAGCTTATGGTGACCATTATCACCCCTCACCAATGTCCCTTTTTCTTGTAGTGAGGGATTTTCTTGAAATTACAATATGATTTGCAGTATTTAATGGGTGAAAATCATACCTTAGTCTGGGCCCAACATGCTCCCCTGCTTACCTTGTTGCATTTCCTCATGCAAACAAATGATTAATATGTAACTACATTAAAGAATAGGCAGGGTAGGGTCTCTCATTGGGTGCTTTGTAGCCCTGCTTTATTTTTATGAGTGTGAAGGCAGGGCCTGTGACTCCTTCTGGTAACTCATAGTCGTGATTATACTCCTCGAGGGGAAGCCAGAGGAGGGGATTCCGATATCTGCAACCCAGCCAGGCGGGCCCCATGCTGTAGACTAAGCTACTGTATAAACAGAATCTGGAAGCAGCAGCCTTGAATTTCCTGTAATTGAATGGTTCCCTATTTTTCACATTATTCGTGGAGGTCATCCACCGTTGTTTAGCTACTGCTAGGGCTGCTTCACGGATGTCTTCAAAGTAATCTTGTGCATTTTCAATGACATCTTTATGGAGAGGACCCAATCTAGACTTCACACCCGACCTTCTCATGAAATTCTGATGTCGGATGATCAAATGCATGGGTTTCATAGGCTCCCCCTTGACCCATAGTTCCAGATTATGTTCTCTTTTCTGAAAGATGCCATAAGCTTTGGCCCATCTGATTTGGTTTTTGGAAAATGAAAGGAAATCTTGTAATTGAACATCTCCTATGAAGGGGCTGGGGTTGCTATCAGTGTCATTTTCTAAAAAGAAATTGTGCATGTAGAGCTCACATAAGAAGCGTTGAACTTGCTCATCCTAGTCATTACAGCATTGGATAAATTCCTCTATAGTCTTAAGGGAAGTGTATTTTCCTGCTCTTACAGCCTCAACTTTCAGAAGTAGGTACCGCTCTGTTAGGAATAGGGCGTAGTTTGTTTCCAGTGACCTACAAGATAAAGCATTGTCATATAGAGAGAAAATTGCAGAGATCTACTCTTTGGCTTGCTCTACCTGCCTTTGTACTGCTTTAACCTTTCCCTGCTCACTTCTAAGCTGGGCAAATGTCTCATCTTCAGTAAGGGAGAGGTCAGTAAATTTCTTTTGCAGTGCCTGGCACTACCTCCTTCTTGTACTGTATCAGTTCATGTCGTAATTATACTAACTCATTATGTACTCTTTACTTAGCAGTTATCTCTATTAAATGAGCATAGGCAGGGACTTCCTCTGTTTGGGTCCCTTTTTCCTCCAGAACTTTCTGCTCAGTTTGGGTGGATGTTTCAACGCTGGTTGTTGCTTCTGTCTGTACTTTAGCTTCGGTGGTGGTTGTCAAGGTGGTTTGTGTTCCAATTTCCATAGTAATTTCTGGTTCTGTTTGGGTCCCTATAATGGAAGTTTCTGCTTTTGACTTCCCGACCCTTCTTTTTCTTTTCAACTTCTTCTTCAGATGTTTTACCAGCTTCTTCTATTTTTTACAGGTCTTTCTCAAATTCTCAATTTTTCTCATATCTAAACCTTCCCTTGTTTTTACAGGTGGCAGGGGAGTAGAATTCTCTTGCTCAGGGGTAAGGTCTAGAATGGTGTTTCTAATTACTTCTTCAAAATTGACCTCAATATGAGGGTCTTGACAGGGAGGAGCAATGCTACCTCCTGGTGACAAGGGAACTGTCTCTGTGTGAGAGCTTTGTTCCACGAGGACAATGTCACCTGAATCAGCCTGTGATTCCAATCTTTTGTATGTTTATCCTTCACCGTATACTTCATAATTATTAATGGGAGACAGGGCTTCGTTCTCTTGTAGTTCCTCTTGGTCGGGTAGGATATTAGTGTGACCAGAGCTATTGGGGGAGGCAGTTTTATCAGCAAATTCTTCTTGCTCCCCTGCTTCTGATGAGTTCCTTAATTCAAAGCTTGTCCTCATTTTCCCTAGGACTAGGGCCATTTCTTCTTCAAATTCGTGTAAGGGTGCCTGGGAAGATTCTGCTCCATCTATGGTGTTCGAAGTTCCCTGGGGCGTTCTAGCCCGTTTTTGTCTATTTGACTCTGATGTTGAGGCTTGACTTCTCTTTCTTTCTGGAAGATTTACCCTAGGAGGCTCGATTTCAATACCCTCGAGGTTAACTTCAGGTTGCTGCACTTCTGGGTTAACTTCTGGTTCCTGCACTTCTGGGTTGAAAAAATTGTGCCATGCTAGATGTTGCATATCTAGCTCATGAATAACGATTAACTTTATTAAGCCTTGGTGACTAACCACTGATTGGGGCCTCTTAGCTTTTCTTAGTCGAACAGTGGTATCATGCAATACGGAATTTAAAAAGACAAGCAAATTAATTGAAATTTTCTGTTTGAGTGCAGCGAAGAGTTTAAGCTGTCGAGGTTTTACCGCTTCCCGATATCCTTCGCATGTTATGAATATTTGGATGAATACCGCCAAGTCTTGCCATGGCTGGTGTAAGGAAGCGGGAGCAATTCCTCTAGCTTTTTGTTCCAGTGGTTCGTCTGGGTCCTGGTATAGCGCTATCGCTTCTCGCAGGAGTAGATGCTTTTCTTCCCATCTCTCCCCTTGAGTTGGTATTCCAAAAACTGCTGCTATGATTTCTTCTGTGACAGGTATGGTTTGGCCGTTTACTCTGGTTTGCCCATCCCGCAAATTTTGCAGGAATTCGATTGCAATTTCTGTGTTGTGTCCTTGTAATCTATGCACATATGTCAGCCATCCTGCTCGTTGAAGAATTGCACTTGCTGCCTCTGAAATTGGGAAATTCGACGGCTCATTTCGAAGAGTATTTCCGCCCATGGCTGGTATGCTTTTCTCCTTTGGTTATCTCTTTTTTCTCTGGCTTTGTTGTTTCGTCTGGGAGTTGAGTGTAACCGAAAAAGAGATCGTGGTTCTGTATAAAGAGTCTCCATGCCTTAATTGTAGCATTTACCGATGCGTCTAACGAGATTTGTGCAGGGATTTCATCTGCTTGCCAAATTAAAGCCAATCAAAGCCAATTACACCTCTCCCCCTTTAGAAAAGGGCGTCCATGCCCTCAGGTACTGGAGAGATTTGACCAGTGATGAATGTGATCATGGGGATGTCAGACTTTAGTTATTTTGCATGTGGAGGATTGACGGTTAAGTAATTACTTCATGTGCAGCAAACGATCAAATTTAAAAGTTTTCATGATTGAATCTTGTGCGAAGAAGGCCGAGACATGAGAGAAAACAGTATTGTCATTATTATGATATGATGTCTTTGTATGATTAGAATGTTGTGACGGAAGCAAGATTTAATCAAGTACTGATTGGCATTGTCCTTCCCAAGTTTGAAATATGTAAACAAATCTTCGTTATTTATTCTTATGGTAATTCATGATTGTCAATAATTCGAGTAATAGGTTTGTAGTAAAGAAAATGAAAAACAAGGTGTATGTAACAGTATTTTGTTATTAAAAAAGCATTCTTTCATACCGCAAGCAGGGCCACTACTGCCAACAAGTGTTCATAGCCTCGACAGGATTGCTTTTTAACCCAAAAAATGAGCCATAATCCTTATGTGAGAATAGTTATTTTATCATCTTGATGGAGAGATCGCCATGCTGGTATGGTGGCCAGGTAATCATGGTGCCATTCACTAGAGTTGTAGCAAAATGATCAGGTCGGCTCGTGATAAGACCTCATGTCCTTCAAGTTAGTAAGAAGGTCATTACCCTGGTGTGGTTTCCATAATGAGCATGTCAATTGCTTAGACTCTTATGAACATGGTAGGTTGGCTCATGATGAGACCCCCTATCCTCTCTTAAGATATGTAGTATTTTCTTTTGTATTTTAACATTTTGATCCATTTGGAGGTCACTGTGCTGATGTGGTAGCCAGATAATTACAGTGCCATTCACTAGAATTGCAACAGAGTGATCAGGTCGCCTCGTGATGAGACCTCCTGTCCTTCTAATAGATGAGAAGTTCATTACCCTGGTGTGGTGGCCATAATGGGCATGTCACATATTCAATCCTTATGATCATGGTAGGCTGGCTTGTGATGAGACCCCCTATTCTCTTTTGAGATTTGCATGTCACACAATGATTGCTAAGGGAGGCTCATTGACTCCTTAAGAGTGAGGGATGGTGAAAGAAGTAGAAAAACTAATACCAATAATATTCTTTGTTCCATTTCTTCATATTGTAGGTTCGTATTACTTGAATAGTGCAAAAAGACATATCATTATAAGGTCCTGAATAGTTTGATATCATATTCGAAGTATGGGTATTTTTAGCCTTTGATGTATGTATAATATCAGCTTCCTGTTTAAGATTTGTAGTATCACAAGACATCATATCTGGAATTTTACGATATGCTTTCTCTCTTTCAAGTGCCATTCCCTGCTCAAGGTTATTCAATAAAAAGAATGGTTATTTAAGACATTTGGAAGCAGCTGTTTTTAAAGAAAATGTTGAAAAGTGCTCAAAAATGCTAAAGATGCAAAAAAAACGCTAAAAAATGCTCAAAAAATGGGTATTTTTGTTAAAGGAACAGTCAGCTTGTTCAAAGATGGAACAGGAGTTGTTTCCAAATGGAACAGCACAAGTAGCGCGGCAAAAGAACTGTTTGAAATTTGATTGAACCGCTGTTGTTCAGAAATTGAACAGCAGTTGTTCCGGGATTGAACAACAAAATTTAAAAACGCGGCAAAAAGTTGTTCAATTCTGTTGAACCGCTGTCGTTCAGGATTTGAACCGCAGCTGTTCTGGATTTGAACAACAAAAATTAAAAACGGGGTAAAAATTTGTTCAATTCTGTTGAACCACTGCCATTCAGGATTTGCACAGCAGCTGTTCTAGATTTGAATAGCAAAAATTAAAAACACGGCAAAAAGTTGTTCAATTTTTTTGAATCGCTGTCGTTCAGGATTTGAACAGCAGTTGTTCTGGATTTGAACAGCAAAAATTAAAAACATGGTCAAAACGTTGTTCAATTCGGTTGAACTGGTGCTGTTCAAAAATTGATTAGCAGTCGTTCTGGAATTGAACAACAAAAATTAAAACTGCAGAAAAAGGTTGTTCAATTCGGTTGAACCACTGTCGTTCAGAAATTGAACAACAGTTGTTCTGGAATTGAACGGCAAAACTTAAAAACTCGACAATAGGCTTTTCAATTGAATTGAACTGCTACTGTTCGAAAATTGAACAGCAAAGCATAAAAACTCAACCAAAAAGTTTTTCAATCAATTGAACTGTTGTTGTTCAAAAATTGAACAACAGTTGTTCATAAAGTGAACAGCAACGCAATAAACTGAAAACAACACAACCTTATAATGAAAAAATGGATTGAAATTGGGACGAATATACAATTATATACATAATTTATAAGTGATGTTGTCAAACCTCTCATGTACCTGAGTTTGTGGGGTTGTCACCCCCTTGTGCCACAACTCGGATGGTGGGATCTTCTCGTTCTTGTTGACAAAAAGATTGCTTCGTGAGAGATTTGTGATAGAGGTGTACTCTGTGTCCGTTAACTCGGAATGTTGAGCTGGATCAATCTATCGTGGTCAAAGTGAGGGTACTGTTGGTATGTACTTCCGGAATCTCATATGGACCAAGCCATCTTGTTTGCAGTTTTCTTGGAAAGTCTTGGAATCTGGAATCATATAGGAGTGCCCAATCTCCTTTTTGAAATAATTTCTTTTGTATTAGATTGTCGTGTCACTTGGCTCGTTGTTGTTGAATGATCATTGTGCGTTGCAAGGCAAGCAATCGAATTTCATCCAGTTCATTTATGTGTTGAAGTCTTTTAGTTTGAGAATCCGTTAAGTCCAATCCTACCTCCTTGGCTGTTCTCAGTGTTTTAATTTCGAACTCAATAGGGAAGATAGGTTCTCTCCCAAATACTAGCTGATATGGTGAATATCCATTGGTATTTCTCCAGGTTTTTCGGTAAGCCCATAAGGCTTCTGGCAGTCTAGTGGCCCAGTCCTGGTGGTGCACTGCTACTGTCTTGGTAAGGATTGCCTCCAGGACTTTGTTAATGATTTCGACTTGTCTATTTGCCTACGGGTGGTAAGGAGACGTAATTTTGTGAATGACATGGTGATTTTTTAAAGTAGATATGATCTTATTGCCTATGAACTATGCCCCCCCCGTCGGTTATCACCTCCCTTGGTAGGTCGTATCGTACAAATAGTTCGAAGAGAAACTTAATTACTGATTCTTCCGTTGCTCTTGGCAAAGCTACTGCTTCCACCCATTTGGTAACATAGTCTGTGGCAACTAATATGTGGGCTTTCTGGTTCGATGGTGAATTAAATGGCCCAACAAAGTCCAACTCCCACCGTTCAAATGGTTCCACAACCAATTGCAGTTGCAGCAGAATTTCATCAACTTGGCCTGGACGGCCCATGCTTTGGCAGCTGTCGCAGGACTGAACGTACTTCTTTGCATCTTTAAAAATTGTAGGCCAAAAATAGCCTAATTGCAGCACTTTATGCCCCGTCCGTCGATCTGTGAAGTGACCACCGCAGGGTTCATCGTGACAGGCACATAGGATGTCATGAATTTCGTCTTCCCTTATGCATCGGCGTATATGCATATCAACCCCTATATGAAATAAGTATCCTTCAATCCAGGAGAATCGTGAACTGCGCTTTACAATTAACTTACGTTCTTTTGCCATCAAATGTTTGGGTAGCTTGCCAACTGCCAAATAATTTTCCACATCTGCGTACCACGGGGTTTTGACTGCTACTGCAAACAAGTGCTCATCAGGGAATTGATCGTCGACTGTTAATGTGTCATCTGTTTTGGGGACTCTCGACAGAAAGTCTGCGACTACGTTCTCCTTCCCTGGACGGTCTCTGATTGTTATATCAAATTCCTGTAATAATAGTAGCCAGCAAGTTATTCTTTCGTTCGTGATTGGTTAATTTGCTAAATATCCGATAGCAGAGTGGTCAGTGTATAGGAATACTTGATATCCTATTATGTAGTGTCTGAATTTATTGATAGCATAAATTACAACAAGGAACTCTTTCTCGGTTACTGTGTAGTTTAGCCCAGCGGGAGTAAGATTTTTGCTAATATAGTAAATAGCATATGGTTTTCGGTCTTCTTCTTGGCCAAGGACTGCTCCTATATCTGTATCAGATGCATCAGAAGAGATATGAAAGGGGAGTCTCCAGTCAGGACCTCGCAAGATTGGTGTTGTGGAGACCAACTTCTTTAATTTTGTAAAAGCAATGTCACATTTTTTAGTCCATTGAAATTCAACATTTCCAGTTAAAACATACAGAGGTGCAGCTATCTATGAGAAATTTTTTATAAATTTGCGATAATATCCTACATACCCCAGGAAACTGCGTACCTCTATTTGTGTGCAGGGTGTGGCCAACAGAAGGATTACCTTTATTTTAGCTGGGTCTACCTGTATTCCTACTGCAGAAATGTAGTGGCTTAGGATTACCCCTTCAGTGATCATCATGTGGCATTTTTCATTGCTTAGACACAATCTAGTAGCAATACATTGTTCCAATACCTTGTCTAATGTTTCTAGAGCTTGGTCAAAATCTTCCCCGTAGGGTGTAAAATCATCCATATAAATTTCAAGTCCTTCATTTATTAAATCAGAAAAGATGCTAATTATGGCTCTTTGAAATGTTGTTGGAGCATTACATGACCCAAACAGTAACACTCTGTAAGCGAAAGTGCCCCATGGGTAGGTAAAAGTTGTCTTATCTTGGTCTTCAAGGGCTATTTGTATTTGATTGTATCCACT
Source organism: Pinus albicaulis (assembly GCA_034641835.2). Taxonomy (NCBI): domain Eukaryota; kingdom Viridiplantae; phylum Streptophyta; class Pinopsida; order Pinales; family Pinaceae; genus Pinus; species Pinus albicaulis. The sequence goes on along the minus strand of CM076583.1, from coordinate 280,695,365 downwards.
GAATCCGTCAAGAAAAGAGAAAAAACGTTTCCCAGCTAATGTGTCAAGGACTTGGTCAATAAAGGGGAGGGGGAAATGATCTTTCTGAGTTGCCTTATTTAATTCTCTATAATCTACGCAGATCCTCCACTTCCCATTTTTCTTAGGGACGACCACCAAAGGGGAGACCCATTTGCTGTCTGAAATAGGATAAATATAATTTACATCTAGGAGCTTTTGGAGTTCTTCTTTACAATTTCTTTTAAATGGGGATTCAGTCTTCGTTGTGGTTGTCGAACAGGCAGAGTCTCTCTATCAGTATAGATATGATGTGTGCACAACTATGGGTCCAAGCCCTTCATGTCTTGGTAGTCCCGTGCAAATGCACCTTGATGCTTCTTAAGGATTTTTCCAAGTCTCTGCCTTTGGTTGTCATCCAGGCTACCGTTAATATTCAAAATTTTACCTGGTTCAATTTCAAGAGGTATGTTATTACAAATAGTGGTTGTGGGATTATATTGGGTCTCAAAGTCTGTCACAGGATTTTCTTGTCCTTCATGCTCGAGAATTGTTTTCATCATTTCGCATTTCAAATTTTCAATTTTGGGAGGCTGATTCATAATGTTACTGATCAAATCATCTTTCGTTTGATCTTTAAACTCGAGAGCCTCTAGTAGTGTGAGGGGTGGACAGATGTTTTGCTCCCGATATGTATCTGGGTGTTTGTGAATTTTTATCATGGGTAGACTTGGTTTGGCAGGCGGATAGATTACAATATTCTTTACAGAATTGCCTCTAGTGATAGTCATGCTGCCTGTTCAGCAACCTATGTAAGCATTTGCCGTGGCCAGCCAAGGCTGCCCAAGAATCAATGGGTGCCCTTCCATCCTCTTTTTCGGATTAATGACTAAAAAATCAGCAAAGTATTCCCATGAGTCTACTGAGACCATAATGTCTTGCACTATACGTTCTGGTCTAATAACAGGTCTGTCAGCTAATTCCAGGAGTATGGCTGTAGGTTCGAGCGCTGATATGCCTATTTTTTCACAAGCCTCTGTAGTTAGGATGTTGATGGCTACCCCAAGGTCAACCAATGTGTTTGGAAATAAATGTCCAGAAATTTGTATGGTTACAATGGGGTTTCCTGGGTCTTCATATTTTACAGGTGATTCTTTTCCTAACAATAAGTCAGACAGAGTTCCTACTACATGAACGGTAGGTGCAGCCATTGTTTTCCTAATTTGTTTCTTTCCACATAACTCCTTGATTGTTTTTGCATAGATGGGAATGTCTTGGACGGCCTGCAGAAGAGGAATTTTGACACAAATATTTCTTAATTCCCCCAAGATGTCAAATTCTGAGTTGATTATAGGTCTCGGTAAGTTTAATCTCTCAGGAAATGGTGGTGGAGCTATTTTAAGATCTTCAGGTCTTTGTTGTTCCATTGTTTCCTCGTCTTTGCCTATTTTTGTTATCTTTGTTGTGCTAGGCCCTGTGGATGTTTCAATTTGGGATTAAGGTGGGGTTGGGGCCTCTATGGGCGATATGGTACGTCCCGATCTCAACTTCAATTCGTTACATTGTTTTGTTCGTTGTTGGGTGTTGGATTCTCTATGATTTGAATTAATTGAACTAGTCTATTATTGCGATTGGGATTGGGTTGGGCTGGTAATTTGAGGTCGTATGACAGGCTATTGGTTACGTTGAATGGGCCGCATAGTTTTAAAAACCAGCCGGTTTGAACCGGTAACTGGCCAAACTGGCCGTTCATATGTGCCCGCGGTCGAAACCGGCCAAGCAACCCGGTTGAAGAGGGCATTTCGCCTTTTTTTTGCAATAAACCGGACCTAACCGGCCGGTTCCGTTCCTAACCGGTCGGTTACTTGCTAACCTTCTATGCGGACCCACACACGGCCGCAGTTAAGCTTTAGGGCTGATTTGTTTATAAGGGGGGGTTCATTTAGCTACTCTTTCCCTGTGCGGACCCACGCACAGCCAGAAATGGGTTTTAGGGCTGATGTGGAGGTAAGGGAAGCATTGACATTTCATGGTAATGTTAAATTCTTAAAGTAAAAGTGGCATTTCCTTTATTTTTAATTTTCATCATTTTACTTAAATTTTTAACATTACTATGAAATGACTCAGGATGTTTAAGAGTGGTTTCGACCTCATTAGATTTCATATGGAGAAACTAGAATTTTAGGTTTCACTCAAAATTCAGCAGACTCAATGGTTTTCAGGGTTTCATGGTTTGGGAATTTGCAATGTTTCCATTTGATTTTATCATGTGTAAGGGAATGATATTGGCATTTGATCAAGAGCATGAAGTCCTTTAAGAACCTTGATGTACCCTTCAATCAAAGGAAAAAAACTGGTTAGGCATGCTAATCTTTTTCTACCGCATTTTAAGGTTGAGGAGATGAACTCTTCACTCAAACCAAAATCATTGGTTAGGCATGTTAAACTTCTTCAATTTCTATCATGTTATAAAGTTGAGCAATCCAAGTCTGAAGACTTTGAGCTAGATGATGTTTATGTATCTCTTGTTGATGATCCCATTTCTAGTAGTGATGAATCAATGATGAGTTTCATGAGAGACCATGTTGCTTAGTGATTTGTAGTTTTGATGTCTATTTTTGCTACTACTACTACTAGTCTACTACTAAAGTTGTAGAGGAGTTTTAGGAGTCCTCAAACTTTGAGCCATATTATTTATGTAGCTCATGTTGATGATCCCTTGTCTAGTAGTGGTGATAATTTTGATCACGATGAGGAGTGATTATGTTGTTGATCACTAATATGTAGTCTTGTATTAGGCCAATGACCTCATAGCTTGTAGCATTGTTTTTGGACTTTATGGGCCATTTGGAGCCTCATTTCTTATGTATTTTTCGATGATATGTATCACACTCGGTGCCATTTTGATATATTCACCTTTGCATGGTATATAAATGAGCAAACTTTGCATATTTTGTCTCTATTGGCTTGGAATCATGGTTGCAAATCTTAAAAAAAGTTTTTTTTATTAAAAAAATAATTATTTAATGTATTTTTTTTTAAACTGGTTCATTGAGATCTGACCGCTCCCGGTTAGAAACCCGGTTCATTAGGTCCACCAGTCCGGTCACCGGTTCCAGTTTTTAAAACTATGGAATGGGGTAGGGGGCTGGTAATTGTTGGGTTCCTGTTCCTGTTGGTAAATCCCATCCCCGTAGGTCGTGGCCAGTTCCAATTGTTGTTTTGAGTAGGGGGGTTTAGCCATTGTTTTTTATAAGGGATATTCTGCCAATAAGGGGGAGAACTAGGGAAGTTTTTCTATTTACTTCCTGATGGATTTTGCGTAGGCCAGGGTGGGATAGGGAAGGTTTGGTTTGGCCAAGTTAGGAAGGGGTTTTGAGTCTGCCAAGTTGTTGTAGGGTTTTGCTGGTTGTACTGGGGCACTGGAAAGTATTGAGATAGGTCTTGCAGTAATGTAGGTCATGCCTGCCATTGCCGACGATGATTCATTAAATAGACTAGTTATGTTTCTTCTTCTGCTTCTTTGTAGATGGCTTTCAGCCCAGGGAGTGAAGGACACTGGTCCGTAGTATGATCCTTAGTGCAGATAGCACATATCTGGACCATGTCTAAAGGACACTCCCTTTCGCTGTGCTTCTTCCAACATTTTGGGCAGAAGACGGCCAGATTTTGTTCAGTTATTGCTTGTTTTTGTTTGGCTTGCAAAACACCAAGTTGTGTGGTCAAAGTGCCCAAGATGGCAGTTTTGAAGTTTTCTAAGAGATTTCCAAATTCTGCCCTAGTTACATTGCTACTAGTCTGCTTAAGATCGTGCCCAATAGGTTTGTTACGTGAGCTACCCCAGGAGCATCTAATACATACGGATATGATCTCGTCATATTCTTCCTGATAAATATCTCCTTTTCCCATTACGTTAAGTAATTCAACCCATTCCTCCTTCATTCCCTTAAGTATTGTGGCTTTCAAAATGTCCTTGGACAACGTAGTATATGGGGATCTTTGTAAATTGTATTGAAATATTTCTACGTATTCTTCTAGTGTTTCATTGTCTTTTGCAGTCATGTTAAAGATTTCGTTTTTTAGATCTTGGGTTCAGAAATAGTATTGGTATTTGGTAAGAAAGGCATTCTTCATTTGGTCCCAGTATTTTATAGTTCCCCCTCCTAACCCCATGAACTAGCGGAGAGCCGTCCCTTTCAGGGTGGAGGGAAATAATTTTAATTTCTAGGGATCGGTGGTGTAATCATATCCTCTGCATAAGACATCAAATTAAAATAAGAATGCATCAGGATCTTCTGTGGTTAATCCATGAAAGGTGGGGATGTTATGCAAGGGAATGGCTTTCATAGGGGCATTGGCAGCATGATCAACGATGGGGTACACCAATGTTGATGTCTGCTTCTGATTTTGATTTTGATTATTGGCCATTTGATCAAAGAGGTGCCAGAAATCTTCAGCAATTTCTTGATCTGGAGAGGAGATTTTGATAGGCTTGGAAGGTGAATGCGGAGGAGGTTTTACAGCACTTCCCTGATCTGGGATTCTAAGAAGTTCTGTTTCGATTACTCCTTCAAGAGATTTAGGTATCTCTATGTGAATTTCTCCACTAGTTTCTCCCCTGCCTTCTTGCAAATTGCAAGAGCCTCCCTCTTTTGAAAGGTCAATGTTTTGATGAATGGCAGTCTGCAGGCTTTGCTCAGACCCTTCTGTCTTGCTGTGAATCTCGGCGTAGGCTACATATGGTAAGGCTGCTGCTCGAGGGGGTATGTCAGGATTTTGGATGGGAGTGGTTTTTGATCCTATAGATGCCTGAGATTCAGCGTTCTTAATGATTTCGTCTATGTATTCCTCCCAAGGATCACCGGTCCTTTGGGTTGCGGTCGTGACTGATTTTGAATTGTTTCTATATTTTTCTGATTTTGAATTGTTTCTGGCGGGCGGGCTAAAGGGCAAGCATGTTGCTTACCGGTACGCAGGTTCTTACCTCTCGTTTTCAATACCCAATTCCTCACAGCAATGGAAAAAGAATGAATTAAAGGAGATAACTCTCAACACTCTTCCCAGCAACGACGCCAAAATGTTGGTGTCTAGTAGAGGTGACTTTTTGTGACAACTCTATTGTTCCTTCATTTAATTATCAACTCGGGGTAAGTCTTTTTATTTCAAGAGTGTCAGCACAGTATATGCGAGTTAACTGATCTACGGGTGCTTTTTGTCGATGTCCAAAAGGAATTACTAACTTTGGAAGCTTGCTGATCCTAGAGAAGGTGTCTTAGATGGATCTTTTAGCCTAAAGCTGAGTAAAGGGAATTGATGTTTCTCTACAGCAGTTCTATTAAACTGAACAACGGTCTAGATAAATCAAGCAAGGATTGAAATGACAGTAATGAAATTAAGCAGAACAGTAGTCTAACTAAATTGTTTCAGACATGGAATTGAATTGAATCGATGACCTAGCGATCTAAGCAGTAATGAAGCAGCTATACGGCTAGCAATATAACTAGAATGGTGACTAGTTGTGTAATAATGAAACAATAGTTAAGCAATATGACTAGCTGTGCAATAATGAAACAGCAGTAGAACTAAGCAATATAACTAGCTGCGCAATAATGAAACAGCAGTATGACTAAGCTAGTAGCAATGAATAGCAATAGAACCAAAACGGGTCAAATAACTCATACAGCTATCATTAAGTAATTTTGCAATGGATTTCTCTGTAAGACTTAATTAAACAACACTGGTCAATCGAATAATTGCTTTATTATGCCACACAATGCATGGAGATGCAGAATGCTGAAATCAATCTTCCTACGGACTAGAAATTAACTATCATGACAATAGATGAACCAGTATTAACAAAACATTATCAGAAACGAGATTGCACTTGTCTCATTCTAAGAACGCAATTGCCAATGATTCATTTAAGAAAAAGCGTTGTAATTATATCAAATGGGAATATGTATTAAAATTGCACCAAGTTTACAGATATCGATTCTGTAACTTTTTAGAACATGAAAATGTGTGTGGAGCTCCCGGAGGTTGGGCCTAGACCTACAGAACCCTCAGCACTGAGGAAACTTCAGAAAATAGTTACTCAAAACTCTCTGTTACATCTAGGAATGCTACAAAATATAATTAGACAAATTGTTCTGGATTTTCTATTATCGGATTCCCTCTCATTCTTTTCTTTTCCCTTTTAAAGGCAATCTTCGGAATTTCGAGAATGTATCTCAAACGACAACCCGCTACGTGTGGCTGTCGTTTGAGTTCTTAGACTCAATCTTCTCGTTCGCCTTCTATTGGCCATTTGGACTGCTTTGTGCTTGCGGCCGTTGATTGGCTTTCTTTTGCTATTGGTTTAGGAATTCCTAGTTTCCTGCAGGTAAAGACAAGAAGAGTCAATTCCTTATTATAAATCGTCCTTTCTATCATTAGTCTGATTGTTCCTATTTTCATTATTTTCATTCCTTATCATTAATATGAAGAGGGATTTTCTTGAAATTACAATACGATTTGCAGTATTTAATGGGTGAAAATCATACCTTAGTCTAGGCCCAACACATGTCCATGAAGCATGGCAAAGGAGATAGGAGGCATAGAGCTCTCCTAGCAAGGTGAAAACACTTTTGGAGTAACCCCAAACATCTAGATGCATCGTAAAAGTATTCTGAAACTCTAATGTATTCCCATATTTGTATCCATCTCTCCTAATAGCTTAAATTTTTTAGTCTAATACTTGATGTCTTCATGTATTTATCACATTTTTTATATATGAAATGCATATCAAAAGTGGTTACTTGTTTGACAACTAATCTTTTGCTTTTATTGCTCCGCTCTGTTAGAATATCGCTGCAGTATCGTCAACATCAACTCGTACTCCTATCTACAAAGCATTTGCAATTAGAGAAAACATTAGGGACATTACAGCTAAAGGAGAATGCACTAGTAACATAGCAAATTTGGTAAATTGACATCTTATATGTCTTTTGGAACTTTTAATTTCTCTTTCTTCCTTTTCCCAGATATCCTCAAATTTTTGCACAACACAGAGATTTTTTTATGTCTTTAATGATTGAGATGCTCAAGACAATAATTGCATTCCTTGTATTGCTTTATTCCAGATATTTTGGTGACATGTTGCTTGATCTCTATGCTCTAGGTAGGAACAGGTCTTGGCATTGCCATTTCTAGGGGAAATAAAAATATACTATTGTTGGCTCAAGAGATCCTAACCCAGGTTCGGAGTTCAAGGTTTGCCAATAAACCCCTATACTACTGGCCCTTTCGACAGAGACCTACTTTCGCAGGTCAAAGTCTCACTCAAAGTAGTATGGGTGAGTGCTGGAACCAAGTTTCCGCACCCTGAGAAAGGACAAGTAAGGCAAGTAGAGCTGCGTCCTGCCTCAAGATGTCCAGATCTTCCCGAGCAGGACTTATAGGTCTATTTTCGCATCCACGTGCGCAAGGTCGATTATACTATGGTGCTCAATAATCATGTACTTTCAAGACAATAGCTCAATATTGCATAAAACAAAACAAAACAGATCTAGATGTAATAAAACACTTACACATAACTTTCGCAGTTGAATACATAATACACGTAAGACAACAATTACCAATGATTCGCCTAAACAGTACACATAGATTCAGTTCTCAAACAGCCTTTCGTATTCATCAATTCATCAACTCATCAACTCTCTCTTACAATACCCGTCCCAGCCTGCACACACAACAGCAGGGTCCGCACATAGCAGGACTATGGATCTTCGCGCAGACAACCAGCAGAATTCCTTCCCCAAAAACCCAAACAAACTTAATAAACCACAATTCGCATCAATAGCTCTTCCTTGCCCTCTTACAATTCAAAATGTTCCTCTATTTATAACAATCTAGCCTAAACTTTCCTATGGTTTGCAAACCGTGGTTTTCAGACCCCCGATTTACCCTTTGACCCATTACAATGCTTTCGGGGCTTTGACCCACCCCAAAACCCCTACGCTAGACTAAATATAAACAAAAATATACAAAATCGAACCAATTTCGCAGCTCATAGGAGACCCTGTTCCAACAGTCCCCCAACACAATCTTGTGACTCGTCCCGAGTCACTGTGGTGGTGCGGTCTCTATCTGCGCACGCAAGGTATTGAAGGCGACGATTAGTGGAGGTAAAACTTCCTGACTTTGGGCAGTAGCTCTTTGTGCGATATCAACAAGCTTCAGGGAGGCAGTGCCTTCAGGAGCTGTGGTAACCTGCTCCAATATCTGGTTGAGTCGCGTGATGGCGTCATGAGCACCCTGAGATATCTGGAAGGCGGCATCGCCCCATGGCTTCAAGCACTTTCTGATGACATGCTTGTCGCGTCGGAGACCTGCAATCGTGTCTATGAAGGCATTGCTAGTTTTCAAGAGTGCCAAACGCTGCGTAGGGATGATGGAGGGCAAGGTAGCTTCGATCTTATCGAAAGCAGCTTCCTTCTGTCGTAAGTCCTCCTTGACATGCTGAAGCATCGGATTGAACTGGACTGCTCCAGAGCTTCATGGCCACCTCGAGCAACTGAGTACCCAGAGTAATCTATCCTTTAATAATATCTGTTGCTTCTATTATCAACGCAACCTGTTGTGCCCGTACCTCCGAGGGTATGGTAGGTTGTGCTTGGGCCTGACACTCGGTGAATTTTCAGGCCATTCGGGTATTGAGGGTTTGGACTTCGGTTTGGGATGCCTTGAGTGCTGCAACCAAGCCTTCTATGGTAGCCTAGGATGGAGCTGATGCTGGGATTTCATCAGGGAGCTCTGTGTCGAGCTGGTGACCCAAAGTTTCGAGCTGCTGCTGCGCGGTCCGATCGCAATTATGGATCTCTTGCAGAATGGCTATGTGTAAATCCTGTAACGCCTCGTGGGGCAGCTGCACCAAGTCTACTTGTAGTTCCAAAACTATTGAGAGGTGGTCACCGACCAAGATAGTGCGAGGTAGCGAACAAATATGGCTTTCGCTAGCAGGTATTCTGGAACTGCGGAGAAGTCACAGCGTATCCCTATATTGCTTCGTCCCCCACGAGGATGGAGTATCCCTGTTAGTCGTCCCTTTTGTGCGCAGGACTAGCTGCGACTCGACTGCGTCAGTTCTAATAGCGAACTGTGGAAATTGCGTACCATCCTTCGTGGCATCTTCCGAGGTTGTCTTGCTAGGGCCTGCGATCATCCCAGGGTTGTAAAGGTCGGGAACTCCCGTTGTGTAGCTTTGGCGCCATTCTGCACAGGTTCAAAGTCAATTTTCCCTGCAGGGAGCTAGAGGGCAATCATCTTATCAATCTCGGCATCCCCAGACCCTCTCAACACAATGTCTACAGGCGCTGGACTGGTAGGTACCGAAGCGTTCGGTAGGTTAAGGGCTGCCATAGCAACAAAAGGATATGCTTCCCAATTTGGAAACTCGCAGACAGCGGAAGTGGGTTGATGGGGTAAGACCCAAACGCTAAAGATCCAGACAATCAAGCAGTATAATAACAGAGGCAGATTATAGAGACAATATGGAGCCCTGAGCGGAGTTATCCTGTTGTCCTTATACTGTCCAGGGCTATCCAACGATAAAGTAAATCTAACTTGAAACTTACCATCAAGCAACCGGTAACAACTCGCCATAAATTTCCACATTGATTGCCAGCCGCCTATTTTTCATAACAGTAAGGTTCCCTTTTTACCAAAGTGCAGCATTCTGACGGTCATTATTCGCACCTGAGGGCTTTCCCACGGATTTACCGACGTTGGATGATGCCTCTGTGCTGCTCGCGTACCCCGAATTAAAGCTAATGCCAGGTGTGTTGTAATGCGATTCAGGTACCACTCCAGCAACTTGGCCACCATACGCATCTCGTCCAGTGCCGCGGTTGGGATAGTGTGGGGATCAGTGTTTCCTTCTGTTGGGCTAAGGCTCCAGTGTTCAACCGTGTGTGGTACCGACGTTCCCCTTGATCCGGGTGCGATGACCAGGTGTGATCTTCCCTCAGTTAAGGCGTTCGTGTGCTGCAAAGCTGCGTCGAGCGCCGCTGTGCCATCTTCCACCCTAAATGTCTGTAGAAACTCATCCCGCAAATTCTCCCAATGGCATGTGCACTGATGCTGCTCTACATCTAGATACCATGCAGCTGAACATAGTCCTAGGTCATGGATAAACAAGTGAACCCGTTCGTTTGGGGTTCTGTCACCCCATTGTGTTTCCCATGCAAGAAAATATCTGCGTGAGTCTTCTAACCCAAGGAACTTCTGAATCCGTCTTCCAGTTGGGACTCTAAATCGCAGGATCATCTTATCCCAACATTCCTCCCAATTGCGGAATACCTTCCCATGCGTATCCCACCAACACGCAAGCGCTCCGCGCAAGGCTAGCTAAAGGGCCCCTAGCCTGCATCCCTTGGGAACTTCTACTTCGAATGCTCGTAAAAATTCCTTAATGTCACCCTAGTCCCCAAAGTAGGGCAGGTCTCTTACCTCGGCGGAGATGCAGCGAAAGTTCCTTGTGACCCGAAGACATCGTCGCCCCGAAACCTCATGCAATCGGCCTTGCCAATTCTCCAGTTCCCCATCAGAGTTGGAAGAGAATTCATTGTCTTTTTCCCAGCAGAGCACTCCTTCCGTCGTGGGGTTAATCCAATCCTTGTCCTGAATAGTCAACTTGTAAATGTGATCTACTTCCTCCTCATCGCGCGTTGGCTCAGTATACCGCGCACCTTCCGCGGGATCCAGTGGTACTATTACTCGCGTATCATTATTTTCAAACACCATGCTACACTTTTTGAGAGTGATGACACCCCCCATATCTATAGCCCAGTCCAGCCCCAGGAGTGCAGGGTAGGGATCCGCATCTTCCACGATTTCTATTACCTCAATGTCAGTTTGGACCTTTACTCCTGCGATATCTACCATGACTTTTGGCAGCCTTCCCAGAGAGATGATCTTTTGGTGATTTTCCATGCGCAGATAGATGGTGGACCATTCCAATTTAGGTTCTACCATTCACTGCCATGTTTGCTTAGGTAACACGTTCGCATCTGATCTGAGGTCCAAGATAACTTGATCCATCTCATAGTCACCAATCTGCGCAGTCAGCCGCATTTCTCTACCAGTGGGTTTTTTATACCTGTATAGTTTGTGTACATCCTTGGTCCTGGAGGTCGAATCGAGCCGCGCTGCGCAGCTATTCATTAATGCCTAAAGGTTCTCTATAGCCTTTGGGTTACGTAGCAGCTTTAGACATGCCTGTAGAAAGGGCTCAACCCCCTCATCTGTCTTGGGGTGTGTTGGTACCTGCGCAGTAGCTGCTATTCTCTGAGCGAGGTCCTGGTCAGCTAGGGCCACGGTCTCTTGTCCCTTCTTTATGTTCAACCCTCCTTGACAAGTCAGAGGATCCCTAGCAGCCTCTTCCTTCGATCCCTGGGTGACCATTCCACTGTGTGTTATGACTTTCACACTTGGGTCTATGTTCCGTAGCTCAGCTTTAACTCTCTGCACATTCTGCGTAGGGGTGGGCTACTTTTCCTACATTTTTGCTATTAAGATTGGGCAATCTTCGACCGCATGGTCCAACTTTCTGCAATATTTGCAGGATTGCCTAGTGGGATTTGGGCAGACCCTTGTAAAGTGCCCGATTTCCCCGCAGTTATAACAGATTAGTTGTCCATGCCCTCAACCTGCGCTCCCTCCCTGACCTCCCCTGCCCCTTGCTAGAGAGCCACCAAAGCTCACTGGAGATCTTGGTGACGCAGGGTTTGATTGTACCCTATACAAGTTTCCCCGATCTATCATTAAGTCGTAAGTGCGACAGTTCTGCTCATCGTGTCCTACCAATCAACAGAACCTGCACCATTGCTGCTTTAGTTCTGGTACATACGCACCCAGCCGAGGGCAATGGTCCGTATCATGCAGCCTTGCTACACGGCAATCATCACACCATAGCGCAGGTCCGCTCGAGCCTGGTCGTGATAGGATGGGTCCCCCACTCGCTCCAGGGCAGAGCTGACTAGGTCCTCCTACCTACATTTAATCTGCCAATAGCGGGCACTGATCCTTCGTATGGCCAGATACCCGACATCGTATGCACCACAGATCTATGCTTGCTCCTTTTCCTCATTCCTTTCGCAGGCTCTGAATTTCCATGTGCATAGCTCCGAGTTGCTCCTGAATTTGTTGTACTCTTATCGAAGTAGCTTCTCTGGGCGCAGCGTCTAGTTTCATAGCGACTTCCACATCTTTTTCCTGCGATTAAAAGGTTTGGAGACTCATTGGCGTACGTAGGTGGGGCAGCAACATAGCGATGAACCATTCCGTATGTTGTCTATCGTCATACTCAAATCCTCCTTCCCTGATTGCTTTCTTCAATCGCTGATCAGCCTCCCATACAGACTCAGACGCACCTTGCTTGAAGTCCTTCACTTCTGCTACAACCTGAGAGTAGGATTTTGGCTCTCGGAATTGTTGCTTCAGAGCATCCTTAATGTCTTGAATAGACGCACTCCCGTTCTAAGAGACGTAACACATATACCAGTCTAATGCTCTATCTTCGAATGCCAGGGACAACTGTGCTCCCTTCACGGTATCGTTTGTCAAATTTTGCGCAGTGCATACGGAATCTGCAACAAACCAAAATTGATCCATATCCTCGTCTCCTACCCCCTTGAAGGTAGGTAGTTTCAGATGCGCAACCATATCACTGTCCGGCGAAGGTGGAGGTATGGGCGAGTTCTTACCTTTATGTACCCTGGACGGTGGTGTAGCTGGGGAGCTTTGCGCAACCATCTCACACAGATGGTTATAGGCATATTTTTCCCCCTCAAGGTTGGTCCGATAGTATTTACCACTGCGTGTCGTGCTCCTGTCTGGATCCGAGGTCATTCAGTCGGTATGACTACACAAAATACTCTTTTCGCACAGTAATATCTTAATCAGCAAAGGTAATGTCTTCAAAAAATTTCCCCGGAACCCTTTAAAGAATCTTCGCTCGGCCTCAGAGTAGGAGACAAACTGATCAATGGCAAATTCTGTCACAAATCCCCCTAGCACACTGTCCACCCAGTGATCTACCGTGCACGTGATAGTATTATCAGTCCTTTCCAGCTGTTGGATCAGCTCTGGGGTCCACTGAGTGACTCGTTCGTCCTTCCAACACTTCTGGAATTCTACGAGCCTAGCCAGCCACTCCTGAAGCTCGATTGCAAATTTTACAAAGAATATTTCGTAGCTTTCTGTAATAATGTACCTATTTTTCCACTTGTCCACCATTAACTTCGCGCTGCGATTTTATTTTACCTCAAATTCCTGGATTTGCTTTTCAAACCACTCCTCAATTTCCTTCCTTTCAGGCTTCCAATACTCCCTTGTCATTACCCGATCCCTTTCTCAAAATGCTCCAAGTCCCGGCAACGGAACAATTTGTTAGCTCGAGGGGTCCTGACCCAGGTTTGAAGTTCAAGGTTTGCCAACAAACCCTTATACTACTGGCTCTTTCAGCAGTGACCTACTTGCGCAGGTCAAAGTCTCACCCGAAGCAGTATGGATGGGTGTTGGAACCAGGTTTCCGCACCCTGAGAAAGGACAGGTAAGGCAAGCAGAGCTGTGTCCTGCCTCAAGATGTCCAGATCTTCCCGAGCAGGACTTATAGGTCTATTTTCGCATCCACTTGCGCAAGGTCAATTATACTATGGTGCTCAATAATCATGTATTTTCAAGACAGTAGCTCAATATTGCATAAAACAGAACAAAACAGATCTAGATGTAATAAAACACTTACACATAACTTTCGCAGCTGAATACAGAATACACACAAGACAGCAATTACCAATGATTCGCATAAACAATACACATAGATTCAGTTCTCAAACAGCCTTTCGTATTTATCAATTCATCAACTCCCTCTTACAATACTCGTCCCAGCTTGCGCACACAGCAGCAAGGTCCGCACACAGCAGGACTCTGGATCTCCACGCACACAGCCGGCAAGAGTCCTTCCCCAAAAACCCAAACAGACTTAATAAACCACAATTCGCATCAATAGCTCTTCCTTTCCCTCTTACAATTCAAAATGTTTCTCTATTTATAACAATCTAGCCTAAACTTTCCTATGGTCCGCAAACCGTGGTTTTCGGACCCCCGATTTACCCTTTGACCCATTACAATGCTTTTGGGACTTTGACCCACCCCAAAACCCCTGCGCTAGACTAAATATAATAAAAAATATACAAAATCGGACCAGTTCGCAGCTCGTAGGAGACCCTGTCCCAACAACTGCCGATTTTTCTCTTACTCTCCTGAGGATATGTTTTCTCTTCATATTAGGAGGTATGGACTGGACTTATGCATGTATGTGAAATATTTCAAGTGTAGTGAAACTTGTGAAGTTGGCATTATGATCTAAGATCGGCTACTTAGGGAATTAGTGTCATGCAGTTTTCTTTAACTAAACACGGATGGCGCATTTTGTTCCTAGGTAAAATCTGTGACACTACCCACCTTGAGCCAAGCAAGATTTTCAGTGGCAGTTCAAAATTTTCTCAAGACAGGTTTGTTTGTTTTATCTCTTGTCAGGTACAAGATTCATGCTAATTTTCATTCTGGCATATAAGTCTCTAGTGAATGACCATCGGGGTTGGAACAAGGACCTTGGACTTTGGAGGCACGTCACTCATGCTACCCCTCCTAAGTTGTGATGGAGTATATCACTATCTTACGATTACTATGTCTTCCCATTGGTATTAGTTTTCTTCTTGATGTATATTATGACATATCCACATTGCATTTGCTCATGGCTATGATCATTTTCATGACATGGACCCGTTGTGTACTTTTTTCATGGCCATGGTCTTTCATATTATTACATGGATTCACAGTGTATTATGTTGCCAGCCATGCTTTGTTTCTCTCTAAGCATCGGTATGCCTATCTATTTGTTGACAATCGATTACAAGTACTCACTAGTTCCTTGATCTTTAGCTCTTTCCTTGGAATTCCTGATAACTTATGTTTATTAGGATGTGTTTCGACCATTGGTTCCTCTTCTTACCTCACACATTAGGGGGTGTTGTTACAACTCTATTTGCCACCCTTGAATCTCATTAATGACCCATTACATAGACCAACATTGAATGAGTTGAGGAAATCAACACTAAATGAAACGGTTCTCTTGCACTAGGAGATTTTGAACTTATTAGACTCAAGCTCCTTAAGTTCGAGAGATCTACAACCATCCTCTAGCCTCCTCCATGAATCTATTTAAGAAAGATCTCTCAAGGAAGAAAGGAGGAAGAATCATTTTCAAACATGTGTTGTTCATTTTAAAAGAGACTATTCAACCTTCAGATATCAGATGTAATATTCCCACTTTAGCACACAGCTAAAGGGAATATTAAAGTTTTGTTGTTTACACATAGGAGGTGAATAAATGGGTCAGGAGGCCCATACATTGCAGAAGAATGAATAAAATCCCTCATAATATGAAAAGGGATATTCATAAGAGTTGGATTTCATACCCTCAAGTATGAAAGAGGACATTTGCATGAGGATAAGGTCAAGTTTGACCAAATCAACAGTGCTGGGATAAGAGGTGGAGACCACTTAGAGAGACAGTGCAGTGTGAATGGAAGGAAGTTTCCTTGGTGGAGGAAACCCTAAGGAGTGGGGCCCATGGGGAGAGAGTATTCACTTATTTAAAAGGAGGACAAGGCAGCCATTGGGATTCATGTTATGTATTATTGATTTCTTGGTCTGTTCAGACTTTGTGCATTCTCCTGTTGTTTAGCAGAGTTGCAGTGCTGCTTAGCACAAGGATTTCCTGTTTAGGAATTCCTTCTCCTTTCAAGAGAGGCCTCTTGAAGGAGCTTTCTCTTCATTTCTCCACATCCAGGCTTGAGGCCAAGCTACCTCCTTCAGCTACAGTGCTATTCTTGTAGCAGGAAACGTTGTGTTGCAGGGTGTTGCAGTGGAGGGTTGACAACACCACTTTCAGGGCTTGTTTTTCAAAGGAGAAAGCTTTCTTTCCTTTCGAACACCAATGAGGAAGATTCTAGCGCTTATTGCATATTTTGGCACTTGGCCAACACATTCCCTTTCTCCTACAGCGCAGTTCCTTCTCTAGACTGTGTTATTTTCAGTGTGCAATTGCAGTGAGGGCTTACAGGTTATTGGAGGGTGAGCTCTTCAGTGATAGGATCAGACTTTCACTTGAGAGATCCATTGGGGGAGGTCTATTTATCTGATGCAGCATCTTCAGTCATCTCTATCCAGTTCCAGTTCTTGAGTTGCAACTGCTACCCTGCAACTCTGACATTTCTACAGTTTTGCATATTTCAGCAAATCCTTATAGGATTGACTTGAAATAGTATTTGGGAGCTTAGATATTCTCTCCCAATGTTGTATGAGCCATACACTTGTATATCTATGTATTGACATTTGTTAGCAGCAGTTTCTCTTTATAAAATTGTGCAGTCATAGCCTTGGGCACTCTTGTGTAGCAGTGTTTTGTCATCTTTTATGTACTTGTTTCTTGAGGCTGATTTTGCCTATCTTGAGTAGCTCTTTCCTCAAGATCTTGTATACCTTTTTCTGCTGTAATTTAATAAGATGGCTATGAGTTCTTCTCACATTCTATGAGTTGATTTATCACTGCTATTCCATTGTTGTGTTTACATATTGCTGGATCTCCAACTCTAGAATATCTTAAGATATTCTTATTATTGTAGAATTTCTCTATTTTGGGATATTACAGTGGTATCAGAGCATAATCTTGGCTCAGCCTATGGAACTTAGCCAACATGCTATCAAGAAAAGAGAAGATGAAGACTCCATTATGTGGAGAAAGAAAGGAAGATAGGCTTACAAAGCTTCTTCCAAGATCTGTACAGAGCATTCATGAAGATTTCAAGAGGATAAGAAGGGAGATGTATACAGAATCTCCAAGAGGGTTTGAAACTAAGTCAAACTCAAGATTTTCTTATGGGGAGTGTGGGCATGCAGCCACACCCTATGATGCACAGTGCAGTCTCATGCCCAATTTTTCCATGAGAGAAAGGGAGGAAGAAGGAATGCCTAAGAGGGGAACTCTTAGTGGTTTTTTGCATGAATATGAATCTCAAACTCAAAGGTTTAGAGATCATATCACTTTCCCAAAGTTTTTCAAGATCGAGGTGAGGAGGAGCAAGAAGCATAATGTGGATAGATTTCTTCTGTCTACCTTTGATGGTTCCCCTACATGTTCAGCTAGGGCTTGGGTGGAAGAGCTAGACACTTTTTTGCAGCAGCATCAAATTTTTGAAGATGAAACCATCAAAGTAGCAGCGCTGCATTTTGGAGGTAAGGCCTATGCATAGTGGATATTTGAGTATTTTTCTTTGAAGAATGCAAATACTTCTTCCTATGCAAGGTTCATTAAAACTTTGGTGGAAATATTTGGTAGGAAGAATTCTGAAACACATGTGGAGAAGACAAACAAAACCCTTGCATGTGATGGAGGAAACCATAGACTCAAAACCTCTTCAGAAAACCATAGAGGAAGCTGATATCTTGCATTATACTTTGCTGGAGGCAAGACCTTCATCTTGTATTTTGGCACAAGAAGGCAAGGAGATCCCTTTTCCAAAAGAGGATCCAATCATTGGAGGGTTGCCCATTCATGTTGAGGAGGCTAAGGGCAACAACATTGTCAGATCTAGAGTTGATCTAGCACCTCATGCAGAGGAAGGAGGAGCTCTTTCTCCAACTAGAGGGATTCTTGTATCTTTACAGGGAAGTCCCCAGGATCTCATGTGTGGAGATCAAGGCACAACTCATGTTTTACATGTGCCATTGATGATAAGGTGTGGAACTATGGAGATACAAGGAGGGGATATGGAGAATGATCAGCATCATGTGATGAAGAGCACACACCCCTGTCTATTTCATGAGGTTGATGCACCTAAGAGGGAGAGTGGATTGCGCAGTGAGAGTAGGGACAAGTTTGTCCATTCATATATGCAGTCTACTCTTGATGATGATGTCCCATTGCATGGAGACATTTCACCAAGGAGACCACTAGATCAACAGATGATGAGAGATGCTTCACATTTTGAGGCACCATTCATTGATTCCAGAGGAGTAGAGACCTTGGGAGGCCATTGTACAGCACTAAGAGTCTTGGGTAGACTCGAGGAGGAGAGAGGCATTCTCTGAACATCATCTTTACCCACTCTCATTTTAGATTCTGCGTTGTGGAAGAAGCAGCAGGGGAAGGATAGCAACCTTCCAACTTGCATCATTGGCATGGGAGATGTCAAAGAGGAGGATGACCATATGATAGATGTTCTTCATGAGAGATCATCAGCGCTGTCACTATGGAGGATAGATATTGGAACTCCCAGTTGTTGGTGGAGTATTCCAAGGATCTTTTCACTTGCATGATATTGGATGACCAGTTGCATGAGGAAGGGTATTCAGTGAGAGATGGGGTCATCTACTATCATGGTAGGATCTTCTTATCTGGAGCTTCCAAGCTCAAGGAGAAGTTGCTACAAGCAGCCCATGAAGATTTCCTTTTCAGCCACACTTGTTCTATGAGAGCATACCACACCATCATGGAGGGGTATTTTTGGAAGGGTTTTGAGGAGGAGATATATCAGCATATGAGGAGATGCATGGATCATATGGAGATGGGGAAGATACATAACTCTTTGGAGGAGTTAGCACAGCCACCTCTTTAGTCTTTGAGGATGAGAGGAGACTCATCTATGAGCCACTCCATTTGTATGAGCAGGACATATGGTAAGGGTATTGTTGATTTGCATAATAATTTGTATATATGTATGCATCTCTTAACCATATATGTGCAGGAATTTGCTCAAAGGAAGAATATTCTTACTTCTAGATTTCATGGTCTACTTAAGGCCACTATAGATGATCACTCCCTAGGAGGATTTGGGGAGGAGATTTATTGTGGAGAACATACTCACCTTGCACAATACATCATTCACTTTCTCCAAACACATGAGGAGAATGGGGCAGTAAGCAAGTGGTTGAGAAACTGCACTCTTTGTCATTCTCTATTGCAGTTGAGGGTCAAGCTGCGCTGGTTGCATTTGAGGGACCATTGTCCTTCTCCATTACTACATATGGCAGCAAGAATGATTCTCATTATGGTTCCCTTTATTGCTATTGTTATTGCTTTTCTTGGGAGCATGATTGGGGGAGAGACACATTGGGTGGATGTGTCCTTTGAGGGAGAAACTCCCCACACTTTTTGCACTACATGTTCTAAAGGGAGCATGGGATATTACACCAGACTTCTCAAGTTGTGTGAGGGCCAAGGAATTGTTAGACGAGGGACTAGCGACCAAAAATATGATAGCATTTCCCATTACAATTGGAAAATGAATTAAGCAGATTTTGATAAACTCCATATATTGAAACAAAAGACACATATTTTTTAGAACTTCAACTTTGATCCAAAAATGTCTCAAGACTAAAACATGTTAACCATCATATATTGTTCAAAAACATGCTCATAGATACATACATAAATGCACGCACACACATAAATATATACATATACTATCATATTTTTTTTTAAACAAATAGAAATTAATCTTGATGATTTTTTCACAAATTTTATATAAAAACCTGCTTGGCTGATTTAATTTGCTGTTAAATTCACTAGTGCATGGGATTCAATGAATTTCATTTTTTTAATCCACCACCCCCCCCCCCCTCACCCCTCTCAAAAAAAAAAAACAAATGTAGTGACTAAGAACACAATCAGCATCATATAAAACCTGAACCATAATTCTTTTGTTAAAAACATTTGTAGGGGGAAGATAAGATACAGTAAACATCTTAACTCTCCATGTCCCAAGTCCAATGTTATATGACTTCAGTTTAACTCTGCATATCTAATCTAAGATTGTAGGATGTTACTATCCATGAATTTGGCCCAAAGCCTCCATAACCTTTTGGATTTTCTAAACTGGTATATCTTCATTAGGTAATTGGTCTGGTGCTTGCATCTAGTTGAATTTTGTATTGTGCCTGTTGTATTTTTTGACAATTCCAGTTTTATTTAGCTCCAAAACTTTTAGTAGACTATTCATATATTTTTGTGTATATATGGCAGACAAAAAATGTGTTATTTATGTCTTTGTGGTGTGACTTACTTCGGATTCATGTTTTAGTTTGAATGCAATGTTTACGAAAAGTTACCACATTCAGAGCTCTTTACCGAATATTTTAGGCTTTCATCTTCAGACTTTGTATACAGGAAATATTGTGCTCCATTTCTACAGTGAGACATATATGCTCTCCTGTCTTTTCAGTCTATAATATTCCTTCCGTCTTGGTTTCACAGATGTTTTCTTTGCAAGTAGTGGATGAAGAGTTCACGTGGTTTTTTCTATGCAAGAGTTATTTGAAAATATACCGTTGAACATCTTCTAGTTTTTCTTCTCTGTTCTTTTTGTATTATCTTGAATTATCACCTACAATTCTGCTAGATTAGTGTCATTTATAATATTTCCTAGTTTAATCGTGAGCTATACCCCTGGACCATTTTCTTGTTTGAATATAGAAACATCTGCATTGCCTTTCCAGATTTTTTTTGTTTTTTCACTCCCTTTGGTGTTTCTGATAACAGGTACTGGCATTGAAGGCAATTTATGAGGATGATGTGTTTGTTGTTGAAAGAGAAGATGGCAGCCCTCATGCATTAAAGGTTAACTATGCCAAAGAGTGTAGCTTTTCGATGTATAATGGAGGTCATGGAAATATTCTAACAGAACTTTATAATTGTTTTGCAGATGTCCATACATGTTGAACTTCCTGAGAATATTGCTATTACTATGAGGCTGCCATCGACTTCCAGTAAATGTGAGCTCAGTGGAAACAATAGTAGGTCTTCCTCAAAAGATGTTCTGGTGGGAAATGTTTACACATTCAATGTTCAGCACCTTGTTCCTATTGCATTGACATGTGTTCTGCCTAAATCATATCCGTGCTATATGCCCCCACAATTTACGATTTTGGCCTACTGGTTGGACTCTGATAGTATTTCTAACCTCTGCAACAACTTAGACATCATTTGGGCTGGAGACTCAGGCCAAGTTGTACTATAATATAAATGGGCAGAATGGCTTCACAGTTCATCTCTTTCACACCTGGGATTTCAACATGAGATATTGCTAGATCCATTCAATGTACAGAGCAAAACAGATTGGCGGGCGATTTCTGGGTTTTCATCTCCAGATGTTGATATTCCTCGGTTGATGCAATACAATGATGAAAAAAAATCAACTATTCTATAGCACTTTGCATGTGTGTCCTATATGCTTCAATGAATATCCAGGTATATTTCCTTTGTCATACTCATATCTTGCAGCTTGCACTCCAAGCTACATAAAAAATATTTCTGCTAATGGATTTATGCTGGTTGAAACTCGATTAAGAATCCAAATATGTCAGTAAGAGAAAAGCAAGCAAGTGTAAGTAAGCAATAAAATATTTATGAGAACAAGAGCTGGTGTACACATTTGTACCTCAAATTTGATTAATTTGGTTTTGGCATATTCGATTTCTGTCAAACTAAAAAAAGTCAACAGCTCATGATTTTGATTCTATGAGTTCTAGTATGGTTTATGGGGTTTTCCACTCTTGGCAAATGAAATAGAATTTTCAGTACTAGAAAAAACACTACATGATTCCAATCATAAAATGAAAAAGCAAAGGCTTCTACTTCTGAAGCCCTGCAACCAGTGAACAAGTAACTGTAGCATACAAAATTTTAGAAGATACAATGGTTAACAACTGTAGATTTAGCTTTACCAGACAAAACTGAGTATGGAAGATAAATCATTTTGGCACCGCATATAAGCTGTTAACAACCCGACTATACATCCAAAAGAATGGTAGGATATCACTATCTTACGATTACTACATCTTCCCATTGGTATTAGTTGTCTTTAATTTCTACTTGTTCCAGGACCAATTTAAGAGAGAGCTCTACAGCCTGTTTCAGAACCTCCAGGAGCATAGTAAGATATCTATACGAGGTAGTCAATCAATCAAAAGCATGACGCCCCTGTACACTAGGTTGAAAGGCTTGACGAGCGCCATCTTTAGTGTCTAATGGATTGGAAAACGCGTTGGATGGCTTCAATGGGTATTTGTGGAAATAACAGATGCCAAAAACACATTAGTTTTTTTGGAAGAAAAAAGACACAGAAATGAGGAAAATATTGTGTGGAAGAAAATATGAAATTTTCTATTACTTTGAAGATATAAATTGGTGTATGCTTACCATTTTGGTGGTCGAACCAACGGGTCCCTGTTGGGTTTCCTGAGAAAATAACTGTGTCAATTTGTGTGATGTGTTTTTATCTTTGTGTTTTTATTCTGCTGCTTAGGTATTTTTAAGAGACTCAGGATCTTGGTGAAAGTAAACTAGTTTTAAGTTTTCAGTTATTCATCTAAGTAGTTGCAGAGTTTCATGGAAATTTAACATTAACTTCACACAAATTGTTGAGGATAGAATATCAAAATTCAAGATATGCAACGTCGTTGAGTTGACTATCATACCCAGCTTTAGATGGGTTTATACTCACATGGTAAGATGCTAATTTTGAATCAAGAGAAGTGAGGTGCTCGCCTGGTTGGAGTGGTAAATCCATCAACACTTTGTATTTGTGTCCAAAAGCATCTCTGTATAATAGTGCATTGAAAGTAGACGGTGTATTGGGTGCATTTGATATGGACAATAGCACAGACCCATCCAAACCTTTAAAATGACGCTTTAGCAGACTAGTACAGACTCATCAAAACCTATAAATGCACACTAGCCAGAGACCCATCTAACCCTAGTGCCTCAAATCTAATCTCTCTGCCCCATAACAATTTTGTCCTCAAAATCTTGGGTGGCATATGGAGTCATTGCTATTCTTTTTTATCTTGATTTGGATGGCAGCATGCATGTGTGTGTTTGTTAATTCACCATGGCCTCCACTTGCTTACCTCCCATCACCTAGCAGTAGTCCCGGGTTTGGGTCAGTTGGGAGAATATTTCACGGACTTATGCTCTTGATGACCACACACTTTATTGATCAGCAGACACACAGATCAAGCTGTCTCTTAATATGCGTCAAATTTCAATCTATGCTTCCGATAACCATAGTTATATTTAAGAACTTTCCTTTGAATCTGGGTGTCCTTTGATATGCACCCACCTGTACATATGATGGCAACCATATTGTTGATGAACAGCTTCTGTGAGTAGTCCAGACTGCCTCCCTCTCCAAAACAATGAACGAATTGATTGAGCAGCGAGCTTATAGCTCCTGATAACATACAAGTAGTCATGGCCATGTATGAGTTCGAATCCATTATCTCGTTATGATCTTATTAACTATAGTTGTTGTTGTGGAGGAGTTATCCACACATGTTCTTACTGGTCGTGTGTTCTTGACTACTATGGTCTCTCCATTACACAAATACAAAGAGAACACAAATGAATTTTCAATTTTGATTCCTTTCATGGTCTCTTGATTTCATGCAATGGATATGTTTTCTAGGCAGGATAGCTTCGAGCATTCATTAAATTCTATCATTTGTAATCTCTTCTAATCTAACTTATAAAATTATGGCAATGGTGATTTCCTCCCAAGCCATTATTAGTCTCATGAATTTATGATAATATGACCTCTACTATGGAACAAAGATGCGATGTTCCCAATAATTTTTGTCTCTTATGTGGTTTCTAGTACTTTCGTCACATCAACTTGTACTTCAGTCTCATTAAGAGGAAAACCTCATGCTTTTCATGGATTGAATCATTGCTAAAGAGATTTTGAGGATTGTCGGGGACTGTTTGACTGCTTACATGAAGTGCGCTAAAGTCTGTCTCCCTGCCTATATAGACTCCCGTGGCACACTAAGTGTGACAGATTGGCTTCTGAGTGAAGGATCTCAGCACAGGGTGAACTCCCAATGTAGAGTTCTATGGTTGAGAGGATTGTCGGGGACTGTTTGACTGCTTGCATGAAGTGTGCTGAAGTCTGTCTCCCTGCCTATATAGACTCCCGTGGTGCACTAAGTGTGACAGATTGGCTTCTGAGTGAAGGATCTCAGCACAGGGTGAACTCCCAATGTAGAGTTCTATGGTTGAGAAGTAAATGGCTTGTAAATCTCTAGTTATTACTGCTCTGAACAACTGATAATGGTATACTCTCTCTATTCTCCCATTTACATTGTGGTGCTAACTCTATATCTGAATTAAAGATGATATATGCATGAGTTTGCTGCAGGAATAACCATGGACAGGGCTTGGCAGGCCAAATATTTTGCATTCATGTGAAAATGGAAGTTGTGAAGTGTAGATATTTAACCTATGTGATGACAGGTATTGAGGAGATGGTTCAAGAATTCCATTGATATTGGTGCAGTTGTGCCTTATCAGTAGCTTGATGGCTGAAGATCTAAGAGCTGTAAGCTGCTATTATATAGATTGCCAACTCAATGCTTATGTGATGTCATCTGTGCAGGTGTATTCTCTCACCATTCAATAGTTCCTTCTTCTACGTTGAGATATTGGGTTGGAAGACTTCATAAGATTCAATATAGAATGGCAGATTATGGCTATAAAATCTATCATGATTGATCTGAGCATTGGCAAACAAGGTAGTTATAAAGATCCATCAAATGGTCATAATTTTTGCGACAGATTGGATTAGGTGCTGATTATGTTGAGTTTGTACAAGAAAGGTTCATGCCTAGCTTTCAATAAGATTTTGGCAAGTTTGTTCCTCAGTTTGAAATCTGAATGAATTTTGACAAATAGAATTCCAGTTTTCCTTTATTTTCTTTCTATCAAATTAATTTGAAACTTCAATTAAAGATTTGTAATCATATTTGAATTTCCCAAGCCCTAACTTAGATAAAGTGGGAACAAACATATTTTATACTTGCATTGGGTCTGTTGATGGATTAGTTCCACTCCATGTAAGTTGTATGCCTTGTTTTCACTTCAAAAGATCTGTTCTATGCTAATGCACCAGCGCATCACAAGGAATTATGGTGATGGAGTAGGTCAAATACTTCTGAATTGTCATGTCTAGCACGGGCTCATCTAATACTAGTCTGATACCCACCTTAAGGTTGCATGTCCCACATTAATGGCTGCTGCATGAAATATTGGAATTCAAGAAATGCAACAACATTGAATTGCCCATTCATACCCACGTTTAGATGGGTCTGCACTCACAGGGTAAGAATACTATATTTGCACCAAGAAAATTGAGGTGCTCTACAGCCTGGATGGAGTTGGGGTGCATCATCTCTTTGTATTTGTGTCCAACAGCGTCTGTATGTAACAGTGCATAGAATTGGTTCTGTTGATTGGTTGGTTCCACTCCATGTGAGGCGTGATTTGTTTCCATTTCAAAAGAACTGATCTATGTACTAGTGCATCATAAGTAGAAACTATAGCCATGGACGAGACCAAATACTTCTGAATTGTTATGTCTAACACAGACCCATCTAAACCTATAAATGCACACCCACACAAACCCATCTAAAGTTAGTCGAATAACCACCTTAAGGTTGCATATCTCAACTTCACATGAATCGTTGAGGCATTAAATTTACAAAGTCAAGATATGAAACAACATTTTGTTGCATATCATCCCCAAGTTTAGATGGATCTATACTCACATGGTAAGAATACTTTAAACCAAGAGAAGTGAGGTGCTATATAGTATAAAGCCTGGTGGAGAGATGGGATCCATCAACACTTTCACAGTGCATTGAAACTAGATGGAACATCGGGTGAATTCAATACAGCCCATAACACAGACGCATCTAAACTTGTAAATGCACACTCTCGCAGACTAGCACAGACTTATCTAAACATATAAATGCACAATAACACAGACCCATCTAAACCTAGCAGGATGCCTACCCACTTAAGGGTTGCATATCTCAACTTCACATGAATGAACTACATATTAACTATTGGAATTTATGAAACGATATTGAGCTTCATATCATACCTGGGTATAGATGGGTTTGTGTTCACATGGTAAGAATACTATATTTGCATCAAGAGAAGTGAGGTGTTACACAGCCTAGGTGGAGCAGAGGTGTTACACTTTGCATTTGTGTCCAATGACCTTTGCATATAACAGAGCATTGATGCCTACGAGAAGTGAGGTGTTACACATCCTAGGTGGAGCAGAGGGTCTATCAACACTTTGCATTTGTGTCCAATGACCTTTGCATATACAGAGCATTGATGCCTAAGAGAAGTGAACGCTGCAAAGCCTAGGTGGAGTAGAGAGTTCAACACTTTGCATTTTTGTCCAATGGCCTTTGTATATAACAGAGCATTGATACCTGGTGGGATACCCACTTTGAGGTTTGCCCATCTCAACCTCACATGAATGGTCCACTCATCAAATATTGACATTCAAAATATGCAACAACATCGAGTTGCATATCATGACTGGGTTTAGATGGGTCTGTACTAGTATTATCCCTACCCAATTGAACAGTTGAACCAGGTCATTAAACTAAAATGTAAAACAACGAACTAGATATAATGGACTAAAAGACATCAAAACCAAGATGAATTGCAGGACTTCAACTACAATTAAGCACGTGTTATCAAAAAATAAGATCTCCAATGCATTATCCATAAAACATTATACAGAAAACAATTTTTTTGTGTCAAACCCACATGGCGTTTACGAACCCTTCAATAACTAGACAAGCTCAATGAACGCCATGGGTGCATTGTCACCTCGTCTGGGCAATGTCCTGATAATTCTGGTATACCCGCCATTTCTTTCACCATACCTCTCCTGTACCTCTGCGAACAATGCATGCACTAACTGTTTATCATATATGAAGCCCAATGCCTGTCTCCGCTTGTGCAATGTTCCTCCCTTGGCCAATGTGATCATCTTGTCGATGTGTTTCCTTATAGCGCTGGCCCTGGCCCTCGTAGTCTTGATCCGCCCATGCCTGAGAACTTGTGTGGTGAGGCCACGAAGCAGAGCGCGCCTCTGGTCCGGAGGCCTGTTGAGCTTTGGTACGCGGCAGCCGTGCCTCATGGCGAACCACTTCGACCCATTTTGGATGAATCCAGAGAACCCAGAGAACTCTGATTCTGGAAAGAGAAATTGAACTCTTCGTTAGATAAGGACTTATCAGGAGCTGGAGAAATTTGGAAAAAGAAAAAAGGAAAAAAACCACGAAGGATTTTTACCTGATTTTTACCTGTTCTGAGTTGCAGAGGATTACGGACTGTTAAGCCTGTGAATGGGCGCATTGTGAGTGAAAACTGTGGCCGAAGAGGGAACCCACGAGAGACACTACGTTGGGTTTGAGCGACGGAAATTTTGCTTGCTGTAATTGGAAGAGATAATGATGGTCCATTGAATGAAGGCAGCGCTGCTTGGAGCGAAGACATTGTCCAACAAGAAGCCATAGCCATGGCCACACCTCCACCCTCCTCTGCTTCTGATTATTCTTTTTCCTTATCTACAACGCCTATAACTCCTATTAACAAAACCTTTACATCTTCATATGGAACTTGCTATTGACACTAGCCTTTTCATTTCGCATAGATGGATACCCCTTCGGTGCGGCATAGATGGTAAGGGTTTCACTCGAACAATCTGTAGACAAGGTGCCATAAACCCCTAGTGTACACAGTATAACAAGCTGGCACAGAAGCGGAGAAATGCGGGTACCAGGTATTTCAAGCGGAAATAAGGCAGCTCTGTAGGGTTTTCCACAGCTCGAAACCGTTATTATTGCTTTTTTTTTTTTCTGCAGGGTGTGACTGAGAGGTGTGTTCAAGTATCGAAGGGAGAAGCTGGCACAAAAGCGGAAAAATGCGGGTACTAGGTATTTCAAGCGGAAATAAGGCAGCTCTGTAGGGTTTTCCACAGCTCGAAACCGTGATTATTGCTTTTTTTTTCTGGAGGGTGTGACTGAGAGGTGTGTGAGGCGTTCGAGGAGGAAATATCGGAGTACGGGTCATGCATTAACCAAATATATACTACCTAATTTCCCAAAATTGGCCAGATACCTCTGAAGTACAGCGTACAATGTTCCCCTGTATGAATTGAGCCCTCGAAGATTAGTCTATATTGGAATTTGGAACGCAATCTTGCAAAAACTCGTGAAATTAGCCGAGAACTCTTCAAAATAGGGGTTTTATCTCAAGAATTAGACTTCATACAAAGGCGTACTAAATCTGATTGTTATGGGTCATAAAGCGATACCAAATCTGATTGTTATGGACAATTTAGATACTCTTGGAATGCTTCAAGGATTTCTGCAAGTGGCAATTGTAGGGAATGGCAATTTAACTCAAGAGACAGTTTGAGAGAGAGGTTCTTCAGAGCACCAGAAAAGCAGCACATAGGACAGTGGTGGACAGTGGAGAGAGCAGCATAGAGGATAGGGACAATGGGCAGAATAGCAAAGGCAGAGCAGCTAGTTTTCAGTGGACAGTGGGCAGAGCAGCAAGGACAGAGCAGCAAGTTTTCAATGGTCAGACTAACAGATATTGAAGAGTTAAGCATAAAACAAAGGGTCAGTTTTGGGCAGAGATTTTGATTTCCCTTAATATCATCATGATAATAGGACAAGAAACTTTAGAACTCGTAGAAACAAATGATATAGGGCAAGTGAAAATTGTCTCATCAACGAAAACTGGGAAGTGGGTTTGGGTCAATGCCAAACAATATCAGGGCATTTTAAAAAGGAGACTAGCTCGTCTAAAATGGGAGCAGACAAGGAAAAAAATGTCTCAAAGGGAGAGTATTGTTTGCAAGAAACAACATTCAAACAAGTCTTCTTCGCAAACATGTGACAACAAGTCCAAAGGAAAAGAAAAAACTAGTGATGATTATGCTTTATATAGTCCCACATCCACACCTCTCACTTGGTCATCTGATCTTTGTGTGAAAGAACTCTTAAATGTAAAAGAAAGATTGGAAGTAGTAGAAGCTAAAGCACTGGAAAGAGATTGTACAATCCATATAATAACAGCTGAAAATTAGGCTTTAGCAAAAAGCAACAAAGTTTTGAAGGAACAAGTGGCATTACTGCAGGAAGCTCTCCGAATAGGAAACACAGAGTGGCAACGCATGAAAGCGGAGGTGCAAAACATGAAGAAATTTGCAGTGGAGAATACAGAGGTGATGAATGCGAAGCCATCCCAGGATAAGGGGAAAGTAGTTGCTCAAATAGACAACAATGAAGAAACATCAAGAGAAGGGAGGAAAGGAGATCCCACAAAACTTTCCAAAACTTTGGCTCAAGTTATTAGCAATTCTGCTAAGAGGGAAGAAGAAACAAACATTCAGGTTAACAACATGCAAGATAGAGAAAGCAAGGAAAGACTGGATAGAGCAACAAACATAATTATTAAAGGGGTGAAAGAGTATGGAAAAAATGAATGTACTCTTGACCTTGCAAGAGACTTCTTGAAAGACAAGCTCCAATGGCAAGGACAAATATGTCAAGCATGGAGAGTAGGTAAGTTTAACGGTGAGAGAGCCAGGTCCATAAAAGTCATCATGCCCAACTTGTGTGATAAAGAGATCATTCTAAACAAGAAGCAACTCTTAAGGGGTTCTTGATTTTTTCTAGAAGAATATTTAACTGTAAAACAACAAGAGGAAATGAGGGATGAAATGACAAAAGTTAGGGCAGCAAGAGATGAGAGAAAAAGAGCATGGATTTATAAAGGTAAAGCCGTGATTGCGCAATTTGGACCTCCTTCCAAAACAAGGCAGCGAAATGATAACAAAGAAGAGGCAGCAAACTCTTTAGCAAGAAATGAGGAAGCAAGGTCATTATGGGCAAGCAGGGACAAAGACTCAACTGTGAGTCTTGCATGTCAAAACAAATAGCAATCAAGTCTTACCCAGGTTTCCTTAAGATTAGTTTGTTGGAACTGCAGGGTTACCCATGGAGACGAGGACCTGGGTTAGGGCCTATTGCGGAAGGTAGAGACATAATTTGCCTCATAGAAACACATGAGCATGAAGGGTGTAAGACACCTTTGTTTGAAGGGTACTGGAAGATAGCAGTGTGGAACAAGGCATCAGGGAATGGCAAAGGGCACGGGAGTATCATGGTATTAGTAAGAGAAAAAGAAGGTCGTTTCATTCAGCTAGAAAAAGAAGACCCAAATAAGCAATTTGTTTGGCTTAAAATATCAGAAAATGGAAATCACATTAGAATTGCAGCATGCTATTTTGCACCGCAAGTTTCAAAAATCTACAAAAGTAGAGGGCTTGACCACAAAGATCCCTTTGCAGCCCTAAAAACAGATATTGTAATATATTCTCAGCTAGGTGAAGTCCTTATAGTGTGGGATTTCAATGCTAGAACTGCAAGTGAACAAGCTAGCATTCTTTGTTGTAAAGAAGACAGTGACCCTATCTGGCTTACAGAAGAGAGTAATCATCAGTGGGAACGAATTTTAGAGGATAAAGGCTGCAATCTCTTTGGAGAACAACTGCTTACGCTATGTGGGGCTTTCGATTTAGTCATTTGTAATGGTTTGACTAGATGGGAAAAGTCCGATAATTTCACTTGCAATACTTACAATGGAGCAAGTGTAGTAGATTATGTAATTTGCTCGCATAGTTTGTGTGAGAAAATAGAGGAAGTGTTGACTTAAAATCAAATCACAAGCCAATCTATTTAAGTTTCTCTTGGACTGGAAAGAAGCAATTAGGGTCAAAAAATCAGTGTGCTCAACAAAATCCCCCAAAGGGTAGAATTCTTTTGAATCCAGAGAATTGTAATACCTTCAAAATAATGCTAGAGAGGCTCTTCAAGAAGGAGGAAATCCCATCTCATGGCCTTCATAGTCACAGATTAACACATTTAATTCAAAGCACACTTGCTGAGTGCAAAAGAGCAAAAATTAAGAAGTCTGAAACAAATTGCTTTCCGGTTAATGCTTGGTTTGACGAGGAATGCAAAAAGGCAAGGAGAAGGTGGAAGGAATCAAACATGAATAGCATAAAGCTCAAAGCTTACAAGCGGACAATAAAAAAGAAAAACACTGATTTCATGGTTTCAAGGAGAGAATAACTAATCTTCCTCAGGAAAAATAACCTCAAATTATTTTGGAAGGAGCTCCAATCGAAAAAGGTGCAAACTGAAAACAACATTACAGCGTCTAAATGGTTTGACTATGCAAGACAACTTTATGAGTAGGATCCCAAGGTTGACCCTCCTCCCTTGGTCAACACAGACACAAAACTCTTTACGGTGCAAGAAGTAGAGATGGGTATCAAGAAGTTGGGCGTTGGAAAAACCAAAGACTTAGATGAACTCCAAGCAGAGTATCTAAAGTGGGGCTTAAAAATTCTTTCACCTCACATCACAAAAATTTTCAACAACATCTTACAGCAGGGTTCCCCACAGATTGGACAACTAGTATGGCAATACCTCTTTTCAAGAGTGGTGACGTCAATAATCCCTCCAACTATAGAACCATAATGATAAACCCCTTGTTTGCAAAGTTATTTGGAAGCATGTTAGAAAAGAAAATCAGCAAGTGGGCAGAAGAAAGAGATAAACGTGCTAAAGGGCAAGCGGGTTTTAGACCTAAACATTCCACAATTGATCATTGTATAACTTTAAGGCATATCATTGAAAAAGTTTGGGAAAAAAAGGAAGAAGTTTTATGTTGCTTTGTTGATTTCAGAAAAGCCTTTGACACGGTTCCTAGGGATAAGCTTTGGGGCAGAATGGAGGAACTCAGGGTTCCCAAGCATTTGAGAGCAGCTGTGCATAGGTTGTATGAAGAGGTGAAAGTCAAAATCAGAGCTTCTGCTGGCATTTATGAAAGTTTTAGAAGCGATATCGGGGTCAAGCAAGGTTGCCCATTGTCTCCTACCCTTTTTGGGTTATATATTGACAAGCTTGAAGAGTGGCTAAATTCGCAAGGGGGTGACGGTATCCATTTGGGCAAGTTCGTTATCAGGCTTCTTTTGTACGCAGATGACCTTATATTGATTGCTAAATCGGCTCTTGGTTTGCAAGAGCATTTACGTTTCCTTGAGCATTTTTGTAGAAGGGTTGGGATGCAAGTAAATATTGGCAAAACAAAAGTAGTGGTTTTCTCTAACAAAAGAAAGTATAACCAACATAAATTCTATTTTGAAGGCAGCATTCTGGAAGAAGTTGCAGAATACAAATACCTCGGAATTGACTTCAACATAAATTTAAGTTGGGATGGTTGTAGAAAGAAAAGAACTTTAGGGGGTTGGAAAGCATTTTATGCTCTTCAAAACAAGTGTAGAGAGGCAGAGCTGTGGGACTGGAAAACCACTCTAACTCTTTTTGGGCTTCTAGTGATTCCGGTGATTCTCTACGGTTGTGAACTGTGGGCCAGCAGCACAACCAAGATGCAGTGGAAACAAATTGAGAAAATTCAGAAACATTTGATTACAAACAAGTTCAAAATTAAAAGTGCAGTTCCTTATGCTATCTTGCTAAGTGAAACAGGGGCTGCTCCTATTGAAGCAATTGCTATGGTGCAGGTCATAAGGTATCTGAAAAAAATTGAGCAAATGGAAGAGGGTAGATGGCCTAAGGTTGTGATTAGTGACAGATTGTGCAAAAGACAGAAGACTTGGATGCGGCAAAATAACAAATGGTTTAGTAAATAGGGTATTTGCTTGAGCATGTGTCCTACAAACAGTAAAGAGATAAAAACTTTTGTTATGGATAAATTCCACAAACATACTTGAATGAAAGAGCTAGAGAGAAAGAAGAAGTACTACATGGAAGAGTTTAACCCCATGCATAACCATCAAAAAAAGGTGTACATAGGGGCTAATATTTCTTGGAGATCTAAAATTCTTATTGCTCAATTAAGGACTAATTCTCATCAACTCCGTTGTGAAACAGGGCGCTGGAAAAGGCCAAAAGAAATGTGGGAAGAAAGAGTATGTATTTTTTGCTCCTCTGGAAAAGTGGAAACAGAAAAACATTTCATTCTAGAATGTGAGGCCTTCAAAGACACCAGGGAAAACTATGCAGGTATTCTAGCAGCTAATTCTTGGGATAATTTATTCAGCGAAGAGTTGGTCGATAAGCTGGGAGTGGTCATTGTAAAACTTCACAGGAAAAGGGTCGAATACAAGAGTCAAATAGAGAAGCAATCTGTCCCATAAGCTATTTTTAGCCTCGTGGACTTTAAAAATTCTTTCTTTCTTTCTTTCTTAAAAGCTTTTGCTTCCACTTTTTCTTTCCTTATCTACAATCAATATGAAATTACCTAAGAAACATGAAGATGTAATAATATTTTTATAAAAAATTATTTTTGTTGATGACGATGGACAGAGAGTCTATTTGGAACGTTTGGGCATTTTAACCATAGTTTAGTTTTAAAAGTTTATCCATGATATGAATAGCTGTGAATTTATATTTAAACAAGTGTATAATTTTGAAGTTTAAAATGCTAAGTTTAAATATTAATTGAATTTAAATGAATGGTATATTAAGATGAAACATGAAAATGTAATCATATTTTATAAAAATAAATAAAATTGTTGATGACGATGGACAGAGAGTCTATTTGGAACGTTTTGACATTTTAACCATAGTTTAGTTTTAAAAGTTTATCTATAATATGAATACCTGTGAATTTATATTTAAACAAGTGTATAGTTTTGAAGTTTTATTTAAACGTATAGTTTTGAAGTTTAAAATGCTAAGTTGAAATATTAATTGAATTTAAATGAATTGTATATTAATTAAGTTCGGATGAATTGTACAAATTCATAATGTTATTTTTTATTGATAATTATTGTATGGTTTATCATCTAAGTATAATATTAATTTTGATATAAATATTTATTAGAATACACGAGTTTTAATATAAGTTTATGTTTATGAATTTTGGAAGATGTAATTAGGAGATGATATTGAATCATTGTATTTTTAAAATAGTTTATCTATTGTCTATATTTGTGATAAGTTAAGTATGGATATTGAGTGTTTTTTCTCATTCAAATTATTTATATATTATTCAATTATTGTTCAACATCTCATTTTATGAGTAATTACTATTTTTATATTTAGTTGTATAGTTATTTAGGAGATTGGTAACACTTGATTATTATTGTGTCTATAATTTAACTATTCTAAGATCAAATAATATATATGTTAATTAAAGAAGATTGATTTGGATTAAAAGCTCTCCTCACAAGTGGAATTGAACTTGAAACACGCCTAGTTACTATATGAGATAGTTGACAAAAGATTCAATTACATGACGTTGATGTGGCTTGAAGGCAAATGTAGTTTAGGATAGAGTAGATATGGAAAGAAATTGTAAATCATGGATGGAAAACCACATGTTATTGGGATGAAAAAATAGGGTCATAGTGGTTCATGTGGCTATTATCACTCGGTACTTCTTTCCCTCACCAAGAAATGCAAATTCAAGATTGCTAGATGGAAGATTCAATCATTGCATTGTTGTGTCCTCTATTGTAGAGTGTAAAATGATTGTAGAGCTCAAATTAGAATTTGGTTGTGGGTAGAATGGTAAGAACGATGGCTCTAAGGTGTGGTTGAGTAATTCTCACAATCATCTCTCATGGTAGCATGCAAATTGATATATCTAGCAAATGATATGTTGATCCACATTATGTGATTATACATGGATAATTATTCACTCACAAGGAATCTTCTTTTCTAATGACATAAATTTGATTCCCTTTGCAACATGTCCATAACATGGATAAAATCCATGTTATGATGCATGGATCAATATAAAATTGATTATTGTATTTGACGTATATTGATCATATGTCATGTGAGTATTGATCGATATATAGGAATGTGATTTGATGCCTAGTTTGGTGTTAAATTTCAAGTATGTTATGTCAATCAATATATATCATCGAGTTGAAAAGGTGAAAAATACATCCTTGTTTTCCAAAAATAGTACCATGTTAAATTGTAAATGCCCAGTATTACTCCTTCTAAATAATTAAGAAGATAAAATTTCTCAATGATAATGACTTAAAACTTATCCAACGTCAAGGGCTAAGTGGTAAGTTCTCAATTAAGCTCTGCCACCAAAGCAAAGCTTCTTTGTGCACTCTCAACAATCTACATTCAAAACTTCTTTGCACCCATTTTGAATCACACAAGGAAGAATATTTATATGGATCTCCACTCTAATAGGAGAACCCAAATTTAATTGTTGTGGCACGGTGTTGTTGAATTTGAATTGAAGTAAAAATACTTTTTTGCATAATGTTCTTTTACAATGTGATGATGGCATGTGTCAAAGTTAAAGTATTTGACTAACATGGACCGTTTTGCTATCCAACTTCCCTGTGTTGTAATAAAGATTAGCAATATCTTCTTCTAACACTTCAATAAGGTTATGCATATAATCTTCAATCTCATTTGCTTATCATAAATTATGCACAATAAAAACACCTATAATACATATGAGATAGTTCATTCCTAATAGTTTGATCCAGATGATATACATTATAAGTTTAATAGTTACAAAACAAACATTAAATACACATTGGCATGAAATTTTAGGTAACAAGCCAATTCCAAATCAAGCATGTATTAACATAGTAAAATGCAATCAAACATGTATTAAATAGTAAAATGCTCCATGTGTTTATATTCTAAAAAATACATGGATTTTGTATTAACATAGTAAAATGCTTTCATGTAGATATATTTTATAAAATTACGAAGGTGTGAAAGACTATTTTGAATGAGTGTTGGTGTTTGGTGAGCTATTTTTTTGGATCATTTAATTATGTCGCATTTTCATCATATTTATCTTCGCTATTTCTCACATTCCATCACCTCATTTAACCATTTACCATACCATCTTCATGGATTCACCTCATTATTTTCCAATTTATTTATTTTTAATATTATAAGGGAATGTATGATTAATTATTGGAAAATTAACATATTTCATTAATATCTCAAATGTGGATAAGCTTTGTAATGTGTAGGATTATTTGGAAGGATTATTCAAAAAGCTTCTCAAATATTTCCTCCACCATTTCAAGAATTCAAAGGATAATTTCTCAAGCTTATTCCAAGGAGAAGATCATGGAGATTTCAAGGAGAAGATCATGGAGATTTGGATAACATATCTCATCCGAGATTTGTGAGAGATGAGTGACGATTTGAAGGGACCATATCTTGTAATTGTAGGGATATTGGTTGAGAGAAAAGTGGATTTGTAATTATGAGTTGCTTATCTAGTTTTCAAAGCACTCGTATAAAAGAGAGTACTCTCTCTTCATTTGGAATATATAGGATATGTAGAGAATGAAATGTAATGTATGGAAATTAGAGATGAGAATTAGAGTCTAGCATAAGTTTTGGTTTTGTAAATTTTCATTGTTTTTCTTCATCATTAATATATGTATACACAAGGTTATTCTTCACATGTTTTTGTTCTCTTATACAATTGCACATTTCCAGTTTTCGATATGATGCGGTGTTAATGTTGTTGGAGTAGAATTGTTGAGGAAGGATGATTAAGTTCTCCTAAGTTAGAAGCCTCTTCTCTCGCTTTCTACACATCACATATTGCTGCCCTTTAGTCTCTCTTTTTAAGGACAGTAATTTGAGGAAGGAAGACCAGGTTCTCCTAAGTTAGGAGCCTCTTCCGTTGTTTACTGCATCTTGAATCAGAGACGAAATAATTAGTTTAACTTCAGTCCTGCATTTCCAGTGCATGCGCTTCATAAGTCTACGAAACTCTCGGATTGATAATTTATGTTAGGGAAATTATTTGACTACGATAGTTTCGCCCAACATTTTGGCGTCGTTGCAAGGGAAGCATGATGGATTGAGGTATAGGTTACTTTTCCTGTAAGTGTGAATTTCAATTCCTGCAAGTGTGTTTAATTTCTCCAAGTTTGATATGTGTGCAAGAGCATTTGATTTCTGCAACTGTGAAGAGTTACTGTTAGTGTTTTTAAAATGATTTAACAATGAGTATTAGCTTGGAACAACTCGCTCAGATCCTTGCAAAAGTAGGGATCTCCTCTTCCTACGAAAAGGAGATATTGACAGCAGCCAAGAGCTTAATTCTCCCTTGAGCAACGAATGAAGATTCAACATCTGGAAACTCCTATGCATCTAAGGATGAACAATTCTTCAAACAGGAGATCAAGGAATATGAAAAAACAATACAACATGATCTGAGTGAGGAAAATCGAGCCTATGAAAGCTTTATCGAACAATGGTTCCAAGTAGATACCCAATTAGATCCGCCTTTTTATTTTTATTTAGGTAGTTTCCAATTACAACAGTTAGATTTATTCACTTTTGCATATTTATATTTTTCATTCACAAAATTCACAATGAACATATTCATAATATTGTTGTGTGGATGGTTACATTGGTTATTTGAATACACGTAAATAATTTCTAATTTTTAATTAGCATAGAATAGGTAGGATAATGAATAAAACACCGTCTTCAAAATAAGTATGCTCTCCTTCGTGCTTCGTGCGATCGCGAGGATCAGAAAATAAGATGGCTCTAACATTTTCAGGAATAAATAGTTTTTTTTTAGATTTCTAAAATTTTAGTTTTAATTTCAAAATTTTCTAATTTCATTTATTAAAAAAATAAATAAAATCATTTTAATTTTGTTTTATTTGAAATAAAACAAATTAGAAAAATATATAATAAAAATATTTTGCACTCATCCATTCCAATTACTTTTAGATTACCTTCAAACATTCCTTTCATATAGGTTTTCTCTTAAAAAAAATATTTAATATATATATATATATATATATATATATATATATATATATATATATATATATATATATATATATATATATATATATATATATATATATATATTTGGACATGCCCTCGAAAATTCCAGGTTAAAGTCCTGTTGGCCATACACTATCCCTCTGGGCAGCTTTGTTAACAGTTGGAGTGGCTGCGTAGTTTCTTGTGTTGATGATGATGCCCCCATCCCCCATGCAAACTAGTCTGGTGTGGTTGTGAGCGAGCCCACTAACAGTGTTCATCTTATGTTTTCTCTTCACGGCTTCGGCGGCAGCAGCCACTAGCTCTGCCTCCATGGTGGGAAAAAAAACGGTGATCGCCCTACAAGGGGTCTGGTCTTCCCAAAATCCTTGGTTGTTGATGAGCAACCAGCAAATGGGCCGCACGAACGTGCACAGGGCACCTGTACGGTCGCAACTTAGAAAATTTGATAAGGGCGCCCTCAACCTAAATGACCCGACCCGAACGGGTTTGGGTAGGCGCACTCAAACAAAAGGACATGGCACGCCCGACCGAACGAAGGCACAAGGGAGAAAACGGAAAACAGACCGCACGAATGTGCACAAGGCACCCGTGCAGTCACAACTTAGCAAATTTGATACGGATGCCCTCAAACGAAACAACCCGACCCGAACGCGTTTGGGTGGGTGCCCTCACACGGTGCGACACGGCGCGCACGATCGAACGAAGGCACAAGGGAGAAACCGGCAAACGGGCTGCATGAACATGCACAGTGTTAGCCACCTATAAAAATTTGTCATATAAAATGGTGGCTAGATCTTTTTTAGACTTCAAGAAACAATTTCATGGCCAAATTGTGAGTTCTTAAAGTCTTATAAAGTTAACTAATCCTTTAGTTAATCTTCACTGCTGATTCCCTCATAATCTTGAAAAATCTGTTGTTTGCAAGGAGAAAGACTTCTAAAAAACCCATTTTCCCCTTAATTTTACCCCTCCTTTCACTCATAATTAACCTCCATTTTTATCCCATTTTTCTTCATAAAATTCCTCCATAAGCCTCTCTCAACCTTCAAAAACACTCCAAAATCTCTTTTAAACCTTATATCTCTCTATTGTTTGGTTTAAAAATGCCTTCATTCCCCTATCGGAACCCTTAAAACCCTTCAAAAATCCTTCAAAAATCCTAAAAAACAGTCTTTTTGCATTAAGGCCTTAAGCCCCTTTGGCCTTAGCCCCAGCTCCTTTTCTCCACATAAAACCTGGAGCCATGACCTGGAGTTAACCCCCATCACACAATCGCAATCGGGGTTTTCTATCTCCTTATTGCCTTTTACTCTGAAAAATTTCGATTGCAATTAGCCTTTTTCTTCTTAACCCCTGATCTCCTCATCCTTTTCACAGGACCACAGCCCCGCAATCGGGCGCTAAAAACATTAAAAAAACCTTTCCCTGTACCCCTTTTTCCTTTGTATTTTCGTAAAATCCGATTTTCCTTTGTATTTCGATGAAATCCGACAGTTCGAATTTGCAACAAATATCTACAGTCGATCTAAATCGATTAATGGTCAACGCTTAATCGCATCACAAATCTAAATCGCATCGCAAGTTTTTATTTTACCCTTTGTTATTTCCCTCCCACCGATGCGATCCCACAATCAATTTTCCACCATTGATCTGCTCTATCACGCCCAAATCTAACGGCTCATGTCGCTCCCTATTCCAAAACCCGCCCTTCCGCCCTTGGCCTTCACAATTAAATCCTGACCGTCAATCTAGTTTTTTAGATCGACGGCTCTCGCTCCATCGCAAATCAGCAATTGCAGTTTCCCATAACACTTTGCCCTTTTGTTTTCTCCAATGCCGATTCCCCCGATTGAATCTTAGCTGTCGAAATCCACAAGAACCGATGGCTAAGATTTCTTCGCATTACCACTCATAACATTCCTCCTTTACCCCTCCGATTTAATCTCCACCGTTGATCTCTAAAACCGATCCAACGGTCGGCGCTAAATCACACATCGCAAATTCCCTTTGTTCTTTCCCTTGCCCTCCTCCGATGCCATTCTTCCCGATTAAATCTTAGCTGTCAAAAACACAAGAACCAACGGCTAAGATCTTGTCACTCTCCGGCCATAATTCTTGGCCTTTGCTCCTCCGATTAAGTCTCAACCGTTGATCTGACCCCAGATCCGACGGACAGCGCTCCATTGCGTCGTAAAATTCCCTTTGTGCCTTCCCCTTGCCTCCGCCGATTTGCGATCATGCGATCAAATCTAGGCCGTCCATTTCATAGATCCTACGGTCCAAATCAAACCCAACCTTTCTTTTTTATTTCACAAAGCCCCGCAGTTTAAACTTTCTAGTAAAGATTCACCATTAATCTTTGTAGATCAACGGTCCTTATTACACCTGATCTCCTCCTGAACCCCCGTTTCACATTGCTTTCATTACCCCGAGAAGTAATCTGGACCGTCCATCATTCAAATCCCACGGTCTAGATTGAACCCGATAGGCCCAACTCCTTTGGGACCTACCTTCCCAATTGACAGATCTCGACCGTCCATTCCTGAGATCCAACAGTCAAGATCTAAACTGCCTTTGACCTTGCCTACCATTTTCGCCCACTCATCTTATCCCATTGCGCTCTCATTCCCACCGTCAGATCTCCCCGCCTTTCATCTGACGGTTGCTATCCCATATCACGTAATTTTGTGCCCGAACGTTAATGCCAAAAAATTACGCGATGTGGATGGTATTAAAAAGACACGTGTCGACGAGAGAAGCATATCACGTTTTTTTGGGAAAATTTCTAAACCGCCTCAGAGCTGTGCGAAAACCATTTTGGTTTTCTGTTAAACCACTTTCTCCACCGCATTAAATTTTCACCTTTTGATCTCTGTCGTCCATCGTTTTAATCCAACCACTCGGATTGTTTCCCGATCTCCAGTATTTGCCTTCCATCTACTCCCCCCAAACGTCTCGTTGGGCAATCTTGGCCATCTATTACTTCAATCCAACGGCTCCAATTGTGTTTTACCTCCAAGCCTTCACCCTTTGCTTTTTCTCCCCGAACAATTCACCAATACTTCTCCACCGTCGATCTCTGAAGATCGACGGTTCTGATTAAAACTTCCACACCAACTCGTCGCCCTTCCCCTTTGCTCCCAAAGGTTTTATCGATTGATCTCAGCTGTTGATCAATCTGATCCAACGGCTCGGACTTAATCTTCCCTCCGTTCATCCAACCGCCTCCCCATTGAACCACATCGAGCAATCTCGACCGTTGGTTATTTCGATCCAACGACCACAATTCAATCTCATACCCAAAACCTCCAAAGCAACCTTCGACCTATTTTCACTGGATTTTTCATAATTTTGTTCGTTTTTTACAGGTTTTTAAAGGTTTCTCCATAGTTTTAAAAGGAAATCAAAGGCCGGGGATGACGATCCCTCATGCCACTATCAATGAAGAAAATTAATCTGCAGGGTTCACATCATGATTTTACCCATGTCTCATGAACATTGGTAATGCTATGAAACCCTCTGCGCGCCTGCAAAAGCAACAAAACACAGTGAACCTTAATTATACAAAGAGTATCAGTGTCAAAGGGTGAGATCAAAAGCAGAAATCATTGTTTAAAGGTTTTAGACACAATTTTGAGGGATTAAGGCATAAATTCAATTATCACAAGCCTAATCCACACAGTTAAAGATAGTATGAAGACCTGGAGACAAAGGTTAAGCCTAATCAGGTCTAAAACACAGATCAAAAGAAAATTAACAGTGTTTTAGGGAAAAACAAGGAGATATGTCAGTCCAGGAAGCCTCCACTGCCACATCAGAGGCTAATTGAATCCTCTCCAGCTACCAAAAGCCACCTGCAGCCTCGAAGAAATCACAGAAGGCATATTTATTGCCTCAGTCAGTGATATTTTGCCTAAAAGACAGCTAGAGTTATTGCTAACTCGCCTCAAGAGTTTTTAAGTCAACAAGATCTGCCCAACATGCCTAATACTTAATGAATATCAATTAATACAGAGGAAATATCAGAAAGCTTCTCCATTGAGCCCTTCAAAGGCCGAGAAACATTAAACTATATTAATTGAGCCTAGAGATATTTTCTCTTATCCCACCTCCTCATTTCTTCTATTAATACTTCTGAAAAAGATGAGATAAAGGTTGGTCTCTGGATATCTTTAGCATGTAAATAGTTTTCTGAAGCTGCTGTAAGCTCTGTTTGTAATTGAAGATACATGGGCTGAGAAGAGAAGTTTGAAGCTGTAGAGACCCACTGGACTTGAAGATTGTAACTGTTTTGAACATCAAATACAAGTTGATTTATGGGATCCTGGTCTATGTCAATGGTGATGTGTTTCTTACTGTAATTGTTATTTTCTTTTGTTTCCATTAGATTTTTCATCTTTCTCTGATAAAGAACAACAAATATAGAGCTAGGATTTACTCTTAAAGTACCCTACTCTCACTGATAAGCTTTATCTTTATGTTTTCTGCTGATTGTTTATTTAAAGATAATTCAATAGAGTGTGATCAGTCAAGGAATGTTGGTTAGCCCATGTTTTGCTGAGTGTAGCTTGAAATATTGTCTTTGAAAGTTCTTAAGAAGTTTGCTAATTAAGGTTGAGCTAGAGAAGTTTATGGTTAGCCCTGTCCTCTGGTTTATCTCCAACAGTTACTTTGAAAAGTTCCCTTAAGAGTATGTTGAAAGTAGGCTAGTTTCGAAGTACTTACCTGAACTTAGACTACTTTTTATGTTTATCATGAATGTTTTCCTTTGAATATGCTAAAAGCAGGCTAATTTAGAAGTATTTACTTGATCTTAAGCTATTCTATGTGTTTTAAATGTTTTATATTGAAAGTGTATCAAAAGTAGGCTAGTTTAGAAGTACTTACCTGATCTTGGATTACTTTTATGTCTTTTCTTAAGTGCATGCCAAAAGCAGGATAGTTTCGAAGTACTTACTTGATCTTAGGTTGTTCTTTGTTCTTCATCTGTTTGATTTCCCTCACTCCATTTCTTATTGTCCCATTCCATAAAATCAACTTAAAGAGATCTTTTGACATAGATGACTTGCCCCGTGGACCACTCTTGAACCTTGTTGTTCAGACCCTTTATGACTCCATAGCCCAATGGATTAAAGCTGCTCCTTACCTATCTTATTAGCTAAACCAATCTTTCACCTACTTACACCTTCACCCTTCACACAAACTTCCTTCACCTTCATTATATCCTTGTCCAACCAAAACAACCAAAAACCCTTGTTCTTAATAACTAGCCTAATATCATACTAAAATCCATTAAAGATAAATCAATCTTTGCACTTATAGAGAGATCCCTCTCTGCATTCAGGAGGGCTAGATCTTATAATCCCAAAGTGGTTCATATGTAGGCTTTGCAGTTTGTATTTTCTAATCTTGCAAATTACAGAGACCCTAACATTTTGGCGACTCCACTGGGGACTTCCGAGTAAAATCCTTAAAAGCAAAACACTCAGTGTTCAGTGTAGTTTAAGTAGCTCTCTTCAAGCACTACCAAGCAAATGGTAATCATGATAGGACTTATTTGAATTAG
Organism: Pinus albicaulis; assembly: GCA_034641835.2. Classification (NCBI taxonomy): domain Eukaryota; kingdom Viridiplantae; phylum Streptophyta; class Pinopsida; order Pinales; family Pinaceae; genus Pinus; species Pinus albicaulis. The sequence goes on along the minus strand of CM076583.1, from coordinate 280,651,966 downwards.
TGACAAACTAAGTAACCCTTAAGATTCTCATATAGCCTCATCAAACCTTGAAGGAATCAGCTAGCTAAGCCATAAGAGTAAACTCTATTTGTCTCATCACCATAGCTAATTGTTGAAATAGATTTAGCACACTCTTATAACCATAGGACTATAAAGGAACTCAAAAAACCCAAAAATATTTCAGATTGGTATCATAATAAACTATGGTGGTGGACCATAAAACATTTTACCTCCAAAAGAGCTAAAAATTTCCACCTGGTGACTCCACTGGCCTTCAGAAGGCCTATTATCCCTCCACCCTTTGTAGAACCCTTTGAGAACACATTGAGCAAATCAAATCATACTGTTGGTGGGCAGTAAAGTTTAAAATCATTCCACCTGGTGACTCCACTGAACATTAGTAGGCCTGCTAATTTTCCTTGGTTTTCCAAAGACTCCACTGGGAAACCCTTTATCATAATATCATTTAGACTCAGTACAGAAGACTTCGAGGATTAAAGTTTTCTTGCTAAATATCAGTTAACCTATTAAAGATTGTCATATTTGGTTAAAACTTTTCTTATTATTGGGTCTAAAAACATAGCATAGTGGCTTCTAGGAGAGTTCATACTAGAGCCTATCCTAACCCAAACCCTCCTGAGATAGTTGATAATCCTGAAAGCATACTTAGGAAGTCTCCTAAGGCTCAAGATTCAACTATTGTCAGACCAATCCAAAGAGCCAATTCCGTTCCTGAAAACCTTACAGCTCTCCAAGATTCACAAGTTGACTTAAGAAACCCATTTAGAACTAGGTCACTTGAGGATATAGATCAGATAGATTTTGAGCTTTCAACTTCATCCCAAGATAGAGGTGAACATCTTGGTAGCAGAGAAACTACACCACCTGATTTGCATTTACTTCATAATTTTGGTTTCTCTCATCCTAGGTCTGCTCAACAATCTCTTGCTGGTCCATCCACTTCTATAATTCATACCAACACTGTCCAAAACACTCCATTCCACCCCACTTTCCTTCTTATCAATCCTCCCCTTGTAAATCCACCTTTCCTTCCAGCCATGGCAGCATGGTATGCTCCACTAGTGTTACCACAACCCATGGTTCCCTTACCACCCCATTACCAATCCAAAATCCCTCATTTCTCTAAAAATGAACCTATTACTGCTCAACAGCACGTAACTAAAATAAGTGATGCCTTTGATTATATGGAGATAGAAGAAGATACTATTAAGATGAGAATGTTCGCTCAAAGTTTAGAAGGAGAAGTGAAAAAATGGTTTAAAATATTAACTCCTAACAGCATAATTGATCTCCCTTATTTGCTTCAAACATTCATAAACAAATGGGAAATAAAAAAGAATCCTCTCCAAATATTAGCAGAGTATGACAAACTTAAGAGAAATCAAGAGGAAAGTGTTCATGACTACTCCACTAGGTTTAACAGTGTTTACAATGCTCTTCCACCTCACATGAAACCTCCCCTAGGCATGGCCTTAAAGAAATATTCTGAAGGCCTAGATGCTGAGATGGCCTATCAACTGAGAGAAAGAGAGCCCTTAACCTTGGAAGACATGCAAAAAGGAGCTCTTGTTGTGGAGGTAAATCTAATAGAGAAAAGAGCGGGGATGAAGAATGAAAGGAAAGTATATTTTGGGGAGGAATCTACATCCTCTGCATCTAACTCGAAAATAGAAAAGATGATGGAGGAGATGATGAAGGAGATGAGCATAATTAGGAGAGCACAAGCTAGATAAAACCAATCAGCTCCCCAAAATCGAAATCAAAATCAATCTCAAAATCAAAATCAGAACTCTAGGAGAAATCGACCTCAAAACAGACAAAGAGAAGGTGATCAACATATCAGACCTCCTTTCCAAGAAAACTATGTAAGTGAGGGTGAAGAAACAATTGAAGAAACAGAGGAAGATGATATAAACATGTTGGGACTAGATAGTGACCACTTTGATGTTCCTATTAATAAAAAACAAGGTCTGTATACACCCTATGATGATGGAAGAACAAAGGATGAAAGTTATTATCAAGAGCTGGAAAATGTCATCATAGAGAATCCAAAAGAATATGACCTTAGGAGTAAAAAGAATCAGGAAACTCCCAATACTAACACCTCTGTAATCTCTGCAAAAAACAACCCTGTGAATAAACCCAAAATTGTTAAACAAAAGGACAAAATAGTGGTTGTAAATTCTGATCAAAACAAAGAGAAAGGCACTCAAAGTAATGAAAAACAAAGTGCAGATCTTAGCAGCATTAGTACTTCAACTAGTGCTCCTATTAAAACAAATTTGACGAACGTAAATAGAGAAAATCAGCAAGCTGATTTCGCTGATAAAGTGGTGATTAACAAGGCTGAACCAAACATTGTAAAAAATCAACTACCTTTTAGTTTAGAACAGGAAATTGCCAAGATTAAAATCCCTGTCCCCCTTACTGAATTAGTCATCCAAGATGTATATAGATCACAAATTTTGAAAGATTTCAGCATAGCAGAAAATAATGACATTTTCAACCTCAATGATTACCAACCAGAGCTCTTATTTGGTCCTAAGATTGAATGAAGATACCAAGAAGGGCCAGTTCCTCCTTTCTATGTTAGTTTGCAAATTCATGACAAAATTTTGCACAATGCCATGCATGATTCAGGGACCTCTCATAACTTAATGCCCAAAGCAATAATGGAGAGTCTAGGCATTGAAATCACCATACCATACAAAGATCTATACTCCTTTAACTCCAGCAAAGTGAAATGTTTAGTTTTGATCAAAGACCTCTGTGTAAACTTAGCACAAATTCCAGCCAAGTGTTTAGTAATGGATATTGTAGTGACTGATGTACCCCCCAAATATGGTATGTTGTTATCAAGATCATGGGGAGCTAAGTTACAAGGAACAATGCAAATGGATCTGACATATGCCACTATCCCTGTTTTTAACCAAACTAGAAGACTGTATAGGGAATGTCACATGTAATACATGGTCAGTAGCTAAGAGAGACCTGAAAACTCTCCCCTTTATTCTGTGCGTACAGGCCTTGACTCATTTATTCTCTTCAATCATGAAACATTTGATGAGCAAGAAACCTTAACTGACTTAGTAGCCATCCCTCACTGTAACATGGTAGCAGACATAGAATAGGAGGAAGACAAGACAAAAACATCAAAACAGTTTTCTAAATCAGAAAATCACAGCAAACAAATCACAGATCTAGAGCTACAAATCAGTCATCCATTTCTTTTCGACCTTGACAGTCAAGAGAAGAATCCTCAACTTAATGAAGAACATGAGGAACTAGATCAAATTCAACATAGTGCTGATCTTCAAGAACAATCCAAAAGCACACTAGATGAAGACGATAGTAACCAAATTAGTGAATTTGAAACTAGTCCTCTTTGGAATATGAACTTTGATGGTTCTTGCACTAAGAATGATGCAGGTGTAGGAGTGTGGCTTCACAATACAATGAACAATCATGCTAAAGGGCATTCCTGAAAATTAAAATTTCAATGCACCAACAACATAGCTGAGTATGAAGCCCTCCTTTTAGGCCTACACTTACTGAAGAAATTAGGGGCCAAAAGGATAAAGGTTCATGGTGATTTTGAACTAATAATTAGGCAAGTGAATGGGGAATATAGTGCCAAAAATCCTAGACTTAGAGCCTATAGAAATGATGTCATGGATTTATTGAAAACATTTGAGGAATTCCAACTTATCTTTGTCCCAAGAAATCAAAATATCGCTGCTAATGGTTTAGCTTTTGCTGCTAGAACATGCCTAACACCATATGAAACCAAACAATGCACCACCCAAATCAAATTTAGACCAGCTATCCCTGATAATGAAAAATATTGGCAAGTGTTTGATGGAGACAAACAAATAGAAAACTTCTTACAGTCCAGAAATGAATTTGAGCTGCCAAGTTTAGATTCAGAGTATGACAATGATTGTTCCATTGAAGAAAATCTACTTGATGAAGAAGTAAACTCTCCAAATATTGCTGTTATAAATCTGTTAGCTAATAAACTTGAACATACCACAGATATTAGTGTAGATTTATAAAAATAAGACCTAGAAACACTGCAAACTAACACTCAAAGTTTGCCAAAAGGTTTGGTTCCATTAGAAGAATTGTTTGATTTCAATGATGTTGCTAAGAAACCAAAAATGGAGCCTGTTGAAACCGAAGTAGAAGAGTGTAACATAGGCAGTGAACTAAAGCAAAAAATGATCAAGCTGTCTAAGACTTTGCCAGCTCACATCAAACGGAATTTTCTGATGTATTTGCATGGAGTTATGAGGATCTAAAGTCCTATGACACAAAGATAATTCCGCATAAGATACCCCTCAAGGAAAGCCAAAAACCTTTTAAACAAAAATTGCGCAGAATAAACTCTGTTCAATTACCTTTGGTTGAGAAAGAAATCAAGAAAATGTATGAAGCTGGAATTATTGTCCCTATTAGATACTCAGAGTGGGTGTCTAATCTTGTGTCAGTAAAGAAGAAAACATGAGAAATAAGGCTTTGTATTGATTTTAGGAACTTAAAAAAAGCCTCATTAAAGGACAACTAACCTTTACCCAAGATGGATCACATTTTACAAAAGGTAGTTGGTTCTACAATGATTCCTTTGTTAGATGGCTTCTCAAGATACAATCAGATATTAGTACATCCTGATGATCAACTCAAAATAGCCTTTACTACACCCTGGGGTAATTTCATGTATGTGAAAATGCCCTTTGGTTTAATGAATGCTGGTGCTACATTTCAGAGAGCCATGGATATTGCATTCTCAGAAGAATTAGGCTTCTTCATCATTATTTACCTTGATGATATCATTGTTTTTTCCAAAACAGATGAAGAACACCTGGAACACTTGAGGAAAGTCTTTGAGAAATGCAAAAAATTTGGGATATCTTTAAATCCAAAGAAAACAATGTTTGGTCTCCAAGAAGGCAAAATTCTTGGACACATCATATCAGAATAGCGGATAAAGATAGACCCAAAGAGGATTGAGGGTATATTGCAAATCACCCATCCTAGAAACATCAAGGAACTTCAATCTTTCATTGGAAAGATTAATTTCTTGAGAAGGTTCATACCCAACTTAGCGGAACTCCTTAGAAACATAAAAAACATGTTAAAGAAAGAAGAAGGAGTTAAATGGACCTTAGAAGCAAAGAAATCATTTGAACTGGTAAAACAAGCATTAACCAAAACACCAGTTCTTATTAGTCCTGATTTTACAAAAGATTTTTTCCTTTTTTCATTTGCATCAGAACATACAGTGGCTACAGTCCTATTGCAGAAAAATCTAAAGGGACAAGAGTAGCCAATTGCATTCTTTAGTAAGGCATTGAGAGATGCACCTCTGAAGTACAATATCATGGAAAAACAAGCCTTTGCCTTGGTCAAAGCCTTAAAAGACTTCAGAGTTTACATTTTACACTCCCACATAATTGCATTTGTGCCAAACTCAGTTGTAAAAGAAATTATAACACAAGACCCAGATGGTAAAAGAGGAAAGTGGATAGCTGTGATACTTGAATATGATTTAGAAATCAAGCCCATTAAACTCATAAAAGGCCAAGGACAAGCACGATTAAAGGTTGAATCTAATTTTGAAGCTCTTGATATAAACATGATAAATGCATTAGATGAATAGGAGGAGTTGCCAACTCCCATTATTGAATACCATTTTATGAATTCCTCCTGGTATGCTGATATTTTGTATGTTTTTCTCAATTTGAATACACCTCGTGGCTTGTCTAAAACAAAGACAAGATTTTTAAAGTTAAAAGATATTAACTACTGCATTTTAGATAAATGTCTATATTGGAAAAATGTTATTGGGTTATTGCTTAAATGTTTTCCTAAGAATGATGCAGATAAGATCAAGCATGAGTTCCATGAAGGAGAATGTGGAGGCCACCTCTATTGGAAGACAATTGCCAATAAAATCCTTAGAGCTAGTTACTTTTGGCCCACCCTCTTTCAAGATGTTCATAAAATGATTATTGCCTGTCATAAATGCCAACTCTTTGAAGGCAAAAGAAAATTGCTTCCTTTACCCTTGCATCCAATCATTGTTGAAGCTCCTTTTCAACAGTGGAGTCTAGACTTCATAGGGGAAATCCATCCACCCTCATCTGCCCAACACAGATGGATTCTCACTGCAACAGACTACTTTACCAAATGGATAGAAGTCATCCCTTCTAGGCAAGCCAATGACTCTGTCATCATAAAATTCCTTAAAAATCATATCCTCTCTAGATTTGGATGTCCTAGGAAGATTATCACTGACAATGCTGTTGCATTTGGATCCAAAAAGATGGTTGAATTCCGTCATAAATATCAGATTACATTGGGCCATTCTCCTGCTTATTACCCTCAAGGTAATGGGCTGGCAGAATCCTCAAATAAGAGTTTGGTAAACATAATCAAGAAGTTTATGGAGGACAATAAGAAATCATGGCACACAAAGCTAGTACATGCACTTTGGGCTGATAGATTAACACTTAAAAAATCAATTGGAATGTCACCCTACCAGCTTGTTTATGGGATAGATGCAATTTTTCCAACCAGCCTAGGAGTGCCGGTCATGAAGCTGATCCAAGAAGTACAGTCTGAAGACAATAACATGATCAGAAGAATTAATCAGACCATACATCTTCAGCAAACCGGAGAGGAGGTCTATAACAGAGCATTACAAAAGCAAGAAAGCATCAAGAAGCTTTTTGATAGAAGGACAAAGGCTAGTGATTTCAGCATTGGTGACGAAGTTTTAAAGTGGGATTCAAGGAGAGAAGATAAGGGCAAGCATGGGAAATTTGATAACTTGTGGCTTGGTCCTTATCTCATTCATTCTACTGCTGGTAACAATGCCTATTTTCTGCAAGAATTAAATGGAGTTGAACTTTTTGGGGGTCCTGTCAATGGCAGGATGCTTAAACATTATTTCTCTTGACCATATCAGTTTGGAAGCCTTTTTATTTTTTCTCATTGTGAATATCATACTCATCATTGCATTCAAAGTTAGAAAAATGAAAAATACAAAAACAATAGAAAGAGAAAAGAGGGAAAATTGTAAAAAACAAGAAAGGTACAACCCCATACCAAAAAAGAGAGACAAAGTCTGAAAGTGTGCAAGCTCAAATGCCACTCCTAAGAAACACACTCCTAGTTAGTCATACAGCCTAATCATGACTAATTAGTTTTCAATTTACTGCTGATAGGATAGTGAAATAGATTTTCCAAACAGCTTAATCTTGGCTTATCAGTTAGGTAGATTAAGATAGAAGAAAAAAGGTTCAAACAAGCTTAAAATCTGAACCTATGAGTTTCAAAATATGCATGGCTCTAATCTGTTTAAATCTTGACCCAAAGATAGAAGATAAACTGGTTCTAATATGCCCAAAACTTGAACCAGAGAAGAAAGAAAGACAACTCAAACAAAATTCAAAATCAAAGCTGAAGAAGTATGAAGGAAGTTTTAAATTTTCAGATCTTAAGCCTTCACCATTTTGTTTTAAATTTTCTGCAAATTTTAGTCTATGTGCAGCTTGTTTTTATTCCATAGATCAACAACAAGTTAGACTGTTCAATCCTGACTTGTCTGCTTTTAAATTTCTGTTTTAGAAATTAGTGAATAAAATCTGTCAGATAGTTTAATCCTGACAGATAGTAGTTAGGTAGAGAAGCTTATGAACTCAACTGCTTAATCTGAGTTCATGGAGAAATAAGGGTAGAAATTAGACTAATTTTATGTTTTCTCAAAAGAATAAAATGTTTGTAAAAAGAGTTTGCCAATTCCAATGCACTTTGAAAGAAAAAAAAATGTTAGATCATTAGGATTGGGTAAGTAGAAAGCTTGTTTTGATAGAATTTCATTGTTTTTAATGGCTGCTAACACTACCAGAGCAAAAGAAGATCAGAAAAGGAAAGAAAGATGCAACCCAATGGATGAGGCATTGATCAGCTTCTAGAGAAGACATGTCTGAAGTTCTTGACACCTTCAAGAAGGTGCCATCCCCATGTGGAGCCGCTGTTAGCCACCTATAAAAAATTGTCATATCAAATGGTGGCTAAAAATTTTTCTTATAGCCTTCAAGGAAGAATTTTATGACCAAAATTGTGAGTTCTTGAAGTCTTATGATGATCTTCATCCTTTGAAGTAATATTCACTATTATTTCCCTCATTTATCCTGTAAAACTATTGTTTTCCTGAAGAAAGAAGACTGCTACAAAAACCATTTTCCCCTTCATTTTACCCCTCCTTTCACTCTTAATTAACCTCCATTTTTATCCCCTATTTCTTCATAAAATTCCTACATAAGCCTCTCTCAACCTTAAAAAACACTCCAAAATCTCTTTTAAAACTTATATCTCTCTGTTCTTTGGTTTAAAAATGCCTTCATTCCCCTATCGGAACCCTTAAACCCTTAAAAAATCCTTCAAAAATCCCAAAAAACAATCTTTTTGTATTAAGGCATTAAGCCCCTTTTGCCTTAGCCCCAACTCCTTTTCTCCGCATAAAACCCGAGCCAGCGATCTGAGTTAACCCCCCATCGCGCAACGCAATCTGTAGTTTTCTATCTCCTTATTTCTTTACTTTGAAAACTCTCATTGTAATTAGCCTTTTCTTCTTAACCCCGATCTCCTCATCCTTTCATAGACCACAAATGTTAATCGGCGCTAAAGGATTAAAACCCTTTCCCGAAACCCAACTTTCCTTTATTAATTCGCAAAAACCCGACTTTCCTTTGATTTTTCATAAATCCGACAGTTCGAATTTGCAACAAATATCAACCGTCAATCTAAACCGATCAACGGTCAGTCCTTGATCGCATCGCAAATCTAAATCGTGTCGCAAGTTTTCATTTTACCCTTTGTTATTTCCCTCCTGCCTATGCGATCCTGCGATCAATTCTCTGCCATTGATCTGCTCCATTGTGCCCAGATCTAACGGCTCATGTTGCTCCCCATTCCAAAACCTGCCCTTGTGCATTTTGCCTTCACGATTAAATCCTGACCGTCGATCTAGTTTTTTAGATCGACGACTCTCGCTCCATCGCAAATCGGCAATTGCAGTTTCCCATAACACTTTGACCGTTGTCTTCTCGGATGCCAATTCCCTCAATTGAATCTTAGCCATTGAATCCACAAGAACCGATGGCTAAGATTTATTCGCATTACCGCTCATAACTTTCCTCCTTTACCCCTCCGATTTAATCTCCACCGTTGATCTATAAAACCGATCCAATGGTCGGTGCTAAATTGCGCATCGCAAATTCCCTTTGTTCTTTCCCTTGCCCTCTTCTGATGTCATTCTTCCTAATTAAATCTTAGCCGTCGAAACCACAGGAATTGACAGCTAAGATCTCGTCGCTCTCCACCCATAATTCTTGGCCTTTGCTCCTCCGATTAAGTCTCAACCGTCGATCTGACCCTAGATCTGACGAACAACACTCCATCGCATCGCAAAATTCCCTTTGTGCCTTCCCCTTGCCTCCGCCGATTTGTGATCATGCGATCAAATCTGGGCCATCCATTTCATAGATCCTATGGTTCAGATCAAGCATGACCTTTCTTTGATATTTCACAAAGACCGGCATTTTAAACTTCTTGGTAAATATCCATCGTTGATCTTTGTAGATCAACGGTCCTTATTGCACCCGATCTCCGCCCGAACCCCCATCTCACATTTCTTTCGTTACCCCGAGAAGTAATCTGGACCGTCCATCATTCAAATCCCACGGTCTAGATTGAACCTGATAGGCCCAAATCCTTTGGGACCTACCTCCCCCATTGATAGATCTCGACCGTCCATTCCTGAGATCCAACAGTCAAGATCTAAACCGCCTTTGACCCTGCCTACCATTTTCGCTCGTGCATCTTATCCCATCGCGCTCTCATTCCCACTGTCAGATCTCCCCGCCTTTCATCCGATGGTTGCTATCCCATATTGCGTAATTTTTCGCCCGAACGTTAATGCCAAAAAATTACGCGATGTGGGCGGTACTAAAAAGACACGTGTCGGCCAGAGAAGCATATCGTGTTTTTTTGGGAAAATTTCTAAACCACCTCAAAGCTACGCGAAAACCATTTTGGTTTTCAGCTAAACCACTTTCTCCACCGCATTAACTTTTCACCTTTTGATCTCTGTCATCCATCGTTTTAATCCAACGGCTCTGATTGTTTCCCAATCTCCAGTCTTTGCCTTCCATCTACTCCCCCCAAACGTCTCGCTAGGCAATATTGGTCGTCCATTACTTCAATCCAATGGCTCCGATTGTGTTTTACCTCCAAGCCTTCGCCCTTTTCTTTTTCTCCCTGAACTATTCACCAATACTTCTCCAGCGTCGATCTCTGAAGATCGATGGTTCTTATTAAAACTTCCACACCAACTCGTTGCCCTTCCCCTTTGCTCCCAAAGGTTTTACCGATTGATCTCAACCATTGATCAATCTGATCCAACGGCTCGGACTTAATCTTCCCTCCGTTCATCCAACCGCCTTCCCATTGAACCACATCGAGCAATCTCGACCGTTGGTTATTTCGATCCAACGGCCACAATTCAATCTCATACCCAAAACCTCCAAAGCGGCCTTCGACCTATTTTCACCGGATTTTTCATAATTTTGTTCGTTTTTTACAGGTTTTTAAAGGTTTCTCCACAATTTTAAAAGGAAATCAAAGGCCAAAGATGACGATCCCTCAGGCCACTATCAATGAAGAAAATGAATCTGCAAGGTTCACATCATGATTTTACCCATGTCTCATGAACATTGGTAATGCTATGAAACCCTCTACGTGCCTGCAAAAGAAACAAAACACAGTGAACCTTAATTATACAAAGAGTATCGATGTCAAAGGATGGGATCAAAACAAAAATTAAGGATCAAAGGTTTTTAACACAGTTTTGAGGGATTAAGGCATAGATTCGACTTTCAAAGGCCTAATCCACACAGTTCAAGACAATATGAAGATCAGAGATGAAGATCAAAGTCTAATCAGGCCTAAAAGAAATATCAAAAGCAAATTAACAGTGTTTTGGGGAAAAACAAGGAAATATTTCAGTCCGAGAAGCCTCCACTACCACATCAGAGGCTAATTGAATCCTGTCCAACTACCAAAAGCCACCTGCAACCTCAAAAGCAATCAAAGAAGGCATAGTTATTTCCTATTCCAAATATATTTGCCTAAAATACCGCCGCAGTTATTGCTAACTCGCTCAAGAGTTTTTAAGTCAACAAGATCTGCTCAAAGATGCCTAATACTTAATGAATATCAATTAATACGTAGGAAATATCGGAAGCTTCTCCATTGAGCTCCTCAAAAGGCCGAGAAGCATTAAACCGTATTAATTGAGCTCAGAGATCTTTTCTCTTATCCCACTCCTCCTCATTTCTTCTATAAATACTTCAAAAGATGAGATAAAGGTTTGTCTCTCTCGGATATCTTTTAGCATGTAAATAGTCAAGCCGTCGTAGCTTGCTTGTAATCAAATATACATAAGCTGAGATGAGAAGTTTGAAGTTGTAGAGACCCACAGGACTTGAAGACTGTAACTGGTTTTGAACATCAAATACAAGTTGTTTTATGGGATCCTGGTCTATGTCAATGGTGATGTGTTTCTTACTGTAATTGTTATTTTCTTTTGTTTCCATTAGATTTTCCATCTTTCTCAGATAAAGAACAGAAAATATAGAGCTAGGATTTACTCTTTAAGTACCCTACTCTCACTGATAAGCTTTATCTTTATGTTTTCTGCTGATTGTTTATTTAAAGATAATTCAATAGAGTGTGATCAGTCAAGGAATGTTGGTTAGCCCATGTTTTGCTGAGTGTAGCTTGAAATATTATCTTTGAATGTTCTTGAGAAGTTTTCTAATTAAAGTTGAGCTAGAGAAGTTTATGGTTAGCCCTATCCTCTGGTTTATCTCCAACAGTTACTTTGAAGAGTTCCCTTAAGAGTATGTTGAAAGCAGGCTAGTTTAGAAGTGCTTACATGATCTTAGACTACTTTTTATGTTTATCATGAGTGTTTTCTTTTGAATATGTTGAAATCAGGCTAAGTTAAAAATCTTTACTTGATATTAAGCTATTCTATGTGTTTTAAATGTTTTCTATTGAAATTATATCAAAAGCAGGCTAGTTTAGAAGTACTTACCTAATCTTAGATTACTTTTTTGTCCTTCCTTAAGTGCATGCCAAAAGCAGGCTATTTTAGAAGTACTTACTTGATCTTAGGTTGTCCTTTGTTCCTTCATCTGTTTGATTTCCCTCACTCCATTTCTTATTGTCTCATTCCATAAAATCAACTTAAAGAGATCCTTTGACATAGATGACTTGCCCCATGGACCACTCTTGAACCTTGCTGCTTAAACCCTTTTATGACTCCATATGCCCAATGGATTAAAGTTGCTCCTTGCCTATATTTTTAGCTGAAACAATCTTTCACCTACTTTCACCTTCACCCTTCATAAAGACTTCCTTCACCTTCATTATATCCTTGTCCAACCAAAACAACCAAAAACCCTTGTTCTTAATAACTAGCCTAATATCATACTAAAAGCCATTAAAGATAAATCAATCTTTGCACTTATAGAGAGATCCCTCTCTAGATTCAGGAGGGCTAGATCCTATAATCCCAAAGTGGTTCATATGTAGGCTTTGCAGTTTGTATTTTCCAATCTTGCAAATTACAGAGACCCTAACACACAGGGCACCCGTGCAGTCACAACTTAGAAAATTTGATACGGGCGCCCCCAACCAAAATGACCTGACCCAAACGCATTTGTGTAGGCACCCTCAACCGAAACGACCTGACTCAAACGCGTTTGGGTGGGTGCCCTCAACCGAAATGACCTGACCCAAACAGGTTTGGGCGGGTACCCTCAAACAAAACGACACGGCGCACCCGACCGAATGAAGGCACAAGGGAGAAAATGGAAAACGGGCCACATGAACGTGCACAAGGCATCCGTGCGGTCACAACTTAGCAAATTTGATATGGTCGCCCTCAAATGAAACGACCTGACACGAATGCGTTTGGGCGGGTGCCCTCACATGGTGCGACACAACGCGCACAACCGAACAAAGGCACAAGGGAGCAACCGACAAACGGGCCACATGAACGTGAACAGGGCACCCGTGCGGTTACAACTTAGAAAATTTGATACGGGCGCCCTCAACCGAAATGACCCAACCCAAACGCGTTGGGGCGGGCGCCCTCAACCAAAACAACCCGACCCAAACACGTTTGGGCGGTCACCGTAAAATGAAACTACACGGTGCGCTCGAACGAACGAAGGCACAAGGGAGAAAATGGAAAACGGGGCGCACAAACGTGCACAACGCACCCGTGCGGTCACAAATTAGCAAATTTGATATGGCCGCCCTCAAACGATTAAACGACCCGACCCGAACGCGTTTGGGCGGGCACCGTCAGACGGCGTGATATGACCAAATGAAGGCACAAGGGAGAAACCGACAAATGGGCCGCATGAACGTGCACAGGGCACCCGTGCTGTCACAACTTAGCAAATTTGATACGAGCGCCCTCAACTGAAACGACCTGACCTAAATGCGTTTGTGCGAGCCCCTTAATCGAAACAACCCGACCCGAATGCGTTGGGGCAGGCGCCCTCTACCGAAACGACCCGACCCGAACGCGTTTGGGCGGGTGCCCTCAAACGAAATGACACGACACGCCTGACCGAACAAAGGTACAAGGGAGAAAACGACAAACGGGCCGCACGAACGTGCACAAGGCACCCATGCGGTCACAACTTAGAACTTTTGATATGGCCGCCCTCAAGCAAAACGACCCGACCCGAACGCATTTAGGTGGTCGCCCTCACACGACGCACACGACTGAATGAAAGAACGTGCACAAGGCACCCGTGCGGTCACAACTTAGCAAATTTGATATAGGCACCCTCAACCGAAATGACCCAACCCAAACGCGTTTGGGCCGGCGCCCTCAAACGAAACAACACGACGCACCCGACCGAACGAAGGCACAAGGGAGAAAATGACAAACGGGTCGCACGAACGTGCACAAGGCACCCATGCGGTCACAAATTAGCAAATTTGATACGGATGCCCTCAAACAAAATGACCCGACCCAAATGCATTTTGGTGGGCACCCTCACACGGCACGACACGGCACACACGACCGAATGAAGGCACAAGGGAGCAACCGGAAAACGAGCCGCACGAACTTGCATAGGGCACCCATGCGGTCACAACTTAGCAAATTTGATACGGGCGCCCTCAACCAAAACAAACCGACCCAAACACGTTTTGGTGGGCACCCTCAGTTGAAACAACCCGAACCGAATGCGTTGGGGAGGGTGCCCTCAACCGAAATGACCCGAACCGAACGTGTTTGGGCGGGCGCCCTAAACCAAAATGACACAGCGCGCCCGACCGAACGAAGGCACAAGTTGGGAGCAAACGGCAAACGGGCCGCACGAACGTGCACAAGGCACCCGTGCGGTCAGAACTTAGCAAATTTGATACGACCGCCCTCAAACAATTAAACGACTCGACCCAAACGCATTTGGGTGGGCGCCCTCACATGGCGTGACACGATCGAACGAAGGCACAAGGGAACAATCAGAAAATGGGCCGCACGAACGTCCACAGGGCAACCATGCGGTCACAACTTAGCAAATTTGGTACGGGCACCCTCAACCGAAACGACCCGACCCAAACACGTTTGTTCAGGCGCCCTCAACTGAAACGACCCAACCCGAACGCAGTTGGGTGGGTGCCCTCAACCGAAATGACCCGACCCAAACAAGTTTGGGCAGGCGCCCTTAAACGAAATGACACGACATGCCTCACCGAACGAAGGCACAAGGGGGCAAATGACAAACAGGCTGCACGAACATGCACAAGGCACCCGTGCGCTCACAACTTGGAAAATTTGATACGGTCGCCCTCAAACGAAACGACCCGATCCGAACACGTTTGGGCGGGCGCCCTCACACGGCGCAACATGGCGCACATGACCGAATGAAGGCACAAGGGAGAAACCGGCAAACGGGCCGCACGAACGTGCACAGGGCACCTGTGCAGTGACAACTTAGCAAATTTGATACGGGCACCCTCAACCGAAAGGACTCGACCCAAACGCATTTGGGCGGGTGCCCTCAACCGAAACGACCCGACCCGAACACGTTTGGGCAAGCGCCCTCAACCGAAACGACCCCACCTGAATAGGTTTGGGCGGGCGCTCTCAAACGAAACGACACGGCGCGCCCGACCGAACGAAGGCACAAGGGAGAAAATGGAAAACGGGCCGCACGAACGTGCACAAGGCACCCGTGCGGTCACAACTTAGCAAATTTTATACCGCCACCCTCAAACTAAATGACCCGACCCGAATGGTCGTTGGAGAATAAATCATTAGTTTTGGCATAGTAGCATGTGAGGTCTTTGTTTTCACGGAAGAAAAATCCAACCTGTATGCCAACCAAAACCAACCAATATTAATTCAGAGATTTAAACTACGAATTACAATAGGTAACCATAAAACCAAGGAAAAATATACATTAATTATCATGGGTATACATCGAAATGATGGAGGAGGAATTATACCAGAATAACTATAAAATGAAATCTACATAAATTCTAAGGTATGAAGTGACTAGGGGAGAAATTATCACTTCGTATATACTCAGGATGATTACATTTAGGATTTCGTGCATCTGGAAGGAGATTTACGAGGACAACCTTCAAAAACGTAACATCCCTGAAGAAAAATCAACACTGCAACAACAATAAGGAAATAAGCATAATCTGCAGAGATAAATGGTTAAGGAAAATCAAATTCAAAAATACCATACATAACAGAGACCTTCGATTCATAAATGTTGCATCGAAAGGGAAATATTACCTGAAATTCATCCTGAAAACGAAAAAAAATTAACCATTAACTTTCTGCGTCATGGGTTTGGCTCTGCTTCATGAGTTTAGCATGAACCTCTTTGAAGTCGAAGGTCTGTAGAAGAACTAGAGCCGAAATGCCAAATGACAGTGCCAAAAGGCTGAACATACCAAAATTAGGACAAAGGAAGAGTTAATCGTAATCAAGGATACGACCCAATCGTGATCCTCCATTGGTAACACATCGAACGAGGGAAATTAAGTGTGTAGACAAGAGTTCAAGTTTCTAGGCCAGAGCCATGTGATGGATTTAATGGGCATTGTACAAATCATAAATGAGAAGAATCTCGATGGGATAACAATAATAAAATGTCTGGCTATAGACATTACGGCTAGGGATTTCAAATCCAAAATTTATAAATGCGTATTGGGATATGGAACGGTGCCATGTTAATAAATATTGTAGGTGAATTACGTGGCAGAGTTATGGGGGACTTGAAATTTCATGTTAGCTAAAGAAAGGGTGTACACATGAACCACATTAGTAATGATACCCCATAACAATGATCCCACATAGGACTAAATATTTTTATGTATAGTGTTAATGTTCGAATAATAGATTTCATACCAAGTGTGCTTGAGAAGGTCATAAATCACATATAGTACCACGTAAGGTCTATAGTTAAGGTTAATAAAGATACAATAAGGTCAAGTTTATTCTAAATTCTGAATGAATCACTTATGTTCGTAAATTGTTATGTATGTACATTCGAATAGTAACCTCATGGCTAATGTCCAAACTAAAATCTTAGCCAAGATCTAATTATCAACTAAGGAAGTTTATAATATAACATCAAGTAGTTGAAGTATAAAATGGATACTCTAGATAGAAAATAGAAGAAATATTTATTTCACAACTGTAATAAGAATGGAATTAGATTACAAAAGTTATAATATAAGAATTATATTATGACAAGGCTTTGCATAATTAGTAGAAATTGAATTTTATTAAGATAATAGGATAAGACGATGTAGTAATGTTAGGATTCCTAGAAGATTGATTGATGACAATTGTTGGACTTAAATTCGTCAATATTAAGGCAAATAGAAAACTACTAGATGATTAAGATGAAGGGCGATGAAGTCTAGTAATACAGTTGACTATAGTTACTCTTTAGAATATAAATGGAATTTTTTTTTTTTGTGGAAGCAGAGTTGTTACAGTTTTTAACTCCTTCAAGGCTTCAACTTTGATTGAGGACTAATATTCAAATACAAATCCAAGCTCCAACCTTCTATGATGAATCCAATCATCTAGGGATCCAACCCTCTCAGTTTGATTCAATCCCTTAAGGTGACTTCAATACTGCTTCAAGCCTCCATCAAAAACTTCAAATACTTCTAAAGAATGTATCCAAGAAAGGTCTGCAAAGTGCTCTCAAATCTACCTCTACAAAAAATTTATGTCTACTTCAAAAAACATTTTATGGTTGCACCAAAAAAACAAGCCTTCAAGTGTTGATCTTCAACTATGCTCCAATGCTCCAACAAAACAAGCCTTTAAGTGTTGGTCTTCAACTATTCTCCAAGGGTGATTGCTTCAACAAAACAACGCTTCAAGTGTTGGTCTTCAACTATGCTTCAAGAGTGATTGTTGTTTCAACAAAGGCTTGAATAATTCTCAATTAATGTCATCATGAATGTACTCTACTGTCAACTCAAAATATGCTCAAAGTATGTTATCATTTTTTCATTCGATGAAGGTGTCTCATAGGCTCTTCATGTGTGCTTTAAAGAATTTCCTTCGATCTGCAAGGATTACTTTACTTTTGTTTCAATTTTGACTTTATATGTTGATCAAGCCTCTCAAGATGTAATAGTCCTAATGGAAAAATTAACAGTGATAACAAAAGCATGCAATAAACCCAACACAAATATTTTTCAGCAAACACCCATAAAACAGAAATGCTCCAAACAAGCCAAAATGGGCAAATTTTATTACAATATTTTTCTAGAGTACAATATAAAATAGGAAATGTGCACATAGACTTACACAAGGTAAGCTACAAGCTCAATTGGATGCTTTATCAATGCCAAACTGCTGCCAGAATTTTCCCACTAGAAGGTTGCACTGGCCTTGTGATTTTTCCATTGTTGGTTGTTTTGATACTGTTATTTGACCCCTCCTAACTTCTTAGAAAATTATAATAAATTAGTCATGGAATCCTTGTCAAAAACCTAGAAAAACCTAGAAAGTGTTTGCCCTAGTTTTGATGCTCCAAAAATGGCCCCAAATTCCTTGACCCTCCTCTAAGTGCAGAAAAACTAAAATTGTGACTGATGCTAGAATGACTGTCCCAAAATTGCTGGAAAATTCTTCTCAATTTCACCCCAAATGAACCCAAAGAAACCCAGCTCTCAAAATCCCTTCAGAAGCCACCTTGAAATTTTGCCTCCATAATGATTGTGCAGTTTCTGGGTAGGATGACATAGTCTTTCCTTCCGAAAATCAGTTTGATGTTTTCTGTCAAATTCTACTCTTGCAAATCTTGCTTGTTTTTCCTAGAATTGACCAAAAATTACTTCGACAATGCTACAACTCCCAAATCTAGTTGTTCCTCCTCAACTCTCTGCCTAGCCTCCTAAACTGCGTCTCAGTTGGCCTAGAAACTGTACCACATGTGTGACCCTCTCTCCAACTCTTGAAACTGATGAAGAATCCTTCCTAGGGTGGTACTCAGAGTACACTGAAGAAAGGTTAAGATTCCTCCTTGGGAAACTCTTGTGTTGAACAAAACTATGTAACTCTGCTAAACATCTAGAGCAACACTTCAATTGTCAAATTATCAAAAGGCCTCGAATGTTGCTTCCTCTCTCATATTTATAATTTTCTATTCATTTCCTCCATGTGGGCCCCTCTCTAGGCAATTCAAACCTCTTCCCCTAGCCATACAATTTCTGTCTCCTCAAGGAGTGCATATTAGTTGGGGAGGTGGCCCCCAAATTCCACTAAGGCAAACATTTTGAACCCCTTATCCTATGTTTCCTCTCCAAAATTATCTTAGGCCCCAAAAATTAGCAAAATGGAAAATTTGTTGATGGTATTAGAAGAATACCGGAAGGGATATTATCAGTTCTCCCCTCCCAAGTATTGTATCCCCCAAAAATAGCGCAAGCTAAGTTCCTACAAACTCTTCTCATTTCCCACATGACATCCTCAGGCGGCAAGCGGCGCCCGCCCGGCCGGGGGTGCTCTCGGACCTGTTCAACTTCCACTCATGGTTAGATTGAAACAAAGTCAAGGTGTCGAAACCACTAGTTTCGCGAGCCCCATATAGAATAGGATTTTACACGGGCGTGGGGTAAAAATTTGGTTACATGGTGCTAATATATATATATATATATATATATATATATATATATATATATATATATATATATTAGACCAAGTGTGTCGCCATGGGGAGCACCGGTGTTATTCGTCGAGAAAAATGATGGTACCCTCAAGATGTGTATATATTAGAGACAATTAAATAGGTTAACCATAAAAAGTCGATACCCATACCATGAATAAGTGACTTTTTTGATCAAGTAAGGGGAGCAAACGTATCTTCTAAAATTGATTTGTAAACTGGTTATCACTAGCTTCACATAAAAGATGAAGACATCCACAAAACAACTTTCAGAACTTGGTATGGACATTATGATTTTGTATTCCTACATTTCAGACTCACTAACTCCCATTATACCTTCATGTGTCTCATGAACATTGTTCTACACAAACATCTAGATAATGTTTTGCTAGTTTTCATAGATGATATTTTGGTGTACTCCAAGAATAGAGAGGAACATGAGGAACACCTTTGAATAGTGTTGCAAACACTAATAGAACACCAACTATATGCAAAAATCAACCAGTGTGAGTTTTACAAACCAAAGATTTGGTACCTAGGACATGTTATTTCCAAAGAGGAGTTGCTGGTAGATCCAGAAAAAGTACAAGCAATTTTAATTTTTCCCGCACCACAGATGTACCAACAATTAGTTCATTCATGGGTATTGCTAGATATTATCGCAGATTTGTGGAGGGATTTTCTTCATTAGCTTATCCTATTACCTCTTTTCAGAAAAAAGTTTGAAGTTTTAATGGACAACTAAGTGTCAAGAAAGCTTTGAGAAGATTAAACAAAAAATAACTACTGCGCCCATCCTAAAAATTGTTGATCGAGCAAAGGAATTTATTATAAGCATTGATGCTTGCATAGAAGGACTAGGAGGAGTATTACTGCAAGAGAATGTAGTGATAGCCTATGAGTCTAGAAAACTGAAGAAACATGTGCAAAATTATGCAATTTATGACTTAGAATTAGTTGTTGCCATATATGCATTAAAAATGCGACGACATTATATCTCGGGTAAGAAATTTGTGTTGATGACTAACCATATCAATCTGAAATATTTCTTTAGTCAACCATATTTGAATGCAAGTCAAGAGAGATGGTTATCTTTCCTTAGCGAATTCCATCTGGAGATAAAAAACATTAAAGGAAAGGAAAATTGAATTGTTGATGCCTTAAGTAGACACTCTCATCAAATTTTGTCTTACACAGGTAGCAATGTAAAAACCAATATTGAAGAACAGATTCAAGAAGTTTTGTCAAAACATCCCTAGTAATTGAAATTGTAGAAAAACTTATAGCAATGTGAAATCCCTATATGTACCATGAATCCGAAAGGATTAATCAGTTATAAACAGAGGTTGTATATTCCTAACATCCCTACCTTGAAGAATATGATTATGGATGAATACCATAAGAGACTGTATTCAGGTCATCCAAGTTACCAAAAGATGGTGACAACATTGTGGAATTTTTTTTTGGCCTAGAATGAAGAAATAAATAGTTGATTACCTTGCAAGATGTTTAGAGTGCCAACAGGTCAAAGTAGAGCATAAATATCCCACAGGGTTGATAAACCCCCTTCCGATTCCAAAATGGAAGTAGAAAGTGATGTCCATTGATTTCATCATAGGAATACCCCAAACTAAGTGTTCACATGACTCCATTATGGTAGTGGTAGACACGCTAACAAATGCCGCACATTTTATTGCAGTGCAATCTACCTTTGGGGCAACACAATGGCCAATGTGTTTATGAAGGAAATTTTTAAACTTCATGGGATACCAAATATGTTCATCTTTAATATGGATGAAAATTTCACATCCACCTTTTGTAAGACACTGTTTGAGTGGATGGGAAAATAGCTAAATTTCTCAATATCTTATCATCTCCAGACCGAGAGGCGGAATGAAAGGAAAAATAAAATACTAGAGGGCATGCTTCACATCTATGTAATGGACAGACCCACCAGGTGGGAGGATTTTCTACATTTAATAGAATTTTCATACAACAACAAATATCAAACATCTATTAACATGAGTCCATTCGATGCTTTATATGGTAGAAAATGCCATAATCCACTTAGTTGGAGTCAACGAGAGGAAAAATCGGTACTTGGACCTGAGGCATTGCATGAAATAGAACAGACAATATGATAGTCATGTTAGAGGTCATAATTTTTTTCATGTGCCATTATTGAAAAATATTTACATGATCTTTCTCACGTGGTTGACTGGAATTTGATACAGGTGGAAACAGAAAGGGACTTTCTTCCAGAACCACTTCGTATATTGGGACAGGAAGAAACCGTGCTCTGGAATAGAATAGTAGCTCGGGTGAAAGTGCAGTCGAAGAACTTTACACCTAAAGAAGCTACATAGGAGCGAGAAGAAAACATGAAAGAAGTGTTCCCAGCGTTGCTCAAATAATAATAAGAGTTATCTGCTAACACCAAGGACGGTGTTTTTGTTTTGGGGGGGCCTATGTAATACCCCTAATTTACAGCTCTTATGTTTATGTAAATAGGACAAAGACTATGTGGACCTATGGAACAATTATGTTGTTGGTGGAAATATTTTAATTAATAATTATTGATGAAAATTATGACAATTTTGTAAATATAGTGTAATAGAGATCTGAAAATTCTTATCCATGAGGATAGGATAGAATTTCATACTTTCCCAAATTCTCCAAAACCAACCTTTGGAGAAAAATAAAATTAAAATTAAATTAGATAGAAGAAAATATCTAAGAGATCCCCAGTAAAGAGGAAAGTTACGAGGAAGAGGTAAGAAAAACAACGCTGAGGAAAAATGAGTTTTAAAGCAAACTTTTGTGGAAAAAACAAAAGTAAAGCCTAGGCTATGGGAAATAGCAGCCCAAAATAACAGGATGACGTTATGGAAACTTGGCTTAAAAGTGCCATCACTAGTGTGACAAAAGGTTGTTAACACTAGGGAAAATTGATCTTTGCTCGGGGAAGAGCTTTGAGGAGAAGCTCGTGGTTGGGAGGAAAATTTGTCTTTACAAGTTGGTATGCAACGTGTAAAACATTTACATTCAATTTCTTGTGTTTTTATTAATGGATAGAACTGTCCGCTTATCTAAGTTAATAGAAAAATTATTCTTTGTAATAAAGGATTAATGTTATATTAAACTCGGTCGGAATCATGGTGTTGGCTTGTCGCATATGCTTCGTCAATATTATATTATGTACATGGTCAATACTATGTGTTGAACATTGTCAATACTTTGTTATTTACAGTGTCAAAAATGTGTTATATATAGTAGATTAATGTACTGTAGATGTATACAATTACATTATGTTTAATTATAAACCCATAAAGGGTTATGATTGTAGGGTAAACACAATCTAACTATTCATATATGAGAAGAAGAAAAACAAATCCATTGCTAGAATGAATAGCAAATGCTTGAAAACTTAGATATTAAACTAAGATAACACTAGAAATTGATCTTTGAAATTTTCCGGAAAGAATAAATAAAAACTAAGTATGTTACTTCTAAGTTACTGAGAGAAGTACACATCATCCTGTAATTTAATTTGGAAACAAAATTTGTTTGGCTACTATGACAACAAAAAAATGTAAATGCATGATCTAGTATAGACAGAAGCTACAAGTTTCATTATGAATAAGCTATAGATACATTTAACATTTACTAGAAAGAAAAACAAAAAAATCATTATTATCCAAGAGAATTCTGAAGCATTCAGTAAATATAGTGAATAATAACAAAGATGAATGAAGTTCACAACATCTAAAATTATTCCAAGCAAGATGAAAACTAATGATTTCGTTCACTAAATCTGAAATTCTGATTAAAGTACATATGCATCCATTAGATATGATGAGGAAATCTAATTCAGATCTCCAAATATAAATATAAAAAACTGTCTAGATACAACAATTAAATAATCCATATACATCCTTGAGGATTACACAGTCATATATATAAGACTGTATTAAAAAGAAGAAAAGATATTACATAAGTGCATCAACTATCAGAGGCAAAGTATGGCAGTGACACCAGAACATAGGAACTGCAACATCACCTCCCTAAGCTAAGTAAAACTCAAATCATTTCTAGAAAGAGATCCATAACAGAACAACGTGCTACCAACCTGAGGAAGAATACAGTTGGTAAGTATAGGCAGTGAGGGATCCTTGAGTTTGACGCAAACCAACATAATTCAAAAGCATACCGATAAGAGAGAAGAAATGTGAAAATTAGGAAGATCCAAATAGAATAATGAATAAAAAATATTACTGTGTAAGGCATAAAGAGATACCTTACCTTAGCAAGCTATCGTGATGGTGCTTGTTCCACCTGTGCATACAAAACAAACAACGTTGTGAGTAAAGGGATCCTCCATCATATACATAGGAAAGTAAACAAATAAGAAATCTAGAAACTGAATAAGGTATCAAAATTACCTGTAGGGGGGAATATACGAGGATATGGTGTCATCCTAATCTCCTTAAAATTCTCAGTCTAGGAAGAAGATTTAATCTCGGTGGCAACAACCCACATTAAAAATTCAGAACAGAAATTAAAATTTTACACAGAGGAGGAACTATAATCCAGATTAAATGTACAATAATTCCCCAAAACAAGAAATATAACAACGGTAAGAAGGGTTGTGCCAAACCTAAAATGAGGAACTCAAACTCCGTTATGAATTTTCATGAAAACCTTAAGGGGGAGAGCACCCAAATTGTTTACGCATTTCCCTCAGCAGTATCAAGGGAAATAACCCAAATTTTCTTTACGCAACTTCCATGAATTTTATAAGGAGAAAAATCCCAATTGCAATGTACTTCGATGAAAAAATATAAAAAGAAAAAATAAAATTAAATGGAGCCAAGTGTAGCACATACTCTGCGTAATACTTTAGAGGATTAAACCCAAAATCATATGGGTAAACATAAAGATTATCCAAAGCTCTAGTGAATTTACTTAAACACAAATAAGTCTATGAGCATGATGAGACATTGAAAATGTACAACCCAGAAAATTAAATGATAAACCCATAATTCTAATGGAATAGGGGATAGTCATTACTCTGTCCAACATACTCCATTCAGAATAATTTAACCCACAAACCAAAAGGATAAAAAGGGGATTATTCAATGATCTAGTCAGCATAATCAAATAACCAGGAATCAAATTCAACTACATATGGGCCAGACATCAAATAGGGAGAAGAAATCTAGATAAAAAGGAAATGTAAACACATCAAATGTGCAGTGCATAACCCAAAATTCCATGGGTGAAGGACATATTAAACCCATAATCGAAATTCTATGTAAAATATAAAACCCATATTTTAATCAAACAGAGGATCATAATTCCCTTATATTCATGGTCAAATGGGTAAACTATCACGTACAAAGTAAGATAATGAGTATAGTAAAACACCAGTGACCAAAACCATAACCTAATGGGAATAAAATTTATCATATGCAAACACATAATTAAAATTATGAACTTACCTCGTACTGAAGATAAGGGGCCAGATGATTTCCAAAATTAACCCAATGATTTGTCACAGTAATGTTGTGAGAAGGGTCAAAAGTATTACCCATTTCCCTAATGATCACACAGAGAAACATAGGGTTTCCTTTATGCATACACTAAGAAACCACGATGAGATGAGTATTCCTAATTTAACAAAAATATAAAGACATAAAACATAGACAAATGCAGAACAGAGGTTACCTAAATGTTAGTGTCGAGTCTAAATACACTATGTGATTTCCCTGCAATAGAAAAAACATACATCTAGTAGCCAACCTAGAAAATCTAAGAACAAATACAAGTATGCATACATACCAAAAGAAAATAGAGAGAAATCATTGTAAAAACCTTACCTTTGATGCCAATGGTGAAGAAATGCTCTGTGCAACACCATTTTTTCCACAGCCGCCATACTAAGTATAAAGAGGGTCAATTTCAAGGAGGAATCGAGCTTCCATGCCACTTTGGAATTGAGTTGTAGGTTCGAGCAATGGAAAAATAGCTCCCTTAGGCCTAACAACGGCAAACCTTGAGATGAAAGAGAAAAATGAGGAAGATAAGGGCAGCTAAAAACCTTAGGGTTTTCTTAATGTTTATGATCCGTAGATCTTTCTCCCTTGACCTCAGTCTTTCATCGATTGTATTGATAAGGGTGAAGGCCAAGCGATGACACCTGGTCTATGCCACATGGTTAAATTTGAGTGATACATGTCCTCGAGGTAGGGTCAACATAATAAGTGCGAAATGGAATTATGTGATGGGTGCTAAAGCCTCTGTTCCAAACAATAGTAGGACCATACCTATGTTTAATATGGGAGTAAGGTTATAAAGAGTATATCATAGTAGGACTATTGTAGGAATTTACAGGTTAAGTTCCTTAGATCAAAAACCAAAGGTCACCACTCACAAACAGATCAAAAATTAGTACACCAGTATTATCACATGGTTAAAACCCTCGAAGAGGGAAATAGTCCACGGCCTGAGCCAACGCGGCCACTTCAGGCAATTTATTAATATAAAAAGAAAAGTTACATATGTTTCTTTCATAAACAGTTACCGGAAAAATGACCCTCCATGCTCTTTAAATAGAGATCATGGACCAATCGGGTGTTAAGCCGCGAATCAAGTGTTGTTAATACCGAGGAGAGAGTGAACCGTTGGATCACTACAAATCGTGACCGTCAGATTATAAGTTACAAATGTACATAGTAAAGAACCACACTTTACCTAACTCTACACTAGACTAAGTTATCCTTAACTATTTCCTATGTGTCGGAATATCCTAACATCCCCCCTTAAGAACAACTTGGGATAGGATTGAAGGACTTACAAAGGTGACACAAAAGGAGCCTATTTCCTATGTGTCGAAATATCCTAACATCCCCCCCTTAAGAACAACTTGGGATAGGATTTGATGAAGCCACATGGCTTCCTTGCTGGCTTCAACTGCACCATGATACTCTGCTTCTGTTGAAGAAAGAGAGATGGCACTTTGTTTCTTACAAGACCATGTAATAGGTCTTGAACCAAGAGTGAATACATATCCTGCAATATACTTTTGATCATCAAGGTCACCAGCCCAATCAGAATCAGAAAAACCAATCAATGATGGAGATGCTCCTGCACTATAATGAATCCCGAACTAAATTGTACCTTGAATATATCGAAGTATTATTTTAGCTGATTTCCAGTGACTTTCATGAGGTTGGTGCATAAACTGAGCAACAATACCAACGACAAAGGAAAGGTCAGGACGAGTATGTGTTAGATACAGAAGTTTACCAACAAGTTGACGGTATAAGGTAGCATCAACTTCAGGGGTAGTAAAAGTGACTGAAAGCTTGACTCCAGACGGGAATGGCTTACAGTCTTCCATGTGAAAGTGGTGTAGATCAAGATCACAGACATACTTGGTCGGAGAGAGGGTAATACCTTCTTCGGATTGCAAGACTTGAAGACGAAGGGAATAATGAAAGTCCGAAGTCTATCATTTCAAACTTCTTTTTGAGGTAGGAAATAATGTTGTCATTTCAAACTTCTTTTTGAGGCTAGACTTCACATGGTTTATATGGTTGGGATCACTACTAGTAAGGATAAGATCATCAACATAAAGAACAAGGATGGTGAAGGAATTTTTAGAAAATTATAGATTACAGAGCAATTAAACACATAAAATATGCAGAAAACACAAGCACACAAAACACATAAAACCAGAGAGACACATATATATGTGGTTCTCCCAGTTTGGGCTATGTCCACCCCGAACAGCCAGTCCTTCCTTTATATTATCCAGCAAAATGAAGAGACACAACCTACAGCATATCCACTGTAATATCCTCTGTTCTCTCTCACAGTCTCCCTATCTGTTTCTTGCTCTGAGAATACACATAC
This sequence comes from Pinus albicaulis, assembly GCA_034641835.2. Taxonomy (NCBI): domain Eukaryota; kingdom Viridiplantae; phylum Streptophyta; class Pinopsida; order Pinales; family Pinaceae; genus Pinus; species Pinus albicaulis. Next base: position 280,624,721 of record CM076583.1, on the reverse strand, counting down.
AATACACAGCTGCAATACAATACCCTCATACAAAGTGAGGGGTTGCCTTCTAGGGCCAAAAAACCCTAAACTAAACATAACTTCTACCATCAAATCAACCGCTTATTGAATAGCCCAAATTGAATAGAAATTACTATACTTTTACTAGGCAATTTTACATTTGTTTTTAGCTTCAGGGGCGCTGCCCCCAAAACCCCCCGCTAGGGGGGGGCTCCATAAAGTCGTAGCCGCCCCTCCTGGGCTCCCCAAACAACTTTTAATTATGGGCGGCATTGCCGCCCCCATTAAGGTACATGGGTCCAACGCTGTGATACAAAATAAACAAGATAATCAGGCTCCACACCTAACAGGACTTACCCACTTTCTTGGTGTAGACAGTGTTGTTCGAATGACACCTAGAAAAACCTTTATCTAAAATAAATCTATCCATTTTGGCATACCAAGACTGAGGAGCTTGTTTGAGACCATAGAGAGACTTCCTAAGGCGACAAACAAGGCTGGAGTCATTTTGGATAAAGCCATGGGGTTGTTCCATGTAGATTTCTTCATGCAAATCTCCATGTAAGAAGGCAGATTTAACATCCATCTGATGGAATTCCCATTTAAATGAGGCAGCAAGGGAAGGAAAAAGGCGAATAGAATTAATTTTAGCAACATGGGAGAAGGTTTCAGTATAATCAATGCCTTCAACTTGTGAAAATACTTTAGCAACAAGATGAGCTTTATGTCTATCCACTTTTCCATCTGGTCCAAACTTGGTTCTGTAAACCCATCTGCATCTGACAAGTTTTCTTCCTTTTGGAAGAGGAACAAGATCCCAAGTATTGTTTGCCAATAAGGAATGATATTCTTCATTCATAGCTTCATCCCAATCTGGATGATCGGAGGATTCTTCAAAGGTTTCTGGATCAAGATTTTCGAGAACTTGAGCCAATAAGGAAGAGGCTCTTTCGAACTGAGAATGTGTACGTCGTCGATCTGCAGGGTCACCTGCAAGAGAACCTGCTGCATCCCGAGTAGAGCGGACCCATCTTGGAAGCTATGGAGTAAAAGGAATAACTTCAAGAGGTGGAGGAGGATTGTCATCCTTGTTGTCATCATCTGAACTAGAAGGAATGCTATTAAAAATAGAAGAGAGAGAGAGAGAGGTGGCACATATACCGAATTAGGCTCGCAGGCCAAAGGTGGCACACCCTTTGAACTAGGCTCGCAGGCCGATATATTTTCATCAAATTTTACATCTCTTCTAATGATTATATTTTTGGATTTTGGTTGAATAAGTCTATATCCTTTGAAATCTTTAGAATATCCAATAAAAATGCATTTTTCACTCGTAGGTTCTAAGGCTTTATGTTTCGCATATGGAATATGGGCCCAAGCATCACTTCCAAAAACACGAAAGTGACTTACATCTGGTTTGATTGAGCTCCAAGCTTCTTCTGGAGTTATATTCTTTGAAACCTTAGTAGGAGTGAGATTTACTATGTAATTTGCACAGTTAATTGCTTCTGCCCAAAAATTGAGACTAAGTCCTTTAGATTGAAGCATACAGTCATCCATTTCTTTTAAGGTGTGATTCTTCCTTTCAGCTACACCATTTTGTTGTGGATTTTATGGAACGGTATGTTGCAATTGAATGCCATGCTCAGTGTAGAATTTTATAAATTTGTTGTTAACATATTCTCCTCCATTTTCTGATCTTAACTTAAGAATTGGATGTCCAGATTGTTTCTCAACAAAGACCTTAAAGGCCAATAACTTGTTAAAAACTTCACTCTTGAGTTTTAAGAAGTATACCCAAGTGTGTCTGGAAAAATCAGCAATGAAATTTAAGAAGTACTTGCAACCAAAGAAAGAAACAACAGGAAGTGGACCACATAAATCATTGTGCACAAGTTGCAAAGGGGCTGAATCATGCCAAGAGGCACGTTTGTCAAAACTATCCCGATGATGTTTTTCGAGTACACATCCGGAGCTCCGAGTACACATCCGAAGCAAACACCATCTTGGAAAGACACCATAGGAAGACCTGTCACCATATTCTCCTTACATAGAGTTTGAAGAGAGCGATAGTTTAAGTGACCAAATTGGTCATGCCAAAGTTTGCTCACTTCATCATTATGAGAAACAAAAACGGAGGGAAGACATGATTACCCAAAGTTGTCAAAATTATACAACCTTTTGGAATCATTAGCAATGCCAATAGCTAAAATATGTTTATGATCTTTGAGGTCCTCGATTACAACATCATGAGGTGAGAATTCTACTATTTTCCTTCAATTCGAATGAGTTATCTCGATAAACAAGAGAAGGTTGCATGACAAGGTAGGAACACATAGTACACCATTAAACCGACTCATTATCTAGATGAATGGTTCCGTATCCTACAACACTAAGAGGTCTATCATCACCAACATAAATATGTTTGGTGTTAAAATCATTTAAAGAAGAAAACATGGCTTTATTTCTGGCCATGTGGTAAGAAGCTCCGTAATCAATGAGCCACTCATGAGAATGAGAAGAAGAAGATACATTTAATGCATAACCAGATCTTGATGCTTGACAACCACAAGCAAAAATTTCCAGTCCTGAAGATGAAGGTGAAGAGTGATCGAAATTGATGTTGTGCTTCTTTATTGCTGCTTCTAAGGCTTCCATATTCTTAAAACATTTGGACTCTATATGGCCATCAAAATTTAAAAAGTTGCAATGTTTATCTATCTTCTTCCTTTTTTTTTAATTTTCCTTATCATTTTGGTGAGTTCTTTTTTCAGTTTGCAGCTGAAATTGCTTAGGACCCTTGTTTGATTTAGGACCATACATTTTAGGATACTTCTTCTTGGGATTCTTTTGATATGGTTATTGTTGGGCTGCTAAGGATTTCTTAGAAGAATTTCCAGAAGTGATAAGACCAAGGTGTAAGATTTTTTCTTCTTCTCTTATCAAAGAATCACAAAAGGAATTAAAAGAGGGGTTCGTGTAGGCGGTTCCTGAAGAAATGATGGCTTTTCTAGTGGAATGGAAGGTGGAAACAAATATGGAGTATGCAGGGCCAAGATTAGCAAGAATGAAATATATGAGGCTACCATCGTCCTTTTTGACCTTAAAACCTTATAAAAGAAGTCTAAGAGTCTTGAATTTGGACAAAAAATCTTCAATAGAGGAGAAATTATTGTGGTCCGAAGTAAGCAACTCATTTTCAAGTTGGGGGGCCCTGATTTGATTTTGGAATTCCAAAGACAATATTTATCTTTCCAGGCTCATGAGGGGTGTCAATGTCAAGGATATGAAATCGAAGATCTTGAGCAATGGAAATTCCTATCAACCCTCGTGCTTGATCTTGTTTATTTTCCCATTTAGCAGCTTTATCATTATCGGAAGGTTTAGTTTCTTGTCCTATGGCTATTCTATAAAGCCCTTTACTTCTAAGTGTATCTACCATGTGAGGTGGCCATTGGAAATAATTGGTGTTATTAAGAATAACTGGGCATGCACAAAAACTGAGTTGAGAAAAGCTGAAACTAACTGCTCCAATGGAAAGATCTCGAAAAATTAGGCTGATTAAAAAAAAACGGCTCGAAAAATGGCTTCCGGATGAAGAAGTTATGCCTTTTTGAAAACACTGAGTTGTAGATGCCGAATAGTTACGGGAATGGTTTGAAATTTGATGATGAAGTTCAAATTTTTAAAAAAATCCCGTCCCTTTAACATTTTTTTTTTTTACAAAAGAATCTTGAGAAAGAGACTTGAACCCAAGACATCTATTCTCATAAAATAACTTCTCACCAAGTGAGATAGTAAAAGGATTCTTCGGTGTGTGTGCTTTTTCCTGCACAAAAAACATAAAAAACCGAGCAAAAAAAACAAAACAAAATGCAAGCCTTATGGTAGAACGTTAGATTTTTGGTTAGCCTTACTGACAACTACCTATTTTTTCACTATTTATGATTTACTGAGATCACAGAAAGACGTAGGGAAAGAGCATACGTAGCAAAAAATGTCCCTTCTTCCTGTTTTTGATTTGCCGAGATCTCACACAGCACAGAGCAAAGAGCATACACAGGGAAGAGGGTATAGATCTGACAAATAAATAAAACTTAAAAAATAAATTAAATAGAGGGAACCGAAATAAGCAGAACTATTAACAAATATAACTGCAAAACAAATACTTTATACCTCCAGATCTAAACTGACATAAGTTGGGCAACCAGAAACCTTTTCACATGAAACGAAAGGTGTTCCTCACTATAGCAGATGCTACGGACACAACATAGAAGTTCTCCAAGCCTGAAAATGTTTAGAGATAGTAGATCTAGAAAATGACAGTTGTATACTATCAAACCAGCTTCAAATTTGTATCGACAATAGATGTGGCCCTAAAAATAGCTCCGATACCATGTAGGAATTTATAGGGTAAGTTCCGTAGATCAAAAACCAAAGGTCATTGCTCATTAATGGATCACAAATCAGTACACCAGTATTATCATGTGGTTAAAACCCTCGAAGAGGGAACAAATCCACGGCCTGAGCCAACGCGGCTACTTCAGGAAATTTATTAATATAAAAAGAAAAGTCACATATGTTTCTCTCATAAACTTTTACCAAAAAAAATGACCCTCATGCTCTTTAAATAGAGATCATGGACCAATTTGGTGTTAAGCCATGGATCAAGTGTTGTTAATACCGAGGAGAGAGTGAAACATCGAATCACTACAAATTGTGACCATCGGATTATAAGTTACAAATGTACATAGTAAAGAAACACACTTTACCTAACTCTACAATAGACTAAGTTATTATTAAATATTTCCTATGTGTCAGAATATCCTAACAACTATAGGTATGTGAAATATTAGAGTTAGGTATAGAGTATAGGTTAATGTATTTGAAGGTAGGTTAACCTATGTAAAGATAGGTTAGCAATATTAACCTATGAATGTTGCATTTAAATAATTAAATAGTTAGGAATCCTTCAACTTAGTAAGGATCCCACTTGCTAAGACATTATAAGTAAGAGTCTTAGTTAATGAGTAATGGTTAAAGAACCATTGTAGCCTTAATGTAACATATCCATTTCAACAAAAAAAAAAATTCTATTTATGGAATTTCTACTATTCACACACAATAGACTTATTATGGTTCGTCACATTCTAACAAATATTATCTGCCAACCTTTTTAGTTGATGTACTTTTAATCAATTTATTTTTCAATTTCTTGTTCAATACTTATTATTACTTATAACTCCCTTGATCATGGTTTTATATAACCATGCCTCTTTCATGATTATAACATATACTCTTTGGGACTAAAATTCCAATTCAATAATTCCAATGCGACTCTATGTTTAAGAACCAATCTCATTTTATTTTACATGGAAACTGGTAGGTTAATAGTTAAATTCCACCCTTAACTATTACTAACCCACTTATTTTTCCACTTTAAACACCTCTAATTCTTTTAATTCTATACCCCAACCATATAGACAATATATTAGTAAGTTATGAATTATATCTAACCTTTTGAAAATATGAAAATCTACATAACAGAACTTACCTTTATTATGCAATTGTTTGAGGTAATATCACTCCACATAATTTGAACTTTATACATAACCCTTACTAAGATTTCACATTGCTTGTCTATGGGGTTGCATTCACATTTTATTTTAACCCATAGTAGAAATGCATATTACCCTTTAATCGAAATTATATATTTCAATTGAGTTTCATATGAAACTCTGTTCAGTTACATCGCACTGCCACTACATCTCATGAAATTTGACTTTATGCATGTCATCATTTAACATGTATGATATTTATCGAAATCTCACTTTGAATTCACATATGATACTTCGGGTTATGTATAATCCACATCACTAGAGTTAACCACGTCAATAAATATACAAGGATTGGGTAATTACTACGGTTTAATATGTCTGCGTCTTCGTATGATTGTACACAAACCCTCTGTATACAAATTTTCCTCAAGATCTATATTCATTAAATTGAAGGTACCTTGTTCACATGGCTCTTCCGTGGATTGATTTAACATTTCAATCCATGGGAATTTCTCCAGCGTGGGATTTCATACATCTAGATGATGAGGATCTTCTCGGAATTTGGTTTAGGGTTTTCATTTAATCATTTGGTTTTGGTTTGAGACTGTCTTTTAACTTCGAGGTCTCTGTTGAGAGTTTTATTTCCAGCTTTGCAATTGCATTCGTTTCCGTAGGTATGAGAACTCTGTCTATTATGCAGAGAACGAACTCATTAGTTTCATCACCAACTCAGGTAAAAAGACTTTATCAGTGCTGGTTGTTTTGCACATCGTCTTCAGCTCTCAGTTTCACTGTTATATGTATTTTCGTTCAAGGATGACATGAATGTTCGGTCTTTCTCCAATGTCGAGAACGAGCTTGGAAAAATCTCCTCGCTTCCCAGGTAAGACGATTCTATTTCTATTTATACCTCATAAATTATTTACAACTCTGCGGTTCCAGTTTAGTATTATTTGATTTTATGCAAAAATAATTAAATTATTTCTTTCCTCACTTATTTTACTAATATGGTAAGCTTGGTTTATGCAGGTGGAGGAGTCCCACATAGAATTTCCTCTGCGACCCCTACTGTCCAGGCTCATTCTGACCTCGTATTTCTCTTTTACGATTTAGCATTGAATATCTCTCTTGTTCGTTGGGAACTCCTCATTCATTTGAAATTGTATTTTATTTCTAATTCGTTTTATGTTATAGTACTGTGTTTGTCCTCTCTAGTGACTGGCCTAATAGGATTTATGGTTCCATGGAGGTGCATACTCTTGTGGAATTCCTCACTTCCATTTTTATTTGAATACTAAGGGCTTCCTCTTTATGGACCTTACTACTTCCTCCAAGAAATTTTATAAGGGTCAATGCCCCCTTCCATGTTACATTTTTTCCATTCACAGTTTTGTGAGTCATCGTTTTGAAATATCGTTTATAAAATGCACTAGCGGATTTTAGAACCAATAGGTTATATGTTATCCTTAATAGAGAATCTCAAATTCTATTATAGAACTTGCCTAGTCCTGTATATTGCTCTTTTATTTACAATCATATAGATTTAACAATTTCCTTGGAATAATAATTATTTCTCATTGTTTCGGCATGTTGTCCATAGTGATTTTATTTTCTTAGTTGAGTTTCAATTTATTGTAATTCCAGAAGAATACTTTTAATTCTCTTTACTTTGTGCAGGAATGACACTATTCCTCATATGTCCAATGTCTCTAGTTAATCCTCTGAGGTTTTAGGGTAAGAAGTTTCTTGAGTTAAAATACTTTCTTCCTACTTATGATGTACCTCACATCCTTACCTATAATAAATAAACTTTCTCTTGTTATTGCATATTGGATTTTCCTTCTCTAATATTAAGTTAATTATCCCTTATCCTTTTGATGTTAAGTTTCCTTCCTTCAATTATGTTTATAATCATGATTCGTAAAGTTAAATTCATTTCTCATTCTTTTGTGCAGTAATCTCACATACCACTTGTTTGAATATTTTATAAGAAATTATCATCTTACCATAACTATGGACTTTTCCTTTTTAGGTTGGTCCAAAGAATCCATTTGGGGGTTTCTCATGAGTGCTGATTCCGTACAATTCCAAAGAGCTTATACATTTTATTATATGTGGGACAAAGTTTCCCAATCTTTATAATTAATTTGACATAAAAGAATTGGAATTTATATCTATGTGGATTTATATACTTGCATTTTCATAACTATGTAGTATATTTAATACTTGCCAGGTGTAATACTTTTCCTAGATTATTTGGTTTCATTCTAATAATAATTGCTGAGTTCCTCCTCGAAATTATTGCTATTTATATGTCTCTATTAGAATATTAGAATATTGAGTTTCTATTTCAGTAGGAACTTACTTGAATGTTCTAATTTCATATTGACTGTAATGTATATTTATTTTCGTTCTATAGTAGTTTATTCATAGAATTCCCTGTTTTGTAAAATAATGCTAAAACAGTCATATTATTCAATAATAAATTCTGAGAGTTCACCTAACATCATATTTAAACCTTCATTCAGGGTTTAGACATTCTGAGAGTTGGTACTCTTCAAATTATTGTTTGTACAACCATATAGAGATAAGTTATATTTATTATAGACTACTCTGTTAAATGTCCATACCTACCAGTTCATTGCCATTGTCTTTTTAACATTTCTTTCATATATAGCATCTACTCTTGAATAGATTTAATCAAGTCCATTATTACTAATTTACTTTACCATAATAAGAATAATAATAAAATTCAAAATTAAAATGAATGAATCTTGTATCCTGTAATTTATAGACTTAGTTCTCATCCAACCTATGAGCTCTTCTGTCAAGTCCCCCTTCTTTAGCAGAGATCAAATCTTTCCGCAGGGGCAGACACCCTCGTCTATCCATAATTTTCTTATGTAAGCCTACTTTCCCATCAGCTTGTTTCCTTAACCGCGTCCAGTTAATCAGGATGTTGTGTTGGCAATATGATGCAGAGTGTTGTCCTTGATGGCAACCCACTTGATGGAGATGATGGCAACCTACTTAATGAAGTTGTTCTTGATGCTTGATGAGTTTATTAATGATGTAAATATGAGGTTCACAAGTAGCTCACAAGTACCATAGAAAGAAATATCAAAGAAGGGCTAGAACAATGATGAAAAGTGTGTCACAAGGCATACACGGGTTTGTTGAGGCAAAGTCGCGTATGTACGCGGAAAAATAAGTGCCAAATCGCGTATGCTTAATTGCGCTCTAATTTAATAAAACCAAGGGACTTTACCATGGTATTGACCCATTGTATTGAGCGCTGGATTATCTATTTGATCCCGTCCAGGAATACCATTGGAAGTTGTATGGTTTTGGCTCATGGTATTTTCAAAGGCTAGATCTATTTAAGGAGAAGAAATTCATTGTGCAAGGGGTGTGCAAGTGTCTGGGCCTTAATGATTACTTCACTCTGAAGTTTATCTGTATGGTTGAACTCTGTTCTTAATCAATAGATCTGAATCTGTGATGCACCTATGAATATGATGAAGGGTCAAAATCTATAGATCTAAAATTGATGATTCTAAGATGATTTGAAAAGAAGTATTGAAGACATGGCGCAAATCAGTTGAAGAAATTGAAGAAATCTGGGTAAGTTCATAGATCTGAACTGTTCTGCAAAAATTATCTTTTATAGATCTATACACAGGTTCATTTCATAAAAAGCGCGTGTATACGCGGATCTGTTTAAACAAAGGCGCGTATGGGAAGTCAGGGTTGTTCTGGAAAAATGCACAGATGTATATGCGGTTAGTTTACAGTGGTGCTGCTGTGACATACGCGTGGGTCTAATTAAATAAAGGCGCGTGCATTTAGATTTCAATGGTTGATCAGTTAATGCTTCTTACACTATTCGGTCCGGGGCACCGATATTCGGCGTGGTTTCCATCGTTCGTTGGGGGCCAATGGTCAAAGTATGTTTGTTGATAAATGAAGGGTTGTGTTGAAGTTGTTTGATCCAGTTTGAAATTTGATGAAACGTGGTCTGCAGTGGTGCTGAAGGTTGAAGCCTTCAGTCAGGGGGTTGTAGCTCCCTTCCAGGTGAGGCTGGTAAACGAGAGCAGGGGGGTTGTAGCTCCCTTCCATGTGAGGCTGGTAAACAAGAGAAGGTTGTAGCATTCTGCAGGTGGGTGCCTGCGTGATGGTATGAGTCTGCACCAGTACATGGTTGTATGATGTTTTCTCTATAATAAAATATTGAAGGCTGAGACAACGGCAGCGGTGGTTTTCTCCCGACTTGGGTTTCCACCTAAAATCTTGGTGTTCATGTGTGTTGCTTATGTGTGATGGTTTATTCTGTTATTATTGCACATGCTTACTATTAAATAAACATCAGATGAATGAATGTTGCAAAGATCTAAGTTAAGAAATATCTGCATAATAAGATCTCTGTGCATGCGCATGTTTTATTAAGGATAGCCGCGTGTATACGCGAGTTGGCTTCAGGAAAGTCGCGTATGAGTTTTGAAGTAAGGAAAAGTAAAAATATTTGAGTTTTCCCTAAATACTGATTCACCCCCCGCCCCCCCCCCCCTCTCAGTATTTTTCCCAACAATTGGTATCAGAGCAAGTCCTTCCGAAAAAGCTTAGCCGCTAGAAGGAAGATCAAGCAAGATGAGAAATCAAATGGAACAACATCAATCAAGCCTCTACTATTTAATGGTAGCAATTTAATTTTCTGGAAAATAAGGATGAGATCCTATCTTCAGTCTATGGGAGCAGATGTATGGGCCATTGTTGAACAAGGATATCAATATCCTGCTGCAATACCAACAGATCCGACTGAAAAGAAGAATTATGAAATAAATGCAAAGGCAGTCAATGCTCTAACAGGAAGTCTAACTGAATCTGAATTTTTCAAAGTTATGCAGCTGAATACAACAAAGGAGATATGGGACAAAATCATTCTAAGTTATGAAGGTGACGTAAAGGTAAAAAGTGCAAAACTTCAAACTCTCAGAATTGAATATGAAAACTTAAGGATGCATAGTGATGAGAATATTGCCAGTTTCTTTTTACGTCTTGATGATGTTGTAAATCGCATGAGAAATCTGGGAGAAACAATATCCAAATCTACTTTGTTTGAGAAAATTTTAAGATCTCTAACAACAAAATTTGAGTCAAAAGTTTCTGCTCTTGAAGAAAAACAGGATCTTCAAAATTTTACTGTGGTACAACTTCATGGCATACTAACTGCATATGAAATGAGAAGAGGAGGACCATTTGAAGTCAAAGAGGCTATCTTTAGAGCTTCTACAAAAGGGAAAGAAGTACAAGAAGCAGAAGGATCAGGATATATCTCAGAAGAAGATGAGGTAAATTTTGTAAAGAAACTCCAACTTGGCACAGGACGGTTCAAAGGAAAGCTTCCTTTCAAATGTTTTGAGTGTGGAAGAGTTGGTCATTATGCTGCTAAGTGTCCTCATAAAGAAACACCTGCAAAAGGGAAGGAAGTAGCCAGAAAGAATAAGAATCGGTTTAACACTAGAAAAAGTTACTATACTCATGAAGACAGTGATGGGTTATCTGACAGTGAGGAAGAATGTGAACAGGATCTTAGACTTCTCATGGCATTTGAATCTAAAGAAGAAAATGATACTTTTTGGGATGCTCTAGAGGACAATGAATTTCTTGAAGAAAACAATAAACTCAAAATACGCTTAGAAGAATGTAAAATTCTCTTAGAAGAAAAGAAAATAACCATAGAGACTATGGAAAAGCAGTTTGAAGAAGCAAAGAAACACATTGAGAAATTAGAATGCGAAGTGGTAAGTCTAAGAAAAGACTCTGAGAAAGTTAAGACTCTAAATATTAGATTTGCTAAAGGATCTGAAACCTTAGATGAAATTATCAAGGTACAATGTTCTCTTCTTATAAGGACAGGTCTTGGATATATCGGTGAATCTTCTCAAGCTTCAGCACCAAATTATCTAAAAGCAACTACAGCTGGTTTACAAAATTCTGCCACTCAGCAAGGGAATAAAGAATCATTGCAGGTAAAGCGTGATCATCTCAATTCAAAGAACACTAATAGGAATGTCTTTCAAAGAAACACCAGTCAACAGATAAATACAAGTAGAAGATTTCATGATCGCAGAAATTTCTTTTTCAATGGACAATGTTTCTCATGTCACAACTTTGGTCATAAAGCTGTTAAATGTGTTGCATATAAAACCATCATGACTAGAGAAGCAAGAAAGAAAAAGATTGATATTGACACAAAGAAGAATACCTATAACAACTTTTCTCCTCTTCTAAGAGAAGTTGAATGTGCTTATTGCAATAACTTTGGGCATGAAGAATCTGAGTGCAGGAGCAAAGTTCAGTCAAAAGAGCATTTTCCTTCAAGTTCCAAAGTATGGAAAAAGAAGGAATTACAGGTTGAAAATTGTGGCATAGCATTATTTGCAGAAGGAGAAGAAAATCAATGGTACATTGATAGTGGATGCTCAAGACACATGACAGGTGACAAAAAAAAACTTGGTGCATACAGTGCTCTAGAAAAGGAAAAGAAAGTTACATTTGGAAATGATACTCCTGCTATAATTAAGGGAAAAGGGTCTGTGTTTCTAAAGAAAAGGTGAAGGCTAATGATGTCATGTATGTGGATGGATTAAGGCATAACTTGTTAAGTGTAAGTCAAATGTGTGATCAAGGAACTGAAGTTGTATTTAGTTCAAAAGAATGTGTGGTTCGTGATCTTGATACAGGTAAAACAATTATAAAAGGAAAAAGGACTCCAAGCAACTTGTATGTATTGAAGAATTGCAAAGAACAATGTTACTTGAGTAAATCTTCAGAAAAATGGCTATGGCATTGAAGGCTGGGGCATCTAAGCTTCTCTCAAATCAACAAGTCAAGCAGACTTAATGCTGTTCGTGGTCTTCCCAATATTACTCTACCTGAAAGTATCATATGCAAGTCTTGCCAATTCGGTAAGCAGACCAGAGTGCCGTTTAATGCCAAGGAAGGATCATCAAGTAGGCCTCTTGAACTCATTCATACTGACATATGTGGACCTATGAAGAAAAAGTCACCTCGTGGTGAACAATACTATATCCTATTTATTGATGATTTCTCTAGAATGTGTTGGATTGGGTTGCTTAAACACAAAGATGAAGCATTTGAGAAATTTCAGTCTTTCAAAGCACGAGTTGAGAATGAATTAGATCTGAAAATCAAGTGTCTTAGATCTGATCAAGGAGGAGAATATAAATCAAATGAATTTCTTGATTTTTGTGAACAACATGGCATAAAAAGACAGTTTTCTGTAGCAGGCACTCCGCAACAAAATGGTGTAGCAGAAAGAATGAATAGAACAGTTCAACAAATGGCTAGGGCTATGCTTGATGATTCCGGAACACCTGACACATTTTGGGGAGAAGCAGCCAATACAGCGGTAAATATTCTTAACAAAGCACATGTTCGAGTAAATAGTGATAAAACTCCATATGAAATCTGGTATGGTAATCATCCCACTGTGAAGCACTTCAGAGTTTTTGGAAGCAGATGCTTTATCAAAAATAATGATGAAAAGCTTGGAAAATTTGAACCCAGAGCAGATGAAGGAATACTTCTTGGTTACTCCTCTAGGAGTAGAGCATATAAATGTTATAATAAAATACTTCGGAAGATTGTTGAATGTATTTATGTTGTTATTGATGAGTCTCCTGCAGCCCCAAAGGAAGAAAAAAAAACAACAAATGAAGATGATGGTGACATATGTCCTTCTACATCAAATAGCAATAATATAGATAGTGAACCCAATGAAGAACTTGAAGATGATTTGTCTGAAAAGGCTCCATCCAGATATGTTCAAAAGAATCATCCGGAATCTCAAATTTTGGGAGAAAAGGGATCAGGTGTAAAAACAAGAAGGACTCTTGTGGGATCTTCTAGCTATCTGGCATTTCTATCCACTATTGAGCCACGCAATGTCAATCAAGCAAGCAAAGATGAATTTTGGATTCAAGCCATGAATGAAGAGCTTGATCAAATTGAAAAGAATCACACTTGGGAATTAGTACCAAGACCTCATGACATAAATGTCATTGGTACTAAATGGATATTCAAAAATATGTTAAATGAGAATGGGGATGTCATAAGAAATAAAGCTAGACTTGTTTGCAAGGGGTATACTCAACAAGAAGGTATAGACTTTGAAGAAACTTTTGCTCAAGTTGCTAGACCTGAAGCCATAAGAATGTTTCTTGCTTTTTCAAGCTTTCAACAAATCAAAAGTGTATCAAATGGATGTTAAATCTGCTTTCCTCAATGGTGACCTAGAAGAAGAGGTTTATATAGAACAACCAGAAGGCTTCATTTTGGGAAATGATGAAAAACTTGTTTGTAAACTTAAAAAAGGCTCTATATGGTCTCAAACAAGCTCCAAGGGCATGGTATTATAGTCTTGACAAATATCTTCATGAACAAGGATTTTCAAAGGGGTCTGCTAATAGAAACTTATACAAAAAAACTGAAAATGATAAAATTTTGATTGTGGTTGTATATGTTGATGATATCATCTTTGGAAGTAATGAAGAGTCTATGAGTCAGAAATTTGCTTCTGTTATGCAGCAAGAATTTGAAATGTCTTTATATGGGGAACTAACATTATTTCTTGGCTTGCAAGGGAAACAAGCAATAGATGGAATATTCTTATCACAAGAAAAATATCTTAAGCAAATTCTGAAGAAGTATGGCATGGAAGAGTGAAAACCTATAAGTACACCAATGATAACTGGATGTAATCTCGGTTCTCATGATGATTCTCCCACAGTGAATCAACCAGAATACAGATCTATGATAGGAAGTTTACTTTATCTCACTGGGACTAGACCAGACATTATGCATGCAGTTGGGATTGTGGGATGATTCCAAGCTAATCCAAAAGAGTCTCACCTTCGGGGAAGTCAAAATAATATTCGGAAATATCTGCAAAGACTCAAGACTTTGGACTATGGTATCCAAAGAATGTTGATCTCACTCTTCATGCTTGCTTGATGCGATTGAGGCACCAGAAATGTTGATGATCAGAAAAGCACTAGTGGTGGTGCTTTCTATATGGGGCCCCGGTTAGCATCTTGGTTCAGCAAGAAGCAAAATTCTATTGCCTTATCTACAGCAGAAGCAGAATATGTGGCTGTTGCGTCTTGTTGCACTCAACTCCTTTGGATGATGCAAACCTTACAACATTTTTAAATCAAATGTACACCTCCTATCTCCATTATGTGTGATAATACGAGCGCCATCAGTATCTCAAAGAATCCTGTTATGCATTCTAAGACCAAGCACATTCCCATCAAGTATCACTTCTTACGAGAACAAGTGCTTGAAAAAAAGGTGAAATTGGAGTATGTTCCCTCCAAAGAACAAGTTGCTGATATATTTACCAAACCTCTGCCCAGGGAAGCATTTGAATATCTCAGACAGAAGATGGGAGTAGTCTCTGCTGTGCAGAAAATCAGAGCTGCTTAATTTCAGAAGATTAAATTGAATACGTGGGTTTCATAAAAGACAGTCGCGTATATACGTAAGTTCATACAAAGGAAACCGCGTATGGGTGGTTGCTAACAATTTTTTTGGGGTCAGCATTTCTTCAGCACAAGTTGTGGTGTTGTTTGGTTTCTCTAATGCTAGTTGGTGCCTCTGGTGGTGTTTCAACTCTTATATTTCTGTTTCATTCTCTGTTATTGGGTGAAGATGCCTTGATGTTCTTGTTGTTGAAAGTGTTTAGGATGCACAAGCTAAGGGGGAGATGAAGGAGTAAACTGTTGTACAGGTTCAGGTGGAGCATTAGCCTTGCTGAGTATAATGCATTGTTGGCATTATGATGATTATGAAATATGAGCTCTTCTTTGAGGTCCTTTTGGTATTTGTTACAAAAGGTCATATTTGTAATTGGTTGAAAAGGTCATGTTGAGACCCATGATGCAAATTTGTAATATTCAGTGATGTAAGGACTTGTTCAAATTTGTAAACCCACTTGGTTGGGTATTTGAGTCTCATATGTAAATCCACTTGGTTGGATCCTTGATGTAAGTATGAGTCCTTGGTGATAGGAAGGTCAGAGAATCATGTACTTCATTGAAAAATATGTTTGAAGATTCAGCATGAACTCAGGGGGAGCATGGTAACTTCAGGGCACATTAGTTCTACAGTGCTCTTCTATCTACATGAGGAGAAAACAAACTTGTGTTGGTTTTGATCCGCCCTTTGCCCTTGACGTCAAAGGGGGAGAGTGACATGGTGTTTGAATAGGGGGAGAATATCATTATGCTTAATGTATCTATCTGTTGATCGTGATCAAACACCATCGTGGTTGCCATCAAGTCCAAAGGGGGAGATTGTTGGCAATATGATGTAGAGTGTTGTCCTTGATGGCAACCCACTTGATGGAGATGATGGCAACCTACTTAATGAAGTTGTTCTTGATGCTTGATGAGTTTATTAATGATGTAAATCTGAGGTTCTACAAGTAGCTCAGAAGTACCAGAGAAAGAAATATCAGTAAGGGCAAGAACAATGATGAAAAGTGTGTGTCATAAAGCATACGCGGGTTTGTTTAGGAGAAGTAGCATATGCACGCGGAAAAGTACGTGCTAAGTCGCGTATGCCTAATTGCGCTCCAAATTTGTAAAACCAGGGGTTCTTACCATGGTATTGACCCATTGTATTGAGCGCTAGATTATCTATTTGATCCCGTCCAGGAATACCATTGGAAGTTGTATGGTTTTGGCTCATGGTATTGTCAAAGGCTAGATCTATTTAAGGAGAAGAAATTCATTGTGCAATGTATGTGCAAGTGTCTGGGCTTTAATGAATACCTCACTCTGAATTTTATCTGTATGGTTGAACTCTGTTCTTAATAAATAGATTTGAATCTCTGATGCACCTATGAATATGATGAAGGGTCAAAATCTCTAGATCTGGAATTGATGAATCTCTAAGATGATCTGAAAAGAAGTATTGAAGACCTGGCGCAAACCTGTTGAAGAAATTGAAGAAATCTGGGTAAGTTCATAGATCTGAACTGTTCTGCAAAAATTATCTTTTATAGATCTATACGCAGGTTCATTTCATAAAAAGCGCGTGTATACGCGGATCTGTTTAAACAAAGGCACGTATGGGAAGTTAGGGTTATTATGGAAAAATGCATAGATGTATACGCGGGTTCACTTCATGAAAAGCGCGTATATACGCGGGTCTGATTAAATAAAAGCGCGTATGGTATCTGATCTAATGGTTGATCAAGGTTGAATGTGTTTATGCATATCTATTCTGAAGTCTGGGTAATCTCTGATATTCTGGTTACAGTGGTTTTACTGTTCTGTTGGAAGCAATGGTCAAAGTATGTTTGTTGATAAATGAAGGGTTGTGTTGAAGCTGTTTGATCCAGTTTGAAAATTGATGAAACGTGGTCTGCAGTGGTGCCGAAGGTTGAAGCCTTCAGTCAGGGGGTTGTAGCTCCCTTCCAGGTGAGGCTGGTAAACGAGAGCAGGTTGTAGCCTTCTGCAGGTGGGTGCCTGCGTGCTAGTATGAGTCTGCACCGGTACATGGTTGTATGATGTTTTCTCTATAATAAAATATTGAAGACTGAGACAACGACAGCGGTGGTTTTCTCCCGACTTGGGTTTCCACCTAAAATCCTGGTGTTCATGTGTGTTGCTTATGTGTGATGGTTTACTCTGTTATTACTGCACATGCTTACTGTTAAATAAACATAAGGTGAATGAATGTTGCAAAGATCTAAGTTAAGAAATATCTGCATAATAAGATCTCTGTGCATACACATGTTTTATTAAGGATAGCCGCGTGTATATGCGAGTTGGCTTAAGGAAAGTCACGTCTGAGTTTTGAAGTAAGGAAAAGTAAAAATGTTTGAGTTTGCCCTAAATACTGATTCACCACCCCCCCTCTCAGTATTTTTCCCAACATGTTGTTTTCCTTTACGCCTAGGCTTTCCTTTTGTTTCTTCCACAATAGTACTTCAAATCTAGCTTTTCCTCTTTCTAGTTTTATTCCAACTTTTCCTAGTAAGTTTCATCTTTACTGGGGTAGATTTTTAGATTTTTATCTCCAATATAAAATTAAATATTTAATTTATTTTCACCGAGGATTTTTGGAGAACTCGGAAAGTCTTATGAACCTTATCCATCCTCTTGGATTTGGATTCCTGATCTCTAATCATAATCTAGTCTTTGCACAATTAATTCCATTTTCATTTTATTAAATTAAGATAATAAAATAAGTCCACAATAATTGTTTTCCTTTGGGTCCACTTTATCCTTTAGGATTGTTCAACTATCTAATAAAAGTAGAGAAACTAGAGACATTACATATTCCCCCTCTAAAACAAAACACCGTCCTCAGTGTTGCAAAGACAAAAATATAAAATTCACTTTCAAATAGTGATGGATATTTTTCCTTCATATCTTCCTCTCTCTCCCAAGTAGCTTCTTCAGGTGAAAAGTGTTTCTAGTGCACTTTCACCCTAGCCACTGTTTTGTTTCGGAGTTCAATTTCTTCTCGTGCTAGGATACGAAGTGGCTCCAGAAATAATTTCCCTTCTAATTCCACCTGTATCACATTCCAATCAATAACATGAGTAGGATCATGTACATACTTTTCTAATAATGAAACATGATAAACATCATGAACCTTAATGTGAATAGGTAAAGCCAACTTGTATGCTACTAGTCCCACTCTTTCCAGCACTTCAAAAGGTCCACAATAGCGTGGTGCTAGTTTTGCATAGCTTCCACTGCACAAAGTACTCCTTTTGGGCTTAATCCTTAGGTAAACATTACCACCACATTGAATTCTCTATGAATTCTCTTTTTATCTGCATAGCTTTTCTGTTTGTCTTGTGCTGTCTTGATATTTGCTGAATTTTCTTTACCGTCCTTTCCATTTCCTGCAATGCATGAGGTCCAAGTATTAACTTATCCTCTAGTTGACTCCAACTTAGAGGTGTATGGCACTTTTTGCCATATAATGCTTCAAAAGGACTTATGTTGATTGAGGCTTGGTAACTATTATTGTAGGCAAACTCTGCTAAATGTTGAAAGTCCTCCCACTTTGTTGGTTTTTCCATCACATAAATTCTCAACACGTCTTCTAAAATATGGTTTGTTTTTTTAGTTTTCCCATCAATTTGAGGATGGTATGTGGTACTAAAGTTCAATTTGGTACCCATTCCCCCAAACAGACTCTTCCAAAAAGTTGCAGTAAACTTTGCATCCCTAACATGATACTGTGGATAATCCGGATTCTGCAATAAAATTTGCATCTCTGTTTGATATGATCATTTTAGGAATACCATGCAACTTTACAATCTATTTCATAAATACATTAGCTACTTGAGTTCTACCAAAAGTAGTTTGCACTGGTACGAAGTGTGCATTTTTTTTCAATTTGTCAACTAATACCATGATAGAGTCATGTTGGTATTTATTTCTTTGCAATACAGTGATAAAATCTATGGAAACTGTCTCCCACTTCCATTCTAGAATGGGTAAAGGATTCAGCAATCCTGCTGATGCCGGTGCTCCACTTTACCTGCTGACACTCCAAAGATCTAACTAAATAATTAGCTACATATTTTTTCATACCTGACCATAACATATTCTTTCTTAAGGGTGAAATTAATTTTTGATACCCTGGATTTCTTGCATAGGGTCTTTTATGATACTTATCTAAAATTTCACTTTTTAATGAGTTCACAATAGGGATGTATAATCTATCTTTATAACAAATCAGTCCCTTATGGTTTTGAGTATATCCCACTATCTTAGTTGTCTGCAATATTTCTTGGAGTCTTTCATAGTTTGGGTCTTGTCTCATTACTTCTTGGATCAATCCTTCAATATCAAAGTTTGCACTACTCCCAACACTATTCACAGTTTGACAAGGATTTCTACTTAAACCATCTGCAATCTTATTCTCCTTCTTCTTGATATGTTTGATCTCCATGTCAAATTCACTATGGAAGGACAACCACCTAGCTTGTCTAGCATTTAAATCATGTTGTGTGAAAAAATAATTCAAACTAATGTGATCTATCATTAATACAATTTTTTCCTAACAGATAATGTCTCCACATTTTCAAAGCATGTATTACAGTAGCTAACTCTAAGTCATACACACTATAATTATGTTCATGTCTCTTTAATTTCCTAGGCTCGTATGCTATGACTGAGTTTTCTTGCAATAAAATTCTTCCTAATCCCTCTACACAAACATCTGTACACACTACAAATTCTTGATTTGGATCTGCAATCTTTAGAATTGGAGCAGTTGTGAGTTTAACTTTTAACTGTTCAAAACTATGTTGACATTTTTCTGTCCACTCAAACTTCACACCTTTCTTATGGAGAGATGTGATAGGATATGCTAACGCTGAAAATATTTCTACAAATCTCTTATAATATCCTACAATTCCCATGAAAGATATTATAGAGGAAACATTAGTAGGTACAGACCAATCCATTATAGCTTGTATCTTTTCTGGGTCCACTGCTAATCCTTTTTCTGAAATTATATGGCTCAAGTATTGAATTTTATCCTTATAAAATTCACATTTCCTAAGTTTAGAATACAACTCATGTTCTCTGAGGGTTTGTAAGACAATTATGAGATGTTCTTTATGTCCAGCTTCATTCTTAGAATATATTAGAATGTCATCAATAAATACTAGAACAAATTTGTCCAGGTATTTACTAAAGACACTGCTCATTAAACACATAAAGGTAGCAGGTGAATTAGTCAACCCAAAAGGTAGAACTACAAACTCATAGTGTCTGTATCTTGTTCTGAATGCAATTTTACTTATTTCTTCATCTTTAATTCTCAGTTGATGATAACCTGTCCTTAAATCAAATTTTTAAAAGATTGTAGCTCCTCTCACTTGATCAAATAGATCATCTATCCTGGGTAGAGGATATCTATTCTTGATTGCCAGTTTATTGAGTTTTCGGTAGTATATACACATTCTGAATGTACCATCTTTCTTTTTGACAAACAATAATGGTGCTCCCCATGGGGATACACTTGGTCTTATATAGCTTCTATTCAGCAACTCTTATAGTTGCAATTTTAACTCCAACAAATCTGGGGTACTCATTCTGTATGGGGCTCTGGAGACTAGGGTAGCTCCTGGTATTAACTCAATTGAGAAATAAATTTCTCTTTTAGGGGGTAAATGAGGAATTTCATCTGGAAACACATCCTTAAACTCTCGTATGACTCGTAAGTTTTCTACCACCTCTTTTTTAGTTTTTTGTCCCAAATCTTCCACATGTACAACATACACTTGGCAGCCTTTTCGTGTTGTCTTTTTAACTGAAGTGCTAAAATTTGTCTCACTGATATAGGTTTGGGTTTCCATTTTACTATTACTAGTTTTCCATCACCATCTATATAGTGTATTGTTTTATCTAAACAATTTAGTATGGGTTTCTGTTTTTCTAATTAATCCATTCCTACCAACATGTCATAGGAACCTAGAGGTAAAATATTCAAATTCAGTTCAGTTTCATACCCATTTAAATTTACAACTTTGGTAATTTATGGGTCACTTTTCTCTTTGTTCCTATAGCTAACTGAAATAACCATGCTTGTTGAAATATTTGACTTCAAATTGCACTTTTCCACAATTTGAGGACTTATATAACTTAAAGTTGCACCTGGATCTATCAAAATAGAAACAGGTTGTTCAAAAATCATACCTTCTATTTCGACCATAGTGTTTTGGTATTTAGCTTGACGATCTTCCAGGGTAGCACTGATTCTAGGTCTTGTACATATTCATCCCTGCCGTAGCCTAAAACCCCATGACCCTACTTGACGCTATTATCTCTGCCCGAAAACTTGCATCGCAATAGTTCAAAATTCAAATTTAATCAATCGGGCCGATCCTTTAAGATCTTAGCCCCCTCCCGCCTCGGCCTTCATATGACCCAGGTCATAGAACCGCAATTCAAAGTAAGAAGGGGCTTACTGTTTTAATAATCGGACGCAATATTGGCCATCCGATCTAGCTCAGATCCACGGTGCAGCAATTAACATCTATGGTGGGTCCGCGCGCAGTCGATCGACGGTTTTCATATCTCCATCACTTTATTTCCCTCCGATGCAAGCACAGCCGTTGATCTTGTTTCAAGATCGAACGGTCCTGGGTTGATCGCAGCCCTGTTTTCAATCGCAATCGGAGTATTAAAAATGTGCCACCCCCGCTCTACCCGCTCTGCTTTCCGATTCCGATTGTCGATTCGGGTCCCACCTCCTGTGGACGTATCATCATGTTTCACAAGTGTACGCTGCTTTCTTCCTCCACCATTCGTGTGTCCTGATGACGCGTCATGGTTTATGAACTCTTAGCCCGTTCATTCATCGTCGCCCCATTGTTTTTTGCCTCGTCACTCTCCGCCTCTTCATTGTGTTTATGTGTTTCCTGTCACTCTGCATCCTCTCAAATGTCTCGTCTAAAATGTATTACCGACTTCATGGCCGCTGTTGTAACCACACCCCATATCGCCGAGTCGTTTTTCTCTAATGATTTGCGGGTTTTGCAGGTTTTCATTTGGCCTTGTGGGCGCTTTAACTTTCCGCCTCCACTGAAAAATCTAGAGCATAACAAAGGACAGATCATACTGGCAGCAATTAAAGGAAGGAGCCGAGGGTAGGTGGGAGAGATGACCACCATTAAAGAAGACAGGGATGTGAACTCTCAGAACTCTCCATATGCGTCCGCCCTGCATTAAAGATCCAGGATTCAAATCCATAGCCGGAAGCCGAGAGTACAGTACTTAAATCCAGATTGTTCCAAATCTCTTACGGCAGCAGATTCTCTTTCAGCCGCGGGCAACAAATTGTATATATTTTATTTCTCCCATCTTGTATATAAGGAGATTTTATCTCCCACCATTTATTTTTTGAACAGGCTGTTCAGTACCATCATTTATAGCCATGTCACTCATAGGAGAAGGCGCGAATGTTTTCCGCCATTGGGTTTCAAACTGAGTCATTAATTGTGCCTCGTTTTCCTCCTCCTCGAAAAGTTTCTGTCTTCCCTATAAATACTCAAAAACAAGACATTGTACAGGTTCCAGATTTCTATGAGCAAGCTGTGCAGCGAGAAGACTACTGTATTCATCTTGTAACATTTCTGTATGAAGTTTCAGAGCCCGTAGGGTCTCAGTGAGGAGGAGTTATGATTGTATTGAGGATTCTGGTCTTTGGTATGTCACAGTATGTAACTTTTCTCATGTGTTAATATATCATCCTTTTTCATGCAAACTTTCTTCTTGTATCATGTTCTAGAATGCGAGTGGCTCACTAGTTTGCAGTAAGGATTCACCTTAAGTGGTGCCATTTCTGGAATTAGTCAAGCGCTTTAAATAGGCCTAGAAGTGATATGCTGTTCCATGTTCACTCTTTTCATAATTTCTGCTATATTAGTGGCTTAAGGATTCGTAAATTGGTGCGCCCTTCTGCCAGTAATATCTTCTTATGTTTCCTCACTGCTTGCACATCCTAATACTTGATTTCTGTGATATATTATTGAATCGGCCCTCTTTACAGTAAGCGGTCTCTTAACTGTCTGATACTTTCATGCTGAATTTTTACATGATGTCTTTACTTTACTCCTATCCTTGTATCAGCCTCTGAGAGAGAATTTGGACCAATTCAATCTAATTCAATTTCCTTGTTTAGAACAAGAGATAGTAGGTGAGTCCCTTGGACTGACAACCCAAACTATAAAGGACTCCTTGCTATATTAAGATGTCCTAGGCACTGGTCTATGGCAACTCTAGGCTGTCCCTAGGAGGGTGACAAAATCATCCACAACACTAGGGATGTTTCTTGCCACATAATTTATAGTAGTTGCATCTTTCAGCACTTGTATGTTCTGAAAGGTTCAGTGAGGACAATCTCTTAGTAGATGAGGTTCTCCACAACCCCAACACTTTAGTGGTTCCCTCATTTTTACAGTTCCATCTCTTTTACTGTTCCCATCTATTTGTTTAGATCTTGTTTGTGATTGGGCTGGATTATTTTCTCTATTTTTTGTAAACTTCTTCCTTTGGTGATTTCTCCCAAAGTTCTTTAAGTATGCTAATTTTGTTTTTTTTCCACTAGAGTCACCCTTTTCTTTGTTTTTCCAGTTTTTCGCTTGTTCATTTCTACCTTTGAACTGCTGATAACATAGTCTTTCCTTGTGCACAACTTCATCCATTGTCTTGGGATTATCAAATTCTATCCTCTCCTTAGTAGGTAGGCAGTTTAAAAATAATTGTACATTTTCTTTCTCTTCCCTTTTATAAGGTACATAGCGAAGCATGTTGGTAAATTTGGTAACAAACTCATCAATGGTAAGTTGTCCCAACCTAATCTCGTGAAACTCTTTGGCTTTATCATCATAGTATCGTTCATTCCGATATCTATTTTTAAATTTAATTTGGAAATCTTCCCAAGTGACAGTTTTCTCATCTATCACATGCACCATTTTAGTTTCCTCCCACCACAAGGTAGCCTTTCCTTGTAATTGGTAAATATTTGGCCCCGCTTTCAAGTTACTTCCATACTCATACACTTGGAAGTACTTTACCATGTTTAGAAGCAAAGCTTCTGCATCTTCCTCCTTCTCTCCATCATAGGAGGGAGGCTTGATTTTTCAGAATTCTCCTTGCAATTCCTTTTTCCTTCTATACTATTGTCTAAAGGCTTCATCCTCCTCAGATTCTTCTAAGTGATTTTTAGTTCCCCTTCTCTTTTTCCTAGAACCTTCACCTTCGTGACTATTCCTGGAGGTCAATTCTCTAATTAACCTTTCTTGCTCTTTGCTGGCTAGCGATCATTATGGTTTTTCAACTGCATCATTTCTGTTTGCATCTGATGCATCATGGCCAACAATCGAGAATTAGGATCTCATGGATTTTCCACACCACCCAGATCCACATACAACTCATCCCCTTCACTCATGGTTTGCAGTTGTATGGTTCTGCACTAAGTCACTGTACACAAAAGTAAACATTAGTGAACAATTATGTTAATAAAGAAATTTACAGAAACAATTTTTTTTGGATTTTGATTTTATGGTGTGAGCACAAATTGAGGCCAGTGTTTTAACATGGGCTCTGATACCATTTGCAACATCTCCGTTTCAACATTTTTCAACATTTTTTTTTTTTTTTGGTATTTGTGGAATTTATACTATTCACACACAATAGAATTATTATGGTTCGTCACATTCTAATGAATATTATCTGCCAACCTTTTTAGTTGTTGTACTTTTAATCAATTTATTTGTCAATTTCTTGTTCAATACTTATTGTCACTTATAACTCCCTTGATCATGGTTTTATATAACCATGCCTCTTTCACTATTAGAACATATACTCTTTGGGACTAAAATTCCAATTCAATAATTCCAATGCGACTCTATGTTTAATAACCAATCTCATTTTATTTTACATGGAAACTGGTAGGTTAATAGTTAAATTCCACCCTTAACCATTACTAACCCACTTATTTTCCCATTTTAAACACCTCTAATTCTTTTAATTCTATACCCCAACCATATAGACAATATATTAGTAATTTATGAATTATATCTAACCTTTTAAAAATATAAACATCTACATAACAGAACTTACCTTTATTATGGCATCGTTCTAGGTAATATCACTCCACATAATTTAAAATTTATACATAACCCTTACTAAGATTTCACATTGCTTGTCTATGGGGTTGAATTCACATTTTTTTTTAACCCATAGTAGAAATGAATATTACCCTTTAATCAAAATTATATATTTCAATTGAGTCTCATATGAAACTTTGTTCAGTTACATCGCATTGCCACTACGTTTCATGAAGTTTGAATTTATACATGTCACCAGTCAACATATATGACATTTGTCGAAATATAAATTTGCATTCACATATGATAATTCAGGTTATGTATAATCCACATCACTAGAGTTAACCACGTCAATAAATATACAAGGATTGGGTAATTACAACGGTTTAATATGACTGCGTCTCCATATGGTTGTACACCAACCCTCTGTATGCAAATTTTCCTCGGGATCTATATTCATTAAATTGAAGGTACCTTGTTCACATGGCTCTTTCATGGTTTGATTTAACCTTTCAATTCACGAGAATTTCTCCAAACTTGGATTTCATACATCTAGACGATGAGGATATTCTTGGAATTTGGTTTAGGGTTTTTGTTTAATCTTTTGGTTTTGGTTTGAGACTTTCTTTTAACTCCAAGGTCTCCATTGAGATTTTTATTTCTGGCTTTGCAACTGAATTCATTTTCGTAGGTATGTGAACTTCGTCTATTACAAGGACATATGAAATTGTTAGTTTCATCACCAACTCAGGTAAAAATATTGTATCATTACTGGTTGTTTTTCACATCATCTTCAGCTCTTGGTTTCACCGTTATATGTATTTTTGTTCAAGGATAAGATTAATGTTAGGTATTTCTCCAATGTCAAGAACGAGCTTGGAAACCTCTTCTCGCTTCTCAAGTAAGACGTTTCTAATTATGTTTATACCTCATAACTTATTTACAACTCTGTTTTTTTCTCTCTTCTATTTATTTTTCTTTTTAGAGATTCATGGTTTTATTTTTCTCGGGTTTTCTGAGAGGCATCTACCTCAACCCACAGTTTTATATTGAAATCGCTGCTTTCCCTTGTGATTTCTATGGAGACGAGTTCCTCTCTTTACTCACTGCATTTTTCGCTTCAAGGTTTTGGGTCTATTGCGCTTTTCAAAAACACACTTCGACTGTGACTTGTAACTACCATATTGAATTCTTGCCTAATTCTGCAAAGTTTCCCAACATGTCTAAGTATTCCATGGTCATTTAGATAATCGGGTTTTGGTTTGGTATTATTTGATTTTATGCAAAATGAATTTAATTATTTCTTTCTCACTTAGTTTGCGAATCTGGTAAGTTTGGTTTATGTAGGTGGAAGAGTCCCACATAGAATTTCCTCTGTGACTCCTACTGTCCTACTCATTCTAACCTTGTAGTTGTATTTTGCAATGAATATTTCGCCTGTTCGTTGGGAACTCATTCATTTGAAATTGTATTTTCTTTCCAATTCATTTTATGTTACAGTATTATGTTTTTCCTCTCTAGTGACTAGCCTAATAGGATTTTTGGTGCCACGCAGGTGCATACTTTTGTATACTTCCTCACTTCCCTTTTTATTTGAAGACTAAGGGCTTCCTCTTTACGACCCTTACTACATCCTCCAAGTAATTTCATAAGGGTCAACGCCCCCTTCCATCTTACTTTTTTTTCCATTCATAGTTCTGTGAGTCATCGTTTAAAATGTCATTTATAAAACGCACTATTGGATATTAGAAGAAACAGGTTATAGGTTATCCTTAATAGAGAATCTCGAATTCTAATATAGAACTTGCCTAGTTTTGTAGATTGATATTTTATTTACAATCGTATAGATTTAATATTTTCGTAGGAATAATAATTATTTCTCATTGTTTCGGCATGTTGTCCATGTTGATTTTATTTTCTTAGTTGAGTTTTAATTTATTGTAATTCCAGAAGAATACTTTTAATTCTCTTTACTTTGTGCAGGAATGACACTATTCCTCATATGTCCAATGTCTCTGGTTAATCCTCTGAGATTTTAAGGTAAGAATTTTCTTAAGTTAAAATAATTTCTTCCTACTTATGATGTACCTCACATCCTTACCTGTAATAACTAAATTTTCTCTTGTTATTGGAGATTGGTTTTTCCTTCTCTAATATTAAGGTAATTATCCCTTATCGTTTTGATGTTAAGTTTCCTTCCTTAAAGTACGTTTATAATCATTCTTCCGAGTTAATTTATTTCTATCCATTTTGTGCAGGTAATCCTTACATCATACTTGGTTTGAATACTTCTGATAGCAGTTTACTATCCAATCATAACTGTGGACTTTTCCTTTTCAGGTTGGTCTAGTAACCCATTTTGGGATTTCTGTTATGCTATCTCTACATAATTCCAGAGAGATTATACATTTTATTATATATGGGACAGAGTTTCCCAATTATTATAATTAATTTGACATAAAAAAATTGGACTTTATATCTATGTGGATTTATATCCTCGCATTTTCCTAACTCTGCAGTATATTTAATACTTTCCAGGTGTAATACTTTTCCCTGATTATCTGGTTTCATTCTAATAATAATTGCTGAGTTCCTCCTGGAAATTATTGCTATTTATATGTCTCTGTTAGGATATTACAATATTCAGTTTCTATTTCAGTAGGAACTTACTTGATTGTTCTAATTTTTCACATTTACTGTCATACATATTTGTGTTAATTCTGTACTAGTTTATTCATAGAATTTACTGATTTGTAAAGTATTGCTAAGACAATCATATGATTCATAACAAATTCTGAGAGTTCACCTAACCTCAGATTTAAACCTTCATTAAGGTTTAGAAATTTTGAGAGTTGGTACTCTTCAGATTTATCATCTGTACAACCATACAGAGAAATGATATATTTATTATAGACTACTCTGTTAAATGTATAAACCTACCAGTTCACTGCAACTTAGCATTTTTAACATTATTTTCATATACATCACATACTCCTCAACAGATCTAGTCAAATCCTTTACTACCAATTCCCTTCACAATAATAATAATAATAAAATTCTAGGTTAAAATGAATTAACTTGTGCATACCAATTAAGGTAGACTAGTGTTGGAATAGGGTCTCCTACAAAGCTGCGAATCTGGTCCATTTTGTATATTTTTGATTATATTTAGTCTAACACAGGCGTTTTGGGGTGGGCAAAAGCTCCTAATGCATTGTAAGTGGGTCAAGGGTAGACCAAGAGTTCGCGAACCACATTTTGCGGACCATTGGATGCGTAGGCTAAAATAGTATAAGTAATTGAACCTTTTTTGAGTTGTAAGGGAAAAAATGAATTAAGACTGGTGCGAATCATGAATTAGTAGATCTATTTTGGGTTATAATGGAAAGGAATCCTGCTGGATATGTGCGCGAAGATCCTCAATCCTGCTATGTGCGGACCCTGCTGCTGTGTGCATAGGTTGGATTTTGGGTATTGTAAAAGGATTTGAAGGATTAATGAAAGCGGAAGGTTGTTAGAATATCTGAATCTGTTAATGCGGCTCTATGATATCTGTTATGTTATGCATGGTTTTATGTTGAGCTCCGAAAGTAACTGTGTTATTTTTTTATGCTGCGTTGACATTTGATCTGAATCTTTCTGTTATACTTTATGCAAGAATAGCTGTGATAGTTTCTTTATTGTCATGTATCTGTTGTTTACTATGATTATAAGTAGTATTGCGCACGTGGATGCGAAGGGACGGATAGATCTAGGTTCTGTGATATATGATCTGATATTTGTGAAGTCGAATGCAGCTCTGCCTGACTTGCCTACCCTCTCCCAGGGTGCGGAAACCTGGTTCCAACACCCTCCCATACTGCTTCGGGTGAGACTTTGGTCTGCGTAAGCAGGTCACTGCTGAAAGGGCCAATAGTATAGGGGTTTTTTGGCAAACCTTAACCTCTAAACCTGGGTCAGGACCACTCGAGCCAACAAATGGTTACGTTGCCGGGACCGGGAGAATTTTGAGAGAGGGATCGGGTAATGCCAAGGCCATACTATAAACCTGAAAGAAAATAATCGATGAATGGTTCGAAAAACAAGTTTAGGAATTCGCAGTAAGAGGTTGACCATCGAAGAGTGGAAAAATAAGTATATTTTCACGGAGATCTACGAGATCTTCTTTGTAACCATTGCGATTGAGCTCCAGGAGTGGCTCGCAAGGTTGGTTTAATTCCAGAAGTGTTGGAAGGACGAGCGGGTCACACAGTGGACCCCAGAATTGATCCAACAGTTAGAAAAGACTGATAACACCATCACTCGCACGGTGGACCACTGGGTGGACAACGTGCTAGGGGGGTTTGTGACAGAATTTTCCATCGATCAATTCGTCTCCTACTCTGAAAATAAGTGAAGATTCTTCAAAGGTTTCCGGGGTAAGTTTCTGAAGACCTTACCATTGCTAATTAAGATATTATTGTGCGAAAAAAAGTATTTTGTGTAGCCACACTAAATGAATGATCTCTGATCTGGACGAGAGTATGACACGAAGTGGCAAATACTATCAGACAAATCGAGAAGGAGGTAGATCTGTCTATAGCCTGGTAAGAGAAGCAGCTGCGTAGAGCCCTCCAGCTCTCATAGGATGTTGATGTTGTTGTTAAGTGACTAAACCAGACGCTGGAGAGTGTCACTGCTATGACAGAAGGACCGACATCACAGAAGCTCGTAGATATTATGCAGAGCTCTACTGCTCAGATTCAAGAAGTGCTGCCTCTAGTGGTCATAGCCATCAATGCACTGCGCGTGCAGCTGGAGACTCCACCACCATAGTGACTCGGGACGAGTCACAAGATTGTGTTGGGGGATTGTTGGAACAGGGTGTCCTACAAAGCTGCGAATCTGGTCCATTTTTTATATTTTTTATTATATTTAGTATAATGCAAGGGTTTTGCGGTAGGTCAAAGCCCCTAATGCATTGTAAGTGGGTCAAGGGTAGACCAAGAGTCTGCAAACCACGGTTTCCAGAGCATTGGATGCGTAGGCTATAATAGTATAAGTAGTTGAACCTTTTTTGAGTTGTAAGGGAAAAAATGAATTAAGACTGGTGCGAATCACAAATTAGTAGATCTGTTTTGGGTTATTGGGGGAAGGACTCCTGCTGGCTGTGTGCGCGGAGATCCTCAATCCTGCTGTGTGCGCAAGTTGGGTTTTGGGTATTGTAAAAGGATCTGAAGGATTAATGAAAGCGGAAGGTTGTTAGAATATCTGAATCTATTAATGTGGCTCTATGATATTTGTTATGTTATGCATGGTTCTATGTTGAGCTCTGAAAGTAAATGTGTTATTTGCTTATGCTGCGTTGACATTTGATCTGAATCTGTCTGTTATACTTTATGCAAGAATAACTGCGATAGTTGCTTTATTGTCCTGTATCTGTTGTTCACTGTGATTATAAGTAGTATTGCGCATGTGGATGCGAAGGGACCGATAGATCTGGGTTCTGTGATATACGATCTGATATTTATGAAGTTGAACACAACTCTTCCTGACTTACCTACCCTCTCCCAGGGTGTAGAAACCTGGTTCCAGCACCCTCCCATACTGCTTCGGGTGAGACTTTGGTCTACGCAAGCAGGTCACTGCCGAAAGGGCTAGTAGTATAGGGGTTTGTTGGCAAACCTTAACCTCAGAACCTTGGTCAGGACCCCTCGAGCCAAAAACTAGTTTCCACCCAACCTATGATCTCTTTGTCCACAGCTCCCCCCGAGCAGAGATCAAATCTTCTAGCAGTAGACAACCTCTTGTCTATCCAAAATTTGTTTATTTAAGCTTGCTTTCCCATCAACTTGTTTCCTTAACTACGTCCAGTTAATCCGAATGTTTTTTTTCTTTTTTGCCTAAGCTCCCCTTTTGTTTCTTCCACAAAATTACTTTAAAACTAGCTTTTCCTCTTTCTATTTTTATTCCACCTCTTCCCAGTAATGTTCCTGTTTACTCGGGTAGTTTTTTAGATTTTTATCTCCAATCTAAAATTCAATATTTCATTTATTTTATCCAAGGATTTTTGGAGAACTGGGAAAGTCTTATGAACCTTATCCATCCTCTTGGATTTGGATTCATGATCTCTAACGATAATCTAGTATTTGCACAATTAATTCCATTTTAATTTTATTAGATTAAGATAATAAAATAAGTCCACAATCACTGTTTTCCTTGGGGTCCACTTTACCCTTTAGGATTGTTCAACTGTCTAATAAAAGCAGAGAAACTGGGGAGATTACACTTAACATACATGAAATTGATTTAAAATGTTAAGATGGTAAAGGAGGGATTACGATTAGTAAACAAGAAACATTACATGATATAAAGAAAAATAAAATTTGGAGAAATTACATCAACCTTGGTCCAATCTCTCATTGTGACAGATATTATCTCTATATGGAAATCAACCATGGTCTACCATGTATACTTTAGGGTTTATAATATTTATCTTAGGGTTTCTATAGCTCGGGTCTAGATTTTTATCCCTTATGTTTATTAGTCCCTTGGGTTCATAATATAAGTACCTTTGTTTTAACATTATCCCCCAAGGCTTATTCCCTTGAGTTCATAATCCCAATGGGTTATACTATTAATCCCTTGGGTTTATTACTCCATTTTGTTTATAATATCAATCCCATGTGTTTATTATTCACTTGCGTTTATAATATCAATCAGGGTCAACAATGGTAAATCATAGCCAACTAAGGTCAACCATAGTTAAATGTCACATTGTGACAAATATCATCTCAATATGAAAATCAACCATGGTCAACCATTGTCCAATGATGCATTGTGCCAAATATTGTCTCGATATGAAAATCAATCATTTTCAAGCATATTTAACCATGGTCCAATGTCTCTTTGTGACAAGCATTGTATGCATATGGAAATCAACTATGATCAACCATGATCAACCATCTTTATTTTAGGGTTTATAATATTTATCTTAGGTTTTATATACCTTGGGTTTATTATTCCTTTAGGATCATAATATCAATCCCTTGGGTTTATTAATATAATGGTTCATATTCCTAGGGTTTAGTATTATTCGCTTAGGTATATAATCCCTTGGGTTTAAAATATCAATCATGGTCAACCATGTTTTATCAAATCAATCATGGTCAACCATGGACGAATGTCGCATTGTGAGGAATATTTTCTCCAAATGAAAATCAACCATTGTTTCAACCATGGTATAGCATCACATTTTGACAAATATTATAAAAATAAGATAATCATGGTCAACCATGGTCATCCATTGTAAACCATGTTTTATAAAACCAATCATATTCATTTTCTGAATATGAAAATGAATATGAAAATAAATCATTAATGCAACCATGGTCCAAAATTATTACAAAAATTGTCTCAATATGATAATCATGGTCAGTCAACCATGTTTTATAAAATCAAATATGGTGATTCATGGTCAACCATGGTTGAACGTTGAATTATGACAAAGATCGTCTTGATATGAAAATTAACCATGGTTAAGCATGGTCAACCTTGGTCCAATGTCGCATTGTGAGAAGTATTGTCTCAATATGAAAATCAACCATGGAAAAACATGTTCAACCATATTTATTTTAGTTTTTATACTATTTTTTTAGTGTTTATAAATTTTGGTTTTAGAATATTATTTCCTTGGGTTTAGTATTATTCCCTTTGGGTCATAATCCCAATGCGTTTTAGTATTAATCCATTTTGTTTATTCTGCCTTTTGGTTTACAATATCAATCCCTTAGGTTTATTATTCCCTTTGGTTTATAATATCAATCATGATCAATCATTTTCAGTCATAGCAAACCAAGGTCAACCATGGTCAAATGTCACATTGTGAGAAATATTATCTCAATATGAAAATCAAGCATAGTCAACCATCATCCAATGAAGCATTGTTCCAAAGATACTCTTGTTATGAAACTTACTAATTGTGAAGCATATTCCACCATTGTCGAATGCCGCATTGTGATAAGGATCGTCTAAATATGGAAATGAATCATTGTCAAGCATGTATATTTGGGTTTATAATATTTATGTGAGGGTTTATATACCTTAGGTTTATAATTTTTTCTCCTTGTTTTTATTTTTTCCTTCGTTTCATAATATCAATCCCTTTGCATTATTAAACTAAGTGTTCATATTCCCAGGGATTAATATTATTTCCTAAGGCTTATTCCCTTGGGTTCATAATCTAAATGGGTTATAGTACAAATCCATTGGGTTTACTATTCCCTTCAGTTTATAATATAAATTTCTTGGGTTTATTATTCCCTTGCATTTATAATAGTAATCATGGTAAACAATGGTCAATCATATCCAACCAAGGGAATGACAAATATTGTCTCAATAAGAAAATCAACCATGGTAAACCATGGTCCAATGATGCATTGTGCCAAATATTGTCTCGTAATGAAAATAAAACATTGTGAAGCATAGTCAACCATGGTCCAACGTTGCATCTTTACAACGATTGTCTCCATATGAAAATCAACCATGGTCAGTGATATTCATTTTAAGGTTTATATTATTTATCTTATGTTTTATATACCTTGGGTTCATAATTTTTTTTACCTTGGGTTTATTATTCCATTGGGTCCAGTATATCAATACCTTGGGTTTATAATATCAATCATGGTCAACCATTTTCCCATGTTTTATAAATTCAAATATGGTCAACCATTTTCCCATGTTTTATAAATTCAAATATGGTCAACCATGGTCGAACATCACATTGTGACAAAGATAGTCTCAAAATGAAAATCAATCATTGTATCAACCATGGTCTAACATCACATTTTGGAAAAATCATTGTCTCAACCATCCTAAACCATGTTTTATAAAATCAATTACGGTCAACAATGTTGGACCATGATTTATAAAATCAATGGTGATCAACCATGTTGAACCATGTTTTATAAAATCAATCATGGTCAACTGTGGCTAGTCATGGTCAACCATGGACCAACGTCGCATTGTGACAAAGATTATTTGAATATGAAATTCAATCATTGGCTCAACCATCGTCCAAAATTATTACAAAAATTGTCTCAATATGATAATCATGGTCAACGTTGGTTAACCATGGTCAACCATGTTTTATAAAATCAAATATGGTAAATCATGGTCAACCATGGTTGAACATTGAATTATGACAAAGATTGTCTTGATATGAAAATTAACCATGGTTAAGCATAGTCAACCATGGTCCAACGTCGCATTGTGAGAAGGCTTGTCTCAATATGAAAATCAACCACGGAAAACCATGTTCAACCATATTTATTTTAGTTTTTATACTATTTGTTTGAGGGTTTATAAATGTTGGCTTTAGAATCTTGTTTCCTTGGGTTTAGTATTATTCCCTTGGGGTCATAATCCCAATGCGTTTTAGTATTAATCCATTTTTTTTATTATGCCTTTTGGTTTACAATATCAATCCCTTAGGTTTATCATTCCCTTTGGTTTATAATATTAATCATGATCAGCCATTTTCAATCATAGCCAACCATGGTCAACCATGGTCAAATGTCACATTGTGACAAATATTATCTCAATATGAAAATCAACCATAGTCAACCATCATCCAATGAAACATTGGTCCAAAATTTACTAATTGTGAAGCATATTCCACAATAATCCAATGCCACATTATGATAAGGATTGTCTAAATATGGAAATAATTCATTGTCAATCATGTATATTTGGGTTTATAATATTTATGTGAGGGTTTATATACCTTAGGTTTATAATTTTTTCCCCTTCTTTTGATTTTTCCCTTGGTTTCATAATATCAATCCGTTTGCATTATTAAACTAAGTGTTCATATTCCCAGGGTTTAATATTATTGCCTAAGGCTTAGTCCCTTGGTTCATCATCCAAATGGGTTATAGTAAAAATCCCTTAGGATTACTATTCCCTTTGGTTTATAATATAAATTTCTTGGGTTTATTATTCCCTTGCATTTATAATAGTAATCATGTTAAACAATGGTCAACCATAGCCAACCAAGGTCAACCATGGTTAAATGTTGCATTGTGACAAATATTGTCTTAATAAGAAAATCAACCATGGTCAACCATGGTCCAATGATGCATTGTGCCAAATATTGTCTCGAAATGAAAATCAAACATTGTGAAGCATAGTTAACCATGGTCCAATGTCGCATTTTTACAACAATTTTCTCCATATGAAAATCAACCATAGTCAATGATGTTTATTTTAGGGTTTATGGTATTTATCTTAGGTTTTATATACCTTGGGTTCATAAATCTTTTACCTTGGGTTTATTGTTCCCTTGGGCCCATAATATCAATACCTTGGGTTTATTAATCTAAGGTTTCATATTTGTAGGGTGTGATATTATTCCCGTAGATTTATAATTCCTTGGGTTTATAGTATCAATCATGGTCAACCATTTTCCCATGTTTATAAATTCAAATATGGTCAACCATAGTTAAACATCACATTGTGACAAAGATGGTCTCAAAATGAAAATCAATCATTGTCTCAACCATGGTCTAACATCACATTTTGGAAAATACTTTTTTGATAAAATCATTGTCTCAACCATACTCAACCATGTTTTATAAAATCAATCGTGGTCAACAATGTTGAACCATGTTTTATAAAATCAATCGTGATCAACCATGTTGAACCATGTTTTATAAGATCAATCATGGTCAACTGTGGCTAGTCATGGTCAACCATGGACCAACGTCGCATTGTGACAAAGATTGTCTCAATATGAAAATCAATCATTTTATGAACCATTATCCAACATCACATTATTAAAAATATTGTCTTATTTGAAAATCATGGTAAACCATGGCCAACGTTGGTAAAACATGGTCTACCATGTTTTTATAAAATCAAACATGGTTATCCATGGTGAATCATGGTCACCAATGTTCAAAAGTCACATTGTGACAAAGATTTCCTTGATATGGAATTTACCCATGGTTAAGCATGGTCAACCATGGTCCAACATCACATTGTGATAAGGATTGTCTCAATATGAAAATAAACCATGGACAACCATGGTCAACCATTTTTATTTTAGTGTTTATAATAATTTTTTTAGGGGTTATATACATTGGTTTTATAATATTAGTTCCTTTAGTTTAATATTATTTCCTTGGGTTCATAATCCCAAGGGTTTTAGTAGTAATCCCTTGTATTTATTATTCCCTTGGGTTTGTATTATCAATCTCTTGGGATTATTATTCCATTGCATTTATAATATCAATCATGGTCAACCATGGTTAATCATAGCCAACCAAGGTTAACCATGGCTAAATGTCGCAGACTCACAAATATTGTTTCAATATTTGTAACAACCATAGTCAACCATGGTATAATGACGCATTGTGCCAAATATTTTCTGCATATGAAAATCACTCATTATCAAGCATATTCAATGATGGTTCAATGTTGCATTGTGAAAAGAATTGTCTCCATATGGAAATCAACCATTGTCAACCCTAGTGAACCATGTATATTTTAGGGTTTATAATATTTATCTTAGGATTTATATACCTTTGATTTATAATTTCTTTCCCTTGGGTTTTTAATCTAAGGGTTCATATTCATAGGGTTTAATATTATTCCCTTAGGTTTATAATCCCTTAGGATTATAATATCAATTATGGTCATCCATGGTCAATCATGGTCAACCATTTTTAATAAATCCAATCATGGTCAACTGTGGTCGAATGTCGCATTGTAACAAATATTTTCTCAAAATAAAAATCAATCATTGTCTCAACCATGGTCTAATGTTGCAATTTGACAAAGACTATATAAATAAGATATCATGGTCAACCATAATCCCTTGGGTTTATAATATCAATAATGGTCAACCATGGTTATTCATGATCACCCATGCTTTATAAATTCAATCATGGTCAATCATGGTCGAACATCGCATTGTGATAAAGATGTATCAAAATGGAAATCAATAATTGTCTCAACCATGGTCTAATGTCACATTTTGGCAAATATTGTCTCAATAAGATAATCATGGTCAACCGTGGCCAATCATGGTAAACCATGGACAAATATCGCATTTCGACAAATATTGTCTCAATCTGAAAAAAAATGATTGTGTGAACCATCGTCTAACATCAAATGGTTACAAATATTGTCTCAATATGATAATCATGGTTAACCGTGGTCAATCATGATCAACGTTGGTCAACCATGGTCAATCATGGTCAATCATGGTCAACCATGGTCAATAATGTTTTATAAAATCAAACATGGTCAATCATAGTCAAGCATGGTTGAACGTCATATTATGACAAAGAATGTCTTGATATGAAAATTAATCATGGTTAAGCATGGTCAAGCATGGTCCAATGTCGTATTGTGAGAAGGATTGTCTCAATATGAACTAGGGACAACCATGGTCCAATGTAGCATTGTGACAAATATTGTAGTATGGTCAACCATGGTCCAATGTCACATTGTCACAGAGATTGTCTCAATATGGAAATCAACCATGGTAAACCATGCTAACAAATGTAAGGGACTAATATTATTGAGCATAGAGTTTGTATTCGCTTCGGTTTATTTTATCAATCCATTTTGTCTACTAATCTAAGGGTTCGTATTTCTAGAGTAAAATACCAAATCCAAAAGGGATTATAAAGGCGAGGGAATAATTTTAACCCTAAGGGATTATAAACCCAACAAATTAATACTAAAAACTGAAAGATAAATAAACCAAGGCAATCAATATGATAATCATGGTTAACCATGGTCAATCATGGTCAACCATGGTCAATCATGGTCAATATTGGTCATCCATGGTCAATAATGTTTTATAAAATCAAACATGGTCAATCATGGTCAACCATGGTTGAACGTCATGTTATGACAAAGAATGTCTTGATA
Organism: Pinus albicaulis; assembly: GCA_034641835.2. Lineage (NCBI taxonomy): Eukaryota > Viridiplantae > Streptophyta > Pinopsida > Pinales > Pinaceae > Pinus > Pinus albicaulis. The sequence goes on along the minus strand of CM076583.1, from coordinate 280,586,564 downwards.
TGAAAATTAAGCATGGTTAAGCATGGTCAAGCATGGTCCAACATCGTATTGTGAGAAGGATTGTCTCAATATGAACCATGGAAAACCATGGTCCAATGTTGTGTTGTGACAAATATTGTAGCATGGTCAACCATGGTCCAATGTCACATTGTCAAAAGGATTGTCTCAAAATGGAAATCAACCATGGTCAACCATACTAACAAATGTAAGGGACTAATATTATTCAACATAGAGTTTGTATTCGCTTTAGTTCATTTTATCAATCCATTTGGTCTACTAATGTAAGGGTTCGTATTTCTAGAGTAAAATACCAAATCCAAAAGGGATTATAAAGGTGAGGGAATAATTTAACCCTAAGGGATTATAAACCCAACGAATTAATACTAAAAACTAAAGAGAAATAAACTGAGAGAATAATAAACTCAAAGGATTAAAACTAAAAGCTCAAGGAAATATAAAACCTAGGGTTTTTAATGTAGTCTTTGTTATATCTACCACATTAATATTTTTAATATAGTTTTTGTAATAAGTTAATGTACTTATTATACATCAATGTACTTAAACTAATGTACATTAGTTTGCATAAAAGTAATGTGTATACAATTAAATATATTAATGCATTGTAATTTACATTAAATAAATTAATATAATAATTTACATTTAAACACATAAATATACATTTTATATATAATTAAAGAGTATTTTATATGGAAATTCATATAAATATATATAAATATTGATGTCTATTAATATATATGATTGATATAATGAATTTATCAACCACTATTTATTAATGTGGTTATACTAGTAATAATTCACATTTATAATTTTTATTAACTAAATTAAAAATAAAAATAAAAATTATTGAACATTTAAACCTTGTTACTTACTGGAAATAATAACTAACATGATTCTCATTTGAATACATAAAATAGTAATTGAGGCATAAACTTAAAAGTTACAATTTAAGAATAAATCCCCTCAAATATGTAATTGCAGCTATGGCAGAAGCCTAACTCCTACTTGTTTTTTTAACAGTTCATATTCATCATTGATGTGAAAGATCATGTTCAAATTACAATATAATCCTGAGCTCATAAGAGCCAATAATAAGAAAAGTCATGTGATCAGGCATCCAGTTGCCGATCCGTCCGAGATAACAATATCCATCATCCATATGAGTCCAAGCCTGGTTTCCAGACAATTGAAACAGGCAACATAGCAAGGTATAACAAAATATACACAAGATGAAATCGATAGGAGTTGGGCTAGTGCAATTAGATTTTTAATGGTGTTTCTTTTGCATTGTAAATTTTATGCATCAATTACTATTTTATTCGCTCAAATTACAAATCAAGTTACCATTGACATTATGAAGGTCTAAAGGTTAAATAAAATTTTAATTAGGCGATTGTGAATTATAAATATCACAATATAAAACATTACAAAGGTATCTTTCTATAATAAATTGGGAAATTCTTGGCTATGTAATATTTTTATACAAACTATGAATCATAAAAACCATATTTCAAATATAAAACTGTAATAAAACATTACAGTTATATATAATCGTTTTATAGAAACATTACAGTTATGATAATCGTTTTATAATTGTATTCTAGTTTTGGAATTTTGATTTACTTTTCTATGGATAGAGGAAGCTTTAGACTTTGTCCAAGACCAAATCACTTACAAATTTTGAAGTATAAAGCTTATTACAATAGAGGTAGCTAAATTAGTTATTAATATATATATCACACTTATTTATAATTAAAAATTAATAAAGGCTAACAGTATAAAATTATTATTTTTTTTCAGAAGAAAAAAAAACGCTGCGTATATTATATAATATATACCAGTACATATTCAAAATACATTCTCAGATGATAAATCAGTGAGAAAATCAGCATTGCACATACATTCGGATATTGCAAATTCATGAGATGAATAAGCAAGTGAGAGTATGTGCAGCAAAACATCCAGAGGGAAATTAATCAACCCCTTCACAATGAGACTGTGTATTCCTGAAAAACTTCACAAAAACAAAAAAGACACAGGAATAGGTAAGCATTGTTCTAGTGGACTAGTGTCTATACTACAGCCGAAAATAAAATATGATTATCTATATAAGATAGAGAGAAATGTCCGCAGATTGATAGGCTGGGCAGCTATTTGATATTTGGAGAATACAAAATCGGACTCTACAGGCTCGCTTGATGTCTGTTGAAGCAAGCTCACCTGATATGTTTGTCACGCTCGCTTGATAAGAATTTAACCAGTTCAACATGATGTACACGCTCGCTTGTATATTCCTCAGGCTTGCTTGAAAGTTGAAGAATGTACGAGGACTAACCACAAAAATCATGTCCACATTAATATAATATTTAGGCTCTCTTGTACAAATGTATGTCATTCTTTGAGCTTGAAAATGATGGATGCCATTCTTTTAGGAGATACAAAATCGGACTCTACAGGCTCGCTTGATGTCTAGTGGAGCAGGCTTGCTTGATATGTTTTGTCGCGCTCGCTTGATAATTATTGAACCGGCTCACATGATAATACACGCTCGCTTGTATATGTCTCAGGCTCGCTTGGTAGTTGAAATATTGTACCAGGACTAACCACAGAAATCATGCCCTCATTTATATAGTATTCAGGCTCTCTTGTACAGATGTATGCCATTCTTAGAGCTTGAAAATCATGTTCTCTTGACAGGGAAATCATTCAGCAGATAATATGTGTTCTTGAGATTGGTTAGCAGCAGAATCTCCTTAGGACACGACCTACTAATCTGCAATATAATATTCAAGGAGAAAAAAAACTAATTCGGATATACAAAAAAGAAGAGAGGAAATTAGTGATAACCAAGTCACGGAATGGGAAAAGAGGATTCCTGTATCAGCCTGCTGTCCCGATAGTGAGAAACCAGCATCATACCATATTCTGTTGAGAGACCCTTCTTTGATAAAGCATCGGCCCGGGTGTTATTTTCTCTATAAATATGGGAGATAGGCGGACAGTTCATCCTTCTCCATAATCTTTGAGTCCGATCCACCCAACCCTGTAGGTGAGGAGATTGTAGGGCCAATTCGCTTGTAATCCATCCGATAACCAGCTTCGAGTCCCCATATATATTTGCGTTCAGGATAGATAGTTCTGATGCAGCCCATAAGGCTCCCCATAAGGCCATAATCTTAGCTCTATTGTTTGAACCTTGCCCACCATTCCAGCAGATATGAATGCGAGCGTTGGAAGACTGCTTGATCCATATGCCACATCCGGTAATATTCCCCATGGAAGCCCCGTCAAAAAAAATTGTAGGAATAGCAATTTCATGCGGTCTTATACGCTTAGAGAAGTCGACCACCACCTCCAGCTGTTGTGGGCGCTCAGCAATCCACCTATTAATGTTCTCATATACCTTGTTGAACTGAAAAGGAATCCCCTCGAAAATCATAAGATTTCTAGCAAGCCAAACCTCCCATATTAGGAAAAAAGGAAGCGTATTATAATTAGATTTCAATTTACCCCACTCCACAGCCGCTGAAAGAAAATCCACGGGGATCCAGTGGGGCGCCAATAAATACTCACTGAATAGTTTCCATAGTCTTCTTATGACAGAGCAGGAGAAAAATAGGTGGGCAATAGATTCATCCGCACAACAGCATATAACGCATCTACCCGGTCCGAGGAGCCCCCGCTTATTTAAATTTTCCCACGTGAGGACTTTTTCCTTCCAAACTAACCACGCGAAAATGGTGATTTTTGTCGGAATTTTCTTGCCCCAGAATTGGAAGAAATCCCGGGAGACCGCCCCCATAGAACTGGAGATGATGCCCCGGTAAATATCCTTAACGATGATCATATTCTTTTTACGAGGCCCATTCCAAGATATAATATCGCCACCGGGGGCATAACAAAAACCTGTGCCACTGAGCACTTCCCTAAATGATTCCCATTCATCGGCGACCAACCCTGTCAGGCCCAGATGACCAGCATTTTTAAAAATGGGCACTGCGAAAGACCATTCGAGGATAACCTGTGAGAGCATATGGATACCCTTGTGAGCAAGAGCATGTATCAATCGAATAGATGGCCCCTGACCGTCCTGAAGATATAATATACGGTCGAATCCGATTGGAATGCTACTGCCGTCCCTAAAGTGCCAATAAAGCCGATTTTCAAATAACTTCATGATCTTTTTAAAGCCTGCCCAAATAACAGATATACACCTGGGGAATGAGACATAACAATATAAAATTATAAAAGACTGATATGTATTTTCATATAATTATATGAAAGGTAGTTGTTTATTTTTTAATTTTTTTTTCTTGTTTAAATGTTGTAGAAATAAAAATAAAAAATTAAAATTTTCTTTCTAAAAAAATCTCAAGAGATTTAATGCATCTATTTAAAGCCATGGAGGTATACAACTAATGTATAAATATATATAGGTGGAAATCAAGGTCGTTCACATATATATTTATAACAAACTCTAAGAAAAATTAGTGTTCTTTTTCTTTGATGAGTCTTGACAAATAGCTAATTCTTAAAATTAATCATAATCCACCCTAACTAAACCTAGTAAACATCCAACTTTTAGAAAAGTGCGAACATCTGCCATTTCCATTGGGGATGTTTTCAATATTGACAAAAGCATTCATTATTTAAAAAACAAAAAACTCTTGGTTTTAAAAGAAAGAATAAAAACATTTGATTGTTGACAAGAAAATAATATTTCAAAATTGCATAAAGGATCAAAACAAATTATTGTTATTATCAAATGATGAACTCTACCAATGTATAAGTAAATCATGTCTAGATCTAATAACACTATAATTGATGACATGCACCAAATAGATAAAGTGATTCTCGTTTATTTCTTTAATCTAAATCTAATGACCCTATATTTGAAACATAATGATACACACCAAGAAAATTAAATGGCAAACTTTTAATGGTGGACAAGAAAATAAGTTTTCAAAATCTCATTAAATGTCATTACACATCAATGTTATTATCAAATAATGACCTAAACCAATATATCAGGAACTAATGTTTGGATCTAATGACACTATATTTGATGACCTCAACCAAATAGATAAGGAAGCGACTCTAGTTTCTTGCTTTAATGTGAATATAATAACACTATATTTGAAACATAATAATGCATACTAATAAAATTCTGTAAATAAATTACAAAGGAGAGAAAAAAAAAATCTCAAGAGGCCTCCTTGCAATTAAAAATAACAAAATAACACTAAAGCTCATGAAAATTCCTAATCTAGTTTTAAAACTTATATGAAGTATAATTTAGAGAAAGTATTCCACATTTAACCACAATAAAAATATATGCTTGCAGGCTAATAAAATTTCATTTAGTCATAATTTTTTGTTTAACAAATAATTCTATAAATTTGAGAGAGAGATACTTCAGTTGAATTCTAAATAGTAAATCAAAATCAAAATGCCTAAATAGAAAAGAAAAATAACAATAAAGAAATTGGAATCTCTAAATCAATAGGAAAAAAATTTGATCATATGCCTCATTGATAGATTGGTAGTTAAGATGGATGTAGACTGGTTTAATTTCCTCATTTAAATAGGCTATAGTCCACATGAATACCATGAGACAATACATGGGTTCTCAAACACCTCTGTCATAAACTACTAGCATCTTGACCAAGTCAAGTTTAAGAAATTATTTTTGTTTAAATTTAATTTAATTTTAATGGGGTGTTAATTTTACCTTTAGCTTAGTTTGACTCGGGAAAAATATTTGAGGTGGACTTATTTTTAACTATATTTTTATATTTATTTTGACCCATTAAAAATGTTTAAATTAATTTACATTAATTGTACAACCTCTCAAAACCACCATTGTAATATCATGAGCTAGAGCAAAACTATGAACTCATACCATGTATTATTTTGAATGTTCGAATGTCAAATTATTTAAAATTATTTTCTTGTTACAAGTAATTCTTTAGGAGTTGCCCTCTAAATGGGAGACTACTCAACAACTAAATCACAATTTAGAGATCCAAAAAGAGAGAAAACAAGTAAACATTTCATTTTTTTAACTAACAAATCTTATCGTTCTAGTCAAAGAGGTAAATACCCATTAACTAACTCCCTTAATGCATGAAACAACTTTGAAATGTATCATTTCTAGAAATTTCTATAAGTCATAAGTATGACCTAGGAGAAAAAAAATTCAAGCCTTCTAGAGTAATTTGGTAATAAATTAAATATAATAAAATTTTAAAAATATATAACACTATAAAAAAAATAGTATTTTTTTAAATAATAATAATAACAATAGTAGGAGTAACTTGAACTACACCCACTACACCATAAGACTAAACTTTCATAGTTTATTTTTCCTCCAACAATAATAATAATAAGGGTAGGGTGCACTACACCTTAATATTAACAATCATAATAAAAAAATTATTATTATTACCGGCAATATGTCCTATTTCTTTACACGCATATTTTGGCATGGAGTTTTTGCCCTATGACAAATAAAGAGGTAGAAACATATGTATTACTCTAAGTTTTTTTTAATTAATACAACAATGGAACATATGAAGGTTATTAGTATTAGAGAGTTCACAATTATCATGAATAAAATTATTGATGACACAACTACAAAGAACAATGAGTTGGGAGATGTTTTCTTTAGAATTAGAACCATAAAATTAAGTTTTATATTAAGTGCCAACAACTAGTATGGGACACACAAACTAATGTTGACACCTATAAAAATTTGAGGAAATTAATAAATTATGGACATGAGTATTAAGAAGACATTTCATAAATATGCGTTTTTGTGAAAATGAGACCTTTACATCCCTTACGGCATTATGGTATATTTCTAAAAACTTACACATTAATCTCTATTAATTAAAAATAATGATCAAATGGTATATGAAAGGATTAGAGAAGTTGTTTATATAAAAATTAGATATTTATAATGAAAATAAATAAATATTATCTTTATGAAAATATTTAAGAATAAATAAATCTAATAGTGAGAAGTACTCTTCTTATGTATATTTATTTATATCTTCTTTATATCAATTTTTTATACACATAATTCCTTAAATTATGGTGGGAAGTAACTCATGGTAAATATGGACTATGATTTATTTTAAAAAAAAATATTTTTGAATGGTTTTCCCCAAAGCTTAAGAATAAAAAATCATTACACAAATATCTAAATATCATGTATGAATATTTCCACCATATCCATAAATTATAAGTTATTTGCATTGCACTATATTATGATAATGGTGCAATAAAATCTCCATGTTATCAACAATAAAAAGTTTGAAAGGTAATTTCTTTAATAAATTGAAAAATAAATATTTAATTTTAAAATTTAAATATTATAATTTTTATTCACCAATCTAAAACTAATGGTCATCATTGTTAGAGGTCAATGCTAAACTATTAATGATCAAGATGCAAATCTATTTCTAGAGTTCTTCATTACGAAAGACTAATAATGATGTCATAATCATATTTGAATTGAATTAATAAGTAGATAAAAACTTACAATATAACAAGAGTCTTAACCATAGATATTCATCCCCACATTACCATGGACATTATTAAGTTCTAAATATGTTTTACTACAATAAAAAGGGCCAATACCATGCCTTGTCAATACCACACTCCTAAAAACATAAAGTATTTCTCAATTAAAAACTAAAATGTTAAATATTATGTAAATTGTAAAATTTGATTCCCTGAGTTGTTTGTTAGAATATTGTTTGGGTAATATTGAATGTCATTGGGTAGAAAGGTTAAAAATGCATGATTTTTATTTTATTTTTGTAAGTTAGGCTAAACTATATTAAAAACATAAAAGAAATTTTACAGAGGCTATGGGAAGATATGGCAAGCACTACTTAGCCAATCCCTGCCTTGGAAGTTTTCAAAATAAACCAAGTTTGGGGTTGCCTCATAGGAGGAAACCAACCCCTTAAGAGAGTCAAACAATCCTATTTTACAAAATATTCAGTGACACATATGAAAACAAAATAGCTGAAGTATGTCCTGAGTTGAAAAAAATCAGAGATTAACCTTTCTACCGAGCAGTCATGGAGTTCCTTCATGTTCCTCTGTCGCGTGGTCCTCCTCCTCAATTAGGCATCCATATTCTCTTGCAATGGCTTCCTCCTCAGCTCTGGGCTTAGGAGGAGGCTTCGGAGGGGCCGCGTGGACTATGGGAGCAAAAGGATAGTATCGTAAACTCTGGTCCAGACACCATCGGAGTCCATAATCCAAACGTCCCTCTCCTCCTCCGCTGGCTCATAAACTGGAAGCGGTTCGATTTTCCGGGGTATGGACAACTCATATTGTGCAATAGTGGATTTTATGTGACCTCTTCTTCCCTTAGGCTTCTCTAGAGGCAGAAAAATCCCCCCCTAAGTGCTGTCAGGCATTTGAGTAGTTAGAGTTTCATGGCTTCCTCATGTGGAGCCTTTGTTGGATTCCATATGCTGGTCATGGCCACGGTGAGAGTGTCTCAAGAGCGCCCCTCTGTAGCTTCCCCAAATGGGCTTTTGAAATTGGCGCGGGACCATGTAGAGACTATTAGCAAAAGGAAGGGGAGCGACCTATTAGACAAGGTTGAGAGAAGGAGAGCGCGTCGCAGGGGGGCACGCAGCAGGGGGTGTGCAGCAGGAGGCGCGTAGTAGGGGGGGCGCAACAAGGGGCACGTAGTAGGGGGCTCACAGAAGGGGAGCACACATCAGGGAGGAGCAGAGGGGGAGGGGCACGCCATAGGGGGCTCGCAGTAGGGGGGTGCACAACGGTGGGAGCGCGCAACAAGGGGAGCGATGGAAGTGGGAGAAGCAACGTAATGACGAAAAGAGGATCAACGATGGCAGAGAGAGCTCGCAAAACCAGCTGGAGCAGAAATGAAATGGTAGTTTGAGGAGCCTATGTGCATAGGTAGAAAGGGACATTCCAAGTGTGCCTGCATGTGATGCATGGTGTGGAAAGATGCCAGGTGTGGTAGAGCGCCAGTAAATATTATCCACGATTTGAGGTTACACATCAGGTTGGAGCTGGCGTTGCAGGGTGACATTGGTCTAAGCATGGGAGGAGTTGTCCTCGCCCAATCTGGGGATTTCACCCACATCCGGGGAAAGCGGCCATGAAAAATATTATGTAAATGAATATTCAATAATAAATAATAAGTGGAATATATATACTTGGAAACTAGACACTCATAATAGAGACTCTTGTCAAATAAAATCTCATTGGTGAATGGGAATGGATAATTCTTTCATGATAGGAATTCTAGAATAAAATTCGAGATAAGCTTAATGGATGGTCAATAAATATTCATTAAGTTTATTAGTTCAAGAAAGAGGCTAAACTTGGAAAAAAATAAAAGCATCATGGGAGAGAAAGGCAAGATTTTCTAGGAAATGCCTAGGCAAGGGGTTAAGAGTATCCCCAGAAGTGGGATGCTGCTAAAACGAACCTTTATCATGAAAGACACATATTTAAAACTTGAGAAAGGGATCAAGAGGACATTTGATTCTAGGAAAGGATTTTTCAGCTCGAGGGTGAACTATGGGAAACATTTTTAGGCTGGGTGGGGGTGTCAAGTTTCCAAGTGACATCATTCTACTCATTATTGTTTGAATTTACTATCCCTTGTACTTACATTAGTTTGATTTCATTGGTTTTTATGTTGAGGATTAGATTATTAATATACACAACATTTAGATATTCGCTGATATAAATTGGAAAATCATATATAAATTAGATACCTAGAGGACTTGTATTACAAACATCATTGTTCTCATTAAACCATTGAAAAGCATAACATGTGATTACAATTCAGTATGAGCACGATTGTATCATCCCAAACCATAAATTTCATATAGCCAAAATTCATTATAAACTCATTGAGAAATTAGAGGATTACATAAAGGGAAATAAGAGCCAAAAAAGCTCAGAACGAAACCTGAGATATTCGTTTCCCAATTTGGGCCATTATGTGAACATAATACTCTAAGGCTCATTAATTATAGTCTGGCATGAGAGCAGAGCAGAAAGGGAAAAGGAAAACAATGATAGTGATAGAGAGACTCAAAATTATGAACATTCCTTATAGGAATTTTTTTTTACCATTAGCCCTCTAATACATAATGCGTCCAAATATTTATAGCTCATATTGTATTAGTGCCACCATGGGTGGATGAGGAAACAAAACTAATTTATTAAATATTGGACTTAAAATTAACATATGGCAGTTCCATATTTCTAAGAGAGAATCAATCATTAATATAAGGCCACGAAAACTTAATATCATACAAAATAAATGCACTGCATAGCCCTATCAACCAGGGAATATTTAAGGAACATCATAGTCATCCTCTGCATCAAAACCCACTAGGAAGAAGGTAATGTTGCCAACTTGAAATTTGCAAGGCAGTGAGGAACTATTAACATGGGAATTACGCTCGGCATGATATGAAGAGTGATTTGAATAATGAATAGAGCCAAGGCATACCTACAGGGGAATAAACATAAATTCACATTTGGAATTAAGCAATTAAAGAACTAAAATTAATGGAGAGGAACAATATTAAATTAAATAAAGTAATATTACCTAATAGTGGGGTGAAAGTCCTAATATCTCCTTAGATACTTGTATATTTAAATAAAAGGGTATATATAAGAACGTGGGGTAAGGAAAAGAGGGAAGCAATATGGTTAGTTGAAAAAAATGGGTTTATGTGGAACCCTGTAAAGCCTAGCTCTGATGTAGGGAAAACATAAACCAAAAAAGATTTTAGCTTTACCTGTGAGGAACAAAGAATAACTAATATGTTGAGTCGAGATTTGGAAGTGTCTACAAGCACCAGTGCGAATAGGGATCATGTCATTGAAAACCATGCAAATTCATCATATAGTTAGATTTAGTATTGTTTCATAAAATAACCCACCAGCGAGGAGGAGTTCTGGTAAAACAGTGCAAACTTGAGAAGAAAAGAAAAAACCTTTAACGAGGGTTTTGAAACCCTGAAACAATTACTTGAGCGAGTAATTGTACGAGGATGTGAGAAATTGGCTCACAATACCATGCAACAATGTTCGAGCCTAGATTCATTGAGCATTGGTGGATTAAACTGTAACCCTCCACAGTGCTACCATGGAGAAATGGTGAAGCTAGAAAGAAGGAACAAGGGAAAAATTGAATAGGGTTTGTGAGAATGGCCCTGGTTGTCGATATTTATGAGGGAATCAGGATCGTTGAATGATTACCAAATAAATTTAAGGTGCCACGTGAACACCACTATGGACCATGTGACAACTTCCAAGGTGTGAGTAAAGGTGAGGTGATAACATTATCATCGCGTGATGGGCATCCGTTAGTCACTATTCATGGTTAGCAAACAAATTTAATTCGATGTCAAGAGGTAGATCAATGAATGATTAAACTGGGTTATAATAGGTACATTGGGTTTGCAAATTAATAATTACAAGGCCTAAAACTCTTACAAGAATAGTTCCACTACTACCTATGGAGAATAGGATAAGAATATATATATATATATATCCCTATTTTTCGGTTTTTATAGATAGTAAAAATTCTAATTATTTTTATGCTTGACTCCCTTTCCCTTTCTCTTTATTCTGCCAATTTTTTAGTTGATTGTTTCTGCCTTTAAATTGTTGGTAGCACTGTCTTGTTTTTCGAACAACTTCATCCATTGTATTAGTACTATCAAATTCAATTATTTCTTTGTAGATGGTTGGTAGGCAATTTATAAATCGTTGTACTTTGGCCTTTTATTCCCTCATGTAAGGCACATAGCGAAGTAAATTTCTAAATTTTGTAACAAATTCATCAATAGTGAGTTGTCCAAGTCTCAACTCCTAAAATTCCCTCGCTCTACCATCATAATACCTGTCACTAAGGTATCTATATTTGAGCTTGACTTTAAATTCTTCTCATGTAACATTTTTTTCATCAAGCACATGTACTGTTTTTGTCTCCTCCGACCATTTTTGCCTCCTCCCACTAAAGAGTGGCTTTACCTTGCAACTGGTAAATTGCCAACTTGGATTTCAAATTATTTCCATATTCATATACCTGGAAGTATTTGACCATGTTCAGGATCCAAGCTTCCACATCCTTTTCCTTTTCCCCGTCAAAGGTTGGAGGTTTTATTTTGCAGAATTCCCCTTACAAATCCTTTTTTTCTAGATTTGGATCCAGATTCTTCCCCACTCTCAGACCCTTCTGAGTTAGGTTTAGTTACTTTTCTCTTTCTTTCTTAGTCTTCACTTTGATGAATAGACCTGGAGGTTAATTCCCTTATCAACCTCTATTTCTCATTACTAGCTTGCTGCAACCGTTCATTGCTAGTTCTTATCTGAATCATTTTGTGTTGCATATTCCTTATCATTTCCAACATTTGAGCATTTTGATCTAGTGGGTCAATCTCACCCCCAAGTTCTGCGTACATCTCTTCTTCGTTATTCATAACAAAAGCTGTAACTATTTCTGCGCTTCAATCACTATACACAGAATTAAATTAGTATTCACAAAAAACATTATTACTTTTTTATCACAGCAGAAATTTTTTCCTGTGTTGGGGCACATAGGCCTAGAGTTTTCAACATGGGCTCTGATACCATTTGTAACATCTCCAACTCACCCATTTTTTTTTTCTTTTTATAGTAATTATGGTATTGCTCAGAATTTTTTTCTGACATTTTCATTATTGACTATCTTCATTAACCATACAACCTTACAAATTGTTTCTGTTTTGAATTGTTTCCTTCCTTTGACTCTATATGATCATGTATTTCTAAATTTTAATTTATGAAATACATTCATTACCATAATTGTTTTTAAGGTATCTTATTCCATTTATTTACAAAAGGACTCCTCTTCCTCTGATTTATATACATAGGGGTCCTATGTATTTTGAACTAATTTATAACATAACTTATTAATTCTTATTCCTAATAAGACCAAAACTCAATCTTATTTATACTCTTGGAATAAAATTTTATCTTTTATATACTAAAGTATAAATTTTTTCTTATTATTCAATTAACCAATATTTCCTCTATATATATTACAACATCTATATATATAACCTCTAAATATATTACCCTAACATATATATAGATTTTCCACTGATGTAAAGTTCATATGATCCATATATATATATATTACACTTATATATTACACCTAGGTGTATATCCCTATACCATATAAGCATCTATCATATATATATATATATTATACCTAATATATATTTATAGTTCATGGATGTACTCGTGGAAAGGTTCCTAACCATTTCAATTATATGCAATGAATATTGAAGATCTTCCATAATGTAAATTCCAATTTTCATACGTTTAACTTCGGATTTAATTCACTGGAATGGCATAAATATTTTACGATAGAGTGATGGGATGGTGTCAGAGGGAATTAAATCTCACTCTGCCCTTATATTCGCGTCTACTTCACAATTTTAATGCTAGTACTTGTTGCACCTGATGATCACATGGGTTAATTAATTTCTCGCGACAACTATATGAAGTATCTTCCCTCTCATCAATGGTGGATATTTGTCCACACTCCTCCATACGTTGAATGAATACCTTTAGGGTTTATGGATTTTCATTTGCATTTTCATTTGTCTATGTTTTGTCATTGAGAGCTCTCTGCGCAGATGTATACCTCTTCAGAGGTCTGTGCATGACTTACTGAGAGTAGAATGAGGGTATTCTTATTATTCTATTGTTTTTTATATCCGCATCTCGTATGACCTCCACGGATGGCAACATTCTCTCTTTTCATCACCTTCTAGCATTCATAAATGACTATTACAGGTGATAAACCTTCATTTCTTTATTCATGGTATAAATTTTACGCATTCCTTTTATTTATATGTATATACATTCACTGAGTTCAGCTCTGTAAAATACATATTGTTAATTTTGTTGACATGAGGTATCATAACCCTTTAAAACTCTCCTTCCTTCCTTCTGGTAATACTGATGACCAAAGAAATGAGGTAAGGTATTATTCCCTCCTACCCTTCCAGAATGTTATTAGTTTTTACGTTGAGAACGTTAACCCTCAAAATTTACTACTGAAATTTTGATTTTCTGGAATGATGCTTGTTGTATAATTTCCCCAATTCGTAATAGGGTTTAATAATTTGTAACCTTTCTAATTTCATCTTTTGGTTAATGAAATTGAATTCGATTCATAGCTTTTCACTTTTGGATTTCTTTATTTCAAATTGGGGTTTTTCCCAAGTTTGTATGATTTTGGTTTTATCATCGAATTACTTTTTCGGCTTTGATGCCATGAGTTTATTAAACAATGTCTCCAACATTTTGATTGCTTTTCATTTTGTTATTAAAACGACTGGTTATAATTTAAGTCGTTGTGCGTGATAATTGTATCTCTGAGGTAAGATTATTTTTATTATCAAAATGTATCATTTCTCATGAGTACGAGTTTAGGTTTTCAATGATAATTTGGTTACAATTTTCATCCAAGCCCACGCACTCTGACTTGCTTCGACGTATATCCTACACTTCAGTCTTGAAACTGGTAACACACGTAAACTATTCTAATCATTATCTTATTCTCGACTATGTTTTTCATCATAATAATTTAGAATAGTTTCTAAAATTCACATCATATTTCACTTACCTTAGTTAATGTGTAAATAATTTAAGTGTTGGTCATACTTATTAGTTCGAATCTCTATGAATGATTTTATCCATTTTGGTTAACGAATTTTCCATTTGTTTTGAAATTTAGGATATTATGATAATTGTTTATTTGGTTCATGTATAATATTCCTTTTGCAACCTACTGGTATTTATGCTCTTCCGTAATTTCTATTTTAGTTCCTCATAGCAGAGAAATTGTCATCATTACTTATTGTTTATACATGAACAACATATATAGATATGTGTTCTCTGATATTTACATTTAATTCATATTATTTTTGACTATATGAATATAGTCTCACTTCTGAATGGAATTTTCCTCAATTTTCATTTCAGAAGTTATTTAGTTTATAATACTCTGTATTGTTCAAATTTAACTTAATTTTTTTAATTTTGTTTATACTTCAGATGACTATTTAAATATCATATTACTCTGTACAATTAGAGTAATTAAAATTACTACAAATTTTATTTTCCAGAAGTTAGTTGGGAATTTATTTGATACAATTCTTCTTTCTAAATCAAATATGGAATTCTCTTTTCCAGATTCTCATGGTCTTCGCCACTATGAATAATATTTAACCTTTTCCATATTCCTCTTCCCTCAGGTCGGTATCTAATTTTCCTTGTTTTTCGTTAAATTATAATATTGTAATTTATTCTTCTCCTTTTAATCTTCTTGTACTTACAATTATAATTGTGATATGTACAGGAAGAACGTCCACTCTGACGATATTTATAGAGGTATTATTTTTATTATTATTACATGTACTAATCATATGTTTTTCCTGTTTTTTTTTGTGAGTTTATATTTTTTTTCTAACACTGTTCTTTATGATTCATTGCAGGTTTTTTGTATTCCATTGACTCTCCAATGGGTAAAAATGAGAAGTTGGGTTACACTTTTGTGAGAATTGGGGGTGGAAAAAAAATCTCTCAATAATTCGGCCGAATTATTGGAGAGTTTGGCTGAAATTTTGAAATTAGTTCGGCCGAACTCCTTCTGTTGTTTACATTGACGGCGTGCGAAAACATATTTTTGGCCGGAGATGGGAAAACCGGCAACCAAAGTTCGGTCAAACTTGTTCTTATAAATATATCGACCCGCAAACCTTAACAAATTTCTTATGCACATGTGTCTCACATCTTTGTCTCGCGTCCGTGAGGTGTTGCTTTGTTGTGGTGTTGCTCTGTTGTGAGGTGTTGCTCTGTTGCTCTTTGATGAGGTGTTGCTTCTGTGAGGTGTTGCTTTGTTGCGCCATGATGACTAGGTGAGGTGTTTCTCTGTTTTTTTTTTCTCGTGTCTGTAAAGTGTTGCTCTATTGCGGTGTTGCTCTGTTGCTCTATGACAAGGTGGGGTGTTGCAGTTGCGCCGTGACGACGAGGTGAGGTGTTGCTCTATTTTTTTTGTTGGTTTTTTTTGTTTGATTTTAATTTAATTATTTTTGTTCGCAAGGAATTTGGTCTGTGTCCTCCATGATGTCTTTATAGATCTCCTGACTTCGTCCTCGTTGCAGCTTCGTCTGCAAATTTCTGTGAATTTCCAGGTATGAAATCCTCTGTCATTGAAATCATCTATTAAACATTAAATGGTTAAACATTTAACCAGAAATCATATTTATAATAGACATAACCACAAACCAATATTTTGACTTGATAGCTATCCCTATCAAGCCGGAGAGGGCTCTCTCCAAAAGGGTCACAACCAGGAGGGTTGGAGAAATTATGGTTTTAGGATATATAATAAGTGCAAGGGGTTGTTTTTATTTGGTTTTGGTTGGGAAAATCAGTGGATAATGGAATTAGGTCAAGGAGAGGCTAGGTCAGGGCAATAGATTTATGGTTGTAGGGATGAAAGTGGCAAGGTAGGTACAATGCCAATCAATTGAAGATAATGGTTATGGAATGGTTTAGAAAATGTAAGGAGACTGAGGGAAGCATAAGAGATGTATTTCTCTCAGTCAGAAGATATGAAACAAAATATGATCAGTTACCCAAAACAGAGCATGGCTAGCATGTATTCTGAATTTCACACTTATAAAATATCATAATCATAGACATGAAAAGGAAATTAACAATACATTCACACATATGTCACTAAAGAAGAAACAATGAAAGACATTCAATACCACAGGTATCCCATAAATGTAGTCGCAACTCCTCTTGTATTAATGGCCAAAACTGAATACAAAGTCTCCTTGATCAAGTAGCAAAATGAAATTGATTCCAACCTCCAACTCCTGTGAAGAACTGAGCTAAATAGACATGAAAACCACCTCCACTCATCCTCAAGGGTAGAATCCATGAGGTGAGGGAGATATTACACAAAAATATGAACTGATAGCTGGAGTATAGGATGAGAAAAGTGACTCATTCCTATCTCAAGTGAACTGATTCATTACACCTCATATGCTTGACCTACCTAATGTATTTTCCCTAGTAAATAGTAATAACATGATAATTACATTCATATTGATCATTGACATAGGTAAACACCTCATTTCCCAATGTAAAAGTCAAACTGGAGTGAAACTCAAAAAATTGTTGAAGATTGTAAAAAACACAATTTGCTTGTAAAACACGCAACGTCCAGGCAGAAAAAATGACCTTTGTTCAAGGCTGAATTTGAGTGCCTTCCCGGTATCCAAATATGCTCCATGATGGCTCGTTGGAAATCCCTTTGAGTCTTCTTTCCAGAAATACCTCCAGTTTTCAAAATGGTGATCATTTTCCCTATCAAAAACCTCTTCTCCCAATACTAGTAAACACACAGCGACCAGGCAGATTTTGAGGTAGAAACATGAAATGTTGATGGTTTTTTTACCTTTTGATGGACCAGTTCTGCTCCAAAAACTCTGAAACTTCATAGGGTGGATGTTCTCATCAATAAAAACCTGCTGGTGGTGGCCATTTTCATTTTTATGCTCCAAAAAAGAGCGTAGTGTCCAAGGCGCTACGCATTTAGCAAATTTTCTATGTGCAAAATATTTTCAAAAACACATAAATGAAAAAAATGCTAAGTGTGCCAATTTTTTTTCAAAATTGTGAGGGTACTTGTTCATCAAGTGTTTGAGGCATGGAGTGACACCTCATCAAGTATGTCTAACTTCTCTTTCTCTCCTTGCTTGGTCAAATATTCAATTTTATCATTGGCTCTTTTGAGCTTGCCCAATGCAATTCTCTCCTTCTGTGCATGAAGTTTGACCCTTGTCCTAAAAAATTCACTATCCTTGTTTTCCTTCTCTAGCAACTTTTCCAAATTTAGATTGGCTCTTTGAAGCCAAGGTTCCCTGTTCTTGCTAATTTGTAGGGAAAGCTGTTCATTTAGTGTAAGTTGGTCTGCTATGTCAGATTCCCTTTGTCTCTCTAGGGCTAGAGCTATTTTCAACCCTCTAGTCCTAGCTCTCTATCTTTGAGGTTGATCCTCATCATCATCAATTTCACCAAATTTTTCCAATGTTTCCTCAAGCAAGGCTTTAGCCTTCTATGCCTCTCTTTGTGCTTTGATGCATTTCACCTCATAGATGGCATGCTTGACCTTCAGTTGTTGATTTTCTTGCTCAAGGAAGTCAATCACATACTTGGCCCTCTCAAGGTTATTTTGGAGCTCATTAATCTCAATATATTTACCTTTAATTGGTTCATTGGTAATTTTTCCTTTATCCTCCTCACCTAGGTCAGTCAACTAAAATTCTTTCTTTGTCTCATGGTTGCCCTCCTTATCATGAAAGACTGGCTCCACCATCTGTTCCTTACATTTATCTACCTATTGTGTTGATGAAGAAGGCATGGCCCCTTTCACTCCAAGTGAAGCAAACACATGCCTATAGCCTCTCTGGTAAGTTTTGGGAAATGGCACAACCTCAGTCAAATTAACCCATTTTGCCTCAATGTTTTCATCACTGCTTGATGACTCAGAGTCATGATGTGATGATGACGTAGGGTTATAAAAAGGTGAAGAAGAAGGCTCAATATGAGGTGAATGGAGTTGACCTAGTAATGATGTAAGAACAATAGGTTGAGATGGAGGGATAGATGAGGGAGGATGAGACGATGAAGGTGCATTATGGCCATGCTGACTAGGTGAATTTTCTCCTTTGCTGAAGATTGCTTAAGGATGAATGAAAAAAATTAGATTTGTCTTGAGGTTTTGAGGGTTTTTATAGTCTAGTGGATTTGATTTATAATTTGAATAACCCACTTTCCTTATGTTCACTTTTCTCTTTTCAAACTTTGACATTGATACTCTTTGACTTTTCTGACTTTTTATTTTGCAGGTTGATCAATTGATGGAGTTTGACTTTCTTTGCTTCAATTGGGAAAAAGTGCTTGAGTTGGAAGCTTAGGGAATGAATTATTACATAATAAGAGCATAAAATTACATTTGAAAATAAAAAATAAATTACATTTTTCATTTTATATCAAAATGACATTTTGATATTAAAATCATAGAAATCAAAATTACAACTCGAAAAATATAATAGTTACATAGTGATGATCTTTTGTAGAGGAAGATGAAATGTCTTTGAGTCACTCTCATATGTTATATGACTTTATTTGGATTGAGTAATGCATTTTGGACCTTGAAAGACAAAACCCTATTGACGTAATGAGACTTTAAGACCTGGTCTCCATGACTGACTTTAACTGAGACAAGACGCGGTGAAATGAGCATTTTCATAGGTGATACTATGCTCAAGAAGACATGGGAGTGAGTCAGAAAATATGGTTCTCTGAAGGAGAGTGAAGTTTTATTGAGGAAAGCTACCATCAGTGAAAGAATTTTTAGCTTGACCTAATCGAATGATATAAAAATTTCATAATGAGACACCTAAAATGAGAAATGAAGGAATGATATTGATCATTGATGGTAGACTGCATATTCTGACTCTAACACCACCCATTTGAATAGAAATCATTTGACTACTCAATACATATTACCCCATGGTTAGCTTGATATTATGGCATTTTCTAGAGAAATTTATAGTTCCTCCATTTTCAACCATCAATTGACACTCTAATGCTTGATATATGAAGCAATTGAATTCCTTGGCTATCTTACAATGAATAAAATTATGGGTACTACCCGAATCAATCAACACTATTAACTTTTTATTCTTGATATGTTCCTCTATCCTGAGAGTTTGAGGAGTGGTAATTCCTTCCAATGCATACAAAATATTTTCATATTCATTTATTCTCTCTAGGATTGGTTCCTGGTGTATATCCCTTTCTTTTTAATTTTCTTGTTCCTTTTCTTCCTCCTATTCATAATGTTTGTAAAATAATTTCTTCTCAACACACTTATGACCTTTAGTATATTTTCTATCACAAATATAATCCCTTTTTCTCTTTTTTCTTCCAACTATTGTGGTTTCAACCTTGTAGGTTGTGGAAGGCTAGGAGTAGAAACACTTCCATCTTTATAGTTGTGAGTGGTAGGCTTCCTTGTCACCATAATTTTTCTTTCAATTTTTCTTGCCAACCTGAATTCCTTCTCCAATGAATCATCATCCCAAAGGCGAACCTCGTGTTGGATGTTATCCTTTAAATTCCCTATGAAGAGATCAATCCTATGCTCCTATGGAATGTAATTTACCCTTATATTCAATTTTTGGAAGTCCTCAATGTGCTCCACCATTGAACCCTTTTGTTTGTTATTTATCAATTGGCTAAAGAAGGTGTTTCCCTTTGTATCCTCATAATGTGCTATCATTTCCTCCATAAAAATTGACCAAGTGAAAATTTGTTTGCGAGAGCAAAGCCATCGATGCCATACAAATTTATTGGCTTATAAATATAAAGATTCAATACGTACCATTTGTTTGGTTTGCATATTATGGAGATCAAAATATTTCTCCATCTGTAGTATCCATGTTACGGGATCCTTGCCATCAAGCTTCCTCATATTGATCTTTGGAATATGGTGGGTCTTTGTTGGGCACAACCTAACTTGGAATATTTTTTGTTCAGTATTCGCATTTTGAGGAGCGGAGTGTGAAGTAAACCACGTAGCGGAGTAACTTTGGACATACCTTGCAGTATCATAGCGGCTTGGGGTGGGTTGAAGCCCTTCTTTTTGTAATGGTTATCAGGTTAGATTTGCTTGTTTTTTTGAGCCCATGGTATGTGGACCATGGTTTTGAAATGATGTAATTCTATATAAAGAGATGTAATGTTATGTTAGAGTTGTATATTGATGCTATGATACATGGTTAAGGGATACTTTTGTATCTGTATTTTGTAGTTAAGGGAAGGCTCTGCAGCTGAGTGCAAAAAGAACTTGGAAGAGTCTACAAATTAGTGCGCAAACCACCTGTAGCTGTGTGCGCAAGTCAGGGAGATGAAAGTACAAAAAATATCCATCTTAAAAAAGAAATAAGAAAGTTTTAGGAAGATATTATGTATCTTTATGCATTTTTATATTTGTTTAATACTTGTTGATGTGAAGTATTTGTTACATTTATATGTTATATTAGTGCAATTTATGTTGTTATATGAAGTATTTCTGATGAAAAAATTATGGTGAAGTAGTTTATACAGTGTAGTAATTAAATTTATCTTAGAAGATAAGTAAAACAAGGTAGAAAGAAGGCCACATCATGCAGTCATTCAAGGTTGTATAAACCTATTTATGCAACCACCCATAGTCACCTCATGTGAGATTGTGATATGCTTGCAAGTTGTTGCTGAAAGAGTTGGTGATCAAGGGTTTTGTTGGTGTGAAGTATAAGTTGAACCTGGGTCAAGCCCCATCGAACCAACAAATGGTTTCATTTCCAAGACAACGATATTTTTAGGGATATGTGGACGTGGCACCCATCGAAGAAGGAAATTCAAGATTAGATAGTTTAGAAGGAGAGATAATTTCCAAATCAAGAGAACATAAATCCCCATCTGACATCTGAAGTGTGGTTTCAAAGTTATCCTTTCACATAGTAGTATGAAATTTTCTTGGGATCATTCCCTGGTGAGTTGTATGAGTGGGTGTCGAGGTTGACTGAAAGGAATGATTTCTTTAAGAATTACGAGCCTACAACGTGGACTCCTTAGTTGATACAACAACTCAAGAGCACTAACAATAAGATCTCAAGGGTTGTTGACTCTTGGATTGATAAAATATTCGATGGATTCATTACTGAGGTCATTATAGACTCGATTGTGTCCTACAGTGAAACGAAACAAATATTCTTCAAAGGACTATGAGGTAAGTATCTAAATTATTTGAAATTGTAGAAATTTGAATAACTGATATATTATTCACCGATATTCTCCTGATCACACACTATTTTAGCTTCATGCATAATACAGAATCTCTTCTACCATTGATCATCACATGCGGAAATAAAATCAATTGCATGCATACATTAAAACCAAAAACAATCACACATATGAACACATTATTTAATGGGAAAGCTTAAAGCTAAAAACCCCAACTATCTGTATATTATATGTCATGGATATCATGTAACAATCATAGTACAAAAGCTCCTCACAAGCTCTCATGCACACCCTCAATTGCTACACACTATCAAGCTAGATCTAGCAAAACTCATGCTCCAACCTTTTGCCACTTGATAGCCAGCCTCTATTGCATTTTCAAAGCTATGGGATGGCTTCATTAAATAGATAACCACCTGGCCTGAACTGCGCAATCCTCATGGGCTTACTCCACCTATTTGTGTGTTGCAAATAGCAACTGTATAGTCACAATTGATAGTTAACCTGCCCTTTCACCTATTCCTGCACTGGTCTCCACTGAAACTGTCCATGCACTGAAGTTAACTGATGTATTCTTTAGTTGATTAATGAGTATATAATTAGTGAATTAATTAATAATTAATTCACACCACTCTCACTAATTGTATCAATTAGTTTAACTGAATACAAATAGCTCAACTATGTTTAGATTAGTTAAACTGAACACAACTCCATTAACTCCTCAATCAAGTCCACCAAACTCTGTCACATGAGTTCTAACTGAAGTCCTTCATGCAATAGCTCCACTAAACCCTAGGAATTGCGTAATTCCTT
Organism: Pinus albicaulis; assembly: GCA_034641835.2. NCBI lineage: Eukaryota > Viridiplantae > Streptophyta > Pinopsida > Pinales > Pinaceae > Pinus > Pinus albicaulis. The sequence goes on along the minus strand of CM076583.1, from coordinate 280,563,785 downwards.
CTGTCAGCTGCATGTGCCACTTCTAGGCATCAAATTGAAGTGCTCCAAGACAATAAGATAATGTTTAGAGTCTAAATATTATTAAGAGCTAATAATATTTGACATCCCTATGTTTAGACTGGCAATCTAAAAATAGATTCCGCCCAATATGTCTAAAAATAGAAGTCCATCTATTTTTCCAACTTGACCAACCCTCCACAAATAGCATCCTGCAACTCATAGAATCATGATCCACATGTCTAAAAATAGACATAGTCTAAAAATAGACTTTGCGCCAAAAATAGCCTGCGGGCCCACTTAGTGAAGGCGACTCCTTTCCACTAAGCTCATCATCTTATTGCAATCTCAATAGAAATTGTTGATTAAGATGCTTTTGTGATAAAAGAGAGTCTGACGGATTTAGTTAGATTGTTAGTTTACTTATGTTTGGAGGAAGAAATAAATATGAGTTGAAGACTAGAGCAACGCAAAGTGGAAAAGGGTATAGAGTAGATACATAAACCTTTATAGAAATTAGGTATACTCCTCTCTTTAGTTAATATGATAGTGAAAAAGGTGAAAGCTTCACTAAGGAACCCCAGGTAACTCCGCAATATTCCCCCTTCCAATAGTCTAGCCCTAATCCCCCTAACCCCCTACCCCACCTACTCCCCCTCCCCCTTCCCCTCCCACCCCCCCCCCTCCCATTCTCCTCTCCATCCAAAAAGAAGAATGGTTGATGACATTAAGCTACATTTCTTTAGAAGACTTAGATCAGAGGATCCATAGCAATTTTGGTTTTTAGTCGAAGCAATATGGAAAGCAAAGCATATTTATGACAAAGATATAAAGAAGGCGCAACTCATTATGATGTTGTGAGAAAGAGCGTTGAAATGGTATATGAAGTATTTGAATAATCAGGCTTCCTCATTGGTTGATATTAAGGTAACGTTGGTATCAGAATTTTAAAAGTTGAAGTCAGAGTCGTAATGCATCACTAAGCTAAAGGAGATCAAAGAGAACACTAATGATTCTATTTGGGAGTTGGATCAAAGATTCAAGGTGTTTCTGGGATAGGTGATCTTCAACATACCCCCAGAGCAACATAAAGAATGGTTTATAGCTACCCTACTACCACATATCAGATTACCCTTGACACAAAAGAAGATAGCAACTCAAGCCAAGGCTCTAGAAATTGAAATGAAGTTGGAAGCTTCACTGATAGGAGACACTAATGCAAGTGTGCAGCAGGTTCAAAGTCAACTAGAAAACTTGAACTCGTGCCTATAGAATCGGGGGTGGTGTACAAAGGGAAAGGCACACACAGTGTTTTCATAGAATATTTGGCTAGTGGAGAACCTAATCCATTGAATACAAGATCAAGCCTGTGGTGTAAGATATGCAGAACTAGAGGCCAACATTGCCCAGAATATTGTTATTTATTGCATAAATATGTTCAGACCCCAAGGAATCTCTTTTGTAAGTTCTGTAAGTCAATAGGAAATGATGAGAGTAACTTTTTAAGTTATGAATTGATGATAGAGCACAATGTTGATGCTTACATAATGCAATAATAAGAGTGCACGCATGAGGACAATGGACAACGCGGTTATCAAGGTCGATGAGGCTTCAAGGAAGAGGTCGAGGAAGTGGAGCTAGTCGAGGATGAGGCCATATTATTTTCAACAACTATAGCCATGCATGTCATTATTCAAGAGATTTCTAGAATCCTAATACGACATGTAAGTACTGCTAATATTTCTATCATGTAATTGAACACTATATTTTACTTATAGAAAATATGCAAGAGAAAAGGAACCAACAACCCACGCAAAACATCCAAATGATGATTGTTGAAGTAATGACCAATGATCCTCATGTTAATTTTTTCAATAGAAGTGGAGATTCCACTGGAAGTGATAAAGTAGATGAGAAGAAAAAAATTGTACATTTGGGAGCATGGGTTAGAAAGAATCATGAGAAAGTTCCTAATTTTGATGTTCAGAAAGAAAAGAAAATCCTTATGGAAGTGAAGTGAAGCTTTATGGATGCAGAAGCTTTGACTTCTATTGCACAACTAGGGCCTAGTAACTGCGACATGTCATTAGTTCTAACACAGAGTCATTAGTTCTAACACAGAATCAAGAAGTGATGTAGGATCAAGCTTTGACACAAAATTCAGCAGATCAAGTAGGTAATTTGAGATATTTTCTACAGAAATGTATGAAGTTGTTAAGAGATAAAAAGGATGTAGAATGGCTTCAGGGATTGATAAATTCCTACACATCAAACAAAGCGTTGAGGAGTGAGATGCACATAGTTAATAATGTACATCAACATAAGAGAATCGGTAAAGAAATGAGACTTAGTGAGCATATAGGAGAATATGAAATGGACCAAGTTATTATGGATTTGGGATTGGATGCTAATGTTTTGGAAAAAAAGACATTGGAAATAATGGGTAAGCCAAAGCTACAATGGTCAAATATTTGGTTAAGATTGGAAAATCAGTAAAAGATATTTCCAATGGGAAGACTATAAAGTGTCATAGTCGACATTAAAGGAGTTCACACAATCGTTGATTTTGAAGTAATAGAATTTTTTTGACGACACTAATACTTATCCTTCTTTACTTGGAATTGATTTTGAAATTGGAAATATGGCCATCATCAACCTCAAAAAAGAGGCAAATGATATTTGAAGGAAACAATGTGAGGGTCATTGTTCCTTTAGATCCATCAAAAGGAGTAAGATATACACATCCATTGAGAGAAGAATACAACACAGTGGAAAAAGATAACATTTATCAGCTGACAACTAAGGAAGTGGATTATATTAATCCCACTACAAATGGAAAGTTGAGTTGCGACTGTGATAGCACCTGCAAATCAGATTCATAAGAAGAATTAGAGAATTTTAAGAATAGACTACATGAATTATCCACAAAGCGTTGTGCAAGAATAGCCAAATTAGTTTTTTGTATGACATCTGAGGTATGTAACTTGCCTTATTATGATGGCTGCTGAGGGTTTTCTTTCTCAGGCCTGTGGTAGACCCTGTTCAGTGGGAGATCTGCAGGATCGATTCTTGCAGTGAAAGAAGATGACGAGCAGTGGAAAGATAGAGATCGAGAAATTTAATGGTCAGAGTTTTGAGTTGTGGAAGATCAAGATGGAGAAACTGTTGGTGGATAAAGATCAATGGATCGTGATAGATCCAAGTACTAAACCAACAACAATGTCAGATGAAGACTAGGCAAAGTTGGATCAGAAGGCAAAGAGCATAATACGGTTGTGTATCTCAAATTTGGTATTGTTGAATGTATCTGGGAAAGCTATGACGAAGAATTTTTGGGTCACGTTAGGGACTTTGTACCAATCTAAGTCTCTGGTGAATTAATTATTCCTATAGAAAAAGTTGTATAGTTTGAGGATAAAGGACGGAGACTCGGTGACAGAGAATCTGAATGCCTTCAATACTGTGGTAAGTCAGTTGTCATTGGTTGATATTAAAATCTCAGATGAAGATAAGTGCATCAGTTTTTTTTATTCTCTACCAGATTCGTGGGACAGTCTAGTTATTGCAATAGGTAGCAAATACAACTACCTTGAATTTTGATGAAATTTTCTCAGCCTTATTGTCGAAGGAAATGATATATAGAAATATGGAGGGTCAGAATGGAGATGCGTTATATGTACGAGGAAGGTCCCAAAACAGAAAAATAATAATAATAATAATAAAAAATTATATATATATATATATATATATATATATATATATATATATATATAAGTTTTCAAGTGGGAGATCTAAATCTAGAGGGATATCTAAATCTCCAGGAAAACCTATAGAGGTGTGTTGGAAATGTGGAAATGAAGTGAAATTCAAAAAGGACTGCAGATCTAAAGCTCCTGAGAAAGGAAAGGGATCCAATGATGCTCCTTCTGTAGAGGAAAAATCCACCTCAGATGAAGGTGTGGATGTGTATTTGGCTTCTTCTTCAAATACACATGTAGATCATGAGGCATGATTGATGGACTCAGGTGCATCCTTTCGCTTCACTCCCCATAGGGTGTGGTTCTGCGAGTATGAGAATTATGATGTTGGTGATGTATTCTTAGGGGATGATAGGAAGGCCATAATTTTTAGGCATGGAAAAGTAAAGCTGAAGCTCCAAGGTGGAAGAATTAGAACACTTCCCCGTGTTTCGCATATTCTTGCATTGGCCAGAAATCTAGTTTTTGTAAGAAATATAGATGATGTAGGTGTAAAAATAGTGTTTGATAAAGATAACTGCAAGATGGTTCTCGGAGCACTGGTATTAATGCAGGGAGTTTGGATTAGAAATTTGTACAAGCTTCAGGGTAGCACTGTTATTGGTGGGTGCAACAGTTTTGTGGTTCCTGAAAGTGGAGTGGAAAGCCTAGCGGCCTTTGGAGAAAAGACCATGCTATGGCATCAAAGGCTTCGACATATTGGAGAGAAGGGCCTTCGGATACTGAAAGGTAATGGTATGGTAGAAGGTATGTCTAATTTATCTCTGGATTTCGATTTCTATGAAGATTGTGTATATGGGAAGCAGAATCAGGTGAGTTTTCCTTCTAGTGCAAAGATGATGAACAAGATATTATAGCTTCTACACAGTGATGTGTTTGGGCCTATGTCGGTTCCATCACTCGGAAAGTTTATGTACTATTTTTTATTCATATATGACATCTCAAGGAATACATGGATATATTTCTTGAGGAGGAAATTTGAAGTCTTTGACAGATTTAAAGAATTTAAGGCTCTGGTGGAAAACCAGACAGAGAAGAAAATAAATGTGTCGAGGACAGATAATGGTGGAGCGTTCTGCAAGAAGTAATTTGAAGATTTTTATAAGAAGTGTGGTATATCATGGTAGAATATTACTCCATACACACCTTAGAAAAAACTTAGTTTCAAAAAGAATGAACAGGACTCTGATGGAAAAGGCAAGAATCATGCTTAGTGGTACCGGGTTAGGACAAGAATTATGGGCAGAGGTAGTGGAGACTGGATGTTACCTGGTTAACATATCACCTTCATTAGCATTGGAGGATAAGATTCCACATGAGGTATGTACTAATACAAAAACCTCTCTTTCACATATAAGGGTATTTGGATGTCATGCATATGTACTTGTTCCAAAGGAGAAATGGACCAACTTGGATAATAAATCTGAAATTTGCATCTTTATTTGGTATAAGGATGGTTTAAAATGTTACAAGCTTTGGAACCTAGGAACAAGGAACTTTGTGTATAGCCGAGATGTGGTGTTTAGAGAGGTGAAATGTGTTGTTAAAAATGAATTCCTACCAAAGGAACCTAAGAAGATAGAGTTTGAGCTAAAGGAGGATGAACCAAAATCTACAACAAAACTAGATTCAGAAGAGGAAGAGCCACAAACTCCAGCTGCGAGAAGATTAGTTCGGGAAATAAGGTAGCTAGAACGATATAGTCCATCTGCTTTCTGTTCAAAATTTTCTTTAAATATCACTAATGATGATCCCAGAACTGTCAGGGAAGTATTGCATTCAGAGGATGGAACTCTGGAAGGAGTTCATGGTTGATGAAATGGCATCCTTGCACAAAAATGAGGCATGGGATCTGTTGGAGTTGTCGGCTGGAAGGAAGCCCAACAAGATCAAATGGGTGTTTAAGAAGAAGATGAATGTAGAAGGAAAGGTGGAGAAATACAAAGCTCATTTGGTAGAAAAAATGTTATTCCCAGGTGTCAGGAAATGATTTTGGTGATATTTTTTCTCTTGTTGCCAAGGTTACTTCTATTAGATTACTTTTATCTGTTGTTGTTGCAATTGATTTTGAGGTAGAATAGATGGATGTGAAGACAACATTTCTTCATGGGGATCTGGAAGAGGAGATCTACATGAAGCAACCTAAAGGCTTTACGGTGAAGGGTAAGAAAGAACTGGAATGTAGGTTAAAAAAATCTCGGTATGGGCTAAAAAGGTCACTAAGGATGTGGTATCAAAAATTTGATACCTATATATGGGGACTTGACTTCACTACAATAAAAGAGGATCACTATGTGTATTTTAAATTACTTGGTGACCGTGTTATTTATTTGGTATTGTATGTGGATAATATGTTATTGATTAGAAATGACAAAGAAATTATCTAAGGTTTGAAAACCCAATTATTCTCCAAATTCGACATGAAGGATCTTAGTGCTGCAAACTATATTTTGGGCATGGAAATTAAGAGAGATTGAGAAAAGAGGAAGCTTTGGTTAAACCAGAGCAAGTATGTCGAGACAATATTGCATAGGTTCAATATGCAGGATAGTAAACCGGTAAAGGTTCCTATTCATATAGGTGTAAATCTATCTATTGAACAATGTCCCAAGACACAAGAGGAAGAGGGGGATATGTCATGTCTTCCATATGAAAGTGCAATGGGTAGCCTGATGTATGCAATGGTATGTAGTAGACCATACATTTCACATCCAGTGGGAGTATTGAGCAGGTTTATGTCAAAACCAGGGAAGGATCATTGGAAAATAGTGAAGTGGGTTTCCAGATATTTGTGTGGCACGATTGATTATGGTTTGTGCTACAAGGGAAGACCAGGATTGGACAGAGTTTTGGACATATGTGGTTGTTTTGATGCAGACTGGGCTAGAGATCTGGACCAAAGAATATCTACAAGTGGGTATGTGTTTAGCCTATTTGGAGGTGAAGTTAGTTGGATGAGTAAAAGATATTCTGTAGTGGCTCTTTCAACTACAGAGGCAGAATACATGACAGCCACTCATGCAAGCAAGGAATCAGTTTGGTTGCAGAGATTGTGTTCAAGTATGGGGTTGGTGCAGTGAGCTATAAGGATAGACTGTGATAGCCAAAGTGCAATTTTCTTGGCTAAGAACCCTACTTATCATTCAAAGACAAAGCACATTGATGTTCAATATCACTTTGTGAGAGATATGGTTAAGGATAAAAATGTGTTGCTAGTGAAGGTGGACACGTCGAAGAATGTTGCAGATGCATTGAAGAAGTATGTGAGCACTCTAAATTTCTCTTGGTGTATAGAAACAATGGGTATTGTAGGTCTAGACTAATGACTAAGCTCTCCTGTGGCCCCCCTGCGGAAAGAAAAGAACAAGTGGGAGAATGTTGGGTATGTGTTATTTTATTTCCACGACTAGTTACACGTGTGGTTTTTCACATGGTTTTGGGGCATGATGGTTTTCGACCCCTGGTATTTTGTAGATCCGGTCAAGGGAGCTAAAGTTATGTTCTAATCCAAGGTTAATGGATTGGGGTTTATGAATTCTTTAGCCTGTATATATATGTGTTGTAACATTAAATGGAATATAATGAAAAATCAAGCTAGTAGTCCTGATTTGAGATCCACGGGAAAAATCTCTGTGTATATATGTTTTATTCTCTCGCTATTGTTTATTTTTTGTATTTAAGAATTCGTTTGCAGATAATTTCGTACAGGGTTAAAACCTACAATCAGAAGAAGAGCCTTAGTTGTCATATACCTACTGCATGAATATCAAGAGTTGTTTCCCACTAAATTTTCGGATATGAAGGGGATATTAAGAGATTTTGGAGTCACGAAGATTCCCCTGAAGCCTGATGTGAAGCCAATAAAGTAGAAATATTATAGCTTGAACCCAAAATATAAGGAGAAAGTGAAGTTGGAACTAGATAATATGATAGAAATAGGGATTATTGAACATATTGAAGAGTCAGAATGGGTAAGTCTTATGGTGGTGCAGAAAAATAAAACAAAAGAGAAATCAGGATATGTGTGGACCTTAGAAAATTGAATAATGAATGCTTACATGATCGTTTTCCCACCCCATGCATAGATGAAGTACTGGGAAATGTAGGAGCTCAAGAAGCCTATTCATTTATAGATGGATTTTCAGGATATCATCAAATTAGGATTGCACTTGAAGACTGACATAAGACCACCTTTGCTATAGAATGGGGCTCATATTAGTATACAGTTATGCCTTTTGGATTGAAGAATGGCCCTGCTTTATTTTCTAGAGTGGTGGCCGCAACTTTCAAGGAGTATATTCACAAATTTTTGGAGGTATAATTTGATAACTATATAGTATTTGTGTTATTAAGAAAACATGTTGGGAGCTTGAGGCTTATGCTCGACACTTGTAGACAACATCAATTTTCTTTGAATATGAAGAAGTGAATATTCTTTGTAGCTTTTTGTATATCGTTGGGAAATGTTGTTTGCAAGAAAGGATTAATGGTGTACCTTATGAAGATTGTTGTCATTGTGAATTTGGATCCACCTAAGATTGTTAGACAGTTGCACACTACATTGGAATATACAGGATATTACAGAAAGTTCATCAAAGGGTATGTACAGATTAGCGGCACCAATGAAGAAATTTCTGAAGAAATATGTGACTTTTAAATGGTATGAATAATTCCATAAGAGCCTTGAAATACTAAAAGAGAATATGGTAATTGCACCTATTCGAGTATTCCTTGATTAGAGTAAGGAATTCCACGTCCATTTTGATGCTTCTTGCAAAGATTTAGGAGTGATATTGGCACAACTTGTGAAGGATAAATTGACCATCTTATAGTGTTTGCAAGTAGGAAGTTGTCTACATATGACAAGAATTACACTACCACAGAAAGAGAAGGTCTAGCTATTGTGTATGCTCTGCAGAATTTTAGGCATTATTTCTTGGCATCATGTTTTAATATTTTTACAAACCACTCTATGTAGAAATTTGCTGAATAATGATCAATTATCCACCAAGACTATCCTGATCACATATAATTTGAATTTATATGCAACACATAATCTCTTCCACTCAGATCATCAAACATGCGGAAATAAAATCAAGCGATAACACATCAATTCATCATACACATTAACACAATATGTATGGGGAAAGCTTATAGCTGAAAACCCCGCAACTATTGTGTATATTATAATGGAGAAATCATGTAACAAACTCAGTACAATACTCCTCACAAGTACTCAGTACTATCTCCTGAAGTTACACACAAACTAGCTCAGTTTTGAACAGGTTACTGGTTCAAAACTCACCGCCAATTGCCTTGCCTCTATTGCGTAATCCAGGCCTGTCTATATAGAGATCCAAGGTTCGAATCTCCTTGGCTTGACAGCGCAATCATCATGGGAAATTCCTCCAAGTGTGGTGCAAATCTCATGCACAACTGATGTCGCCACCGATAGCTAACTCCACCCTTTCATCTACCTCTTTCACTGGTCTCCACTGAACTGTCCATGCACTGTAGTGAACTGATGTGTTCTTGAGTTGAATAATGAGTTACTAATTAATGAATTAAATAATATTTAATTCACTCCACTCATAACTAATCGATTAGCTAGTTAAACTAATCTCAACTAGTTCAACTAAAATAAACAGAACACAACTCCACTAGCTGTCTCATTAACTCCACCAAACTTCTGCCACTGAAGTCCTAACTGAAGTCAACCATGCATGATGCCATCAAAACCTTGGGAATAGCGTAATTCCTCTGTCAGATGCATGAGCCACTTCCAAGGCTCGAACTGAAGTGCTCCAAGAGAGTAAACTGAAGTTTATAGTCCAAATATTATTAAGGGTAAATAATACTTGACTTCCCTATTTTAAGGAGAGGCAGTCTAAAAATAGACTTCGACCTATAGGTCCAAAAAATAGAGGTCCATCTATTTTTACCAACATGACCAATACTCCAAGAATAACATACTGCAATCCCCGGACCATGTTCCATATGTCTAAAAATAGACATAGTCTAAAAATAGACTTTGCGCCAGAATTCGCCTGTGGGCCCACTTAGTGAAGGCGACTTCATTTCATTAAGATCCATCATCTTGCTGCATTTTCAACACTCCCTCTCAGCAAGATATGGATTATCTGCAACCCCTATCCTGCCTCTGTGGAATTCTAACTTGCTCCTCTGTGGAAATATCAGGCCTCTTGCCAGAATAAGCCTCCTCTGGTGTACTCATGCCAATAACCTTGTGAGGACAACGGTTCTGCACATACACTGCTGTATTGAATGCCTCAGCCCACAAGTGAAGGGGCAGGCCCTGATCATGCAACATCGCCCGTGCAGCACCCACGATCGTTCTGTTCTTCCGCTCAGCCACCCCGTTCTGCTGTGGGTTATGGGGTGCGATGAGCTCTCTCCGAATCCCTTCTGTGCTGCAGAACTCCTCGAATTCAGCCGAGATGAATTCACCACCGTTATCACTCCTTAGAGCAATCACCTTCTTCCCCGACTCCTTCTCGACCAGTGCTTTAAACTCACAGAACTTCGCGAATGTATCGCTCTTCTTCTGCATGAAGAAGATCCAGCACTTTCGAGAGAAATCATCAACAAAGATCACATAATACTTGTGCTTTGTTGTTGAAGCAACTGAGAAAGGACCACACACGTCTGTGTGAACTCTCTCAAGGATCGTCGTGGCGCGACTATCCTTCTCGTGAAAGGTGGCTTTCACATACTTCCCTAAAGTACACCCCTTGCACTGATCTGGCTGCGCAAGGGTGCCCTTAGGAAGCCCAGTAGAAATCTGCTGCAGAATCTTCAAAGCTCCTTGGTGAAGGTGGCCCAATCTCCTGTGCCACAGTTCGCCCTCATCATCCCGGCTCACCACTTCTCCCGCCTTGCATGCCATAGCTGCGCAGCCATCTACCTGCAACTGATAAAGGTTCTTGGTCCGAACCCCTATCTTCCGGGTCTCTCCAGTAGTCTTATTGCGCAGGAATGCTTTTCCTTCGCTGAAGACCACATCATACCCTTTATCCTCCAACATCGCCACAGAGATCAAGTTCTTCTTCAATCCAGGTACATGCATGACATCCTTCAGTACAAAGGTTTTACCAGACTCCCTCTGAAAGGATATGGTACCGATACCAGTCGCACTGTATCTACCATCATCGCCCATCTCGATGTGCACACCCAAATCTTTGTCCTCCAGATCTGAGAACAAATCCCGATCTCCCGTCATATGAAATGACGCACCGCTGTTCAAGAACCACACCGATCCCATCACACTTGAAACCAAGCATGCAATCAGTGAAAAGTCAAGCTCGAACTGTGAAGCCAAAGCTTCTCCATCTGCAGATCTCCCCGCTTGCTTGTTCTTCTTCTTCTTTGGACAATTGGTAGCATAATGTCCGTGATCATGGCAGTGAAAACACTTCACTTTCGCCATATCCTGCTTCTTGCCCTTTGCACCAGAATGAGAGGTTTTCTTACCCTTCCCTTTCTTTGCTTTGGCCACCAAAGCACAATTTTCTTCATCAGCTTCCTTTGATGAAGATCCATCTCGAGTAGTCCTCCTTATCTCCTCCTGCATGAGATCCGCCCAAAGGCGCTCCCATCATGGCAGCTTCTCCTGACCATTGACACTATCTTGGTATGAGTGCCAAGCCTTCGGAAGACCAAGGAGAGCCAGGTCGACCATGTCCTCGTCTTCGACAGTCACCCCCACACTTCCCATCTCATCTCTGCATTGAGTGACCTTCGTGAGGTATTTGGCGATACTGTCGCCCTTCTCCATCTTGATGTTCCTGAGCTTATCTTTGAGCGCCAGCTTCCTTTGGTCACTCTTACTCTGGAATAGATCCGTCAAAGATTTCCACATTAAATATGGAGTAGCCTTTCCATGCAGGCTGGATACAATATGATCCTTGACGCCCTCCAACATGATCCTTCGACACTTCGCCATCTTCTTTTGCCATGCATCGACTTCAGCAGGATCAGTGGGCTTTTGGACATCCGTATCTACAAACTCCTTCAGACCATTATCTTCTAATACTGCCTCCATGCGATCCTTCCATGCAACATAATTCGAACTGCCTTCAAGAGCATATTTGAGTCGCAAACCGTTGAAAGACATTTTCAACATTGGCACCAAGAAAACAAAACTGCTGCAAAATTTCGAATTCCACCTCAAAGCTCAGCCGCTCTAGATCTGTGAGAACAAATTATTTCTAGCACAGAGATTGACTGCAAGGGGCATTTACCATACCTTTCACTTTCCGAAGAAAGATGAATCCGGAGGCTACCTGGCCTGCATGCAGACTCTGTCTATCGAAATAAGTTTGTAATCACTGTGATGATCAATCTCTGCTTCAATAGCTCCGATACCATGTAGAAATTTGCTGAATAATGATTAATTATCCACCGAGACTATCCTGATCACATACAATTCGAATTTATATGCAACACATAATCTCTTCCACTCGATCATCAAACATGCGGAAATAAAACAAGCGATAACACATCAAATCATCATACACATTAACACAGTATGTATGGGGAAAGCTTATAGCTGAAAACCCCGCAGCTATTGTGTATATTATAATGGAGAAATCATGTAACAAACTAAGTACAATACTCCTCACAAGTACTCAGTACTATCTCATGAAGTTACACACAATCTAGCTCAGTTTTGAACAGGTTATTGGTTCAAAACTCACCGCCAATTGCCTTGCCTCTATTGCGCAATCCAGGCCTGTCTATATAGAGATCCAAGGTTCGAATCTCCTTGGCTTGACAACGCAATCATCATGGGAAATTCCTCCAAGTGTGGTGCAAATCTCATGCACAACTGATGTCGCCACTGATAGCTAACTCCACCCTTTCATCTACCTCCTTCACTGGTCTCCACTGAACTGATCATGCACTGTAGTGAACTGATGTGTTCTTGAGTTGAATAATGAGTTACTAATTAATGAATTAAATAATATTTAATTCACTCCACTCATAACTAATTGATTAGCTAGTTAAACTAATCTCAACTAGTTCAACTAAAATAAACAGAACACAACTCCACTATCCGTCTCATTAACTCCTCCAAACTTCTGCCACTGAAGTCCAACTGAAGTCAACCATGCATGATGCCATCAAACCCTTGGGAACCACGTGATTCCTCTGTCAGATGCATGAGCCACTTCTGTAGCTCGAACCGAAGTGCTCCAAGAGAGTAAACTGCTGTTTATAGTCTAAATATTATTAAGGGTAAATAATATTTGACTTCCCTGTTTTAAGGAGAGGCAGTCTAAAAACAGACTTCGACCTCTTTGACCTCAAAAATAGAGTCTCATCTATTTTTACCAACATGACACATACTTCAAGAATCTCAAACTGGAATCCCCGAACCATGCTCCATATGTCTAAAAATAGACATAGTCTAAAAATAGATTTTGCGCCAGAATTAGCCTGCGGGCCCACTTAGTGAAGGCGACTTCATTTCACTAAGCTCCATCATCTTGCTGCATTTTCAACACTCTACACTAAATTACTTGGTCAGTTGTATTTTTTATAAGGGAAGATTTGCAGATGGTTATTGCTATTTCAGGAGTATGATTTTGAATTCATTGTTAAACCAAGAAGGCTAAATGCAGGACCTGACCATCTGTCAAGATGGGGAACAAGAGAAGAACCAACCAGTATTGAAGATAATCTCCCTGAAGCACAGTTATTTGCAATTATAGTAGTAGATGACCAATTTGTAGACATTATTCACTTTTTTATCAGAGGGATGGCTCCTTTGGAGTGTACTACTTACTAGGAGAAATAATTGGTGGTGAAGGTAGCTGACTTCTCATTGATTGCGAGACAATTGTATAAGATGGGCCAGATGAGATACTATGCAGATATGTCCCTAAACTTGAAAGATCAATGATTTTAGAAGAATCTCATAGAGGCGCAACTGGTGGACATTATGCAAGAAAGGATACTACACAAAAGATTTTAAGAGAAATATTATGGTGGCCTACACTACACGAGGATGCAAGGGAGCATTGTAGAGCATGTGATGTATATCAAAGAATAGGGAAGACCTTTAGAACAGATGAAATTCGATTGGTTCCACAAGTGACACTACAAGATTTTGACAAATGGAATATTAATTTTGTTGGACCTATCAATCCACCTTGAAAGAAGATTGGCGTGAGGTACATAATCACTAAAAATGATTATCTGACAAGATGGGTTGAAGCAAAAATAGTAAGGAAATATAGCGCATAAAATACGTCGAAGTTTATTTTTGAATACATATTGTCTAGATTTGGGTGTCTGAAGATATTGATGAGTGAACAAGGTTCACATTTCATGAATAATACTATTGAAGCATTGACTAAGGATTTCTAGGTCTACCACCAGAAGAGTGCCCCTTATCATCCTCACGACAATGGGACAGTGGAGGCCTTTAATAATATTTTGGAGAATGCGCTTACCAAAGTATGCAATGTGAACATATATGACTAGGATCTTATAATTCCATCTGTGATGGGCTTACAAGACTACATGTAAGAATTTGATAGGTCAAACACCCTTCAGGTTGGTATATGGACAAGAATTTTTGATGCCCATGGAGTATATTGTTCCTAACTTGAGTATTGCATCCATCACAAATATGGCAGACCCTAAAACAATGGAGGAAAGAATGTTATAGTTGGTTCCCTTCGAAAAAGACATGTTTATAGAAAGCTTCCATCAACAGGTTCAGAAATCAAGAGAGAAGGCCTAGCATGATAGACATATCAAGAAAAATAAGTTCAAAATAGGAGATCATGTCCTCCTCTATCATAGTAAGTTTGTGAAATTCTCAGGGAAATTCAAAAAAAATTCGTTCGGCCCATATATTATAAAGCATATTACCAATGGAGGCAGAGTTCAGTTGGTGAAGTTGAATGGAGAATTGATTCAGGGAAGGGTAAATGGTAGTCAATTGAAGCTGTACAAGTATGGTCCTCCCCCTACAACCTTTTCTCTAAAGAAGAAAAGGAGGGAAGTCTTAGTGCCACCTACAATTGAAAGTGAGCACCAGACTATAAACTACTCTACAGAAAGAGAGCTTCGACGAAGGAAGTTTCATAGCTACAGTCTAGATCATGTCAGAGTTTGTAGGAGTTGTGGCATAATAAGGATGGTGCATTGTAACATGAACACGTCAAAGTTTGCCGGAAAAATATGACCGTTGAAAGGGAAACTTGTTGTTGGAGGAGCTAAAAGTCGCATTTATGGAGACATATTGACAAAGATCTAGGGACATATTTGCAGTTAATGAAGAATCTAAACAAAATCAGAGCAATATATGAGCTAATGATGAGATTAGAAGATCATGAGCGCTATAAAAAACCGCGTCCAGCCCAAATTGTGGCACTTTACTATCTGAGAGCTTAAAAATCACTAATTATTGAGAAGTTGCAGAACTTGCGCTCCTGTATGAACATCGAATACTTCATCTACATATTTTAGGAAAATGGTATATAAGGTCTAATGGAAGCCACAACACCATCTACTACACCAATAGCATCACCATCAACATCACCTCTCACAAACCGAAGATCGCCACTGCAAAAGAAAAAGAAGGAAGATAGAACAAAGAAGAAACACGATAAGAAGTCGAAGCATGTGCAACCACAACCATAACCCCAAACTGTCCAAGAAAGTGACGAAGAAACAAAATCACAACGGATGGAGACAGATACCACAACAATTCCATCATCGTTGCCACCATAATTTCCTCCAAGAAAACCAAATGCTAAACCCATGAAGGACTCTAAATATGCGAAGTTTGGAACATTCACATCACTGTTGCCAGAGGAAGTGCCATTTGAAGGAGACCTAATAGGGAAAATCCCACAACTAAATTTCACGGATTCAAACTTCAATGATCGTAGAAAATATCGATAGTTTGAGCCAAGTATATATCTAAATAAGGTCCATTATGGAGAGAGCGGAGTGACAAGATTGGAGCCACATCAAAGGGCACAAGGGTTGGAGTGATTTGGACTACTCAACATGTTGAATGTGCCACACTTCGATAGAAGTATACCCAACACGACATGCGTAAGACAACTTCTCATGCTATTGAATGATGGATTCCTCTGGATGGGGAAGAGGGTCCCAATTGATGAGATGTCGATAGCAAGGATTACCAGATTACCATACCAAAGAAAGGATCATGCCCTTGAATTTTTGGGTAAGGATCAGGATAAAGAAATCACGCAGAACATGAAGGAGAAGTTCGACTTGGTTAAGGGAAAAAGTGGCTACGATATTAGTTCAATCAGTGATCAGGGAGTATGCTTCGATGCACATATCTTAGCTGGAAATATTATGTGGAAATTCTAAGCCAACGAAGTCCCCGCAGTAGTAGTTTCACTGGATGCGCAGTGAAACGATGGGGTCCAGTACAATTTAGTTGGATATCTATGCAGGGATTTTCTGGAGGATTTTAGGGAAGCCCAAGAGAAAGGTACAACATTTCACTATGCCTAGTTTATTTGATCATTGAAATGTTAGCATGGATGGAGCCGGAGGGCTCACAGTTTCCTCACGTAGAAGATGAGGTATGTGAAGCAGCATTATATGCCTCGCTATGGTATACCAATGAGTCATTTCAAGCACAATAAAATTGAATATTATTTGTATTATACCACACGGCTCTACACATGTTGGTGATCCATCATCCTCAGCTGTCACCAAGCTTGTTTGAGCAATATAACGTTGTTGCAGATTTCAAGGTAGACTTCCATATAATATATGTATAGGCTTGGAAGGATGCGATGAAGACATGGAATCCTCTACCATACTTGGTCACTCAAGATGATCTTGCTCCATTGATACAACAATGGCCCATAGAACGGATGACTATGACGAAGGAGGAAGTAGAGGAGAATCAGATGGAGGAGGAAACATTGGAGCATGGAGGCCCCAGTGGAAAAGATAAGGACAAAGAGGAATAGGATAAATATCAAGAGAAGGAGAAGGATGAGGGTCAACTGTATCCTCTTAGAAGAAACTAGCAGAGAAAGGAAAATACAACAACAAGCAAAGGAAAAAGAAATATACACAATGCAGCTTCCCCGAGAAATAAGAAGAAGCAGAAGGCAGATAAGTTGGAGGGAGTAATGCCCTTGGTCCTTACTGAAGGGGACATAGATGAAATCAGGGAAAATTTTCAGGAGGTAGCAGAAGAATCATGGGGTAGGTTCAAGGATTTCTATAGCGCACTTTTGATAGACATTAAAAAGATCATTGAAAGCTAAAGCTTTGAGCGTAGACATCTATACAACCAGTACTGGTAGGCCAAGGCATACAGCCAAAGAGATTGATAGAGATGACATTTGGAACGAGAATTATGAAGATACATGTTGGAACTATGCAGTTCGATACAACTGAAGCAAAGGAGCAAGAAAAAACTTGGGACAAGGTAAATATGAACATTGTAGTGTTGTCGATCCCAATGTTTCCTGACTTGCGCCAATATATTGTAAATGAGCTAAAAGAGAGGGAGAAGTGCACATCGCAACTAAATATCCATGTAGAACAAGAATGATTGTGTTGAAGAAATAGCTCGACTAGGCCATTAAGGAAAAGGACCAGGAAGAGCAGAAGTAAAAGAGATTGAAAGAGGTGGTCAAGGTCACTTGCAGAGAATTTTTTTGACATGAATGTCTACAAACAGGAACTAGTAGAAGATAAGGTCATGAAACTCGACCTTGCAGTCAAGGAATCACAGAAGAAGATCAAGGATGTGCAGTTTGAGTATGAAATAAAGATCAGTGAGTTGAAAATGAAGTTGCATCCAACCATGCCACCATAATTACGCGAATAGAGGGAGATATACCTAAAACCTGGAGTAACAGGCATCTCCGAGATAGTAGAAGAGTGCTGGAAACTACTGGATGAGACCTTGCAAATTTGGATCTCGATGCAGGAGGATCCAAATGTACAAAATATATAGGAATATATCCAACAAAAGTAGAAGAATTTGGATAAAATAAGGATAGAAATGAATAACTTTCCAATTTCACAAAATATCACAAGTATCAGTTAGGGGAAATCCCTTCATAAGCATATAGAAGAATTAAGGAAGGAAGAACATTTTTTTATGGAGATAACTCAACCATGGAAAGATGAGGCTCTCCAGCTGTTGCAACAGGTGGATGAGAAGCTCTAGGAGCTTTGACAACAAGAAGATGCAACATTGAAGAAGACTGCAGGACCAATCACAGAGGCAATATTGGAAGAAGTCCGCAGTCACGAGAAGGAGGTTGCAGAGGTGATGTAGAAGTTCAACAACACCCACAACAACATTGCAGAAAAGATCAAGGAAAAAAGTAGTTGAGTGACTCGGAACGAGTCACATGTGAGTGTTGGGATCCTATTGGGCGCAACCCAAGTTGGCCTAATTTTTGGTTAAGTCTCTGCATTTTGAGGAGTAGAGTGTGAATTAAACCACACAATAGAGTAAATTTGGATATACCGCACAATATCATAGGGGCTCGGGGTGGGTCGAAGCCCCTGTTTGTAACAGGTATCAAGTTAGATTTCCCTTTTTTGTTGAGACCATGGTATGTGGACCATTGTTTTGAAACGATGTAATGTTATATAAAGAGATGTAATGTTATGTTAAATTTTTATCTTGATGTTATGATACATGGTTAAGGGATATTTTTCTATCTGTATTTTGTAGTTAAGGGAAGGATCTGTAGCTAAGTACGCAGAGACCTTGGAATATTTTGTAGCTTAGTGCGCAGACCACCTGCAACTATGTGCACAAGTTGGGGAGCTAAATGTACTAAAAAGATCCATCTTAATAAAGAAAGAAACAAGTTTTGGGAAGATATGGTGTGTCTCTATGCATTCTGATATTTTTTTAATACATGTTGATGTGAAGTAGTTGTTACAATTATATATTATACCATTTCAATTTATGGTGTTATATGAAGTATTTCTAATGAACTAAGTATGGTGAGGTAGTTTATACAACACAGTAATTAGATGTATGTTAGAATATAAGTAAAACAAAATAGACATAACGCCACATCGTACGGTCTCTCAAGGCTGAAGAAACCTAGTTCTACAACCACCCATAGTCACCTCGAGTGAGAATGTGATCTGATTGCAGGTTGTTACCAAAAGGGTCGGTGATAAAGGTTTTTGTTGGTGTGAAGCAGAAGTCAAAACTAACTCAATCCCAACCTAACCAACAATCTTCAATCCAACGTTAAATTCTATGAAATCATGATTAAAATTTCTTTTGTTCTCATCATGAGTTTCCTCTACTACCTTTTCGCCATTAGGAAGATTTTCTTGTAGAAAATTTATCAATCCTTCCATGTCTTTCATCAAACCTTACATGTTGCATTTAAGTTTTTCTTCTGTACCATTGATCTCAGCTTTTGTTACTTTTTGTGATAATGAATTACTTTGCACTTGGTCTCGTAATTTGATATATCATGTTTCATTTCTTCCTCTTCTTCATGCGTCATAGTAGATATTTCGGGTTGCTTACTATATGTTTCCTTTTTATTTCTTCGTGGAAGAAATTAATGATATTAATTACTCACTATGCCCTTTGAATCACTTCAAACTAATTTTTCAAACAAAACTTATGAAGAAAAATACGCACCTTTTCCTTTCTTTTTGGGAGATTGATATTGAAACCATTGTATCTGTATTATTTTGGATCTTCAATATCTGAACTATGGTCCTATGGTATCCCTCTATGTATGGTTTCCAATGCCATGGGTCAGACCAAATTTGGATTCTTCGAGATAAATTTATGCCCAATATCCTATGATGTCTTGATTATGGACCAGTTCAGTAGAGCGAAGTCGTAAGGGATGCCACATGTCATTTTTTAATAATTCAACTCTAAAATTGATATAAGAAAACCTACAGTCTGTGCACTTTCAACCAATTTTTATATAATTCAAATTTGATGCCTAAAACGAACATTATGACAATTTTCCCTCGACCACCTGTTTGAGATGAAATTTTGAAGCCTGAAAAAATCCTAACTTCTGAAGATCATATCTCTGAATATATAACAAACCAAGACCTTAAATTCTTACATGAGGTTTAGAAGTCCTTCAACTCTACATGGTTTCAATTTAAGCTTCTGAAGCTTAGTAGAAAAAAATTTATAGTGAAAATTCCAAGATATCTTGTTTGAGGAAGTGAAACCCTAGAATCAAAAGCTCTGATACCAAATGTTATGCAACCAACTCACAAAATAGAAGAAAATATAGATCAACGACTTAGAAATAAGCCTCTTCGAGGGTGAAACCTTGTTTACATTACATAAATGAACAAACCTACCTCTAATACTAGTAGAGTTACTATTTAGATGAAATCTAAATGGTAATCATAGTGTAAGAGTATACCCATAAGTAATGATTATAAGCTTATACCTAAGCTCAGCTGTAATAGAGAGGTAGTGATTACGTGCTCATCAGCTTAGAGCTAATATAGTCCATTAGGGTGAATACACATAGGAGTCTAAGGAGTCACAATATAATCAAAGTCAACATAAAAATAATAATGTAAGGGCACAAAAATAACAATAGTGGGCTTCTATACGGCACAATAATAACAATATGGGGACTACATGGGTACAAAAATAACAATAAGGGGGCTATACTAACAATAAAAATAAGTGGATACACTAGTCGTATAGGGAGCTAGAACGCACAATTAACCAAAAGAAAATATTAAAGGGAGAAATTACCATAAATTATTTAGAGGGTCCCCATTATTATTATTAAGATATGAAGATAATAAACAAAAATGGAGGGTTGTGGTTTTGCCACAATAATGGTGACATACTGGGAAGAACTATTTATCTTTGTTTTAAAGGTAATGAGCTTAATTTTACCCAAAGGTTAAAATGATGAATTCTGTTAAGCCATCAAACTATAAAACATTTCATATGGGTCCCACATTAGTGAATCAAGCAATATAATTTAAAAAAGCTAAGTACTTGAAACAAATATGATTCTAAAACCATGAATCCAAACTTTAGGGAATATTTAATATTTAACATTACCTCGTATGAATGGTAGGGGAAGGTACAGATAGGGAGTTTTAGATAAAGAATATATCTATCGATATGAATGGTCTCTGACATTGCATCGTTGCAACGAGCCTATTCAGTACCCCGATGAAGTTGTATTTTAATTCCATACAAGCATTTCCCCACTCCCAGCAAGCGTCCATAGCCTCAATGGGTTCACTTGTACTTCCCATGGTTCCCATTTTGATCACCCTTTTAATAAGAACATTTGTGAGCTATGTTTATGATGTAGTTGAATGAAAGAGGTGAGATGTTAAAAGAGACTTAAGAAAATGGATATAATACTTCCATAATGTTGACTCCATATGGTTCCTCACAACTATCAATTCATAGGATTTTATAAAGTGGAGGGATGGGAGGGATTCATTGAGTTAAACTCAAGGTCAATTCTTTCCTTGAAAAGATGAACTATATCACTTAGAAAGGATGCATGTTCCTCCATGGAATATATTTAAGGCAAGATGGCTTTAGAATTCGATAAAGATATCCATTGAAGGTAAATGAAACCCATGAAATTGGCCGAGTAAAAATTTCCCATGTTTGCTAACCAATTTTGGGTAAGAAAGTCCCTTTTAAACAAATCTTGGTAATATCTGCAAAATCAATCCAGAACACCAAAAATTGCAAACAAAGAAAGAAAAATTGAAAGAAAACCCAAAATTAAAAAAACAACCCCAACAAGACTAACTATAAAAATATCTCAACAAAAGAATAAAATAAGAAAAGCATGTGGATTCATCTTATGTTGAGATTTTAATAAATAATATTTTGTAGAGTTATAAGCAATTAGGATCTCAAAACATAAAGTGAATAGCAGTCATGAGGTAAAATGAAGCCAAATGAGAAGTTTCTACCCTTTGCAAATTTTCTGGATTCAAAAAAATCCTGCATGAGAACATTTCAACAATTTTCCTAATAAAAACAAGTCTTGTGAAACAAATTGAAAGTTCAAGGACTCCCCAATTTATATGACTTGATGAACATCATAACTTCTCTTCTAAAACTCGAAAGTAAGAAAAATAAGGATAATGATTTCAAATATCGGTAAGTAGGAGTGTAAAATAATTCTTGGAGACCTACAAGGACAAAACTTAAAATCTGCAAAAACTAAAAATAAAATTGAAACAAAAAGTCTAAAGAAATGGAAAGGGATGAAAATTGGTATATGAGACTTACCATTGAAGAATTTCGTTAAAATTTTACCTGAGATATATCAATTTTCTCCATCAAAAGATAACTTCTTCTTTTGATTAGAACTTAAAAGAATGAATAAATTGTACTACATGAAGTTTCCATTGACCCAAAATCATCACTTATTAAATCTAAACTAAAGCCAACAGTAAAGCTAGGAAAATAATATTTCATGTTCAAGGAATCAGAAGTAAACAAAATCCATCATAAATAAAAATGAAGATGTACTTCTTTATGAATTGTAGCGGAAATTGTTTTCTTTGTTTTTTCAGATTTCATATCAACTCAAAGTTTTTCATAAAACCTCATAAATCAAGACCAAGTCCGAACCTTTGTAACACTTATGTGTATATGTAGAGGACTTGAATCTTTGCATGATAAGTAAGGAGCGATATATCAGAAATAGGAAAACCACATGATAATTCAAACATAATTTGACCATGATCCATTACCTTTGCATTTTCCATATTTTCTTCCCAATTGGTTTCATTAACATAGTGTTTGCTCAAGAGTGTCTTGGGAAAAAAACGAGGATGCACTTATAGAGGATGACCAGGATGATAAGATAAAAAAAATAAGCATCCAGTAGTGAAATAAAGACAAAAACGAAAGTGATCCATATGCGATTATATTTTCATTAGCCCGGAAGGTTACCATGAAGCGTAAAAGAAACCCAATTATAAATGTGAGGATATATGTCTAATAAAGGCACACTGATAAGATCCATGTGAAAACACCACAAAGAATTGATATCCTTAAAGTCACTTAGTCATCCGTGGGCATGAATGCTACGAAATTTTAATTAAAAATACATTCAAGCTCTCGAACCAGGGTAACATGGAAATCAAAGTTGAAAATTATAAATATATAGAAATGTAAGCAAAGAGAGGACTTCATGTGGGAATAATGAATAGGCACAGTTTCCAAGTAATGAATGAGTTTACCATAAGATTACAAGATTACATAATTCAATATTCTAAGGTTTTGAGGTATTGAGGGGGCTCAGTATAGAGGAAAATTGAAATCATGAAAGAAAAATATCATAAGTGTTTTTTTTAAAATAAAGTTCCAAGAAAGAGAGTCTGAAATCAATGAATAAGAGTGAGGCTAAAGGAATCCCATATTGGAAATCTCATAATCTATTTTATAATTTAAAACAACTTACGAGACTCTAATATCGCAAGCTCCAAGAAAAGACAGTGAAGTGGGGTCATTTTCTTCATTAAGCATTTTATTGTGAAAAAAAGAAAAATGGGTGCGACAAGTGAGGAAAGGGCCACGTGGATCGTGGGTCAGGAAAATATAAAGTTATTTTGGCATGCTTCAGATGTAGTGTTATTCTGAGGTTATAAGGCCCTTATTCATCTCTGAATTTATGAAAGGAATGTGACTAAAGAGGATGCAAGATAAATGAGTGCAACACAAAGGTTCAACTCAACTGAGAAAATGTAAAATTCAAAATGGACGAAGGCAAAATTATGGACAGGAGAACTTTAACAACTTTCTACAATTTTTTTTTTCTTTTTCTTTTTGTGATTTTCCTTTTCTTATGGACCTTCTTTAACTTAAAATTTAGAATGCGAGAAGCAAAGTAAAGGAAATATTAAGAGAAGTGCCAATACAATGTACACAAATTCTGATGAGAAAGAAGATACTTCCTTGAACATGTTTATGACTTAGAAAAAGTTAGATGCCTGCTTTATTTTGCTACCTATATTATTAAATTAAGAAACAAAAAAAACAGAATTCTAACGAAATTAATTCTAATCCTATCCTAACTGGACGAAAGGAAACATGACTAGGTATAGTCATATTTCCAATGTAACCATTCTAATGTTTTATTTTTCTGCATGTATGTATAGGTCAAACATCAGTTAAAAAAATACAATTATAATTAAACCAATAGGAATAAATTTGAATGAATTACTTACACTTATTGCTAACATATTTACAAAAAGTAGCTTATTTTCAAGCATTATCCCTTGCAAACTTTCCTCCAAACAAATCTCTATGGGATCATAAAAATATGGATGGATAGTTGATAGAGAATGACAGAGGTTAAATGAGACAGAGGTTGAACAACCATTAGTGTTATGAACATGAAACAAGTCATTAGAAATCTTCGGTAGAACTGAATCTCCCAAACAAATTTCAAGTGTATCAATGAAATTCATATGGATGCTTAATGAATCTATCGAAAGATCATTTCTTAAATTAAGAGAATGGACATATTGCATCAATGCACTCAAAAGTGACAATTTATGTTGAAGATGCATTCTATAAGGAAAAGTAAGTTGACAATATATGAACATCAAATGGATTTGGAATATCGAAAGCTCTTGATGGTAATGATCTAAATCTTGAGATTCTTTTTCCCATTCTAGTAATGCACATTGCAAATATTGGACATTTAATTGGTCAATATGGAATAAAATAGCATCTAAGAATTGAAAAATGCAAGCAGAAAAACAAATATGAAATCAACCAAAATAAATGAAGGAAAAATAATAAAATAAAATCATAATTTACACCATTGTTAAAATTAATGTTATAATGCAATTGGGACTGATTTGAGAGAAGTTACTTTTCACAAGAATTAGAAATTATAGTAGAATTAGAATGGTCGTCAACATAAAATTGTGGAAGAGGAAAAGGTCTAGGACCGTGAATAGGAGACAGAACTCGATCATCATAAGAATAATAAATTGGGATGGATTCTTGAAAGTTGAAATCACGACAATGATTAAATGTTTGAAAATGAGAAGTCATTGGAACAATTTCCGAATTGAAGCTTTCTTCATTTTCAAATATGGTTTGACTTGGATCTCGAGGATTTAATGAAGGTTAAGATAAATAAACATCCTCAATGTCAAAGTAATCATCATAAATGACTTCACGAAATTCACAGAATTCTCTTCATTCCCATAAAATTCATCAAAACAAGTAGTATTGAGCACATTTTCATCAATATTGAAAGAACGATCGTTGAATGTCTCTTTACCTTGGTGAAAACTAATTGAAAATTCATTTATATCAGACTTTATTTTCTAGAATAAAATTAATTGAAATAGAAAATGAATTGCTACAGTAAAAATATTAGGATAAAGAGATAAATGAGAGTTACAAGCAGTGAACCTAAAAATATCTCCATTTGTAGATTCTTGTGTGTTTTCTGCATTGCAAATTTCAAATTTGTGATCATTCATTTGTCTATTTACACCTTCTAGAAGACTATGGTTTGATTGCCTTGAATTTTGTATTTAATCATCACGATAATATTCAGAAATTTATGTAGTAAATTATACATTATTGTAATTTTCAATTTTCACTTGTGCTTACTAATTTATTAACTGATTTTCTGATTTTATTTCATGTTGATTTTCATATTTGGAGGCAGTTGTTTCTTCAAGTTTGTTGTTGATATCTTCTTTGATTTGATTACCAAATTCTTCCAAACTTTATGATTGCAATTCACTAACATGTAGGAGAGTATCATGGTAATCATTAATGTTGTAATAAGTGTGCACCAAATAAAGGACTTTATCACGATTGTCATGTGGTTCCTCTATAATTGAAAAAATTTCAGTCATGTTAATAGAAATTGAAAAAGAGTCGCCAAAGCTTGTAATTGTTTCATATGGGTTTGAAATGGGAGGAAGAGAACAAACATTTTCAAACCATTCCCTCAATTCAATATTTGAAAGTTTATCTTTAGTGTTGAATCTCAAGAAAATTAATTGAAATCTAAAAGTAAAATCAATGAAAGGTTCATTTTCAAACTTTCATAGATCTTCAAGTTCATCACATACATGCTCATAATCATGACCCTCAAATTCATAAAGGAATTTTGTGATAAATTTATCCCAATTGTAAATAGAGGAAATTCAAATGGATTGACACCATCTTTTGGCTTTTCCTAAGAATCCAAGAGTAAAATTTTTGCATAAAATACCTTCATCAATATCATGAAAAGTAGAATTTAAAAAAAAATGAATAAATTGTAACGAATGGTCAAATGCATGTAAGCATTATTCTTACTGTTAAGTTTTACCTTTAACAAGTATATTATTATTTCTGGAGGAGTAGTGGTGGATGCACGTCCAGAGATAAGGATGGGAAATTTGGTGTGAGCCATTATGATTAAATAAAAACTTTAAAATATAAAAACTCCAAAAGACAAGAAGTCATCGGTGCTCCTTCTAGCCCCAAATATGTTGATGGCCAAAAATGACCTCATCAACATTAGGGAAGGCTACCCTGTCAAAGACTCAAACCAAACTCTTATCCATTTGTATAATGGCTCCAACTGGTTCAATTGGGTCCAATTACCCTGTCTCTCTCTCCCTGTTGACTTATGGTTTATCTACGAATTACTAATAAAAATAGATAAATTAGATTTGCCCTCTTCTTGTGCACATAAAATCAAACAAATGCTTAACTTGACTTCATGGCTTATCTTAGCCACACCTAAAGTCTTCCCCTACAAAAAGGGAATTCTATAAATGCAGAATTAAATTTAAATGAAAAATTATTCTAATATGCAGGTGATAAAAAAATTCTAAATCTATATCGATTAAGAATATGTAGATTTATCCCAACCAAGAGTAGAATAAATAAATAATTAAGGATTTTAACATTTTTTTATTTATGAATATCTAGCTAATGAAATAATTCTACTATATGATATTATTATTGCCAAAATGTGTTTTATTTAAAGATATTTATAAAAATGAATGATTAACTATTAAAACTTAGAAAAATTTCTCATAATATTAATAGTAATTATATCAATTTTAGATGATACATGTCTGAGTAATTAGTTACTTAGAAATCTAATGCAAACACTTGAGAGAAGATAAAATTAACAACAAATATATGAGACTAATGAATTATATAGTTAATCCAAAATAATTCATCTTCACATCAAACAATAATACACAATATGAGAAACTTTACACAAAATCCTATTAAATAAATAATTTTTTCAGTATAAATAAAATTATTCAAACTACAAATTAATGACGTGATCTCTTGTTATGTTCCTTGAACTTATCTCCAACAGTATTTCACAAATCATAAACTCTGTTACTACCATTAATAGCTTCAATAATGCAAGCTCTTCCTCCAATACAAAGTCTAGATTTGAAAAGAAAAATCCCCATTAACCTAGATCTGAGCTTTCCTCCCTATTTATAGCTCAAAATCCCATTAAAAAATAGCTATGAGTTCCTATGTTGTAGAGGAGAGGAACCATCTCCTTATTCTCAAAACTCATATTAATAATTTACAACCATTCCCCAAAAAGGAAGAGTTGTTTAGAAGTGTTCATATGTATCTGATTTGGAGCTACAAAACTTATTCTTCCTATTTTTTGGTGCAATAGTATTGCTCCAAATATTCTTTGCCTCGTCTCCCCAACTTCTGTCATGCCAAAAACTAATCAAAATTAAATTAAATTAAATTAAATTGCACACTAAAATCATAATTACAAAATCTGGGAAAAAACAATTCTCCAATCCAAATAAAATTAAAGGAAAATTGTACTCTCAATAATCACTTTTAGAGCTTTTATGGCCAAATGGTTTTTTCATGAAACCATTCTTGCAACAACATAAGTCTGGATAGATGAAACTATTCAAAACAAATTTCCCAAATTATTGTTTTGTTACAGTTTTGTAGCTTCATCTTCTGCTAAATGTTTTGCATAATAATTATGTATATTTGGTTTCTCTAATATTATTATATTGTACTTATCGATTTTATCTTTCCAATGAGTTATCTTGGGCCTCATTTGGCCAAATAGAACTCAAGTTATGCCTCTCCAAAGTTGAACTGTGGAAATTGTCAACGTTCTAGAAAAATGTATGCCAAAGCAAAAATATGGTATTTTATTTAAAATTCCTAATTAAAATTAATATATAATTAAAATTAAATATTAATTAAATAATTACAGTTATTAAATTAATTAAATATATACCAATCAAAAATTATAAACCTAAATTATAATTACAAATAATTAAATTAAAATATAAATTAATTCGATTAAATATAAATTAATATAATTTATTAAATAATAAAAATAGTTCAAGTGTGTGCCAAGGTGGATAAGTGGCTCTTTTAATACAAATGGAGAGGATTTTGATATATATATCCATGGTATTGGGGGAGGAATCATGGAGACCTTTTAAAATACGATCTGAGACTTGAAGAGGAGCCTGAGATTGTGAGGTGGAGAGGGGAGTGGGCCCTTTCACAATATTTAATTAATTTTTAATAAAACCACAAACCAACACCAAGCAGGAGGGAAATCTTGCGAAGTAAAAAATCTTGAATTAAATTAAAATTGTCATCCAAGTTTTAGTGTTCGCGATTGTTGTTAATATATATATATATATATATATATATATATATAAAGTTTTAAACTATACATTATGTTCTTGTACTAGGTGGTTTGGTTTTTTAGGATAGTTAATGAATTAAAAATAAAAAATAATTAATTAATGATTAATTAAATATTAAAATTTTAAATTATATTTAAAAAATAAAAAGTGTGTGTTAGGTAGGTAGGGAAAAATTAACTAAACTTTGAATAAGAGTCATTTGCAAATCGTGATTTGAAATAAGATGAAACAAGAACGAATTAAAGACTAGCAAAAAATTGAACGCAATGAAGCAATCCAAATGAAAATTCAAAGAAATTTAAATCTCATTAAAATGTCACGAAATTAACCAAAAGAAAATATTAAAGGGGGAAATTACCAGAATTTATTTAGAGGGTCCCCATTATTATTATGAATATATGAAGATAATAAACAAAAATGGGGGGTTGTGTTTTTTTCCACAACAAGACCATGTAATTTTGGACCTGTGCGAACCAATTTCTCGCAAACCAACTTCAGGCCTATGCGAGCCAAAGCCAAATAAGAAGAAAGGAGAATGCTTGATGATTTCCATACAAATGAGGATCAATTGACTTGTATTTATAACCATCCAAAGGTGACTAATTTCTCTTTTGATCTTACGTATCCTTTTTTGCACATGTGGGTTTCCATATTAAAAAAAACATCCTTAACCAAATTAAATTATTTCAAGGACTAGAAGTGGTCTTCCTTGATGAGGAAGATTATTAAAAGGATGGAATTTTCCCCTGAGCTACAAAATTGATATTTTGAAGGCCAAAGACCCGATATGGATGTATGTTGGTTTATACATGCATAGGTTATTATGAGGCAACATGAATCATAGGTCAAAATTCTAGTCAAACCATCCTATGTGCAAGCAATAGTCCAATAAACTTGAAAATTAACAATGAGAACATAGGAGACATACAATGGTTCATTGTTGGTGATCATAGGTCCATTTTCTAGTGGTTCATATTTATTACAACCTAAATATGCGGTCTCATATTACAACAAAAAAGAATATGTATGTTTTAGTTACCTTATATTGATTTTTGGAACCTAGTATAATAGAGGAGACACACATAATAGAGAAGAGACACATTTAATAGAGGAGGCATGTAGAACATAGGAGGCATGCAGAATAGAGAATGCACATAGAATAGAGGAGGCTAGCATAATAGAGGATCCATGCAAAACATGCCTTGTCCCACACGACAAAACAAATTGGAAAATGATTTTATAGTGAGATTCCAAAATCAATGACCTGCATACTCATTTTCATCAATCCCGAATTATACCTTAGAGTGCTATCAAGAATGTTGACTAGAGAAATAGTTGCATATCTAGTCAAATCACATGAGAAAGCTACTTGATGAATATGGTATTGGTGCTAAGACCTAGAGAAAATACCTATAATTTTCATGAGTTGATGTGCCTTTGGTGTTACAACTTAATATATGCAAACAAAATCTTAGCCTCTCATCCTTTATATAATTTATGACATGAATATGGTGTCAATTGAATAGTATAGATCTCAATTATGTCTACAATGTTTTAGGCTCTTGTTATATGTGAATTATATTATCTTCTCATTGATGCCGAGATAATGGAAGAAAGAAGACTCTCTGCAAGAGAGTTTCATTGTCGGAGTTTTTGTTACTTTTAATTTATGAAGAAATAAGTCCATGAAATGTTATGTGATCAACCAGAGTTTAAAACTAATAAATTGAGAAAGATTTTCACATTATACCTTAATAACCAGAAAAATATGTAAATGAAACTATGATAATTTGAAAGAAACACAATTATGGAATATTGTACTTTAGTAAATGACAAATAATTAGTTCTCGACTATTGGAATTCTCTTAAAAAGTCCAAGAAGGTTAAATGGAAAAAGATCCAATATTAGAAAATATTTTAGTTCCAACAGAGTTTGGAGGAGAAGTTTTAAATTCAAGCCATTGGAATCTTTAGCATGCTAGAAATAGGTGACGACTTTCTAAGTGTCTTATTCCCAGTTGAAGACTATTCAATTCCTTTCTAAACCTTGAGAATATTTGAAATGAATGGAACATGTGAAGCTGGAAAGACAACTCTTTACTTTGAGTTCATGCATGGAATGTAAACATTCAAAGAGATTTTAATATAAAATATGCATTTTTGAATGATAAAAAATGATAGTGAATTGAATCCTAAGAAATAGAGAGTTTATGAGTATCCTAGTAAGAAAAAAAAGGGAAAGAGGAGTAGAAGTGGAACAAAATTGAGAAAGAGCGATAGATGATATAAGTAGTTGAAAAGAGGACAGAAACAGAGTTAGGAGCAGTGAAAAAGACCAGTTAAGAAGCAAAGTTAATTTGTAAATGAGTAGGGGATTTTGTCCCATTTCAGGTAGTAGCCTGAAAAAGAGTAGTTTGGATCCTATAGAAGAGGAAGTAGGAGCTTCCTATAAAGTTGTAGTTTGTAAAAAAAAAATCAGGCTGTAGCCTCCTATAGGTAGTAGCCTATAAAAAATTTGATGTAATAAGGGGAGTAGGAGCTTTCCTTCACATCACTTTTGCCAAAAATTTGTGGTTTTCTCCCTTTATGGGTTTCCACTTATATTTCATCTCTACATGTGTTGAATGTCTTTCTTCTATGTATGTGTTTGAATTCATTGTAAATGTTGAAAAAATATACAATTATGATAACTTTAAAAGAAAATATTAAAGGACATTAAAATAATTTTAATTTTTTCATTTAAAAGACACAATTATTGACTCTCTGCCCAGTAATTTCTAAGAATTAATCAATTGGTATCATAACAGGTTTTGTCTCTACCAACCTAACAACTAGAAGGAAGATCAAGTGCATAACAATGGCTAGTCATGAAGGATGTTCAACAAATAAATCACCTTTGTTTAATGTTACTAATTATAACTTATGTAAAATAAGGATGAAGGCATATCTAATGTTGCTAGGTGCAGACATTTGGGTTGCAGTAGAAAGTGGCTATGAAGAGCCACCTGTAATAGGTAACAAAAAAAACATGCTTGATTTTACATTCAATGAAAAATCCATGAATGTCATCCCTAGTGAGATAATTGAATCAAAATATATAAAAGTAATGCACTATAAGACTACCAATTAAATGTGGGATAAACCATAAAACATTCATGAAGGAGATGGTAAATTAAAATTGGATAAATTACAAGTTTATAGAATTCAATTTGAGTCCCTACAAATTAATGATGATGAATGTTGAGATTTTGGGGTAGCATTGGGTGTGCTCTAGCTCCACAACTTTGTGGAGGGGCTAAGACACATGAGATCTCCAAAACCAAGAAAGAGTTTGGAGAAATTTCATCTAGCGTTTAATTTATTATAATAATTAATTTTTTTAATGAGGAACCTAAGTCTAACTTAGGGAATTAGAAAAATTAAAGTGAATTAATTAAACA
The DNA here is from genome assembly GCA_034641835.2 of Pinus albicaulis. NCBI lineage: Eukaryota > Viridiplantae > Streptophyta > Pinopsida > Pinales > Pinaceae > Pinus > Pinus albicaulis. Next base: position 280,531,885 of record CM076583.1, on the reverse strand, counting down.
CATGTGATGAAATGTTCTAAGTAACATGGATCAAAAAGTATTTTAGTTTGAGCCATCGATGAGAGATTAGATCATGGTTGTTGGTTTTCCAATGAGAAAAGTATAAGAGAAAGGCTTGGGGTCAGTTGGAGGACACACACACAGACAGAGCATTGAAGCTAATTCAAATTTCTGGTTCAGGGTTTGCTGAGGAATTCGAAGTGAGTTTGGAGTACAGTGAGGGGCAAATATAGACAAGGGATGATCTGTTCCAAGGTTGAGAATACAGTAGTAGAGAGGAAGTAAGCACTAGAAAGTGTAGATCTAGCCAGGAGGATGACCTTCAACTAGCATCACGCAGAGGATTACGCAGAGGCTGCGTAAGCCCATCCAGGGTGACGCAGATGCAACCAGTGCAGCACAGGGGTAGCGCAGCACCAGTCAAGGTGACGCAGGCCCAACCAGGGTAGCACAACACTAGTGAGGGTGACACAGTGGGTACGCTGGCCAGTGAGGGCTGACCAAAGGCTATAGAGGCATCGATGAGGGTTCTAGTGGGCCAGAAAGGGCTCATGATCTGTAAATCCCATTTAAGGGTGTGATACAACTATATTCTATGCCTTTGAGTAAAGGTACTAACTGTCGTGTAATTTTTCTATAGGGCCAACCATTTTTGGTGCCCAGAATGTTTTATTTAGACTATGCATAATAATAAATCCCTCTAGAGCTGTTGCACCAGTTTTCCAGCATTTGGTTTTTCCGGGGACATTTTTCCGAAAAATCACTGTAATCTTGTCACATGTGTGTATTGTTTAGTAAATGATTTGTAGATGTCTAGGTTGCAGTTTGTGTCCGCTTTAATTTTTTTCTGAATACTTCAGTTAAATAATTTGTTAATTTAATCAAACAAGTAGGCGAAGTAGATCTAGACACTACAGTAGGGTTTTTGTTTTGAAACTTTCACATGGTATCAGAGCATTGCAAATCAAGTTGATCCACCAACAGAGCAGTTGAAGAAACCGTTGCAAAAAAGGTAGTTGAAGCAACAGAATTCTAGAAGAGGGCAGTGCAACAACAAGAGAGACGCAACCTATCCAAGCTGATGCAGAGGCCACACACAGGCTGATGGAGAGCCATTTGAGTGATTCAGAGGCAACACAGAGCCTTCCAAATTGACACAGGATCAACTTGCGTTGCGCAGTCATTGCACTCAAACAATTTTCTCATGCATATGCTAGCCAAAGGGACACAACTGTGGATATTTTTGTGTAGTTTTTTGAAATCTGGAAGCAAATATTCTAATCTTCAAAATTTTCAAGTGTGGCATAGGTTTTGTCGGTGCAGAAAAATGCCTAAAAAAGGTGACAAGAGTGGGAGGAGAATAGTCGCTTAGCAGATCTGCACCAACAGATATGAGATTCAATCAGGAGGGTGATCGTAAAGGATTAATTCAGTTGTATTTGGAAAAGAATTTTCAGTAAGGAAATCATTTTTCAGAGGGAGCAGCTACTATAGAGGGTTTCTATCACCAAGAAACCTAGATCCAGTTTTCTATGTGTTGCAGAAGGAAGAGGGAGAGGAGAACCCATTTCGAAAGATTTGAGCAGAGATGGTTTCTCATGCACTGAGAGATCAGGATAGGTTGGACGGTGTGTCAAACTTCGTTATCTAAAGGGCTCGGATCCTGGTAGTCTTGGATGAGTACGACATTAAGGACCATGCTGAAAATGTCTTGGTTGTGCCTATCGGTGTAGATCCCCTGAAGAAATTCAAAGAGAATCAGGCGCGGGCTAAGCGCTTGATCATGGATGGAGTCAAGGATCACGTGGTTCCACATATTTTCAAGAAGAACACTGCAAATGAAATGTGGACAGATTTGGACACAGTGTATCAGGGAAGATCTGTCCAAAGGAAGATGCTTCTAGAGAATCAGATGTGGTTGTTCCAAATGTAGAAGGGTGAGGAAATCGATCCCTTCCTCTTTATACTTAAGACTATCTGGGACAAACTTATTTCCATGGGTATGAATACATATGAAGAGCTCTTGGTGAGGATTTCTCTGAATGCAGTCACCGATATATGGGAAACGTTTGTCCAAATGTAATATTCCCAAATGGGAAAAGAAGGAATATAGTGCAAAATGTTGGAATAATAGTGTAAAACATCATATAAAATCAAGAGGAAAATATGGAGACCTTCTAATCATTATAAAAACAACAAAATATGCATAATAAATGGGCCATAACATGTAAAACAAGATAGATCAAGCCTCTAATGGACAAAACCCTCAAAAGAGGTGTTGCTACTATATATCAAAATGCCGGAAGACTGCTATAGCGCAGTCATAAAGTGCACTGCTACAGCAGATGAACATACAAATATCTGTGGCTATTATATGCCTCAAAGATACAGTAAAATGTAGATCCAGGCACTACACAACCTTCCCCCCAAACGGTTTACAACAATACACCAATGTACAAGATCTGAATCAAATCCCTAGGGCTAAATATTCACTGCAACATATAGATTTGGAAAATATGGTTGATATGATATAACAAATAATGCAACCTCCTCTAATAAATCCTCTAGATGAAAGTCTAATCCCTTCACTAACCTCCTCCTCAAATGGTGTACTGAAACCACCCTGCAACTCTTCCCTCAAAATAACATAGACCTAGAATGAAACTGCACTGTAGGGGCAAATAAATAGATGGCCTGATGCTAAGATATAAAAATAAGATCAAGGGCCTTCCTTACTATCCTCCCAATGGAAAGGAACCCTTCTCCACTGAAAATAAGTACTTAAGTGACCCAAATATGGTCTCCATTGCTGCAACCTGCAAAAAAACTCAACCCTCAATAGGATCTGCATTGTAGATGTAAGATGAAGATTTGGCCATAAGCCTGAAAGTGGAAGTGAAGTAAAATACTCTTTCAAGAGCTACTCAATGGAAGAGGTGGGATTCCTGATCAGGAACACCCAGTGCTAAAAAACACTTGCAATCTTAGCTAAACAGCCAAAGAAAGCTATATGTCTAAACAGACTATATATTCAAAAATATCATATACCAATACATAATGAATGTGGCTTCCATCCTCTTCCTTCTATAAGATATGAGCTTCCAAACCCTAAGCCTCATTCATTTATGACCCTACTTCCATGCAAGGTGTCTCCATATAAAATTGCATTGTCCCTCATTGATTGCCACTCCTCCATGACAGTGTTGTTGATTTGGTTGAAGTTGACACAATCAAGATGTTCCAGCCCCTTTTCACACCTAAGGGTGCTCAATTAAGCTGCCAAGATGTTTTCCTTTTACATTGGATTTTATTTATTCATTATTAAGGAGACTTATGGACCTCCATTGTCCTTTTATTCATTAAAAAGAAAGCAAAAGAAAATTTTAATATTCCAACTAGCTCATGGCTAATTGGGAATATTACAGTCCTCCCTTCCCAAATGTTGCTTGTCCTCAAGCAACTGAAAAGGTGAGTGCTGCAACTCTTCTCCTCCATCATTGGTGACACCATCATGTGATAAGATTCCCTCATAAGCTAAGTGTCTCCCAATCCATCCCTCCATGAAATGCTCCTCCAAAGTTCTCATGAGATGCAAAGGATTCATCCCACAAGGAAGCAATAGATCCAATGAAACAAGCATGGTTTGCCCAAGGTCCTCCTTGAAACATGTAGCATAGTAAACATGGAGAATCTCTCTCCCGTAGGGCACACACAATCCTCCCATCCTCCCTCTAATCATTCCCATAAAAATAATAAACACATCATCAATGTAAGGGATCAAAACCAAACACATATAAACAAAAATATGCAAAAATGGAGGTGAGTCATAGCCCTACATGTGGAACCAGCGCAATATATCTCCTGACTGCATCATATAGTGATATGGTAAGTGGTATCCCCACCACTTACTTGTTGTCCAAGTTTTCTCACAATGGCTGAAAAGGTGAGAAATGTTTGTTGCCTTTGGAGTGCATCCACAGTGATACAACATCTCCCTATATCCTCCAAGGGAGTGGCCATCTTAAGAAATTTTTATGGCCCAAAGTTGGCCATGAAGTTTTGTTTGCCGAATAAATCGATCTTGCGGACAAGATTGATCTCCCTAGTGTCAGAAGACAATCTAGCAACAAACGAACACTAAATTTATCTTTCTCTAAATATATTTGTTTTACAAGTAAATTCTATAAAGGTGTCGATCCTACCTTAGATCCAAACGCTTATTTGCAACCGTATTTCTTTCATCGCAACAATAGTTCTTTCGTCGCTTGAAGGTGTCGTCTTTTAAGACCTGCAATCACAAACAAGTAAATATTAAATAGCACCTGTATAACAAATAATTATAAAACATACCTATCATAGTGATCAAGGAATATATGAAATAAACGATCAGTTTATTGAGAAAAACAAACTTGATTGTATTAACTTTGAAATAATAGAAGAACCTTACAACCTTAGCCTTGATGTTGAACAGGCCTTCCTGGGGTCCGAAGCAGGAGTTTCCTCTACTTTGATAAGCCTTTCACTCTTCCTCCAGGAGCACATAGAGGTATGTGATCTTTCCTCACAAAAGCTCAGCAGAAAGGAGTCTAAATCTCAACAGCACTTCACCTCAATCGCACACTAAAGCTTGAACTCCACTTGAGGCTACCCAATGCCTCTTTTTGTAGTGCAGATGAGGAGGTTAGGGTTCCACCTATGAATGGATAGAATCCTCCTTCAAAGGGATAGGCTCATCACATCAAGGGGTTAGCTCCTTAAGGTGTGGGATGCATGAACCTTACAAGAGTGTACTCACCCCCAAAAAATCTCATCCAGACGCTTCTAGAATTGACCAAAAATTAGCTTTTTCACTTTACTTTCTCACCCTTTTGACTTTTACAGGGGTACGCAGGCATTACATAGAGAAATTTCATTCTGGAACACAAGTAAGCTTCACATTACCTGTGTACCCCAGCCAGGAATGTAGGTATGCTTCACATTACCTGCATACCCAAGGTTTTGGAGTTTTTTGGGGTTTTTATCCTATTTTTAGGGCTTGAAATGAGGAGTAGAGGTTGTAAGACTCACATAGGAGGTAAGTATGAGTGACAATGAGCTCATACAGTCAGTAGAATGTCAAGGTGACAGTTTTTAGTGCAACAGATTGCCCCCTAAAGTGTGAAGTCTGGAATAGATGAAGATGAAGTCTGTCATATATGAAGAGTGAAGTACTTTATCATTTCAAGGATCATCCTATGGACACCCTAGTCGGAACCTGTAAAAAAATTCAATGTAAAACATATATATGTAGACATATCATCGCTGAGGCAAGCATTCCCATACTCAGATCAAAACTAACTAGAAAACTGATTTAAACTGTTCTGATACAGGAATGATTTTCAATACATCAATAGTATAGACATGTGTAGACACAGTATGGACGCAGCCATCTGTTTATGAATAGTCCACTGTATAAATGAATAACAAAATTCCTCGCAGCTTGGATGGTAGAAACTAGATCCAGGGTCTTGATTTCCGTTTCTCGAACCAGTACGATTCTATCCATGTGAATAAATGTGTCAAAGTCGAACATGGTAGAAACCACTTGATTACCAGTCAATAATATAAACTATTAACAAGTGTGAGAGTAACCACCAGTAATGTCAATGGCTCTCAAAGTACTCAGTACAATCCATGAAATGTGAATAAATGAGTTGAAGTCGAACATGTCACGGAATCATTCGATCGAAGGTCAATGATGCAACCTATCGTTAAAGGCGAGAAACCTGCCATTGAGGCATGCAGATTTCAAGGTACTGACGATTTCTAGATCAACTTCCTAGATAATGAGCTATGATCGATAGAAAGTGATTTGTCGTAGGTAAGCCCACAACACGAAATCATAGATCAAGTTTTGAAGAAATATATTGGCAAGGACTGACTCAGGGATGGTCAAAATGGAAGACAAATATTTCGCAAATGAATGGTTTGTTTGAACTGTCCTCTTGAACACATAACGACACTATAGATGGTTTGGTGACAATTGACCCAAAGCTAATACCCAGAAACTGGCTGAAGACTTTCGATGTGGTTTGATTAACTGTTAGGCAAAGGATTTTCCCAACCCAGGTGAACAAAAGTGTCGTGTTCAAGAGTGGTTAACGGTTTTCCGAATAATCAAAATGTAACAAACAGGTTCGTTTTTCTCTCTTTTCCCCCACCATTTTTGGCAAGTACCTCTTTATTTTTGACAAGCTTAAGGAGGATAACATTTTCTTGTTTATAAGCTCATCCTTCGGATGAGTCCAACTTAGTTTAAGATTTGAACCCTAAGAAGGAGTGGTTTGTTCTTGCTTAAAATTGAACAGATCCTTTATTGTTAAATTTTAACGAGTCCAGTATAGGAGAAACTTGGTGTTTTTTCAATTTTAGGGAGTTAGAAGAAAAAACTTAAGAAGACTCCATGGGGGTACTTTTTCGTAAATTTAGTCTCTCGAGCCCGAAAAAGGATAAAATAATACGGGAGAGAACTCTATTGACCGTAATTAGTCAACGTATGCCTTTTTCATAAATAGTCCATTTCAGTCCGTAAAAGGGGTAAACTTATACTGAAGGGACGATCATTCATTTATTTTAACGAGTTCGAATAATCAAGTGCTCGAAAATCTTTTCATGTTTAGAGAGTCCGAAAAGGGCTTAAAAGAGGACTCCAATGTTTTGCTTTTTCGTAAATTTTTGAAAGAGTCCAAAAAAGTGATAAAACTATGCTCTTTGTTGAAAAATGATCAGTTTTATCGAAAAATCCAATATTCTGCACAAAAACTCGAAATAATTACACATACCTGTTTAAGATAAGTAAAAATGTTTACCAAATTACCTTTTTAAAGTGAAAAATAAACAAATTAAAAATTCATTTATTCGAAAAAAAATTATAAATAAGACTTTTCTAACTTTACTATTTGAATTCAGAGTGAAAAAGTGAGAGCTTTTGGATTTAAAAAAAAAAAAACTCCCTGTGAAGATTCTAGAAAATCCGTTCGTCGAAATCAAAAACTGTCAGCTCTAAGTAATCTGTATAAATTCTGGACCATATGAGGGCCCAAGTTGATCTCCTGATATGGCTAGTGAATAGGTGGGACACACAGGACCAGTGTTTCTTGATTGGCAGCCACCAGCTCGAAGTCGAGATGGAGGACATATATTTTTTGACTGGTTTGTCCAAGAGGGGCGGACACTTATCTCTATTCAGGACTATACCAGGTGGCCAGCCTGTTGCTAGTCTCAAAGTAGAGTTTCGCAATGGTTGAGTAGACCCCAAGGATAAACGGATAGATATCAAAACTATCATCCGCCTGAGTTTAAAGTTATTGTCTTCACTGTTACTAGATTGTATAGGAGTGCAACATCACGTGTTGCCAATCTAACGCTGAGGGTATTGAGATTGTTAGATTTCTGTCAGCATATTTTTGTTGGTTGAACAACCAAGTCTTTGTCATTAAGGATTTTCCATATGCTGGGATGGACTACCGCGGCGGAAGAGACATGGCGTTTCCTCCAGGAGAGCAATGGGATGATTCAAGTAAAAATCATTTTCAACACTTTCTAAGTCCTAATTTTTTTTTTGTATTTTGAATCGTCCAACACAAGATGATGTATATTTTGAAAACACACTTCTATGCTATGATATATCACTATTACTAGCTATCTGTGTACATGTTATCTAATGTTGTTTAATTTATTGTTTTGATTATTGCAAATGTCTATTTATCATACTAGAAGCAACTGCATCTGCTAATGTATTTAAATGTCTTGGAATATGCTGATATTCAATGTAATCAAATTCACGTTCCAAGAGACGAACTCTCAAAATTACCTTAATAAAACTAGATTCCTAATGGCATACACCTTGTTAAGCTGTAATACAACGAGTTCAGAGTCCAACCTAACAATCAAACTCTGAATCCCAAATGAGATGGATTCAGATAATAACTCAATCACTGCACTATACTCTGCAATGCTATTCGTTGTTTGACCGAGGCTTACCCCATGCATAGACACTAACTCGTCAGAGGGTGAATAGATAACCCAAGCTACGGAAGAAATGTTCCATGTACTACGACAAGCACCATCAGCAAAACCAATGTATGTATGAAGAGACGTCGAAATCTGCAATATCAAGAGTAAAAATCAGATAAGCAGGAATAGTGATAAGAGCACACTCTAAACTAGGCATGCTTTTCTAATATAAAACACACCAACAGTAAAAAAACTAATGTAATAAAAAATATCCACACCAAATTTAAGCATAATATCTCTTCAGATAAAGCCCATTTTTGGGTTTATCTAAAGGGACATCGTCGAAATCTATCAGCTCATAGGCCCCTTTTGCCAGCTTTCGCTTAACAATGAAAGGACCATGCCACATAGGCACAAATTTTCCAGCCCCTATCTTATCGTTGGCTTAATCGTACACTAAAACTAGGTCTCCTTCTGAAAAATTATGAGGTGTAACATTTCTGTCGTACTGAGCTTTCATTCGTTTCGCATGAGCTTTGTTTGCTAGAGCAGTAGTTCGTTGATTCTCATCTAGCTGAGCTATGTACAAAAAACATTTCTCCTCTTCAGAAGTAGTTGGGAGTAATTCTATGGCTAATTTTAATGACGAAATTTCGCATTCAATAGGTAACACAACTTCCAAACCGTAAACCAGTTGAAAAGGAGTGAAACCAGTTGATGTTTTTATTGAGGTCCGATATGCCCAAAGTGTTGAAAATAACATGGAATGCCAATTCGACTTATGAATACCAATGATTTGTTTAATCATAGTGACTAAAAATTTATTGATAGCTTCAACCAGACCATTAGCCTGTGGGTAATATGGAGTAGAACTATAGTGGCACAGGCCAAGTTGATATGTCAGTTCAGTCATCATGATATTTCAAAAATGACTTCCATGATCTGTAATAATGGCTTGAGGAACACTAAATCTAGAAATTATATGATTGAACACAAAATTTGCAGCAGTCTTGCCGTCTGCCGAAAATGTAGGCATCGCCTTGGCCCACTTAGTAAAATAATCTACTGCTAAGATAATATATGCATGCCCCCCAGCCGAGTGAGGGTTACATGTAATAAATTCAATACCCCACTTTGCAAAAGGACCGACAACAATTACAGGGTGAAGAGGAGCAGGTGGTGCACGCATTTTACAATCAAATACCTGACAATTGTGGCATTTCCGGACTGCATATATACAATCTTTGAATAAGGATGGCCAGAAATAACCAGCGCACAATATCTTTTGGGCTATGGCATACCCAGACATATGACTGCCACATGCTCTAGAATGGCACTTATTTAGAACCTTCTCAGCTTCTTCATGAGTAAGACAGCATCGAAAAACAAAATCTGCTCCATGACGATAGAGTGTATCACCAATAATATTGTATTGTTGGGATTGGAAACGTATTTTCCATCACTGAGATCGTGAGATTTCAGGCCAAAAAGATTAGGTTTGGAGATAAACAATAATATCCCCATACCAAGGATCAAGAGTACTGATAAGAAACAAGGATTCGTCCGTAATGGGTTGTTCTGCCACAGTTTCAGTATCAGTAGACGGGAAATCACACATCAGTTCAGCAAAAACCAAAGATTTCTTTGCCTTGGATTTTTCAAATTCCAAGTCAAATTCCTGCAGGATAACTATCCATTTGGAATACTTGCTCCCTAGCAATTTTTTGGTCAATATGTACATCATAGGGTTACAGTCAGAAATTACTGTGGTTTTGCGTAATAAGATGTAGTGATGAAATCTTTGGATAGCTTGAACAACTGCCAAGGCCAATTTCTCCACATGTGTGTATTTAATCTCAGTCGGATGCAGATTTTGACTAAGATAGTAAATCACATGTTCATTGTTGAATTCATCTTCCTAAACTAAAACCATCCCAATGGTGGAATGAGAAGCGGCGAGGTACAAAAAATAATCCCGGTTGTAATTGGGAGGATGCAGTAACGGTGCATGGGTCAACGTGTGTTTGAGTGCATCAAAAGATCGATTAGCGATCTCATCCCAAAATAATGGAACATCTTGTTTTAACAACCTGGTAAAACCCTTTGTTAACTCGGCTTAGTTATGAATGAAACAACATAAAAAGTTTGCTTTCCCTTGCAAAATTTGGAGTTGGCGTAAAGTTGAAGGAGGAGGTAGATTGACAATAGCTTCAACCTTCGACGGATCAATGCGAATGCCTGCTTTTGAAACAATAAATTCCAGTAAGTGACCCGATTCTACACAGAAAACATATTTGTGTGGATTCAGTTGAATTCGATAATGCCTACATCTCATAAAGATAGCTCGTAAATGAGTGAGATGATCGGTTCTACGCGATGAATGAGCAGGTAAATCATCGAGATAAGGTTGCACAATGTGCTTAATGTCAAGAAATGCGTAAGACATAGCCCTTTGAAAAGTTGCCTCAAAATTCTTCAAGCCAAAAGGTATTTTGCAATAAGAAAATGTCCCCCATGGAAAAATGAATGCTGTTTTAGGTTGATCAGCAAGGAATATGTTTATTTGATTGTAATCGGAAAAACCATCCATAAAGGAGAAAATTTCACTGTCGGCACAATCATCAATGATTTGATTGATATAGGGGGTTGGATAATTTTCCTTAGGACAAGCTCGATTAATATCCCTATAGTCAATACATACTCTTATCGTTCCTTGTTTTTTGTTAACAGGAACAATATTCAATACCCAATCGGTTAAAGGAATTGGATAAATGAAACCTGCATGAAGTAATTTCTCAACTTCGGCTTCGATAGCAGCAACTTTTCTCGAATGTATCTGATGTAAGCATTGTCAGATAGGTTTTGCATCCGGGTAAGTCTTAATTTCATGTACAACAATTGACGGATCGATTCTTGGCATTTCTTCATATGACCAGGAAAACACATCATGAAATTTTTGAAATAGGGCTTTATAAGTTTGGATTTCATCGTCCGTACAGGAAGCACCTATATGAATGTTTTCAATTATTCCAGGCTTAACTGAAATGTCAATAGGAATCGTTCGAGAGATATTTTCCAAATTTAACTCAGAATCAGGATTTTGCAATGGATTTTGCGGTTCTTTTACATATTCAGGAGTAAAAATATAAGAGAAATCATTGTCAAAATGATCCAGCTTAGGTAAGAATGAAGATCGGTGATGTAGATCTTCCCATGGTAAATCGTCAATAGAAAAAATTTCACGAATCTGCTCATTAGTATGAACAAGATCGGGAAATGTCGTTGTGGCTAAGCTAGATATAGAAAGTAATTCCTCATGGATCACATTCATTGGATTAGTTTCGGTTGAAGAAGGATCAGAAAGCGACTGTACAACCTGATATGCAATTTCAAAAGGACTCAAAGGCATCGCGCCATCAAATGAATCCACCTCGGAATCAGAAGGTACGATCCAAGGATCATCAAAAGTAACAGTATTCGATGAAATCATATGAATATTTGCAATAGAAGGTGATACGTTAGGAGCAGGAAAGGAAAAAGTTCCTAGTAAACCAGAATCTTTAATCAAACCTACGCCAACATCCTTGTAAGGGATAGTCGTTTTACCGATGTGTTGGATAGTTTCTGTAAAGGCTGGATCAAATGAGAAATAAGTGAGCTGGTCTATTGTAACGATCTTTCCTTGATGTGGAAACTTGATAAGCCGAAAGACCGATGAAACAAAAACAGTCATAGCATAAGACCAACTGCGACCCAGGAGAAGGTTGTAATGTAGAGGGGCATCAACCACCTCCACATCTAGATTTACGGTTTTGCCTTCGAACCTATAGGTAAATCCTGCAAAGTACAAAAAGGATGGAACCCTCGGCCATCAAAAGCCTTTAGAATTGTCAGATAATGATTAAGTGTAGGAGAACCAAGTGATTTCCAACACTGGATCGACATAATACATGTAGAAGCCCCTTCATCAATCATAGTCTGAAAAACGGGTCTGTTTTTTACTAATACTGGAACTGGAAAGCCATTTGATGAGGTAGGCAGGGTGTAATATTCTCTAAATCAAAGATTATTAGGTTTGAATCCTGAATATCGATAGATCCTATGGCAGACAAAAGTAATTTACGCTGTGCTGGGCACAATTGCAGCACTTCCAAAGCTGACATTGCTGAAGGGGAAATAACTAAGTCCTCAACAATGTTATAATTCTAAGCAGCTCTCGCATGTGGATTGAAAGCTGATTTACGAAGTACACCTTTAGCAGGCGGTTTGATTACTAAGTCTGAATTGGGTTTCTCGATCTGTAGTGGATCAGAAACAGGAGGAGGTGTAGTTGATGTGTTTGAATTAGAAGATTATACTTCTTTACCACCAACAGGACTTTTACTACCATAATCTTGTGATCACGTCGCAATCCTGACATGAGACATCATCATAACGGGTTCTTCTGAGGCGTTCGAGGTAGAACCAATCATCTTACTATCTTGATTAGGAAAAGGATCCTTCAAGACAACAGGTTGTTGAGAACCTTTAACAAACTTTGAAACCTTCACTCGATGTGGGCATTCTTTGGTAAAATGATCCTCGTCGCAAATGAAACAAGGATAGCGAGGTTTGTGTTTTTAGTCATTAGATTCATTTTTATCTGTTTTATCTTTTGAATTTTGTTTGTTTTTATTCTTCCCCTTATTTTTCCCGCCATATTTAAATTTGTCCGTAGATGTCTCTATGACATGAATGTCGGCAGAAATTTCAGCAGAAGATTCTCCTTTTGGGGAATCAGGTAAAGTTATTATAGGAGAAGAATTCTTTGAAGATTTCTTCTTACTTTTAGTACTAACTGAACCAATCATACCATCAGTGGCATGAGACCCTGAAGGAGCTGCAGTTATTTGACCTTGTTTTGGAAGATTAGGGATTTTTTCATGTAAAGTACCTGACTGCGTGTAGACGAGGTCAAGGTACTGAGCTTGAGAAATGACTTTCTCTTCAGTAACAAATCCTCCCTTAGCTACATCTTCAGTGATTTTGGGTAATAATTATTTAATGAACCATTCCGCCAAAATTTGATCCGGAATGAAAACTTTCACTAAACGCCTTCTACGTCGCCATTCGTGAATATGATCAGAAATATATGTGGACATGGATTGTTTTAGTGAATTCAATAGGAAACTGAAAATGATTTAAGAAAGCAGTTGCTAACTGATTGAAATTATTAAAAGAGCCTGGTGGTAACTCAATGTACCATTTGGTAGCAAGACCAATAAGAGTTCGTTGAAAAAGACGTAAGAGAATTGAATCATCAATTATTGAATTAGACACACACTAGAGGTGATAAGTCATAACGTGATTTGATGGATCCTCTCCTGACTTACCCTCGAATTTCGGTATATCAATGGGTAAATTATGTGGCATTGGCGGCCAATATGGATGATAGTAAATTGGATCATTCATAAGGCATGACAAATCAGGTAAATCCAAAGTTGCAATAAATGGTAACTGACGGTTAGGGTCGCGAAAACCTTGAGTAATAAGAGCAGTTCCGGGAGGAGGATACCTAGGATAACTAGGAATAGGATTTGCATTAGGAATGGTATAACCTCTCGAGAAACCAAGATTAACCGAACCAAACTGTGGTTGTTGAGGTTGTTGATAAGTATAGCCAATATACGGTTGATACTGATAAACTAGGTTCTATGCAACAGGACCGAATTGATACTGTCCCTGGTACGGTTGATATGTGAATTGCGGTTGACTCGTGACAATAGTACTTGTACCAGATTTTCCTGTAGGTATCTGAATCGAAGTCTGAGCTGTAGGTCATGACTGGGGTATAGAGACATGAGGAATTTGCACGGATGTAGGGATAGAAGAAACTAGAGCTACAGATATTCCAGAAACAAGTGTTATAGGTTGAACAGATGTTGCAGTAGTTGCAGCAGTTTGAGGTGAAGTCTAAGGTGTACTAGGCCTAGGCTGCTGAACAGAACTGGGTGCAGGGATTTGAACAGTAGGCTGGACAAGTTTCTGGGTTGGACCAGAAACCAAAGGCTGTCCAGGTTGACTAGGTAACTGCACATTAGGTTGCATAGTCTGTTGAATTTGGAATGGATCCCACACCATGTTCATTCTGGGGTATTGTCCCATAGAAGGTTGTACATATGAAGGACCATAGCCTGGTTGAACGTAGGGTTGATAATTAAGTGGTAAATTTCCAACTCCTTGTACAAATGATTGATCAGAAGGCAGTTGAAAACCTTGAGTTGGGTACTGACCTTGAGGTTGATAACCCTGAGGCGCGTACTAAATCTGGGGTTGATAAGGACCTTGAGTAATATACTAAGTCTGGGGTTGATCTTGGGGTATGTACTGTCCTGAAGGTTGATAACCTTGAGGTATGTACTGTCCTTGAGGTTGTTCTCCAAAAAAATATTGTCCTACAGTTTGTCCTGGGAAAAAATTACCTTGAAATTGCCCCCCAGGCGGTAATTGACTGCCTTGAGGTTGCCCCCCAGGCAGTAACTGACTGCCTTGAGGTTTCTGCCCAAGCGGTAACTGACTGCCTTGAGGTTTCCCCCCAGGCCGTAACTGACCACCCTGAGGTTGAGGATTTGGAATATTACTAGACATCATAAAGATTTTCTTTGCGTTCGACGTTTCAAATTTAATTCCATTAAGACCAGATGATAATACTTGTTCAGTCAGTCGAGGAGTTGCTCCTGAGAAATTACCAGAGAGAGCCTGGTACCCCAAAGGAACAGAAGGACCACCGTATAAAAATGTTTTCGGTGTTTGGGAAAACATAGATGACTCTCCTGACATGATCGATGAAGGATAGTAACCTCTGGGCGTAGGATGAAAAGGAATTCGAGGTGGTGAAAAAGCAAGACCCAGATTTTCTAAAAAAATTGTCAAAGATAAATACCAAGCGTCACTCCTAATAGGGCTGTAGAAAATGGATTCACGCTCCCTAATATTCAAAGACTATGGCGATTCAGGAAGAGTTACTTCTTCATCTGGACTGGTAATTTCTTCAATAGAAATGAGGCTAGATGGAAGATCTTCAGTAATAATATTTCTTACCCTAGGTGAACTAGGATCACTAGAAGTTGGAGTAATAAATCCTGAGGATGTTTCCAAAACAGAAGGTTCAGTGTCAGGATCAGAAATTTCAGGTTCTTTAGCTATTTCACTGGAAGGAGAAATACTACCAGTAATTTCAGAAACTGAAATTGGCTCTTGAATATGCTCTGTTGTGGGTATTTGATGATCAGGATGAACAACTATAGATGAAATTCTAACTTCTGTTGATCTAATTCTACCACTACTAGATGATACTAGAGCATGCAACCCTTCAAGTTGACTTGGTGTATACTCAGGGGGCTTCCCCTAAAGTCTCCGGGACTGTCTCGGTAATCACGCCACAATTAAATATTAATCAATCACACACAAACAAAGAAAATTTCAATAAAAACACCTAAAGTCTCTAAAGGAACAAACAGCTAAATCACACGCCTAAAAAATCTAAGAGTTCAAACCACGCACAAACAGTAACTTCCTGTACTAAAAACACTAGTTGGTGATGAAATTCAACTTAGTAGAAGTTTAATATAGAAAGGGCGGTTGGAATAGTTATCCCGACAACCTGCTTAATGAAACAGACTGGCACAAGTTTCTTCACAAAACCATCTTGCGTGAAGAAAACCCCCTAGAGAGTCCAAGTGAGTCTAGTCGACATCTTCTCCAGGTACAGTGAGATATTTCATTCACCGTCACTTTAGGAAATAATCTTAAGTTTATGGACATTAAGGTTACCGACAGTAACAAATACAACTAGGGGAACAATCTACGATCCGATTCCACGCGCAAGGGTAGAGTAACAAAGCTCAATCCCCTTGAAGGCTCCTCAACATGGTCAATCCGAGGTTTACCAACAAGTGACCCCAGGCTCCTCGACAATGGTTAATCCGAGGTTTATCATTTGTAATGCACGCAGGTCTTCTATCTTTCCCAGTGAAACAGAATTGATTGTCTCAAAGGTTTGGACATGATCTCATGATTAACTCCTTTAAGAGAAGCTTCCTAGATTGTACCAATTACAATTGGATTTATTTCCTACCGCAAGATTTATCTACTTGTTTGTTTTTACTATCTTGGAGAGTTAATTACTCCATACTCCAAGATACTAGCCTAAGCTATATTGGTGATAAGAGCCCTAGAAATAGAAAAGATTACTAGATCAATTTTAATTAAGCATTGTTTTTATGGGATGTTCTTTAAGTCAATAGGTATGGAAATGAAACTTTGATGGTGTGAAGACTCGACTTCCAAACACACTAAAAAATGCACCTAAAATGATAAACAATTCGTTTTTCTTTCAATGAAATTATAGCTAAAGAAAGAGTTCGAGAATGCAATTTCTTTAAGAAACAATTCTTTCTTTGAACATGAAGAATAAATGAAAAGAAAATCTTTTTGTTTTTTCAATAAGAACTCAAAATGAGACAAATAATCAATACTCACAATAAATCCCTTTCTCTTTCAAAACTCGAAACTACAAAAAACAACTTTTCTTTCAAAAGAAATTTACAAGTTCTAAAAAGCACTCAAAACTACGAAACAATAATTCTGAGATCTACAAAATTTGAAAATCTAATTGAATAAAAGCTTTAATTTGTTTTTTTTGAGAATTTTTTGCTTAGTTGTTCAGTAAACTAAGGATTCATTTGCACAGAATAACAAATAAATAAAAAAACATCCAGATATGTTTTCTTTTGTAAAAATGAAATTTAGAACTTATAACAAAGTTTGTTCAAATATTTGCAAAGAGAAAACTAGATCTATTTCTCAAAAAGAATGAATTTAACAACCAAGTCAAACTCATCAAGAAGATAAAAGATACCAAGGTGATCTAAGGCACTTTTAAGCATCTAATCTTTGGGTCACTACAGAGACAAAGCGAAAACCACTCTAATAATGCAAAACTTCTAGAAAATCATTCAAAACAAAAGTGTTATGAAACTCATTCACAAGAGATTTTCGACAGAAAACATACAGATTTGGGCAGACACTAGGAATCCTAAATCAAATCTAAACTAAACTAAAAGAAGAAATATAAGTTTTTCAAGACTTTTAATAGGGTCTGCAACAATGTGCGGTCCCCATAAAAGTTCAAGAAAAACAAAAAAGACTTCAAAAATTTTCAAAACAAAGTAGATCTAAGTTATCGAAGCTCGTACAAATCAATCAAAAATCAGAAAAAAAAGCATTTTCTCAAATAAAAAAAAAGGAAAATCAAAACAAGTTCTTTCCCCAACGGAGTCGCCAATTTGTTGGCCGGATAAATCTATCTTGCGAACAAGATCGATATCCCTAGTGTCAGAAGAAAATCTAGCAACAAATGAACAACTAAGTTTATCTTTCTCTAAATATATTCGTTTTACAAGTAAATTCTATAAAGGTGTCGATCCTACCTTAGATCCAAACGCTTATTTGCAACCGTAGTTCTTCCATCGCATCAGTAGTTCTTCCATCGCAACAATAGTACTTTTGTCGCTTGAAAGTGTCGTATTTTAAGACCTGCAATCACAAACAAGAAAATATTAAATAACACCTTTATAACAAATAATTATAAAACATACCTATCATAGTTATCAAGGAATCTATGAAATCAACGATCAAACAACAACTTATTGAAATAAACAATCAAACGACAATTTATTGAGAAAAACAAACTTGATTGTATTAAATTTGAAGTAATAGAAGAGCCTTACAACCTTAGCCTTGATGTTGAACATGCCTTCTCGAGGTCCGAAGAAGGAGTTTCCTCTACTTTGATAAGCCTTTCACTCTTCCTCCAGGAGCACATAGAGGTATGTGATCTTTCCTCACAAAAGCTTAGCAGAAAGGAGTCTAAATCTCAACAGCACTTCACCTCAATCACACACAAAATATTGAACTCCCCTTGAGGCTACCCAATGCCTCTTTTTATAGTGCAGATGAGGAGGTTAGGGTTCCACCTATGAAGGGATATAATCCTGCTTCAAAGGGACAGGCTCCTCACATCAAGGGGTTAGCTCCTTAAGGTGTGGGATGCATGAACCTTATAAGAGCGTACTCAGCCCCAAAAAATCTCATCCAAAAGCTTCTAGAATTGACCAAAAATCAGCTTTTTCACTTTACCTTCTCGCCCTTTTGACTTTGACAGGGGTATGCAGGCATTACATAGAGAAACTGTGTTCTGGAACGTAGGTAAGCTTCACATTACCTGCGTACCCCAGCCAGGAATGTAGGTAAGCTTCACATTACCTGCGTGCCCAGGGTTTTGGAGTTTTTTAGGGTTTTAATCCTATTTTTAGGGCTTGAAATGAGGAGTGGAGGTTGTAAGACTTACAGAGGAGGTAAGTATGAGTGACAGTGAGCTCATACAGTCAGTATAATGTCAAGGTGATATTTTTTAGTGCAACAAGTTTATATGGAATAATTCTCCTGCTTGGAGCAATGGCCTGCAAATACATGGTAAAGGAATGAAAATAATCATCAAATGAAACATCATGTACATAAGCATGTTCCTTACCAAAATTTCTGCTCATACAAATGGAGTGGTCCATAGATAGTTTCCCTCTCATTCCAAAAGAGGAAAGAGGTGGTTGTGATAACTCCTTCATTGATTTATATATCTCTCCCATCTCCACATGGTCCATGCATCTTTACAAATGCTGATATAGTTCCTCTTCAAAACCTTCCCAAGTATAACCCTTCATGATGGTGTTGTAAGCTCTCATGGAATAAGTATGGCTGAAGAGAAATTCTTCATGAGCTCTTTGTAAAAACTTCTCCTTGAGCTTGGAGGCTTTAGATAAGAAGATCCTACCATGATAATGAATGACCTCACTTTGGTCTGAATAGCCCTCTCCATGTAGCTGGTCATCAAGTGTCATGCATGTAAAAAGATCCTTGGAATAATCCACTAATAGTTGGGATTTCCAATATGGATCTATCCTCCATAGTGACAACATTGATGATCTATCACAAAGAACATCTATCATATGGTTTCCCTTCTCTTTGACATCTCCCATACCAAAGGTACATGTTGGAAGGCTGCAATCCTTCCCATGTTTCTCCTCCCATAGCGCAGATTCTGAAATGAGAGTGGGTAATGATGACGTTGGGAGAAACTCTCCCTCCTCCTTGAGTCTCCCCAAGACTCTCAGCGTTGTATCATGGCCTCCTAATGCTCCCATTCCTCCTGGATCAATGAATGGTGCATCATGATGTGAGACATGTCTCACCAAATCTAGATTAGGTGGCCTCCCCGACGGTTTGCCACAAAATAATAATGTCCCATGGGCCAAAGTCATGTGCATAATAGATGGGAGTGTTAGGTCCTTTCTTCCACTGCGTAAATCCATCTCTTATTTCTGTGTGGAAGTTGTATGTGAGGGATATGTGTGCATGCCCTTAATCATCTGAGTTTTTTCACTCTTTTTATCCACCCATTGCATCTGCAAAGTCTTCCAATTTGTGGTGACCTTCCTCAAAGTAATCAACCATTGCACACCCAATATCACATTGGTGTCAGGTATTTCAACCATAAAGAAGTGATCAGTCAATTTATATGTCCCCATGGTGACAGATAAGGATGGAACATAATGCATGCAATGGATAGTTCTATCTCCTGGGACCAAAATAGAAAATCCCTCAAAATCATCAGTGGGTATTGCCCTCCTCTGCATTAGTTCGACATCAATAAAATTGTGGGTAGCCCCACTGTCAATCAAAATAGAAACCCTATGATCTAAGATGGAACCTAGATCCCTCAAGTTCAAGTACTTAGGTACTCCTTTCAATGATGAAAGAGCCCCTACAATTGAATAAAATGCCCCATTCCCATCTCCTGCTGTGTCATTGTTGTGACCTCTTCTTGGTTCTTATTCTTCTTCCTCCTCATCATCTGAGAAGATCTCTATGTAGTGTGCCTTTCCTGCTGCAAATTTATGTACGGGTGCCCATGATTCTTGGCATGTGAAGCAAATATTCCTTCTCCTAAAATCTCTTCAAACATCATCATCAAGTGGTTTTTTTATTTTTTCTCTCCTTTGAAATAGAATCCTTCTCATCTTTTCCCTTTGATGGAAAAGAGGGATTGTGCTGAAATGTTGCCTTTGATTTTGGCAAGGCATATTGAAGATCTCTAGTCCTTTCAATGGAATCTTGTAGGGTAGTGGGCTTGGTAGACTTAACCAACCCATGAAGAGGTTCTTCTAACCCATCAAAAAAAATATAGACTCTTCTTGCTGTAGATAATTCAAGAACCATAACAGAAATTTTTAAAAACTCAGAAATATAAGTTTCTGGATTACGTGATTTTTTGAGCTTTGCAAGCCCCATGAATGGTGCCTTAGGATCTCTTCTATCAAACCTCTCCACCAACCTCCTTGTAAACTTTGAATATGCAGTCACATTGGCATGACCCAATGTAGACAAGCCATGGAACCACCAATCATGTGCTTCACCCTCAAGGTGCAGTGCTACTATCTTAATGGCCTCCATCTCTGGTACTTTGTTCAGCTGGAAGTAGATGTCAAGCTTCTCTACCCATGATTTGGCAGTAAATTTAGATGACCCATCAAGTTGGGTAAGAAAAATCTGCCCATAGTGCGGTGTAGATCATGATTTTGAATGACTGCTCCACGTCTATTGTGATGCCTGGGTTTCCTATTGTCCTTGATATGACAAATTTTTTGAAAACTAAAGTGGTCCTTGAATATATGAGATTGAGACTCATACTCCATGAAATATTCTTCAAGAGTTTCTTGTTCTTGAAACCTTTCATTTCCCACCGCTAAGAATGTAGGCATTGTAGAGCGTTGGGAAACTTGTTGTGGTTGCACTGGTTGATCACTCCAGTGATGAGAAATGTCGAAGCCTTCACCATGTTGAAATCCTTTAGGGGATTCCTTGTATCTATCCATACTCATCTCCTTTATTTCTCTAGAAATTTCTTGCATAGCTTTGAGAAGAATCTTAGGAAACTCCTCCTCTTCATCTTATCCTCCTGATAAAGGGGTTTTACCCTTGTCTTCCTTATCATTTGTATAGTCAAACTTCCAGTGTCTTCTTCTTTGATACCTATTCTCTCTATCAGTAAGAGGATCTCCTTCTTCATATGACATATTGGCTTTTCAAGATGCACAGACTGTGCCAAGATTATGCTCTGATACCACTGTAATATTCCCAAATGGGAAAAGCAAGAATATAGTGAAAAATGCTGGAATAGCAGTGTAAAACATCATATAAAATCAAGAGGCCAATATGGAGACCTTCTAATCATTATAAAAGAAGAAAAAAATGCATAATAAATGGGCCATAACATGTGCAACAAGATAAATCAAGCCTCCAATGGACAAAACCCTCAAAAGAGGTGCTGCTACTATATATCAAAATTTCAGAAGACTGCTATAGCACAGTCATAAAGTGCACTGCTATAGCAGATGAACATACAAAGATATATGGCTATTATATGCCTCAAAGATACAACAAAATGTAGATCTACGCTCTATACAACCTTCAGAAAAGAATCCCCAAAAGGTTTACAACAATACACCAATGTACAAGGTCTGAATCAAAGCCCTAGGGCTGGAGATTCACTGCAACATATAGATCTAGAAAATGTGGCTGATCTGATATAGCAAATAATGCAGCCTCCTCCAATAGATCCTCTAAATGAAAGGTTGATCCCTTCACTACAAAACCTTCTCCCCAAATGGTGTACTGAAACCACCCTACAACTCCTCCCTCAAAATAATGTAGACCTGAATGAAACTGCGCTCTATGGGAAAATAAATATATGGCATGATGCCAAGATCTGAAAATAAGCTCAAGGGCCTTCCTTATTGTCCTCACAATGGAAAGGAACCCTTATCCACTGAAAATAAATACCAAAGTGACCCAAATGTGGTCTCCACTGCTGCAACCTACAAAACAACTCAACCCTCAATAGGATCTACATTGTGGATGTAAGATGAAGCTTTGGCCTTAAGCTTGAAAATGAAAGTGAAGTAAAATACTCTTTCAAGGGCTACTCAATGAAATAGGTGGGATTCCCGATCAGGAACACCCAGTGCTAAAAAACACTTGCAATCTTAGCTAAACAATCAAAGAAAGCTATATGTCTAAACATACCATATATTCAGAAATATCATATACCAATACATAATGAATATGGCTGGCATCCTCTTCCTTTTATAAGATATGAGCTTCCAAACCCTAAGCCCCATTCGTTTATGATCCTACTTCCATGCAAGGTGTCTCCATCTAAAACTGCGCTATCCCTCATCAATTTCCACTCCTCCATGACAACGTTGTTGATTTGGTCAAATTTGACCCAGTCAAGATGTTCCAACCCCTTTTCACACCTAAGGGTGCTCAATTAAGCTACCAAGATGTTTTCCTTTTACATTCACATTTATTTATTTATTATTAAGGAGACTTATGGACCTCCATTGTCCTTTTATTCATTAAACAAAAAGAAAAAGCAAAATTTAATATTCTAACTAGCTCATGGCTAATTGGGAATATTACACCAAAGCATCTTGGGCGGGGAAGTGTTACCATCCTAGGCGGACATGTGGGAAATCTTCTGTCAGGAGGAAATTAGGAGATTTACCAAGAGGCAAAGCATCAATGGTATAGTCAATGTAAAGAAAGAGAGGGGGAGGATGCAACCCTTGCATCAAAGGGATAGAGGCAGCAAGGGAAGAAGAAGAGGGAACTATCCAAGGTCCAGTGCTTTAATTGTGGTGAACTTGGATACTTCACCAATAATTATCCTAAGAAGAAGGAAAAGGGATATTGAAATGCAGCAACAACAAAAGGGAATGATGGTAGTGACGATGACGTAGCCATGAGTGCTCATGAACCAAGGAAGTGGGGTGATATTGATCTGTAGAGAAACTACAGATGGAAGGTAGGATCCTTGAGGTGCCCAAACTCTTGGATCACATACGAGCTATGGGAGCCTTAAGACAGTAGTGAGACGAGTGGACCAATGGGTGAAAAATATCATAGTGAAGAAGAGCCAAGCTGGGATGTTGAAGTCTTGAGCATCGCTGAGGAGAGGCAGCAACATCGTGGAAGCAATAGCGCAGAGGTAGTGCTTACGCAGATCAGTGCAACATACATCGTAGTGCTTCTAAGAGACAATGCAACGTATAAGCAAATGGAGCTTCAATGAAGAGTTGCAGCCCAAATTACTTGTTTGTCAGAGATTGGGTGATGGTCCTTCAGTTGCTTACTTCTCAGCAACTGAGTTCTATTGCAGCAGTTAGTAGTGAAAGTGTTATGGGCAACACGATGCAACAATTTGAGAAGGAGATGCATTACGAATGTAGCAGTGTCAGTGGTAGTGACATGGGAAATAGTGCAGAAAGCAACAATTCAGTCGATGGAGGGTAGCAGTGTAGAGACTGATGTTGAGATCAGACAATACTTTGGTGTGGATGTGTTACTAGAGAACACTCCTCGCTAAGAGTGAGTGTTGAGATTTTGGGGTAGAATCGGGTGTGATATAGCTCTGAAAATTTGTGGAGGGGCTAAGACACACGAGATATCCAAAACATAGAAAGCATTTGAAGAAATTTCAACCAGTGTTGAAGTTATTCTAATAATTATTTTTTTTAATGAGGACACTACGTCTAACTTAGGGAATTAGAAAAATTAAAGTGAATTAATTAAACACATGTGATGAAATGTTGTAAGTGACATGGATCAAGCAATATTTTTATCTGAGTCATTGATTAGAGATTATGTCACGGTCGTTGGTTTTCCAACAAGAAAAGTATAACATAAAGGCTTGGGGTCAGTTGGAGGACACAAAAACATAGGAAGAGCACTAAAGGTAAGTCAAATTTATAGAGCTGGTTTTGTTGAGGAACTCGAAGTGAGTTTGTAGTTCAGTGAGGAGAAGAGATTGACAAGGGACAATTTGATCCAAGGTCTATAATACAGCAGCAGAGAGGTAGTAAGTACCATACAACATAGAGCCAACCACGAGGACACAGTTCAACCAGCACCATGTAGAGGACTGTGTAAACCCAACCAAGGTGACGTAGACCCAGCCAACACAACACAACAACAACCAAGGTGACGCAGGCCCAGCTAGGGTAGCATAGAGGCAGTGAAACACCAGTGAGGCTGACGCAATGGGGATGTTGGCCAGTGAGGGCTGACACAAAGGTTGTAGAGGCAGCGCTGAGGGCTGACACAAAGGTTGTAGAGGCAACGCTGAGGGTTCCAATGGGCCAGAAAGGGATCATGATCTGTAAATCTTTCTTGAGGGTGTGATACAACCATATTTTCTGTCTCTTAGTGAAAGGTAATAACTTCCATGTAATTTCTCTGTATGGCCAACCATTTTTGGTGCCAAGAATGTTGTATTCAGATTCTACATAATAATAAAACCCTCTAGATCTGTTGCACTGGTTTTCCCGCATTGTGTTTTTTCCGGGGACATTTGTCCGAAAAATCATGTGTAATATTGTCACATGTGTGTATTTTTCAGTAAATGATCTATAGATGTGTACGTTGCAGTTTGTGTCTGCTTTAATGTTTTTCTGAATACTTCAGTTAAATAATTTGTTAAGTTAATCAAACAAGTAGGCGAAGTAGATCTAGACACTGTAGTAGGGTTTCTGTATTGAAACTTTCACAATGAAGACATATCTAAGTTCTTTCTTATAGTGGATGAAATCACTACTGCTATGAAGGGCCTAGGTGAAAAAACTAAGGATTCTAAAGTAGTTCAAAAAGTGTTGATATCACTACCTTCTAACTTTAATCCCAAGGCATCAACAAATGAAGAAATTTCTAACATTACAAAACTAACAATGGATTAATTTCACGGCTCCCTAACATTGTACAAAATGAGGGTTACGAAAGGAAAATTAGCCACAATGGATGCAACATTCAAGGAAGACAAGAAATATATAGAAGATCAATAATGTTCATGCTGAGACTCAAATGAAGAAGAAGTGAAACCTGTAAGAATATTGAAGAAAGGAAACGGTAACTACAAAGGCAAACTACTACTTAAAAAAATACAGAGGAAAACTTCCATTTAAATGCTTTAATTGTGGAAGAGTATGGAATTATGCCCTAAAATTTCCATATAGAAGGAAGAGAATAAGTTTAAAGGGAGAAAAAAGAAGAAATATAACTGAATGAAGAATGAGCAAAAGTTTAAAAATAAATTTTTTATACACAAGAAGATAACATGTCCTCCAATGATACAAATGAATCCTACGATGAAGAAGGAATTAGTGAATTTTCTATTATGGCTTTAGATTCTGAATCTAACAAAATTAAGGAATGTGAACTTAGTGAAGAATAAGGTGAAGTATACCTCGAGGGGGAGCTAATTAGTTCCATGGAAGAGATTGATAGACTCAAGTAGAAGAAAAATAAACAAAAAGAAATTTAACATTTAAAATATGCTAAAAAAGAGTCTAAGCATGAAGAGTTTATTCAATTGAAATTGTAAATATAAGAGGCCAAAATGGTGGAATAAATCCTACTACAACAGTTAAAAGAGAAAATAAAGGAGTGTGAGAAGTTGGAAGAATAAGTAGTTATGTTGAGAAAGAAGCTATAGAAGTCACATGCATTTGAATATGAACCTTCAACACATAAATGGGTCTCAAAATTTGGACATGATACCGAATTCTCAAAGATGTTTTCTTATGGAAGTTAGGCTAGTCTATGAAGGAGAAACCAGTGAGAAGAAGAAAAATATAGAAATACAATCAACTTTTCTAAAGCTATCATAGGAGATAATGATCACCCACAATAGCTAGAGAATAAAGATGCCAGTATCACACCTAAACAACAACAAGGAAACAATGCACCTAAGGAGAAACAACATATTCATCTCATTCAACAATATAAAATGATTAATTTCATTCAATAATAAAAATAAAGAAGATTGGGCAAGTAGGAAATGAGTTACCAGAGGCCTTATTTCTTCAAAAGACAATTATCAGATGCCAAGAAGACCCTATTCTCAAGTACCATCCTTCCGCTGGTATGCAAATTTTTTCTATGTATATTTTTACTTATGCAAATATTTTGGCCACAAGGCTTTAAATTGTAGAGAATGTGTGAGAAGGAATGAAACAAGAAGTATGAGAAGAATTGAAGGGAGAAACAAATTTTTAATTGCAAGAATAAACATGAGCAATAACAAGAATCCATTTTCTTAGCATTATAATGTCACTCAATGCTTTTATTGTCACAATTTTGGTTATAAGTCTTATGAATGTCAACTCATATTTTTTGAATCAAAGACTCAAGACAATCCTGGGATAGAGGAATCCACGCAATGGAGAAAGAAGAAGGAAGAGAAGAAAACGAGTAAGTGTGTCCTAGTTATGTATTCTCAAAATTAGACGAGTCAGTGGTATGTGGATAGTGGGAGATATGACCTGGGACAAAAGAAAATTGTTGTCTTTAGACGAAAATAAATCTAGAAATGTCATTTTTTGTAATGATGCAGTAGGAAAATTTAAAGGAAAGGGTATAGTTAGCTTGAATAAGGGAAAAAGGAAAAGCATACGATGTATTGTTCATATAAGTACCGATACATAACTTGCTTAGTATAAGTCATATGTGTGACATAAGTTGTGATGTCATCTTCAGAGCTCAGGATTGTGAAATAAGGTCAGCCACAATAGAAAAAACACTGGAAATCATAATAGAAAACGTCTCTCTCTCTCTCTCTCTATATATATATATATATATATTCAAATAATTAAAATAAATAAATAAGTGGATTACCAAAAGAAATGTCAAACCTAAGATGGTTAGGAATGATGAATTATACATGCAAATAAATTGACATAGAGACAGTTTCAATAGCATAAGGAATTGTTTTGATAATGTTGAGATGGTGTAGCACGAGTTTGGAGAAGGAAAAAAAGATTTAATGTACAAAATTAATAAATAAATAGAATATAAAACAAATTCAAAATTGATAGAGGATTTTGAGAATTGATGGAAAATTTCACTATGAACGAGAAATGATGACGAGGATGAAATGAAAGAACACTTAAATACCAAGGAAAAATAATTTACCAACTAACCGAGAGGGTGGACGCATTAATTGCAAAACCCTTAGAGTACCAAAAACTAGCGTCAAGTCACGAATTACAAAATAAAAGTGATTAGGGACATCAAGAAACACTGGTATTTGTTTTGGGCAATACTTATCACACAATATTTCCAAAGAGAAATGATCAAAATAAGGATTACTAAAATACGATGATATATGTCAATCCAACTAGATAACTCATAAATTTGAATTGCTATATGATAATAAACTTATGTAACATATAAGAGAAACCATTGGGTTTCATCTTCCAAGATCAATTCCTATTCTAACTATTCACATTTCCTTTTATTTCAAATTTACAAGTTATTCACCAAATCCCCAAGGAAAAGGTGTCTAACATCCCTGCCCCCCCTCGCACCCCCCCTCGCCCCTTAACATGAAGGGGTGTTTCTGGGTCCAAGCGTCATTCTGAAATTTTCAAAATTTTCTCTTCCAAGTGCTTATGTGAACATACCTGCAATTTGTTCATTTGTGAAACAATATCTTGGATGAGTAGTCTTAGACTCCACATGATATTAAATCAAAATATACTTTATTTTGATATGTTTGGTTTGATTGTGGAACATATGATTATTTTCCAACTCAATTGCATAATTATTTTCAATCAGAAAGGGAGTAGATTTCACTTGTTTTTTTTGTAAGTATTCAAGAATTTTCCTAAGCTACACAATCTCCATAGTTGTTTATGCAACTACCACATAATCTATCTCTATCATCGAATCTATTACAATTGAATGTTTGTGTGACCTCCAGGAGATAACTCCTAATCCAAGACTCATAAGATAGCCTAAAGTAAACCCTCCATTTTCCTTAGCTTTGTCAAAGTCTAAATCAAAATATCCAATCATGTTGAAGGTATCCACCTATGAATGTTTGATCCAAAGTCTTGAGTTCCTTTCAAGAACTTTAGAACACTTTTTATAGTATACCAATGTTTTTCACAATGGTTTTTCATAAATCTATAAAGGATTAGAACAACAAATGAAATATCTTCTCTCGTAGTGGTGAGGTAGATAAGACTACCCACAAGTTGTATATACTTAGTTGCACCCTAACATTCATTTCATTATTTAGATGTGAGCTTTAGATTTTGTTCCATTGGAGTAACAAAGAATTTCTTTCATCATGTCAAATTTGCTCAAAAATTATCCAATGTACCTTTTGGAATGGAATATATACCTTGGATGTTGTGTCACTTCATTGCCCAAGTAGTAGTGAAAATGTCTCAAATATGTCATCTAAAATCCTTTCTTCAACTCCTCCTTTATGGATGAAATGTAGTTTTCATTATTCCCTATTATCAATAGATTGTCTACATATACCATAAGATAGACACAAAAAAATCCAATTTGTAATGTTCCCTTTTCTTGATGTGGTCAAAATGGACGGAATCTACCCATGGTATTTACCATGTTATTTTTCCATGGTATCTACCCATAGTATTTGCCTTCACTTTTCGAGGGAAAATAATAAAATAATGTTTTTAGAGAATACCTCAATCCTATTTAAAGAGATAGGTGCTAGGCATTTGGATCATCCTAAGTTATCTATATATTTTGTCTTTGTTGAGAACTTGGCAAGGCCAGTCCTAAGTTGATCCCAAGGACGAAAACCCCGTGGGAGTAATTTGTTTGGTGGATCCATCCAGGGTCTATGATTGCACTTCAATGTTGTGATTTCTCATTTGATGAGCAGCCCTGCATGCCATTGACGAGGGTTTCTTATGTTAATTATTATGGCATGTATTATTTCCAGTAATTAATTAAATAAAGTGGTTGTAGTTCGAGATCCCTTATGTGTTATTATTTTTTTAAATATTATGTTAAATAGAACAATATGGTGTGCTAGGTCTATTATAATTTTTAACATTTGGGATCTAACAGTGGTACAATTCCATCCACAAACTCATAGTATTTCGTCCTTAACCTCCTGATGAGAGTTAACGTGTCGATCACGATTCCAAACCCATTTGCACATCCCATTCCCATTCCAACCTTCCACGATTCCCATCAATGCACACTCTCACTTGGAAAGGCCAGTTCTAGTTTAATCCTAGGGACAAAAACCCCATGGGAGTAATTTTTCTGGTGGATCCATCCAGGGTCTATGATTGTGATTTAGTGTTTTTATTTCTCATTTGATAAGCAACCCTGCATGCCATTTGTGATGGTATCTTATGTTAATTATTCTGACATGTACTATTTCCAGTAATTAATTAGATAAAGTGGTTGCAGTTCCAGATCCCTTATGTGCTCTGTTTTTTTGTTGAAAACTTATGTTAATTAGAACACTATGGTGTGCTGGATCTATTATAATATTTAAAGTTTTGGATCTTACATTATTGGCCCATGGTAATATTCCATTTTCTTGATGTGGTAAAAATGGATGGAATCTACTCACTGTATTTTCCATGGGTATATTCCATCCATTTTGACCACATCAAGAAAATTGAATATTACACAATTTTCTTGAAAAAGAGAATTGCATGATCAAAATTAAAGTGTGTGAATTTTAATTCCAGAATAGGATCAATCAATTTTTTAGCACGCTCATGGTTCTTGTTTTAGGCCATATAAATATTTAATGATTTTTTGTTCTTTAAAGTCTTTATTCAAGGAAGTAGCCTTCACATCCATTGGATGAAATTTCCATTCATTATGAGATATCAAGGAAAATAGATTCTCTATGGTGCGCAATTTCGTTGTGAATGGAATGGTGTCTTCATAATCAACACCTTTCTATGTAAATCATTTTTCCAAGATCCTTCATTTGTGCTTGTCAAGTGAGCTATCTGATTTGTAGTTGTTCTTATCTACTGTAATACTCCTTCTCATTTATAATGTAAATATATGTACTCATTATTAGGCTGGTGAGCCAAATGTATATTGTATGCATACATGCCTAGATAGTTATGATAGGTGGCATGTGTGCCCATATAGCTATGCTAGATATTGTGAGGCAAGTGTGCTAGAGCATATGTGCTAATGTTGGTTAAGTGGTCAGAGAACCAAGATTGTAATATAATTTGTAATTGTGTTAATACTAAAAATAAAAAGACTACTTATGGAGCCCACTCCACTAGAATATTATGAGGGGATGTGCGACTCCACAGTGATAGGCACTGGTGTGTTTGTGTTTGCAATAGATGTCGATGAAAATGGCACAAGAAGCCCACATGTTTGCAAGAGCATCACATGATAGAGAGAGAGATCCATGCAGTGGGAAAAGTATATGTAGATAATTTCCCCAAGAATTATTATCCATTCATTATCACTATGATGACTCTTATGCTTTTGGACTTCCTCTAGTAGTAAGGCACCATTTGTGCATAGGTTAGGGGGAAGACGCTCCTAGCTGGCAGTAAGGCATAATTTGGGCACAGGTTTGGTGGAACAACATGTAAGTTAGATTCCCCAGAGGGTTTCTCTAGTCCTGGAGCAACATGGTTGTGGGTTGGAACCTTATCGATTAGCCTGGAGGGTGCCTGGAGCCCTAGACAACATGATCACACCTTGGCCATGGGTGTATGGTTATTTTCAGTTACTATTTCTAATGTAATTGTAGCACTAGCTCAAGGGTGACCCATGTTGAAATTATGTTACTACATGATCTATGCTAGGGAAGAACGTGGAGACCCTGTAGTCTGTATGCATTTTAAACAAATAAGCACTCTATCTTTTTTTCCATGTGAATTTATGATTTGTATTGAAAACACTAGCTTGGTTGGTGGTTTTATGTGCCATGATTGTCAATGATATAGTTATGTGTATATTTTACTTAACAATGAACTTTGTTGATTAAACCCTAAAATGGGTATCTATTGTTATTATGTGAGACTTGTTGTTGTAAACCCTAGCCAAAGTTTCGATGATACCAATATTCCATTGTGTATCATTCCCATTTTGTTTTGTGTATACTTTCATGTATTTTATGAGTTCCATTGATAGAACCTTGAATTGGGTACATGTTATATTTACTCAATAAAATGTAGAGAGTTAACCAATAATTATGTTATATAATGTATTATTGTGTTGTTGGTTAATATTTATGCATAGTTATGTGGATGTATCATTCCACCATACCTTTGTTTAATATATGGGTATTAATGGCTAAAAAGTTGGTTATTTATTAACTATGCACATTTTAAAATTTAAGTTTGCAGTTTTGGTTAGGTAGTTTTGCTCAATGGGTAATTGGTCACGTATATTACAAAATGGTATCAAAGCGTATTTTGCAATTTAGACTATATTGGTATAAATTGGACCAGATTTTGGATGGGATGAGGAAAATTATTCTAGGTTGTCCACCAACTCTTTGACGAAAGTCAAAGTGGTGATAATGATTAAAATTTCATACAGAGAACAAGTTAGCCGTGCCAAGAATTAATTGCGTCGATTACAACTCAAAATGGAAGAACAATGGTTAAATTTCTCCTCGTAGGGCCAAAAAAATTTATGTATAGAGACAATGTTTCAAAGATGGTTACCAATTGTTTGAAAATTCTCTAAAAGAGGACATGGAGTACTGGATCTCTTACAAAATTAGAATATTGGGTATCGGCTCGATTGTTTTGGCTTGATATTTATTTCAAACGGGAAATGAGATTGTCACTGTAATTTCTAAGTATTTACAAGTTATTTCAAATAACAATAATGAGATATATCTATAGTATTAGGTTCAACTTTACAACAATTATTTTTTCTTTTGGAGCATCTGAGGATATGTTATTGCTCTTTTTGGGCGTCTGAGGATTGGTTTGGAATAGGTTAAATTTTGTGCAGTAATGAAAGAATTCCCTTTATAGGATGGTCTATTGGAAACAATTTTGGAGCAAAAAACCCATTCCCATTGAGCTTAAATTATACAATTTTATGTTGCAGGAATGCAGTGATACATAATCGATCAATCGATTCCATACTCAAATACTCATTTATGATTATTACTAGAGCATATATTCAATACTAGCCTGGTGGCTGTATATTCTCAATGCTATGTGAGGTATGCATGCCAGGTATTGAAAAAAATGAGCCTGAATGGAAGAGCTTCTCTCCCACAACCTTAATTTGAAAATGCACTTCTTACAGAATCGATATATCCACACGCACTTCACTTTATGTTTTGACATGCCTCAAGGTTTCAAGCTTATATAGGCATATTATATTCATGCCTTAATTAACATGGAAACACCTCGAAGCCAGGGTTAACAAGTGAAGATGAACTAGGTTCCCTCATAAATTATGGTCTTTTGCATTACATAAAAAGGATAGATGCTAGCCTTCAGACATTCAGTTATGCATGTGGTTTACCGAACTCAACGCAACACCAGTTGATCGTATTGTGATTTTTTTTTAATTGATTATTTTTTTAATGATGTCAACATACATCAATTGAGGCAATGTGATCACATTACTTCTTTCGTTGCTAGATTACATCGTATTCATGAATCAATTAAGGAGTTCCTAAAGGAGGTTGCGCTCAATCTTTTACATCATGATCTTTTAGCAAATGCACGATTGCACCTTCACCTAACACTAGCACTTTCTTTCATGCATGTTCTACATTCATAATGAGTATTCAAGTTATGTGATTCTGCATTGCAAGCTTGTCATTCTCACATCCAAGGTTCTGGACTGGAAATCCGCCAGAAGGATTTGTTCTAATTGTGGGTTCGAGCAACACTATGACATATGTACCCTTTTCAACTTGTACACGACTCGGCAATCACAGGCAAGATCCAAGATTTCAACAAGAATTGTGAAACACCTACCAACCCTAAAGTGTGGTTTCGATTGTGGTTTTTTTTTGACATAGGCAATAATCGATGTAAATGTGAGAGATATGAGCACTAGTAGTGATGTACTTGGAGAGGTTAAAATGTCAAAGGAAAAATGTTACTTAGTTGTTTCGAGAGAGAGAAACTTGAGATGCAACTTTATTAAGAGAGAAATGTAAGACCGTTGTTCGAAAAACATGATAGTCTAATGTGGAAAAATATTTGTAGAAAAAAAATTATTTGGTTTAAGAGATCTGCAGTAAAATATATATTCTAGATCCTAGATGTTCATTTCCTCGGATGACGCTCCTCAACAAAAGATTGCAACAAAAGAAAAATAGCACGGATTTAGCTGAAAGAGGCATATTGTTGAAGGTTGTCGCTGATATACTAAGCCTACCATCAAGAATGCTATAATGTGCTCTGAATAGCAAATAATTTGAGCGAATGGAGATGGTACCAATTCTATATTATGGTCTTGATCTAGTCCGGTTTATTGAAGAAACTCCACCAAAGGATTCAACTTTTCATCATAGTTAAGACAAACTATGTGGACGTATTGAAAATTTTATATCAGGTTTGTGTTAGTCTCTATGAAGGGTCAGGTCTCCAATGGACGACTATAAAAATAGAGAATAAGACAATGAGAAAAACTTCGTAACTTCAATGGCAATAACAATAGTTGTAGGAATCCAATAGTATTTTGCAACCAGGGCGGATTATTTTCCACACCATCAGCACAGTGCACGGAGGCTAGACAATAACAAAGCATTATGGGCAAATTGGCCACAAATTTCAAGCAACCAGCCACGCGCCCCTGTTGGAAATTAATTCCAATTGCAACTGAATAGAAAGAGGACACAATTTAATTTTAAAGGTTTAAAGGATAGAAGATTTTTCTTGTTTGCTTCTTGCACTCCACCGTGAAATGAATTTTGGTTTGAATAACCCTGCAAATCCAATTTTTGGTTTATATGGTTGTAGCCCTTTCTGCAATTTTTGGTTTATATGGCTGTAGCCCTTTCTGCAATCGAAGCCGTGGTTTAAACTAGGTAACTTCGCATTCATAAACTCCACAACTATAGCCAATACCATACACCAACCATATAAAACCCTCATGCCATTTGATTTGAATTTGAATGCCCCCACGTCATTTGTGTGGTCCCCACTACTCCACGTCGCTATCCCCTCAACCAATCAATGCTCTATCGCATAGCCCTGAGACTTGCGTCACCACTCATCCAAACCGCCATGATAAAACATGCCCCACCACCACTTCACGTCAACAACCCGAGGCTTGCGTCACCACTCATCCAAACCGCCGCGATAAAACATGCCCCACCACCACTCCACATCAACAAACCAACAACCAATCATATGCATATCGCATAGGATGATGCCTACGTCACAAGAGCCCCAAAACCTTGCGATAAGGTCTGGCCCCATAGTGCTCTTTCGCATTGGTTTGATGTTGAGTTAGCGAGCACTCAAATGGATGCGATAAATTTATTGAAATGTTTTGTATAATGTTTTAAATCTGCGTAATAACATTTTATAAGGTTTTAGACCTTGGTTAATTTTTTATACGTTTTATTTGCCGCGATAGTTTTAGTTTTAAAAACTTAGATTATATATATGTTTTGACATATATATTATAAACATGAAATGTTTATAATATATATATATATATATAGATAATGTATGCCCCAAGGTAGTAACTGTGTGTAATATGCCATGAAAGAAAAAGGCAGAGAGACTGTGAAGACATAGAGAGAAAAAATGTTGTGTGTGTAGCAGCCAAGTGCATTTTTGAAAATCCAGAACTGTAGTTCTGAGGAAGAAATCTTCACTTTGTAACAGCTTATAGTTTGAAATGAAATAATGTTTTTAATCCATCTCAGTCCATATTTTTTAATCTCTGTGTTAGAAGAGGAATTTTCATTTCCTCTTTGTTGTTAGGAATAATCAGAAATTCCAACATGGTATCAGAGCTAGTCCAGGCTCTCAGCAGTTGCTGAAGAAGCTGAAGGAAGAAGAATTTGTTGAAGCTTTTGACCAGTAGAGTGAAGGTTCAGTAAAGCCAGGTATTTATTAAAACAAAGTTTCTTGTTTGTTTTAAAAAGTACAGTGCAGAGAGTTGTAAAAGGAAGTCTTTTACAGATAAATTTTATCTCTCAACAGTGAGAAGGTTTGGTTAAGAAACACAGACACGTTTTAACATAGTTCGGTAAAGCTAGCAATGAAAGGAGCCAGCACAAGCACGAGTATGAGAAATACTCAACTCTCACAGTTCAATGTGAAGAACTATGACTATTGGGCAATCACAATGAGAGCCTTGTTTGCCTCTCAAGATTTATGGGAGCTAGTTGAAGATGGTTTAGAAGAACCAACAGACAAACAAGCATTTAATGCCTTAATATAGGCATAGAAAGATTTGATTAAGAGTAATAGAAAAAAGGACTCAAAATCCCTCTTCTATTTCTATCAGGCAGTGCATAAAAGCATATTTTCAAGAATTACAATAGAAAAGAAGTCCCAGGAAGCATGGGATACCCTCTAGATAGCCTATCAAGGTATGGAGAAGCTAAGGACAACAAAGCTTCAATTAATGAGAAGAGATTTTGAAGTCATTTTCATGTAAGAGTCTTATACAATAGACTCATTCTTCACATTTTTGATTGGTTTAGTTACCCAAATGAGATCTCATGGAAAGACAATAGAAGAAAAAAGAATAGTGGAGAAAGTATTGAGGATCTTACCCTCAAGGTTTGATGTGATAGTAACAACCATTGAAGAGACAAAGGATCTCTCAATGTTTACTGTTGTTAAGCTTCATGGATCATTGATGACACATGAACAAAGATTGAGCAAAACAACAAACTCATCTTTGGAGCATGCCTTCAAGACCCAAATGTCATTTGGAAGAGGAAGAGGTCAAGGCAGAGGAAACTACAGAGGAAAAGGAAGACGCAGAAGCGCAAACAGAGGAAGAAACAACCCTACAAGTACAAGTGGAAGGGACAGCAATCAAATTCAGAATCAAAGCCAAGGGAGCAACCAACAAGGTGAAAAAAATCAAACACATGGACAAAGGTACGATAAATACCAAATCCAATGTAATTACTGTAAGTATGGGCATTATGCCATTGAATGTAGGAAGAAACAGAGTAACATGGGTAATAGACCCAGTGCTAATTTTACTAAAGAGAATCTTAGTCAAGAAAATTTGTTTTTAGCATGTAATATGGCTGAAGAGAAAAATGAAGATATATGGTTTCTATATTCAAAACGTAGCAACCATATGACTGGAAAAAATTCTATGTTTTCCATATTAGATGAAAATGTAAAGTCTCAAGTAACATTGGGGACAGATAGTAAAGTCTCTGTCATGGGAAAATGCAGAGTAAGTGTATTGCCAAATAAAGGAGAAATAAAAACCATATGAAATGTCTACTATGTGCCTGGTATGAAGTGTAACCTTTTGAGTATTCAGCGACTCATTCAAAAAGGCTACAATGTGTTCTTTGAGGATGATGTATGTACTATCATGGACATACCACCAAGCAAACAGAGGATTGCACAAGTGAAGATGACAAGAAACAGAATGTTTCCTCTCAATATGAGAGTAGATTTGAAGAAAGGAGTTGCAATGGCAGCAGTGACACAAGAGACATTCCAAAGAGAAGTAAATGATGAAAACTGGTTATGACATTTGAGATTTGGACATCTCAACTTTGGAGGTTTGAATTTATTACACATAAAAGGAATGGTAAAGGGATTACCATTGATTGAGAAACTATACAGCCTTTTTGAAGGCTGCATCTTGGGCAAACAACACATATAAAACTTTCCATCAGGAAAAAGCATAAGCGCAAAGGAACCCTTATAAATAGTCCATTCTGATTTGTGTGGACCAATGAAAACATTGTCATTAGAAAACAACCACTATATGCTGACCTTTATTAATGATTACATAAGAAAAACATGGGTATATTTCTTAAAAGTGAAAAGTGAAGTGTTTGAGAAATTTTGCCACTTTAAAGCTCTTGTTGGGAATAAAAGTGGGCAGCATATTCAAGTCTTAAGAACAGATAGAGGAGGAGAATATATCTCCAAATATTTTTTGTGTTGTTGCAGAGAAAATGGGATACACAAGAAATTTACAGCAAGGTATACACCATAGCAAAATGGATTTGCTGAAAGGAAAAATAGAACCATCATGGATATGGTAAGAAGCATGTTGAAGGCAAAACATTTGCCAAATGAATACTAGGTCGAAGCTGTAAATTTTGCAACATATGTTTTGAATAGATGCCTAAAAAAGAGTGTTATGAACAAAGTTCCTAAAGAAGCATGGAGTGGCATAAAACAGTTTGTCACCCACATGAGAGTATTTGGTTGTATGGCTTATGCACACATTCCAGATCAGCTAAGGAATAAGTTGGACAGTAAGGGGGAGAAGTGAATATTTGTTGGATACAGTGAAGAATCCAAAGCATACAGATTGTATAACCCATCCACAAATAAGTTTATGATAAGCAGAAATGTGCAATTTATTGAGGAAGAAGCTTGGGATGGAAGCATTGAGAAAATAGTGAATGTAAAAAGATGTTTGTCTCATGATGAAGATGAGGAAGAAATGGATGAAAGACATTCCTCATTAGCAGCACCACCTCCACCAACACAAAGACAACAAGGGACACCATAAGCAGGTATGAGAACACCCTTGAGAAGTGATGACAGTGCTTCTCCAAGCACATCACAAGGAGCAGATTTGAGTGCTTCTACAAGCACAAGTTCAACAAGTGAAAGAAGAACTAGATTCAGAAATCTGAATGAAATTTATGAGAAAGATGAAGGTATGAAATTTTTATTTTCATTATATTGTCATGTAGAGGATCCTATTCATTTTTAAGAAGCAGTAAAATATAAGAAATTGATAGATGCTATGGATGAATAAATAAATGCAATAGAGAAAAATAAGACATGGGAACTATTTGATCTCCCAAAAGGCAAAGAATTAATTGGAGTGAAATGAGTTTATAAGACCAAAAGCAATGCTGAAGGTAAGATTGAAAGGCACAAGGCCAGACTTGTTGTCAAAGGCTACAAGCAGAAAGTAATGTTGAAGGTAAGATTGAAAGGCACAAGGCCAAACTTGTTGTCAAAGGCTACAAGCAGCAACAAGTAAGAGATTATGAGGAAACTTTTGCACCAGTTGCAAGAATGGAAATAGTAAGAGCAATGTTGTCCATAGCAGCACAACATAAGTGGAAATTTTACCAAATGGATGTGAAATCAGCTTTCCTAAATGGAGTATTGATGGAAGAGATATATGTTGAACAACCTTTGGGATATGAGAAAGAAGGCCAAGAGCACAAGGTATGCAAAATGAAGAAAACTCTGTATGGGTTGAAACAAGCACCAAGAGCATGGTACAGTAGGATAGATGCCTATCTACTGGAAAATGGGTTTGAAAAATGTAAAGGAGAACCCACATTATACATCAAAGAAAATGATGGTAAGATTCTCATTGTTGTTTTGTATGTTTATGATGTGATATTCACAGGTAATGATGCTTACCTCATTGAAAATTTTAAAACAGTCATGAAAGAAGAATTTGAGATGACTGATATGGAATTGATGAGATACTTCTTAAGAATAGAAGTAGAGAAAAATGAAAACAAATTTTTTATTTCTCAAGAAAATTATGTGAAAGATGTTTGGGAAATATTTAATATGCAAGATTGCAAAGCAGCAATTACTCCTATAGTGATGGGATTGAAGTTAATCAAAGAAGACAACAACAAAGATTTTGATCCAAGTTTGTATAAGAGCATAGTTGGCAGCCTTATGTATTTGACTGCAACTAGGCTAGATATTATGCATGCTGTGAGTTTAATTTCCAGATTTATGGAAATGCCAAAGGAGACACATTGGCAAGTAGCAAAAAGAATTCTGAGGTATGTGAAGGGAACAAAGAGGTATGGTATTTTATACACAACTTCAGAAAATTTTGAATTGATTGTATATACTGACAATGATTGGGCTGGAAGTATAGATGATAGGAAAAGCATCTCTGGATATGTTTTTCATATGAGATCAGGAGCCATTTCATGGGCTTCTAAGAAATAACCAATTGTGGCTTTATCAACAATAGAGTCAGAGTATGTGGCAGCAATAGCAGCAGCATGTCAAGCAGTATGGATGAGGAGAATGTTAAGAATTTTGTGTCATAAATAGGTAAAAGGCACAACAATGTATTGTGATAATAGCTCAGCTATAGCTTTATCCAAGAATACATTGTTTGATAAGAAAACGAAACACATTGATGCAAAGTATCACTACATCAGAGAGTTGGTGAAAAAAGGTGAAATAGTTTTGCAACATTGCAGAACAAAAGAGCATTTTGCTGATATTTTAACAAAAACATTAGGGAAGAAAAGTTTTAATTTTCTCAGAGAATGTCTGGGTATGCAAGAGAACAGCAGTTGTAATTAAGGGGGAGTGTTGGAAATTAATTCCAAGTGCAACTGAGCAGAAGGAGGACACAATTTAGTTTTGAAGTTTTAAAGGATAGAAGACAACAGATTTTTCTTGTTTTCTTCTTGCCTCCACCGTACAATGAATTATGGTTTGAATAACCCTGCAAATCCAATTTTTGGTTTATATGGCTGTAGCCCTTTCTATAGTAAAAGTTTTGGTTTAAACCACGCAACCTCGCGCTCATAAACTCCACACCTACCGCCAATACCATACACCAAACATATAAAACCCTCGCGCCATTTGATTTGAATTTGAATGCCCCCACATCATTTGTGTGGTCCCCACGACTCCACGTTGCTATCCCCTCAACCAATCAATGCTCTATCACATAGCCCTGAGGCTTGCGTCACCACTCATCCAAACCGCTGCTATAAAACATGCCCCACCACCACTCCATGTCAACAAATCAATAGCCAACCACATGCATATCACATAGAATGGTGCCTACGTCACCAGAGGCCTGAAACCTTGTGATAAGGTCTGGCCCACCTCCGCTAGCGTATCAAGCTTTCGACCAATAGTGCTATTTCGCATTGGTTTGATGTCTAGTCAGCGAGCACTTAAATGGATGTGATAAATTTATTGAAATGTTTTTTATAATGTTTGAAATCCACATAATAATGTTTTATAAGGTTTTAGACCTTGGTTAATGCTTTATACGTTTTATTTTCCGAGATAGTTTTAGTTTTAAAAACTTAGGTTATATATAATTTTTGACATATATATTATAAACATGAAATGTTTATAATATATATATATATATATATATATATATATATATATATATATATATGCTCGAAGGCAATGACTGTGTGTAATATGCCGTGAAAGAAAAAGGTACAGAGCTTGTGAAGACAGAGAGAGAAAAAGTGTTGTGTGTGTAGAAGCCAAGTGCATTTTTTAAAATCCAGAACTGTAGTTTTGAGGAAGAAATCATCATTTTGTAATAGCTTATAGTTTGAAATGAAATAGTGTTTTTAATCCATCTTTGTCCATGTTTTTTAATATCTGTGTTAGAAGAGGAATTGTCATTTCTTCTCTGTTGTTAGGAATACTCATAAATTGTGACATGGTATCAGAGCTAGTCCAGGCTCTCAACAATTGTTGAAGAAGCTGAAGGAAGAAGAAGATGTTGAAGCTTTTAACCAGTAGAGTGAAGGTTCAACAAAGCCAGGTATTTATCAAAACAGAGTTTCTTGTTTGTTTTAAAGAGTGCAATCCAGAGAGCTATAAAAGGAAGTCTTTTGAGACAGTTTATCTCTCAGAAGTGAGAAGGTTTGGTTAAGAAACACAATCAAGTTTTAGCATAGTTCAGTAAAGCTAGCAATGGGAGGAGCCATCACAAGCACAAGTATGGGAAATACTCAACTCTTACAGTTCAATGGGAAAAACTATGACTATTGGGCAGTCACAATGGGAGCCATGTTTGCCTCTCAAGATTTATGGGAGCTAGTTGAAGATGGTTTAGAAGAACCAGTAGATGAACACACATTTAATGCCTTAACAGAGGCAGAGAAAGATTTTCTAAAGAGTAATAGAAAGAAGGACTCAAAATCCCTCTTCTATCTCTATCAGACAGTACTTGAAATCATATTTCCAAGAATTGCAGCAGCAAATAAGCCCAAGGATGCATGGGATACCCTCCAGACAGCCTATCAAGGTATGGAGAAGGTAAAGATAGCAAAGCTTCAATTATTGAGAAGCTATTTTGAAGTCATTTGCATGAAAAAGTCTCATACAATAGACTCATTCTTCACATTGTTGATTGGGTTGGTTACCCAAATGGGATCTCATGGAGAGAAAATAGAAGAAAGAAGAATAGTGGAGAAAGTATTGAGGAGCTTACCCTCAAGGTTTGATGTGATAGTAACAACCATTGAAGAGACAAAGGATCTCTCAATTCTTACTGTTGATGAGCTTCATGGATCATTGATGACACATGAACAAAGATTGAGCAAAACAATAAACTCATCTTTGGAGCATGCCTTCAAGACCCAAATGTCCTTTGGAAGAGGAAAAGGTCAAGGAAGAGGAAACTATAGAGGAAAAGGAAAAGGAAGAAGCCAAAACAGAGGAAGAAACATCCTTACAATTACAAGTGGAAGGGATAGCAATCAAAGTTAGAATCAAAGCCAAGGCAACAGCCAACAAGGTGGAAAAAATCAAGCACATGGAAAAAGCTATGATAAATCCCATGTCCAATGTAATTACTGTAAGAAGTATGGGCATTATGCCAA
Organism: Pinus albicaulis; assembly: GCA_034641835.2. Taxonomy (NCBI): domain Eukaryota; kingdom Viridiplantae; phylum Streptophyta; class Pinopsida; order Pinales; family Pinaceae; genus Pinus; species Pinus albicaulis. The sequence goes on along the minus strand of CM076583.1, from coordinate 280,490,172 downwards.
TGAATGTAGGAAGAAATAGAGTGACATTGGTAATAGAACTAGTGCTAATTTTACTAAAGAGAATCTCAGTCAAGAAAATTTGTTTTTAGCATGTAATATATCTGAAGAGAAAAATGAAGATATATGGTTTCTAGATTCAGGAACTAGCAACAATATCACTGGAAAAAGTTCTATGTTTTCCATGTTAGATGAAAATGTAATGTCTCAAGTAACATTGGGGACAGATAGTAAAGTCTCTATCATGGGAAAAGGCTGAGTAAGTGTATTGACAAAGAAATGAGAAAGAAAAACCATATCAAATGTCTACTATGTGCTCGGTATGAAGTGTAACCTTTTGAATATTGGATAGCTCATTCAGAAAGGCTACAATGTGTTCTTTGAGGATGATGTATGTACCATCATGGACGTACCACCAAGAAACAGAGGATTGCACAAGTGAGATGACAAGAAACAGAATGTTTCCTCTCAAGATGAGAGCAGATTCGAAGAAAAGAGTTGCAATGAAAACAACGACACAAGAGACATTCCAAAGAGAAGCAAAGGATGAAAACTGGTTATGACATGTGAGATTTGGACATCTCAACTTTGGAGGTTTGAATTTATTGTATAGAAAATGAATGGTAAAGGAATTACCATTGATTGAGAAACCAGACAGCATTTGTGAAGGTTGCATCTTGGGAAAACAACACAGAGAAAAATTTCCATCAAGAAAGAGCATAAGGGTAAGGGCACCCTTAGAAATAGTCCATTCTGATTTGTGTGGACCAATGAAAACACCGTCATAAGAAGGTAGCCACTATATTCTGACCTTTATTGATGATTAAACAAGAAAAACATGGGTATATTTATTGAAAGTGAAGAGTGAAGTGTTTGAGAAATTCTGCCACTTTAAAGCTCTTGTTGAGAATCAAAGTGGGCAGCATATTAAAGTTTTAAGAACAGATAGAGGAGGAGAATATATCTCCAAATGTTTTCTGCATTTTTGTAGAGAAAATGGGATATACAAGCAATTTACAGCAAGGTATACACCACAGCAAAATGGAGTTGTTGAAAGGAAAAATAGAACCATCATGGATATGGTAAGAAGCATGTTGAAGACAAAACATTTGCCAAATGAATACTGGGCTGAAGCTGTACATTGTGCAGCATATGTTTTGAATAGATGCCCAACAAAAAGTGTTATGAACAAAGTTCTTGAAGAAGCATGGAGTGGCAGAAAATAGTTTGTCACCCACATGAGAGTATTCGGTTGTGTGGCTTATGCACACATTCGAGATCAAATAAGGAAGAAGTTGGACAGTAAGGGGGACAAGTGCATATTTTTTTGATACAGTGAAGAATACAAAGCATACAGATTGTATAACCCATCCACAAAGAAGTTTATGATAAGCAGAGATGTGCAGATTATAGAGGAATAAGCTTAGGATGGAAGCATTGATAAAATAGTGAATGTAAAAAGTTTGTCTCTTGATGAAGATGAGGAAGAAATGGATGAAAGACATCACTCATTAGCAGAACCACCTAGACAAATGCAAGAATATCAAGGGACACCACAAGCAGGTATGAGAACACCCTTGAGAAGTGATGACAGTGCTTCTCCAAGAACATCACAAGGGGCAGATTTGAGTGCTTCTACAAGCACAAGTTCAGCAAGTGAAAGAGGAACCAGATTCAGAATTCTGAATGAAATTTATGAGCAAGATGAAGGTATGAACTCTTTATTTGCATTATATTTTCATGTAGAAGATCTTATTCATTTTGAAGAAGCAGTAAAAGATAAGAAATGGATAGATGCTATGGATGAAGAGATAAATGCAATAGAGAAAAATAAGACATGGGAACTAGTTGATCTCCCAAAAGGAAAAGAAGTAATTGGAGTGAAATGGGTTTATAAGACCAAAAGCAATGTTGCAGGTAAGATTAAAAGGCACAAGGCCATACTTGTTGAAAAATACTACAAGCAGAAACAAGGAAGAGATTATGAGGAAACTTTTGCACCAGTTGCAAGAATGGAAACAGTAAGAGCAGTGTTGTCCATAGCAGCACAACATAAGCGGAAAGTTTACCAAATGGATGTGAAATCAGAATTCCTGAATGGAGTATTGATGGAAGAGGTATATGTTGAACAACCTCTGGGATATGAGAAAGAAGGCCAAGAGCACAAAGTATGCAGATTGAAGAAAGCTTAGTATGGGTTGAAACAAGCACCAAGAGCATGGTATAGTATGATAGATGCCTATCTACTGGAAAATGGGTTTGAAAAATGTAAAGGAGAACCCACATTATACATCAAATAAAAAGGTGGTAAGATTATTATTTTTGTTTTGTATGCTGATGATGTGATATTCATAGGTAATGATGCTTACCTCATTGAAAATTTTAAAACAGTCATCAAAGAAGAGTTTGAGATGTTTGATATGGGATTGTTGAGATACTTCTTAGGAATAGAAGTATATAAAAATGAAAATAATTTTTTTATTTCTCAAGCAAAGTATGGGAAAGAAGTTTTGGAAAGATTTAATATGCAGGATTGCAAAGCAGAAATTACTCCTACAGTGATGGGATTGAAGTTAAGAAAAGAAGACAGTAGCAAGGATTTTGATCCAAGTTTGTATAAGAGCATAGTTGATAGCCTTATGTATTTGACTGCAACTAGGCCAGATATTATGCATGCTGTGAGTTTAATTTCCAGATTTATGGAAAGTTCAAAAGATGCACATTGGCAAGCAACAAAAATAATTTTGAGGTATGTGAAAGAAACAAAGAGGTATGGTATTTTATACACCACTTCAGAAAATTTTGAATTGATTGGATATACTAACAGTGATTGCGTTGGAAGTATAGATGACAGGAAAATCACCTCTAGATATGTTTTTCATATGGGATCAAGAGCCATTTCATGGGCTTCTAAGAAACAACCAATTGTGGCTTTATCAATAGCAGAGGCAGAGTATGTGGCAACAATAACAATTGTGTGTGTAGCAGCCAAGTGCATTTTTGAAAATTTAGAACTATAGTTCTGAGGAAGAAAACTTCATTTTGTAATAGCTTATAGTTTGAAATGAAATAGTGTTTTTAATCTATCTCTGTCCATATTTTTTAATCTCTGTGTTAGAAGAGGAATTTTCATTTCCTCTCTGTTGTTAGGAATAATCAGAAATTCTGACAGCCCTGAGGGAAGCACCAAGTTACAGGCTAGGAAACCTAAGTAAAAATAAATTACTTTTATTCCAGTCGACGTTAAAATATAATTTCATCATAGTAATAAGCTATGGAGTTAACTATGCCATGAAAATATTCAATCACATAGCCAAGGCGAGAACACCAAAATAGTGCCAACTACTTTAGAAGAGGCAGGTTCCACGGAGGGGTGGAATTGGAGGGGTGGATTACACGGAGGGGTGGAATTGGAGGGGTGGAATTGCCATAGTGGAACCCCCTCTCTCTCTCGTCACTTCACATAACCTATTTTTTTAGGAGTTGATTTTAATTTGATTTATTTTATTTTATTTTAGGAGTTGAATTTGACAGAAAATTTTTAGGTGAAATGTTGTATTGTGTTATTTAAATTTCTTTTTTTTACTGAGTGAAAAATCCCTAACATTTTGATTGTGCACCATTACTCATCAAGTTTGTAATCTCAATAAATTCATGCCTGATTTTAGAGAAATTAGACCCGGAAAATCCACCAAAAAGTTTCACTCAAAACAACTTAATTTTTATTATTGTTGGATTATTTTTAATTTTTATTAGTTTTTCGATGCTTTAAAGGAAGGCATGTCATTGGATAATCAGGGTGGAATCTTGGCCGCAAATGAGAAGTCATTTTAAATTCCACGAGGCTAAAGATAGCCTATGGGACAGATTGCTTTTCTATCTAGCTGTCCACAAGGCTATGATTTTCTATCTAGTTGTCCACGAGGCTAAAGATAGCCTATGGAACAGATTGCTTCTCTTTCTCATTGTGAAGTTTCACAATAAACTCTCCTAGCTTCTCGTCAAAGCTCTTGTTGAATAGAATATCCCAAGAGCTCCTTTCTAAAATATATGCATAACTTTCTTTGTTTTCTTTAAAGGCCTCACATTCTAAAATGAAATGCTTTTGTGTTTCCACTTTTAAGGAAGAGAAAAAAATACATACTCTTTCCTCGCACACTACTTTTGGCCTTTTCTAATTCTTATTGAGCAATAAAAAATTTGGCTCTCCAATTAATGATAATAACAAAAAAAAAAGAGTTTGGTCCACTATTCAATCACAACTGGAATTGTAAAGCCTTGACCACCATTATATATATATATATATATATATATATATATATATATATAACTCTTTGAATAATGTGTTGTGGACTATCGAATATCTTTTTTTAATTATATTAATATCATTTATTTATTTATAATGTGTTGGGAAAGAATGGGGATGCATAAATTGGCTTGGGCACCCCAAGTAAATATTTTATTAATATTATATTTAGTTTGCACTTGTATGTTTTAGCCACATATAGACCAAATTATGGCATAATGTATAGGCCAAGATGATGTATGGAACAATATATGTGGACTTTATTTTATATATAATCTCATATATATATATATATATATATATATATATATATATATGAGTGTAGTAAATGGGTCATAGGTGAGGTGGATATCTATGCCATGAAAAGATTGAGTTGGTTGATGAGGTGGACCACACTTATAACTTTTTATATATAGAGTTCTCGTTACATGGTAATATGGGGACGTTGGTGTTGTGGTACGAAGGAATAATTCAAATTTGGGTAGTATTTTAGTACAAATATATATGTGCATATTTTGTTCCAACATGAGTATTAAGTGGACCCAAGAGGAGGTATAGTTAGCATATAAAATTTATTTATTTAAATTTATTTATGTATGAGTTAATGGTAGTTAGGAGTGACATGGATGGATCTATCTATGAAATTTTGGGATGCAAGAACACCAAAATTTTGAAAGAGGATTAAAGTTCACAACAACTAAAAACATGAAGAAAGAAAATTCAAACTTTATAGAAGCGTTTTTTGCACCCAAAAATCACAATTTGATTCATATCTAATCACTAGAAAGGTAATTCCAAGTAGAAAAAGAATTTCAACCCAAAATTTTGATCGTAGTACAATGTTTTGTGGAAATTTCCAAGAAAAGGCACAAGTGTTCATAAAGAGGTAAAATACTGGCAGAATTTGCCGAGGGCATAAATTTTTGTCTCGATAAAGGAATTGGATAAGTAAGTAGTCATTGGAAATCCAATGATGAAGAGATTAGAGTGATGAACATAGATATTTAAGTTAAAGCCTAAAATTCTATAAAAATTGTAAGGAAAGATACATTAGTCTTAAAAGGGGAAAAAATAGCCTAATCAATTTTTGCATTCCACAAGCCATAATTTTCAGCCGAGGAGTCAAAACAACACAAGAAGATATTCAATAGAAATCCATTGCTGCAAAGAATATTTTTTCAAACCAGGAAATGGAATTTGGATGAGAAATTTTGGATAGAATCTCATGATAAGCTACAGGTGTTGGAAAATAGACAGTCCAATTAAAATTTCTAGAGGGCATAATTATTAGCCCTGGTATCAGAATTTAGTAAGTGAGAAGTCATTGGGAAATATAATGACTAAAAAATACATTGGTAGACCCAGAATTTGGATATGGGAAATTGTTTGTGTATAAAACGTTTTCGGGGACCTATAGGAGCACAATAGGCTCATGTTGACTTTGAGTAGAGGTTTTTTGGGTAAGTGTTACACTAAAATTTGTCGCCATAAAATTTAGCTGTCTATATGGGTTCATCATTACCTATTTATTTCTCCCTTAGAAGCACAAAATCATAAAGTTCCTAAATCAAGTCTTGGAATTTGGAAAAAGCTCATTAAAACCCTAAAAGCCTAACCCTGCACTTTTCTTAGTCATTTCCTGTGGTACCGCGGTTTATTGCTATAAAACCTACAGCACATCCCGCATGTTCTGCTCATTAAAACTGCGGACCCCCGTAAAAGGTAAAATAAAAAGAAAAGTAAGTTCTAGAAGTCCAGCTGGTTGAATATTCTCTCAGTTGGGGCCTTCTAGAAGCGCTATCTGGTCGAGCTTCACCCCTTACATTCATGAACCTTTATCTCTTCATAAATGGTGATATCCCTTGGTTTTTGAAGTTGAAATCCCATGATGAGAGGGCTTTATCCCTTCCTTATTGGAGCTAAAACTACCTTCCTTGAGACCATGTTTCAGTCTCAAGGGTACTTCTTAGTTGGAAGAAAGAACTCAGAACTTGGTAGTTTTGAGGTGAATTGCTAAAGAAATTATAATCTCCACATTTAGCATCATTGGCATGAGAGAGATTACATACCCATAGCCATAGTCTTATGCTGATTCAGAGAGTTGGAGTCTTTTCAAACTGAGGAAAACGGTTGTTCAGGACCCCGAAAGAACTTGTACAAACATCAAGGTGTCAAGGTTGTAAGGTTTCTTCTTTTTATTCAAAGTTAATACAAATGGATTCTATTTTCTCATTGAGTTGTTCATCTATCTTTTGAATAATTTAATTCTTGGATTCCTTGATCGCTAAGATAGATTATTGCTTTTGAATTATCATATCTTACAGATGCTTTTGATCCTATTTGCTTGTCTTTGATTGCAGATCTTACATGCTGGATTGATAACTTCTGGAACGACTGGATTGAAGACCGAGTAAGCATTGGAATTTACGTAGGAGCATCTCTCCATAATTAATTAGTAATTCTTAAGAAAAATAGTCTAGAGAAAATGGTCTACATCTGTCTATTTGTTTCTAGATATCCTTAGGATACTAGGGAGATCACTCTTGTCCGCAATAGGGATTTTTCCATCTAACAAAATGGCGACTTCACTGGGGAATATCTGAACTTAGTTTTCTTTTTCATTTTCAGTTTGATTTTTGAGATTTCTTTGATATTTATTTGACTCAGATTAGCTAAAAATTGGATTGGGTAGAAAACTTAATAGGATCCTTGACTGTAAATCTGTATTTTTATTTTTTCTCTACTTTTCCTACTTTCTGCACTTTTTGTTTAAAAACAGAGCAGTAGACTCCGCAACTTTTTGTGCAATATAGTATGGTACCGCACCTTGTTCCATTAAAAACTGTGGACTTCTGGAAAATTTTAGAAAAAGTAGAAATTCTGTTTTCTGGAATCCAATTACTTGATTCTTTTTTGTTATCCCAATTTGTCTTGACTATCAAAGACCTCTGTGAAAAGTTTCTTTCAGCAATTATATGTTTAAAGTTATCTTTTCAGCTAGTTTTCTTTTATGAGTAAATTTTTGCCTTGTCCTCCTGTTGCTCTGAATCAGAAACTTCTATATACCTCAGCTACTTGGTATGTCATTTTTTTCTATTGAGCCATTGAACTTGATGCAATTACTACTCTTATGAAAATTCATTTTTTTTTTCATTAGCAAACTTAGAAAACCTTTTGGATTGATAAGGTCTAAATTTCATTTTAAAATTGTTATTGGATGCTTTATTTTCTTGCTAAAATAAGCAGAAATATCTTGGTTAGATTACAAATTGAGCTAAGACATCCTCCAACTTTTAGATGGAGTTCAAGATTAGAAATTTCTTTTAGTTTTGAATTTTATAGTTTTAAGACTTTTATTTTTCTTTGTGAAGAAGTTTGATTTTTGTTTCTGATCTAAATAATATAGGGAATTTCATTTTGAGCAAAGATCTTTTTGAAACTGAGTTCTCCGAATTATCTTCTTTTCAAAGTTTCTCATGTAGGAAATAAAGAATTGATATTTTGAAAATTATTGAAATCTCTCAACTCTTTCCTCTAGCTAGATTTCATTGAAAAGAAATGAGTTGTTTATCATATAGATGCATTGTAGTGTATTTTGAGTCGGGTCATTAAACATCACCAAAGTTTCATTTCAGTACCTTTTGTCCTAAGAAACTGCCAGTTAAAAGTAACACTTAATTAAAATCAATCTAGAAATTTTATATTTTATAGGGCTCTTTTCCACCAACATAGCTTAGGCTAGTGTCTTGGAATAGGTTTTAGTTAACTTTCCAAGGCAATAAAAACAAACAAGTAGTCGATCTTGCGGTAGGAAAATCAAATTGTAGCATGTATGCTCTGGGAAGCTCCTCCTAAAGGAGTCAAGCATGAGATCATATCTGAACCAGTGAGGTAATCATACCTATCTCATTGGGAATGATAGAAGGTGTGCATGTATTAAAAAGAGTAAACCTCGGATAGACCATTGTCGAGGAGCCTGGGGTCACTTGTTGGTAAACCTTGGATTATGTCAAGGAGCCTTCAAGGGGATTGAGCTTGTTACTTTGCCCTTGCGTGTATATCAGTTCATATACTGTTCCCCTAGGTATATGTGTTCCTGTTGGTGACCTTAGTGGCCATAAAATTTAGGATTCTTTCCCAAGGTGACCGTGGAGGGAAGGTCCCACTGTACTTGGAGTAGACATCAGCTAGACTCACTTGGACTCTATAGAGGGTTATCTTCACTCGATATGGTTTAAGTGGAGAAACTTGCACTGGTCTGTTTCATTAAGCAGGTTGTCGAGATAACTGTTCCAACCGCCATTTCTGCATTAGAATTCTACGATGTTGGATTTCATCACCAACTAGTGTTTTTAATGCGGGAATCTACTGTTTGTGTGTAGATTGATCTCTTAGATTTTTCTAGGTGTGTGATTCATTTGGTTGTTTCCTTAGATACTTTAGGATTTTTCTTGAAATTTTCTTTGATTTCATGTGATTAAAAGTTTTAATCGTGGCCTAATTACTGAGACAATCACGTAGAATGTAGGGGAAACCCCCTGAATACACGCCAAGTCAATTAGAAAGACTTAGATCTGAAAGAGGACAAACATCCGAGACTAGATCAACATAACAGGAAGAAACATATATAATTATTCATCCTGATTATGAAGTAGATCAACTGCAAACAACAGAGTTTACTCCTCAGAAAATTTCAATTTCCGAATTAGTTGAACTTGCTTCTACAACAAGTGAATTATCATCTACTAAACCTGAAATTTCTGAGCCAGAAACTGAACCTGCTACGTCTAAACCTACTTTAGAGTTTGTTATTCCAACCCCTAGTAATCCTGATTCACCTAGAGTGAAGAATCGGATCACAGAAGATCTTCCTCCTGGTCTAATTAGTATTGAAGAAGTTACTGACACTGAAGAAGAAATAGTTCTTCCTTTGGCTCAGGAAACTTTAGATCTTAGAGAACATGAATCAATTTTTATAGTCCTTTTTCGACAAGATGCTTGGTATTCTTCATTGATATACTTTCTACAGAATGTTGGTCTGAATTATTCGCCACCCCGAATTCCATCTCCTTCTACACTGAGAGTTTATAGATCTCCTTTAAACGTGTCTGGTGAGGTACTTTCTCAAGGGCATCTCCTTTTCCCGATAAACGTACACTATCATCTGGATTACATGAATCAAATACCAGAATTGTAAATGCGGAACAAATTTATATGATGTCTAGAAATATTCCAAACCCTGACCCTCAAGGTAGTAATTTATAGCTTGGGGGACAACCTCAAGTGAGTAATTTACAGCCAGGGGGGAAACCTCAAGGTCAATACATGCCTCAAGGTAAATATCAACCTCAAGGGCAATACATGCCTCAAGGTTAATATCCACCTCAAGGTCAGTATTCAACTCAAGGTCAACAAACTCCTTTAGGGCAACAATTTTACCTGGAACAACAATTATATCCTGGAGGTGGGAATTATCCAGTCAATTATCCAATTTATGTTTCAAATTATCAGCCTAGTTATGGTTCTTCTTATCCACAAACTTCTATGGGACCTTTGTATCCTAGACCTAATACAGTGTGGGATCCATCTCAATCTCAACAAAATTTTCGACCTAATATGCAAGTACCTTATTATCAGCCTGGACAACTGATTGGTTATACTCATGTTCAACAACCTGTCCAACCTGTTCAACCTGTTCAACCTACTGTTCAGGTACCTACATCAGGTAATGTTCAGTAGCCCGGTCCAAGTACACTTAGAACTCCAACTCAAACTGCTATGCCAATTTCTGTTCAAGCTACCGCACCTATTCCCAGAGTATCTATAGCTCCTATTTCTACAGACCCTTAGGTATCAATACCAATTCCTCAAGTTTTTGTTCCACAGTTTGGACCTGCACCCCAGACTACTATTCAGATGCCTGCAGGACAACCTGGTACAAGTACGGTTATAACAAGCCAGCCTCAGTTTACTTATCAACCTTACCAAGGGCCATATCAATATGGACTTGTAGCACACAATCCAGTATATCAACATACCCTGGGTATACGTACCAAATGCCCACTCAACCCCAATATGGTCTGGTTAATCCTAGTTATCTAGGGGGCATACCGATTCCCAATGCACAAGCTATTCCAGGATATCCTGGATATCCTCCTCCTAGAACTGGTATAGTTTCACAAGACCCTAATCGTCGGTTACCATTCATAGAAACTTTGGATTTACCTAATTTATCATGCCTTACAAATGATCCCATATATTATCATCCGTATTTTCCGCCAATGCCGCATAAGTTGCCCAGTGATATCCCAAAGTTTGAAGGAAAATGAGGAGAGGACCCTTCCAACCATGTCATGACCTACCACCTCTAATGTGCATCCAACTCATTAATCAACGATTCTATTTGACTTAGACTTTTTCAGAGAATGTTAATAGGATTAGCTGCCAAATGGTACATTGAACTGCCATGAGGCTCTTTTAACAATTTCAACGCTCTAGCAACCTCTTTCTTAACTCATTTTCACTTGCCATTCAGTTATGACAATGACACAGAATTATTAACTTCAATAAAATAATCCACGTCTACATACATATTAGATCATATACATGAATGGAGACATAGAAGACGTTTGGTGAAATTTTTTATCCCAGATCAGATATTAGCGAAATGGTTTATCAAATCATTGCTACCAAAAATCACTGAAGATGTAGCTAAAGGAGGGGTTGTTATAGAAGAACAAGTCAACTCTCAAGCTCAGTATCTTGACTTGGTACATACCCAGTCAGGTACTTTGTACGAGAAAATTCCCGATTTATCGTGTCCTGGTCAGATAACAACAACTCCTTCAGGGTCTCATGCCGCTGATGGTGTAATCGGTTTAGTTAGTACGACTAAGAGTAAGAATAAATCTTCAAAGGTTACTTCTCCCATAATAAATTTACCTAATTCACCAAAAGGAGAATCTTACCTGGAAACTTCTGTCGATATTCACATTGTAGATTCATCTACTACAAAGTCAAAATCTGGCAACAAGAAGAAGGGAAGAATAAAAGTAAACAGACTTCATCTCCCAAGGAAAAAACTGATAAAAATGAGCCGACTGATGATAAATGGAAACCTCGTTATCCTTGTCTTATCTGTGATGAGGATCATTTCACCAAGGAATGTCCGCATAGTGCTGAGGTATCTAAGTTTGTCAAAGGTTCACCCACCCCTGTTGTCTTGAAGGATCCTTTTCCTGTTCAATATAGCAAAATGATTGGATCTTTTTCTAATACATCAGTATATATTTTGATGATGTCTCAAGTAATGGTTGCGACTCGATCGCAAGTTTATGGTAGTAAAAATCCCGTTGTTGGTAAAGAGGTAGAAAATTCTAATTCTGCACTAGCTACATCTCCTTCAGTTTTTGATCCACTTCATATTGAGAAACCTAATCCTGATTTAGTAATCAAACTGCCTGCTAAAGGTGCACTTTGTAAATCAACTTTCAATCCACATGCGAGAGCTGCTCAGAATTACAACTTTGTGGAGGATTTAGCAATATCTCCTTCAGCAATGTCGGCTTTAGAAGTGTTGCAATCATGCCCAGCACAAAGGAAGTTATTCTTATCAGCAATTGGAGTTGTAGATATTTTGGATACAAACCTCATGGTCTTTGATTTAGAAAATTTTACACCACGTCTCCCTCATCAAATGGCTTTTTAGATTCCAGTACTAGTAAAAAACAGACACTGCTTTCGTATTATTATTGATGAAGGAGCATCTACGTGGATCATGTCATTAAAATGTTGGAAATCGCTTGGTTATCCAACCCTTAACCGATCACCAACAATCCTCAAAGCTTTTGATAGAAGAGGATTCCATCCATTCGGAATTTTGCAGGATCTACCTATAGAGGTCAAAGGTAAAACCGTTAATTTAGATATGGAGGTAGTTGGTGCCCCTCTAGATTACAACTTTCTTTTGGGTCGAATTTGGTCTTATACTATGACTATTATTGTGTCATCCGTCTTTCGATTAATCATTGTTTCCTCATCAAGGAAATATTGTGAAAATCGATCAGCTCTCATATTATTCATCTGACCCAACTTCTACGGATAGTATTCAGCACGTTGGAAAATCGAATATCCCTTATGAGGATGTAGGAGTAGGTTTAATCAAAGGTTCTGCTTTAATGGGAAATTTTTCTATGCTTCCACCTAACTTACTGCGTACTATTGCTAATATCAATATGATTACATCAACCACTATTCCATTTGATGATCCTTGGGTAGTGCCTTTAGAGTCAAAGCTGGATTCATTCAATGGCGTGATGCCTTTGAGTCCTTTTGAGATAGAATACCAAGAAATACAGTCATTATCCAATCCTTTATCAACAGATTATGATCCAATGAATGTGATCAACGAAGAATCATTTTCACCATCAAGCTCAACTATAACATCAATTCTTGATCCTTTTCAACAAGTGTTTCATACTGATGAAAGTATTTGTGAATTCTTGTCCATAGATGAATTACCATCGGATGATCTCCATCATAGGTCATAATTTTTACCTGAAATTGATAGATTTGAAAATAATTTTTCATCTATTTTTCCAATTGATTATGTCAACAAACCTCAGATTCCAATATCGATTGCAAATTCGGATTCTGAAATTAATTTGGGAAATATTTCTTCTACAGTTCCCATTGACATATCCATTAAACCAGGAATTATTGAAAACATTCATATAGATGCTTCTTGTACGTTAGATGAAATTACTACATATAAAGCCCTATTTCAAGAATTCCGTGACATATTTTCTTGGTCTTATGAAGAAATGCCAGGAATCGATCCCAACATTGTCATTCATGAAATAAAGACTTACTCGGATGCTAAACCTGTTAGGCAGAGATTACATTCAATGCATCCACGAAAAGCTTCTTCTATTAAAGCTGAAGTTGAAAAATTATTAAAAGCAGGTTTTATTTATCCAATTCCTTTAACAGATTGGGTATCTAATATCATTCCTATTACTAAAAAACAAGGAACAATACGAATATGTGTCGACTATAGGGATATTAACAAAGCTTGTCTTAAAGACAATTATCCAACTCCTTATATCAACCAAATTATTGACGATTGTGCTGGAAATCAAATGTATTCATTTATGGACGGATTTTCCGGATATAATCAGATCAACATACTCCCTGTCGATCAACCAAAAACAACATTCATTTGTCCTTGGGGAACATTTTCTTACTGTAAATTACCTTTCGGATTGAAGAATGCTGGGGAAACTTTTCAAAGGGCAATGTCCTATGCTTTTCATGATATTAAACACATTGTGCAACCTTATCTCGATGATCTACCTGCTCATTCATTACACAGGGAAGATCATCCTACTCATTTATGAGCAATTTTTATGAGATGTAGGTATTATAAGATTTTCTTGAATCCCCACAAGTGTGTTTTTTGTGTATAATCTGGGAGATTACTGGGATTCGTTGTTTCAAAAGAAGGCATTCGTGTCGACCCTTCGAAGGTTGCGGCTATTATCAATTTACCTCCTCCTTCCACACTTCGCCAACTCCAAAGTTTGCAAGGGAAAGAAAATTTTCTGTGTAGATTTATCCAGAACTATGATGAATTAACCAAAGGTTTTACAAGGCTGTTGAAACAGAATGTTCCTTTTGTTTGGGATGAGATCGCTGATCGGTCTTTTGATGCTTTAAAACACATGTTCACCCATGCACCGTTATTGCATCCACCAAATTATAGCCAGTATTACTTTTTATACTTAGCAGCCTATGATTCCACCGTTGGAATGGTATTAGTTCAAGAGGATGAATTCCACAATGAGCATGTGATTTAATATCTCAGTCGGAATCTCAATCCAACAGAGATTAAATACTCGCATGTGGAGAAATTGGCCTTGGTAGCAGTTCAAGCTGTCCAATGTTTTCGTCACTACATTTTGTTACGAAAAACAACTGTGATCTCTAATTGTAACCTGATGATGTATATTCTGACTAAACAATTGCTCAGGGGAAAATACTCTAAATGGATAGTTATCCTTCAAGAGTTTGATTTAGAATTTGAAAAATCCAAATCAAAGAAATAATTGGTGTTCGTCGAACTTATGTGTGACTTCTCGAATACTGAAACAGAAACTGTGGTAGAGCATCCGATCGCTGATGAATCTCTGTTTCTTATCAGTACGTTAGATCCTTGGTATGGGGATATCATCATTTATCTCAAAAACCAAACTTTTCGGCCTGAAATTTCACGTTCACATCGACTAAAGATCCGTTACCAATCTCAGCAATACAATATTGTTGGAGACACACTTTATTGTCGTGGTGCGGATTCTGTATTTCGATGATGTTTGACTCATGAAGAGGCTAAAAAAGTTTTGAATGACTACTATTCTGGAGCATGTGGCAGTCATATGTCTGGGTATGCCACAACCTAAAAGATATTGCACGCTGGTTATTTTTTGTCGTCATTATTCAAAGATTGCATTCTCACGGTCCAAAAATGCCATAATTGTCAGATATTTGATCAGAAGATGCGTGCACCACCAACTCCTCTTCACCCCATAATTATTGTTGGTCCTTTTGCAAAATGGGGCATTGATTTCATTACATGTAACTCTCACTCAGCCAGGGGGCATGTGTATATTATTCTCGCAGTCGATTATTTTACAAAATGGACTGAGGCGATGCCTACATTTGTGGCCGATGGAAAAATTGCAGCTACATTCGTATTCAATCATGTAATTGCTCGATTTAGTGTACCCCAAGCTATCATTACTGATCATGGGAGTCATTTTTGAAACATTATGATGACCGAAATTTTTGACCAACTTGGCCTACACCATGATAACTCTACATTATATTATCCGCAGGCTAATGGTCAGGTTGAAGCGGTTAATAAAGTTTTAACCACTATGATTAAAAGGATAATCGGAATTCATAAATCGAATTGGCATACTATGATTTTCTCAGCACTTTGGGCATACAACAAAAACTGCAACAGGGTTCACTCCTTTTCAACTAGTCTACAGTTTAAAAGTTGTGTTACCGATTGAATGCGAAATATCGTCACTCCAATTAGCCATAGAGTTACTACCAGCCACCTCTGAAGAGAAAAAATGCTTTTTATACTTAGCACAATTAGATGAGACTCGGCGCACCGCTGCATTAGTAGCCGAAGCTCATAAAAAACATGTTAAAGCTCAGTATGATTGAAGTGTTACACGTATTTTTTCAAAAGGTGACCTAGTATTGGTATATGACCAAGCGAAAAATAAACTAGGAGCTGGGAAATTCGAACCCATGTGGCATGGTCCTTATATTATCAAACGAGGGATTTCAAAAGGGGCTTACGAATTGATTGATTATGACAGGGTCTCTTTAGATAAACCCAGAAATGGACTTTATCTGAAGAGATATTATGCTTGATTTTTTGTGTGAAGATCATACCTGTATATTAGTTATTTTTCTAAGATTAGCTGCTTTAGATCAGATGAGTGTGTCTAGTCTAAGTTTGCGTTGACTACTATTCCTTCTTAACTTGATTACTCTTGATATTGCAGATGTCGACGTCCCTTCAAGTGTACATTGGTTTTGCTGATGGTGTCTTTCGTAGTACACAAAATATCTCTTCCGCAACCTGGGTTATCTATTCACCCACCAATGAGTTAGTTTCTATGCATGGGGCAAGCCTTGGTAAAACAACGAATAATGTTGCGAAATATAGTGCAGTGGTTGAGTTATTATTTGATGCCATTTCATTTGGCATTCGGCTTTTGATCGTTAGGTTAGATTCAGAACTCATTGTATTACATTTAAACAGAGTATACGTAATTAAAAATCCAGTGTTACTGAGATTATTTTTGAAGGTTCGTCTCTTGGAATGGCAGTTTGATTACATCGAATATTAACACATTCCAAGAATTTTAAATACATTGGCTGATGCATTAGCTAATAATGTTATAAATAGGCATTTGTGACATTAAAACAGTAAATCAAAACAACATTTGATATGCGTTGAACAAGATAGCCAACGAAAGTAGTCATATCATAGATAGAGTTTGTGTTTCAAAAAAATTACATCGTCTAGGGACATAGGTTTAAAACACCTTATGATCTAAAATATAGTGATACAAAAAACAAAAATAAAATATTTTGCGATGATCATCCACTATCCGTGGTGATGATCATGATAATATACTATCGCCCGCGCCACTCTATGCAGGTATCTCCGAGACTGGCCAGGAACACCAGTGATGCGCCTCTGGAGACAAAGAGGAATATCATCCATCGTTGTCTCTGGGATGTCTCTAATCAACCTTTCTAGGTTGTGCTCTAAGTCAGTGAGAATCTCTGATGCCTGGTTCTGTGGCGTTGCAATAGGGTCTGTCGGCTTCCTCTCGAAGCGACGGAGATTGGCTGGTCTTCATGGACCAACATTTGCATTTAAAAATTTTTGTTATCAATATTGGATGATTGAAAAAAAAATAAAAAATTAAAGTTAAAAAACATCAAAATAATTCATTTACCTGATTCATCCCATTGTTCCCCTGGAGGTAAGGACATCTTAGGATCATTTCAGAAATCAATGCCTGCATACGGGAAATCCTCGATAGAAAAAATTTGGTTCTGTAACCAATGAAAATGTGTTGGAGTGAATATAAATACCGTGTATCCGTCGCCACCATGGTGAGCCATCAGTGCCACCCATCACACCATACGAGGCTCTCTAGGTTCACCATGGTCAACAGAGATCAACTGAGGGGCAAGGGACAGAATCCTCTCCAAAGTGAAAGGTACTAAGATCGCTCCATACCCAAAGTTTTTTAACTTTGAGTTCTTCGCTCTGGTCAGTTGACCCTTCATATTGGTCAACACCCCTTCACACCAATTAAAGGTAGTGCAAAAATTGTCTGCATTTGTGACTTGGTAGCCACATGTGGAGCTGCACTTCCACATAATCTGGTAACAGTGAATGCAATGACTTTCAGATCAAGACGTATGCTTGTTTTTATGTCTATCCGGTTGTCTTTGGGATCAACTTCTTCATTACAAAATTCTTGTTTGTAGCTAGCGATAGGCAGGCCACCTTGCCTATCTCTAAACAAAGAGATAGGCTCACCTCTTTTTGATAAACCGGTGAGGAAGTAGATGTCTTCAAGCTTAATTTCTAGCTTGTGATCTCCAATGATAAAACATTGTTCTTGAACGTCCCATTTATTCACCAGCCAGGTCATTAGCTCTACCTGTGCCCTCATGCCCTGAATGGCCCAGAATTTTTATAATCCACAATTTCTCAAAACACGCATTATGTTTGGATTTTTTATTGCCGCATCATCTACCTCTTCGTGCTCGTGTTCTCGCCACTCCAACATTGTGCAATGACCTGCAAATGGATGCATTTAATGGTTAGAAGCTATTAGAGTGAAAATTTTTATCCATTTTTGAGAGAATGTATCAAATTTCATTTTCTTACAACACCTCCACAATTTTTGTATAGGGACGGTGCGGACCCTCGCATGGGCCCTTCATAAAAATTGTGGTAGCCCAATAATTTTCCTTTTGGAAAATTATCGGAGTTCGCAGGAAACCAATGGCTGACCCGCTTACTCCCTTGAGAAAAATTTTGAACCTTTTTTTCCCCCAAAAATGAATTTAAAAACTAAAAAAGAGAATGCAAATGGATGAAAATGAAGAGAAGAGAGTTGTGGGTTATCTGGATTCGACGATTTTCGATTTGAGCAGTCGGTTCTCCCGTTATCACCTTCGGAATGTTTTTTGCCCAGAGCTCTCCACTTTCAAGTCTGAATACAAAAGGTGAAAATGACTTTGTTGAACTGCTTTTTATAATATTTTTTGAATGAATAAAATATTACTTTATTTGTTTTCCACTTTAAAAAATTGTTTTTCAAAAGTTTTTACTTATTGGAAATAGATATGTTTAATTTTTCGAGTTTATGTGCAGAAAACAGGTTTGTCAGATGAAAAGGATTATTTTGATGATGAGTACACTTTTATCACTTTTTCGGGCTCTTTAAAATTACAAAAAGCGAAACCCTGGAGTTCTCTTTTAATCCCTTTTCAGACTCTCTAAAAATTAAAAGATTGTCGAGTACTTGACTATTCGAAGTCGTTAAAGGAAATAAACAATCGTCCCTTTAGTATAAATTTACCCCTTTTTCTGGACTGAAATGGACTATTTATGAAAAAGGTATACATTGGCTAATCATGGTCAATAGAGTTCTCTCCTGCATTATTTTATCCTTTCTCGGGCTTGAGAAACTAAATTTACGAAAAAACCCACAGAGTTTTCTTAAGTTTTTCTTCTGACTCCCTAAAACTGAAAAACACTGAGTTTCACCTATACTGGACTCGTTAAAACTTAATAGTAAAGGACCTGTCAATTATAAACAGGAATGAACCACTCCTTCTTAGGGTTCTATTTTAATACTAAGTTGGAATCATCTGAAGGATGAGCTTATATAACAAGCAAATGTTATCCTCCTCAAGCTTGTCAAAAATAAAGAGGTACTTTCCAGAAATGGTGGGGGGAAAAGAGAGAATATGAATCCAGTTGTCATACTTCGTTCTAAAAAGTAGTATACCGCTCTTGAACATGACACTTTTGTCACATTCATATTTGGGTTGGGAAAATCCTTTTGCCAAAAAGTTAATCGAACCACATTGAAAGTCTTCAACTGGTTTCTAGGTATTAGCTTTAGGTCAATCGTTGTTAAGTCGAACTTTTGCCCAAATTTTCATGATATTTATCACATCATTACATGCTTGTACCTAGTGTTTTTAATTGTTATTAATCCATTATGTTTTTAATTAGAAGGATTTAGAAATAATATCTACTATTCTTGTTATTAGTTAATTTAATGAGTGTTTTTAATAAATTGCTTCTTGGTTGCAGGAAGACTCGGTGCAGGAATGTAGTTGAGTACAAATGCACCGAATGCATAAAAGCAGCGACTGGGTAGTTGAATTGTTGTAGGTGAAAATATCCAAATTGCGACCAAATGGAGTAGAATCTCTAAATTCTGAGATGTGGGTTGTGTTCAGAGTACCATGTTTTGTATAACCCAGAAACCATTTGGCGAAATTCGGCTTCGTGAAAGAGTTATCGTCAGGGGAATATTCCACTGAAGACCACCCCTGAACATGAACGTATTGGGTCTCTATAAATATTTCTACTCTGGTTATGTTTGGGGATTAAAAACGAATCTCAGTTTACTCTCAAGATTTTTCATGATGCTCCTGGTCATCAGAGTGCAATAGCAGGCCTTACTGAAGCACATGCAACAAAGTTTCATTCATCATAACAGTGTGGTGTTCCTTTCTAGAGTAGTTTTTAATCGTCAACATTTGGGGATTTGAACTTCGAAGAGAAAAATGGGTGACTTGAACCTGGCATTAGTTATCATAGCAGCAGTGGTGTTTTTGTTGTGTTTCTTTTCAATATTTACCTGCTTATTAATTATCAACACCCATAAGACCCCAAAATCTGATAAGCTTCGTGAATGGTACCTTACAATGCTTCGTAAGGCGACCAAGGAGAACATTGTGGTTGATATGACAAATCTATATGACTATTTTTTATCTAATGGGGAACACAAAACTAAGGTAACTGAAACTCCCTCATGTGCCCTTGACACGGAATAATATTGATTCAGATGGATTCACAGACTTTGAGGATCAGGTTTATGTTCAGCCTCCTCCAATGGAGAATTCTTTTGGTACAGTGCCCATAGAACAAAATCCCTTCTACAATGATATTCATAGTAATTGGCCTCCTTTGAACGAGATGCAGTGTGGGTCTTGCCAGATTTACTGTCGCATTATTCACTCTAATGGAATTCAAGACACAAAGCTTGAGATCCATTGAAGAAATGGACAGTTCTATCATGCAGTTATGCATACTCATTGCTCCATGACTACAATGCCTTCTAATTTAGAACCACAGACTGTAGAGTTTGCAATGGAAAACACAGAATATGTAAAACAATTTTTGTTTCAGTACAGTCTACTTAATTACGAGTACAAGCATCTAACACTATCGGGCCTTATTCTTGAACAATATCTGCTAGGCAGTATGTTGGAGGACGATGAATGGAGAGCCATGGGAGTTGAGAAATTGCCTACGTGGGTGCACTATGCAAATCATCCTCTAAGGAAGAATTTTGTGGTCCTTATCATCCAGATAATCTTGCAGTATATAGCAATCTGGCCTGAGCTTGATGCATATGGGAAGGATGATGATGATGGAGTTTAAGATGGAAGATGGAAAGAAGAGGCACAAAAGGAAAAGGAACTTGGGAATGCAACCTTCTTTGAGCTCATTATCGATCAAAAAATTGCCATCCTTAATGAACATCATTGTTGGAATTGCTGTGTGAAATCAACGAAGTTCGAATTACCTCCAGAAGCCATGAACGCATCTTCCAGCAACAACATCCCACAAAAAGGGGAACGAATTCCTGAATTTAGCATTCTGTCTCAAGTTAATTCCGGCAAGTAATCCATGCAGTTGTGGAAATCGATTTTTCTGATATTTCTATTGTAACAAACCCTGCTATTTAAAAATACGGTTCCGGGCAAACAAGAGCAGTTTCTATTGTAACAAACAATGCTATTTAAAAATACAGTTTTGGGAAAACAAGAGCAGCTCTGCTGCTATAAAATGTAGAATTGTGCATCAGATTGGGGAATCGATGATATATGTAGGAACTGTAGCATGAAGCAGTGGATTTAATTGTGAAGAAGTGGATGTATGGTAGCTGTAGAATGATAGATAGAAGCAGTCGATTTTCTGGAGAAGAAGAGTAGTAGTAGTAGCTAGCCTGAAGTCGATAGGGAATAGATGGAGTAGCTATAGGAAGAAGTCAATAGAGATATGTAGTAGTTGTGTCAGATAAAGAGAGCGATGCATTAAGAATGCATTTGGCCCATTAGAATTAAGTAACTACGCATTAAAATAAGGGAGTCTGCGCATTGGATAGGAGGGAGTCGATCCATTAGAACGAAGATCAAAGAAGCAATCGATTTCTAAAGATGTAGAGAGCCCAAAATCATTAAGTTCGTCCAGCAATTAGGGAGATTTCTCAATGCAAAATCGATTTGTTCAGATGTAGATCCGGCATTCCAATTGCCCAACAAATTTTTGAAACAATGGTTTTGATTTAATTTAATAAATTTTTGCTCTGCATTTATTTGTTTTTTTTATGTAAGCATTGTAATTTATGTTTTTAACGTTGTGTTAGTTTCGGACTTGCTCTAAGGAGTTGCAATTTCTCTGAGGAGTGGCAAGGATCTACTGCAACCTGGAGTCCAGTCCTCATTCTTCATCAATTTAGGAATTTTTTAATTTATAGATTTTTTTAATCTAAATTGTTTAATATATATTTTGTTTTAAATTCCTTTTCAATAGCATTTCATATTTCTTAATTCTATTTAAATGATTGTTTTGTTTTCCAAGTCTTGAGTTTAATTTAGAAATTAGAACAAATTGTATATGCTTTGAATTTGAATATGTTAACATTGCTTATTTAAAATGATTGCACTCAATAATTAGATCTCTTTTAATTAGAATTTGTTTTGATTTAGATCTCTTTTTAATTAGATTCTTTATTGTTTTTATAGTGTAATTATTTCCTTATGTGAGAAAGTTGAGTGTGGATTTGATTAGGTGGAAATATCAAGTTAAATACAGTGTGACCATTCGGTTTGAAGTAGGCTTGCTTTTTAATAGTTCATTTTCATTTAGATTAAAATATTTGAATAGTTTTTAATGGGATTTTAAGTGAAGTAAAGTAGTTGTCTTTTAACAATAGTTAGAATTGTAATTTGTTAATTTAAATCTTGAATTTGTTATCAAGAGTAATTTTAGTTTTGAAGTTATTATTAGGGTAATGTGTGTGGATTTATCATAGATCATTTGCAATGCAATTTTTAGGGTCTTTTAAGTAGTTCTTTTAGCAATAGTTAGGATTGTTTCTTTTGTTATTTTAGAATCTTGAATTTGTTTTAACAAGTAGTTTTAGTTAGTTTAAGGTGTGAATTTATAATGTGTAGTATTTTGCTTATTTCAAGCTTAGTTTCAAGTGTTAGTTTTAAGTTAATGAGAGGAATAATTAGATTAAGGTTTTTAAGTTATCATAGGATATTTTTAATGCGAGTGCGAGAATGATTGAGGATTGTCTTGAATTTCATTATAGTTTAATTGCATTTGCACTGAGCGAAACTGATTAAGTAGGTTTCCTTTTCACGATTGCTTGTTTGCGAGCCAATGTGTGTTTCATTCTGGTGTTTAATTTATCATTAATAAGGAACATATTTATACTCTGATCAGTAAGCTGAGCCAATACACAGTACAAATCGCGTTTACGACTCCCTGATTGATAATTAATATTGAGAGGTTTAATTCGACAATTAAGCCGCCCAACAATTGTCACCATATGCAGTTTCATTATGTGTTCAAGAGATCAGTTTAATAAACCATTCATTGCAAACCTTTGTCTCCATTCACGTTGACCATCCCTGAGTCAGTCCTTGCAAATATTTCTTCAAAACTTGATCTAATGGTTTTGTGTCGTGGGCTTTCCTATGACATGTCACTTTCAATCGATGACAACTCATCATCTAGAAATTTGATCTAGAATCCTATCAGTACCTTGGGATCTGCATGCCCTAATGGCAGGTTTCTCGCCTTCGATGACAGGTTGCATCATTGACCTTCAATCGAATGACTTTGTGAAATGTTTGACTTCATATCAAAAATTCACATTTCATAGATTGTACTGAGTACTTTGAGAGCCCTTTTCATTATTGATGGTTTCTCTCACACTTGTTACCAATTCACATCATTGACTGGTAATCAAGTGGTTTCTACCATGTTCGACTTCGACACAATCAATCGCGTGGATATAATCATACTAGTTTGAGAAGAAGAAATCAAGACCCTGGATCTTGTTTCCACCATCCAGGTTGCGAGGAGTTTTTACCATACAGTAGACTACTCATGACAGATGGTTGCATCTGTGTTGTGTCTACTATTAATGTAATTCTAAAATCATTTCTTTTTCATGTTGGGTATGTGTTATATTCTTTCCAATGCATCAATCACGCGCTGGGTCACAGATATCTCATATGTTGCGCCGGGTGCAACACCGGGGCCGCGGTGGTAGCCTCTCGTCGTGGTCCGAGTGCGCCGCCCCGGTAAATTTTTTGGTCCTGGTAACAAGGGGGCGGACTCGCCCATGGTTTTGTGCATGGATTTGCACATGGTTTTGGGGCATGATGGTTTTCGGCCCCTGGTATTTTGTAGATCCGGTCAAGGGAACTACGGTTATGTTCTAATCCAAGGTTAATGGATTGGGGTTTATGTATGCTTCGACATGTATATATATGTGTTGTAACACTAAAAGGAATATAATGAAAAATCAAGCTGATCATCCCGATTTGGGATCCAGGGGGGAATATTTGTGTTTATCTGTTTTATGTTTTATGCCCTCGCTATTGTTTATTTTATTTTTTAAATATTGGTTCGTAGATAATTTCTGTACAGGGTTAAAACCTACATTTGGTATTGGAGAAGTTTTGGCTTCAAGGGGACGCCTTTGCTGCTGAGGGGTTTTTTTCTCGAGCCTGAGGTAGACCTTGTTCAGTGGGAGATATGTGGGATCGATTCTTGTGATGAAAGAAGATGGCGAGCGGCGGGAAGATATAGATCGAGAAAGTTAATGGTCAGAGTTTTGAGTTGTGGAAGTTAAAGATGGAGGATCTGCTGGTGGATAAAGATCAGTGGATCGCGGTAGATCTACGTACTAAACCAATGGCAATGTTAGATGAAGACTGGAAGAATATGGATCAGAAGACAAAGAGCACAATATGATTGTGTGTCTCAGATTCAATATTGTTGAATGTATCTGGGGAAGCTACGGCGAAGACTTTGTGGGACAAGCTAGGGACTTTGTACCAATCTAAGTCTCTGGTGAATAAATTGTTCATGCGGAAAAAACTGTATAACCTGAGGATGAAGGATGGAGACTCGATGACAGAGCATTTGAACACCTTCAATACTTTGGTAAGTCAGCCGTCATCTGTTGATATTAAAATCTCAGATGAAGATAAGTGCATCAGTTTGTTGTGTTCTCTACCAGACTTGTGGAACAGTCTGGTTATTGCAATAGGTAGCAATACAACTGCCTTGAATTTTGATGACATTGTCTCAGCCTTGCTGTCAGAGGAAATGAGATGGAGAAATATGGAGGGTCAGAATGGAGATGCCTTATCTGTATGAGGAATGTCCCAGAACATAAACAAGAATAAGGTTTCAAGTGGGAGATCTAACTCTAGAGGGAGATCTAAATCTCTTGGAAAGTTTGTAAAGGTGTGCTAGAAATGTGGAAAGGAAGGGCACTACAAAAATGACTACAAATATAAAGCTCCCGAGAAAGGAAAGGGATTTGATGATACTCCTTCTACATAGGAAAAAACTACCTTGGGTGAAGTTGGGGATGTGTATTTGTCTTCTTCTTCAAATACACATGTAGATCATGAGTCATGGTTGATTGACTCGGGTGCATCCTTTCACTTCACTCCCCATAGGGAGTGGTTCTGTGAGTATGAGAAATATGATGGAAGTGATGTCTTCTTAGGTAATGATAGGAAGGACAGAATCATTGGACGTGGAAAATTCAAGCTGAAGCTGCAAGGTGGAAGGATTAGAACACGTCCTAGTGTTCTGCACATTCCTGCATTGGCCAGAAATTTGATTTCTATAAGCACGATGGATGATGCAGGTGTAAAAACAGTTTTTAAGAAAGATACTTGTAAGATGGTTCAGGGAGCACTGGTATTAATGCGGGGAGTTTGGATTGGAAATCTATACAAGCTTCAGGGCAGCACTGTTATTTCTGGGTGCAACAGTTATGTGGTTCCCAAAAGTGGAGCGGAAAGCCTAGTGGTCTTTGGAGAAAAGACCATGCTATTGCATCAAAGGCTTCGACATATTGGAGAGAAGGGCCTTTAGATACTGCATGGAAATGGTATGGTAGAAGGTATGTCTAATAGCTCTCTAGATTTCGATTTCTGTGAACATTGTGTATATGGGAAGTAGAACCGAGTGAGTTTTCCTTCTGGTGCTAAGAGGGCGAACTAGATATTAGAGCTTGTGCACAGTGATGTGTTTGGACCTGTGTCAGTTCCATCACTGGGTAAGTCTATGTACTATGTTTCATTCATAGATGACTTATCAAGGAATACATGGATATATTTCTTGAGGAAGAAATCTAAAGTCTTTGATAGATTTAAAGAATTTAAGGCTCTGGTGGAAAACCAGACAGAGAAGAAGATAAAGGTGCTGAGGACAGATGATGGTGGGGAGTTCTGCAAGAAGGAATTTGAAGAGTTCTGTAAGAAGTGTGGTATAGCACGACAAAATAATACTCCATACACACCTCAGCAAAACGGAGTTGAAGAAAGAATGAACAGAGTGCTGATGGAAAAGGCAAGAAGCATGCTCAGTGGTACCGAGTTAGGACAAGAATTCTGGGCAGAGGCAGTGGAGACTGCATGTTACTTGGTTAACAGATCACCTTCATCAGCATTGGAGGATAAGACTCCACATGAGGTATCAACTGGTAAGAAACCCTCTCTTTCACATCTGAGGTTATTTGGATGTGATGCATATGTACATGTTCCGAAGGAGAAAAGGACCAAGTTGGGTAATAAATCTGAAAGGAGCATCTTTATTGGGTATAAGGATGGTTTAAAGGGTTATAAGCTTTGGAACCTAGAAACAAGGAAGGTTGTGTATAGCCGAGATGTGGTGTTTAGAGAGGTGAAAGATATTGTTAAACATGAAGTCCTACCAAAGGAACCTGAGAAGATAAATTTTGAGCTAAAGGAGGATGAATCAGACTCTACAACAGAAGAAGACTCAGAAGAGGAAGAGCCACAAACTCCAGCTGTGAGAAGATCAACTTGGGAAAAAAGACAACTAGAAAGGTATACTCCATCTGCTTTCTGTTCAAATTTTGCTTTAACTATAACTGATGATGATCCCAGAACTGTCAGGGAGGCAGTAGATTCAAAAGATGGAAAACTTCGGAAGGAGGCCATGGTTGATGAAATGGCATCCTTGCATAAAAATGAGGCATGGGATCTGGTGGAGTTTCCGGCTGGAAGGAAGGCCATCGAGAGAAAATAGGTGTTTAAGAAGAAGATGAATGTAGAAGGCAAGGTGGAGAAATATAAAGCTCGGTTGGTAGCAACAGGTTATTCCCAGGTGCCAAGAATTGATTTTGGTGATATTTTTTCTGCTGTTGCCAAAGTTACTTCTATTAGATTACCTTTATCTATTGTTGCTACATTTGATTTTGAGGTAGAACAGATGGATGTGAAGACAAAATTTCTTCACATGGATCTGGAAGAGGAGATCTACATGAAACAACCTGAAGGCTTTATGGTGAAGGGGAAGAAAGAACTAGTATGCAGGTTAAAGAAGTCTATGTATGGGTTAAAACAATCACCAAGAATGTGGTATGATAAATTTGATATCTACATACAAGGACTTGGCTTCACTAGAAGCAAGGAGGATCACTGTGTATATTTTAAATTAATTGGTGATCGTATTATTTATTTGGTCTTGTATGTGGATGATATGTTGTTGATTGGAAATGACAAAGAAATTATCCAAGATTTTAAGACCCAACTATTCTCCAAATTCGACATGAAGGATCTTGGTGCTGCAAACTATATTTTGGGCATGGAAATTAAGAGAGATCGGGCAAAGAGGAAGCTCCGGTTAAACCAGAGGAAGTATGTCGAGACTATATTGCAGAGGTTCAATATGCAGGATAGTAAACCGGTGAATGTTCCTATTCCTGTAGGTGTAAAGCTGTCTGCTGAATAGTGTCCCAAGACACAAGAAGAAGAAGAGTATATGTCTCGTGTTCCATATGCAAGTGCAGTGGGTAGCCTGATGTATGCAATGGTCTATACTAGACCAGACATTGCACATGCAGTGGGAGTATTGAGCAGGTTTATGTCAAACCCAGGGAAGGAACATTGGACAACAGTGAAGCGGGTTTTCAGATATTTACGTGGCACTAGTGATTATGGCTTGTGCTACCAGGGAAGACCAGGATTGGAAAGAGTGTTGGACATTTGTGGTTTTGTTGATGCAGACTGGGCTGGAGATCTGAACCAAAGAATATCTACAAGTGGGTATGTGTTTAGCCTATTTGGAGGTGTAGTCAGTTGGATGAGTAAAAGACAGTCTGTAGTGGCTCTTTCAACTACAGAGGCTGAATACATAGTAGCCACTCATGCAAGCAAGGAAGCAGTTTGGTTGCAAATATTGTGTTCAAGTATGGGGTTGGTGTAGCAAGCTATAAGGATAGATTGTGATAGCCAAAGTGCAATTTTCTTGGCTAAGAACCCTGCTTATCATTCAAATACAAAGCACATTGATGTTCAATATCACTTTGTGAGATATATGGTTGAGGCTAAAAGGGGACACTTTGAAGAATGTTGCAGATGCATTGACGAAGTCTGTAAGCACTCAAAAGTTCTCTTGGTGTAGAGAAACAATGGGCATTGCAGAACTGGGCTAATGACTAAGCTCTCCTGTGGCCCCCTGCGGAAAGAAAACTACAAGTGGGATAATGTTGGGTATGTGTTATATTCTTTCCATGACTAATCATCCACGGGGGGGTCACAGGGGGGGCTATAGTCCCCCCTGTACATTGCGCTGGGCGTAACGTTGGGGGGGTCACAGGGGGGCGGTAGCCCCCCCTGTCGATGGTTTTCAGCCCCTAGTATTTTGTAGATCCAGTCAAGGGAACTACGGTTATGTTCTAATCCAAGGTTAATGGATTGGGGTTTATGTATGCTTCAGCATGTATATATATGTGTTGTAAAATTAAAATGAATATAATGAAAAATCAAGCTGGTCATCCCAATTTGGGATCCAGGGGAAAATCTCTGTGTTTATCTGTTTTATGTTTTATGCTCTCGCTATTGTTTATTTTATGTTTTAAAGATTCGTTCGTAGATAATTTCTATACAGGGTTAAAACCTACATATCAAAACATGTATTTAATTTTGATATGAGTATGGGAATTCCTACCTCAATGATGATATACATATATATATATATATATGTTTGCATTGAATTTTTTTTCCAGGTTTCAACCGGTGTGCCTGCAGCCCAATCCTCGGAATGATAAAGCACTTCACTCTTCAGAATTCTTCATAACTCTTCAGACTTCGCACTTTAGGGGGCAATATTTTACACTAAAATTTATCACCATGACATTTAGTTGTCTATATGGGTTCATCATTACCTATTTATTGCTCCCTTAGAAGTCCAAAATCATAAATTTCCTAAATCAAGTCTTGGAATTTGGAAAAAGCTCATTAAAACACTAAAAGCCTAACTTCGCACTTTTCCTAGTCATTTCCTGCGGTACCACGGTTTGTTGCTATAAAACCTGCGGCACATCCTGCACGTTCTAATCATTCAAATTGAGGACCCCCGTAAAAGGTAAAATAAAAAGAAAAGTAAGTTCTAAAAGCTCAGCTGGTCGAATATTCTCTCAGTTGGGGCCTTCTACAAGCACTATCTGGTCGAGCTTCACCCCTTCCATTCGTGAACCTTTATCCCTTCATAAATGGAGCTATCCCTTAGTTTTTGGAGCTGAAATCCCATGATGAGAGGGCTTTATCCCTTCCTTATTGGAGCTGAAACTACCTCCCTTCTGAATAAATTGAGACCATGTTTCAGTCTCAAGGGTACTTCTTCGTTGGAAGAAAGAACTCAGAACTTGGTAGTTTTGAGGTGAATTTCTGAAGAAATTATACTCTCCACATTTAGCATCATTGGCATGAGAGAGATTACATACTTATATCCATAGTCTTATGATGATTCAAAGAGTTGGAGTCTTGTCAAACTGAGGAAAACGACAGTTTGGGACCCCGGAAGAACCTGTACAAACATCAAGGCATCAAGGTTGTAAGGTTTCTTATTTTTATTCAAAGTTAATACAAATGGATTCTATTTTCTCATTGAGTTGTTCATCTACCTTTTGAATAATTTAATTCTTGAATTCCTTGATCACTAAGATAGATTATCACTTTTCAATTATCACATCTTTCATATACTTTTGATCTTGTTTGCTTGTCTTTGATTGCAGTTCTTACATGCTGGATCGTTACCTTCTGGAATGACTGGATTGAAGAATAAGTGTTGGAATTAAGGTAGGAGAATCTCTCCATATTTAATTAGTAATTCTTAAGCAAAATAGTCTAGAGAAAATGGTCTACATCTGTCTGATTGTTTCTAGATATCCTTACGATACTAGGGAGATCACTCTTGTCCGCAAGAGGGATTTGTCTGTCTAACAGTAAGGGATTGGATGAATGGAAACCAGTAAAATATGACAATAGAAACATATATTTTTATAATGACAGTAGCAACATGAAGTACAGGTGGTGGATAATCCAGAAATGAGAAATGATGAAAACCACAGAACATGACAATAGTGCTTAATTTTGTGACCTACTCGAAAAAGAAGGAAATTTTTTCTAAAACATATCTCACTCATAAACTATATATATATATGTGTGTGTGTGTGTGTGTGTGTGTGTGTGTGTGTGTATGTATGTATGTATGCATAAGTAAATGTGAAGCATGAATATGTCTTGAGTGATTTCATGTTGCTTGGTAGTAATATGTTGTAGTTTTCATGTGATATATGATATGAGAATTAATCTGATAAGTGTTGATTTCTTATACATATCTTATTCTTTTTGTGTTATGATTACATGAATTAATAATTGTAACTATTAGGAATAAAATGTTTTCAGTGGATTAATAACTTTATGGGAATGTTTGATTTGTAATCAACTACCATACACTCAGGATTCGACTTGATAAATGTAGCATTGACGATGTTGTTTGGTACTCAAAAGTGAAATATAATGACAAAGTAAATAAATAAAGTGGTGCAATGGAATAGATTACATGTTGAAAAACAAATATGTTGTCCACCAAACGGGGACGCGATTATGATACTAAATGATAGTATTATGCAAGAACAACAAATGGCGAGGCAAAAAGGAGTTGAAGATTGAAACTTTATGTAAAGAATTACATATAGGTTAGATTGAAATAATATCAATGATATAATCAGGATCAAATGATAAGATGTTAACCAGTTAACATCTACCAAAGAGGACAATCATATAACATATTATAACTTGATTTTATTACAAGTACCATCTAGATGTCACAGGTACCATCAAATGTTCCAAGCTCTCACAAGATGTGACAAGGTTTTAATAACAAGTTTAAAATAAATTCATAACAACTATATGACAGGTTACCATAGTGTGGTTTATCACCATTGGGTGACCAAGTTGCAAGGGATTGTGACAGGTTATAGTAGGGACATTACAAGTATAGAAAATTACTCACAAGTAGGTGACAGGACCCTTATAGGTTTATGACCATATTGTCATAGGTAGATGATGAGTATATTTATAGGTTGTGATAAAGTATTATAGGTAGGTTGACCAAAGGTTAGTATCAGGATTATTGACAATATTATGATATACTATCATAGGTAGGTGAGAAAATTACTATAGGTACTAAAACAAGTGATACCTATGTTGTCATTGGTTTGTCACAAGTTAGTAACAGAAATGATGGGTAATCATATGGTTTTGTCACATATAGGTTTTAATATCATTGTAGGATACAACTGAGGAATTGGTCACAAGTAGTGACATGTTTTGAAACGGGTTCTATGATAGGTTTTTTATTGAGTTATCATAGGGTGAAAACATGATTGTAGTAGGTCTACAATAGGTTATCACAATTTTATGGATGATCACAATATATCTTTTGAAGAATCTTGTAGGTGTGATGATTGGTCATAACAGATGTAATGATAGGAGTAACATGTTACCGTTTAAGATAAATTATGTATGGAAATTATATACTAGTAGGTATGTGACAAGTTACAATAATTGATAACATATTTGGTACAAATTTGGAAACAGAGTTGAATAAATTTTAGCTAGCAGTTCAAGCTCTAATTAATCACAACAATGAATAAATAGGCAGCCTAGTAGGGATTTAGACAAAAAAATTCTTAAACTTAAGCAAAAACATTAAGAATTAGAGTAAAGAGAAGTTCAAAGTGATTTTTAAAAGGATGGAAGATGAAAATACAAATGTTTATAGCAAGAAAGAAGGCTTGCAAAGAGTTAATTAAATATAGAAGAAAAATTAATGGAAAAATTTAAAAGTGGTTGAATTGCATGAGAAAAAAAAAGGGACTTACTCATTTAAGTACACTAGCAAAGGAATGATATT
The DNA here is from genome assembly GCA_034641835.2 of Pinus albicaulis. Lineage (NCBI taxonomy): Eukaryota > Viridiplantae > Streptophyta > Pinopsida > Pinales > Pinaceae > Pinus > Pinus albicaulis. The sequence goes on along the minus strand of CM076583.1, from coordinate 280,458,463 downwards.
TTTTTTGCAGGAAGTTGTATGCAAGGGTAGTTCTCGTAAGTAAACCATCTAAAAGCCAAATTTTACTCTGTGCTTTTTATTTTATGATTTCATTCTTCACAAAAAAAATTTACTTATGATTATATACATTTGATTGTAGATTTCCCTTACTAAAATATATATGTGTGTGTGTGTGTGTGTGTGTGTGAATTGACTACAACTAGGCATTAATGCTATTTGTTTGATGTATTTTAGGTGTAATAATATTGACAATGTATATACTTCATGATCTTCAAATTGGGGTAAGTACCTTCAGACCTTGAATTTGTGCAAAAAGCGTTGAAAACATAGAGGATGCCCCATAGTGAAGAAATAGATGGAGACATGTATTTTCTGCAACAAGCTCAAACTATGGGCATAATATGCACTGAGGAAAACACATAGAATAAGGCGGGAAGGAATGTAATAACCCAACCCGTCATATGATGTAAATATATGTACTCATTATTAGGCTAGTGAGTTGAATGTATATCATAGGCCTTCGCGCCTAAACGGTTATGATATGTGGTCTACATGCCCATATATATATGTTAGATATTGTGGGGCCAATGTGCCTGAGCATATGTGCCGAACTTGGTTAAGTGACCAGAGAACCAAGATTGTAATATAATTTGTAATTATTTTAATATTAATAATAAAAAATTGGTTGTGAAGCCCACTCCACTAGAAGAGTATGGGGAGATGTGTGACTCCATGATGATGGGAAAAAGTGTGTTGGAGACAGATGTTAGTGAAAAGGGCACCTAATGACTATGTGGCTACAGGAGCGCCACATGAAATTTATATCCATGCAATGGGAAATTATATATAGATACCTTCCCCAAGCATTATTATTCATTCATTATCACTATGATGACTGTTATGGTCTTAGGCTTCTTAGTTGGTTGAAAGGAGTCATTTGGGGTATAGGTTTGGGGGAAGCAGATTTGTGTCGGTTTGATGTTCTTGAGGGTTCCTATAGCCCTGGACAAACATGGTTTTGGGTTGGCACCTTGGAAGTTAGCCTGGAAGGTTCCTGAATCCCTAGAAAACATGATTTTTGGGTTGATACCGTGGCCATGGGTGTATCATTATTTTTTGTTACTATTTCTCATGGAGTTGTATCCCCCACTCATTGATGACCCATGGTTAAAATTCTGGAACCACATCATCTATGGCAGGGTGAAAAGTGGAGAGCCCATAGCTAGTCAGCATTTTATACAAATAAGTGCTTTATCGTTTTTTCCATGCTAATTGATGATTTGTGGTGAAAAATCTAGTCTATTTTGGTGGTTTTATGTTCCATATTGACTACCAATGATATAGGTATTTGTATATTTTATGTAAAAGTGAACTTCACTAATTAAACCCTAAAATGGGTATCTACTATAATTATGTGATCCATTTTGTTGTAAACCCTAGTCAGGGTTTCAATGCTACTAGTATTCAATTGTGTGTTAATATTTTTTTTCTTTGTGTGTACTTTCATGTATTTTATGAGTTATGTTGATAGAAGATTGAATTGGGTATTTATTGAGTATAATGTAGAGATTTATTAAACCATTAATTATTTCATATACTTTATTACTATTTTTTTCCTAGATATTTATGCATATTTATGTAGATGTATCATTCCATGGTATGTGTATAATATATGGGAACCTTAATTATTATATTAATGGATAAAGTATAGCACTAGATATTTATTAATTATGCATGATTGTAAGGATTAATACCCAGGTTACATAATTACAAGGTACTTGGTGTTACCCTGATTTCCCTTTTTCAGCCTGAGGTATAATAATGGGAGAATGTTTTAATGAATGAATTTCAAGGATGTATGGAACAAATGGGACAGTTTGAATCGGGGAATTAAATCATGGATACAGGGTATTTCATGGGGCAAGATAGACGAGGAATTTTAGCAATTAAGTTTAATTAAGGATGGAATGGCAAGAATGGTGAGGAGCTGAAAAGGGCATGGGAGATGGATCCTTTTCAAATAGAAGAAAACACAGAATATTGAATGATTTCCCAAGGCATAGCATAAAAAATGGATTCTACCTTTCTATCTTGAAAGCATTCAAACATAGGTGTTTATGAATGAATGGTACACATAAAAATTTACATATGAACACAAAGGAGAGAAACAAATGCTAAATTTCATACCACATGGATCCCAAAAATTAGAGCTGCATCTCTTTATTAATTCCCTGTCCAAAACTGTTACAATGGAGCGCAGAACGTCCTCTTTAATTTCCACACTATTCCCCTACTTACTGATTTATAGACCGCTTTACAAATGATTTACAATTACATTAAATAGACTGAAATGTGGGAACATAGATCCATAGAAAGAGGGAGTTGTTTTAACAGCTGAAGAACTGAAATACGAAAATGGGAAAGAAATCAACAGACTGCCCCTAAAAAGAAGGAACAATAATACGTTTTGATCTATCTGAAGGTTTGTTGTTACATCCAACGAATGAAGAAGGATAAAACTGTAGAATAAATCTCTTTTAAACCGTTGCCGAAGGTTGTCTTACTGTTTCATATTTAGTTCCTTGGCCTCTGACTATCTCTTACTGTTTTTATTCTTTGAAGAAAACTAACTTTGAAGAAAATTGCCTTTGAAATAAAATAAAATGAGATTATGCCTTTAGTGAAGGGAGAAACCCATTTTGAATGAGAAAAAGGGAAGGGAAAGGAGGTGGGGTCCAAAATTGATCGCAAATCGCAATCAGAGGAAAGGAGGGGATGCAACATATAATGGAGTGTTTTAAAATATATGGTGTAATCGCAATCGGGATCAGAAGAAAGGGGGAGGTGTTATGAGGATTTAAAAACTTCCGATGCGATTGGGATTAGTGTAATAGGGATAAGCCAAAGGGTAATGGGGTAAAACAGAATTAAAAATGTTTTGGCACTTTTCAAAGGGGTGAAATGATTTTATATTGAAATAGCGGAGGGCTTGTAAGTTGGGACCAGGGTAACAATCAGAATCGGAAAAGGAGCGGGGTCAAATGTATTACACAACAGGATTTTCCTGAAGCGATGGTGAATAAACGATGGGGTAAAGGCCTTTGTAAAACAAATTAAAAAGAAATTTTAAGTTTTACAAAGGAAAGGGCTCATTTATATGAATGGGCGGAAATGATTTAATGGTGGGACCGAAGGGTCAATCACAATCGGAATCGGGAGAGGGAGCAGAGGCAAAGAACGTATGGAAAAGGCTGATGTGATGGCGCGGTGGTTTGTGAGCCGTCCGATCGGAAGGACAAATCGACAGTGGAGGTGCAATCGGGAGTTGCCATCGGGAGGGACTCAATCGGAGGGGACCCTTTGAAAGCGTCGATCGCGATGATGCGATGGCATATGGACCGTCAGATTGTTGATCAGATCAATGGTCAGGATGTAATCGGGCAGGTTTCCATCAAAGATATACAATCAGGAGATCTCAATCGCATCGGATTTTTTGTGAACACGAGGGCCAATCGGAGCGCACATATCAAATGTTGTGATTGCGATGGGAAGGGAAGGGAATTGGATCGGCGGGGGTTTTTATAATATATAAATTTAAACTTTGTTATAAATTTTAAAAGGTATGGAGGGGAAGTGGTTTGTTAAATCGAATGGAATTTATAATAACGACTTTGTAATGTGATTATGTAATCGGAACAAGACTTTATAATAAAAAACTTTAAAATGTTTATTATAAAGTTTCAAAGGAGTATGGAGGGGAAGTGGTTATTAAATTGCATATGTATTTTAAAGATTTTAATAATGTGATTTGCCATCGGATGGGGAAAAAGGGATTTTATAAAAGAAAATATTAAACTTTAATAACATAAAGTTTAAGGGAAAGGTAGGAAAAGGGATTGTTTTAGGGTATAGGGGATTTTTATTTCACTTAGGCATAAATTTCGATCCAGAAGTCAATTTTGAGAGTGAAATATACCGTTGGAAAGCTCTTTCCAGGCTCTTTTTGCTGAACATACTTAGAACATGATTTGACACTGAAAATTATGTGGAAACTTCTCTGAAGGGCAGGGTGATGACTTTGTAGAGATAGCAGCTTCTGAAATGTGACTTATTACATATGCTGACACAAAATTACATAATAAATGATAATGAAGGAAAAGTATCATGTTTTCACATCAAAACATGGTTTTGAGGTGAAAATTACATCAAGCTAAATAAAAAATTTCTTTGATCTTCCGAGGTGTTGTGACTCTGAGTTTATTGAATTCCTCGTGACCTTGTTGATATTTATTGACAATTGACTTATTAATTTGACCATGGTGAGATCCTAGAACCTAATGAGACCCATCCTATGACCTACTGACATGACTCACAAAGTGAAAGTAGCTCATGACTAAAGACCATAGAGAGGAAAATCAGTGAGTTTCACATGAGGGAAAACTGATGAAAAATCACTACCATCAATGAATCCATGACCTAGCGGAATGGTGAAATTTATTGGTATGGGACTCCCAATATGCAAATGCAAAAGAGAAATTTTGATAACTGATGGCAGTATGACTAGACTGACACTAACACTTGGTGAATTTAATTGATTGGTTAATTTCAAGTTCTGGTTAGGTATTGTTTCCTCACTAGTGGTTGGGCACATTACATATACTCACTTGCAGCCAATTGGTTTGGTTCTGAATGGAGGGTCCACCAACTTCAATGTTTCATTATTTATGGGAGGATCACACTCCCTTTGTATTGCTTCTTTCCATTTATCATGAGAAGAGGCTTCTTTAAAGGAAGTTATTTGAAATGTAGTAGATAAATTAAATTCACAACCATATGAAGCATCCATATCATCAACTAAATCAAAGTCATCTATGTCATGAAATATTAAATCCAGTATTAGACATAAATATATATTTTATTTATGAATAAATGATATGAGTTTGGGAGTCTATGACATAAATAAAACCTTGGGTGCCTCTTGGTGAATGGGAATGATCAAAGATCATGCCATTTGCCTAATTAATCATTACAGAGATAATTTATTTTTTATGTAACATTTCCTTTCTCCTGAAAATATGCTTTGTCCTCAAAGCAGATGTAATGATAGATTTTGTTGAAGAAATGATTTACTCCCCCAAGAAGCTTCTTCTCTGGTAAATCCTTCCACTTTATCAGTTATTCTTGGAGGAGTCGAGATCAAAACTTCTTTACGTTGATGGGGATGATACCTTCTGGTTCTAGAATGGCCATTCCTTTTTCATCTAAAGTCATAAGTGTCTTTTGCGTTGATTGATGTTCACCGAGTGCCTCTTAAGGCATGATACACAGAAAATGTTGTGAACACAAATTTTATTAGGAAGGCTTAAATTATATGCTACATGGCTGATCTTTTTTTTAGTCTGGTATTGTCCATAAAACCTTGGTGCAAAATTGTTTTTCCCTTTTCGTTTTAGGGATAAATACTTGTAAGGTTGAAGTTTAACGAATACTCATTATCCAACTTCAAATTCCCTCTTTGTTCTATTTCGATCAACTTGCTGCTTCATACGACTTCATGCATTATTTAAATTTTCTTTAAGATTTTGGATGATTTTTTGAGTTTCTTCTAATTGGATTTTAACAGCTAGAAGTTTTGTCTCTATGAAAGCAAGGTATTTCCATTTCGGAGGTTCGTAATCATAGAGAGCTTGAAATAGAGTCATTTTATCTAACGTGTGGTAAGTAGAATTGTACCACCATTTAGCGAGATGTAACCACTGAACCCACTTATTTTGTTTTTCTGTGGCATAACAATGTAGGTAGGCTTCTAAAGATTTATTGACAACCTTTTTTTGGCCATCTGTTTGAGGGTGGTAGGCTAAACTCATGTTGAGGTAGGTTCCTATTGTTAGGGTCCTGTGATTTGGAAAATTGGCATACCAAGTGACAAGGCAACATCAAAACCAGTCTTTAGAGCTCTAGGACCTAGCCTTCCTAGTCTCAGAGAGGGATCTCTCAATTGTTTGCAAAGATATGACTTGTTTTCTTGTAAAAGGTTGATTTTAGGCTAGTTATTAAGCATGAGTTTGTTTGATTGTTTGGTGGGACATGATGATCTAGGCAACATAGATAGAAAATGGAAATCTCTAAGTCATTGGGCAATGGAGTCACGTGGAAGTTGTAAAAAGTTTGTAAATAGATCAGGGGTATCAGAGGGAAAATATAACTTGGCCAGTGGATATACAAAGTATTTCAGGTGAAATGAAATGGACATTAAAGGTTTAGAATGGAAAGTATAACTAAGGGCAATTAAGAATCCTTAATTATATTTACTTCTCAACAAAGGGACTTAAAACATTATCTAAACATGAAGAGGCATTCCATAGACAGGGATAACCATAAATTCTAGAAACCATACTTCAACAAATAACCATTTCAAGGCAAACTTTTCAAATGAAATCTAGGAGTCGAGGAACACTCTATTTCATCCAAAGATTTCACTTTCAAGGATAAGAAAACATTCAAGATTCACAAATAACTGCATTCATAGAAGAGGGAACTCCTAGACATATTTGATTACAGCTATAAAGACCTTCAAAACAATTATTTGAGCAAGTACAAAGGGTATGATCACAACAAAACCTCTTTGGCAGACTTTGGAAAATGGTACTTTGAAGGGAGACTTCAGAAACAGTTTTTAAGTGGTAGCAAGTAAGCAGGGAAAACCATAAATCATTCTTGAGGCCAACTGTATTGAACTATTTAAGAAATAAACAAGCACAAGGGTTCTAGAGAGCAATTAAGAATTCTCTAGAATATCTTAGCAGAAGAAAACATAAAGACAGTGAAGAGTAAACATAACTAAGGTGCTTTCAAAAGACATTTCTTAGCCTAAAATTTTTAATCTACTGCAACAGAGAATGGTGAAACATAATGAAACATGAAATAACAATTACAGATTTAGAGTACTTAACCAAGAGCCAAGCTTAGGGATCCAATGACAAAGATTTCTCCATCAACAAATAGGTCAAAACATCCACAGGTTCCAGAACATCAATTTCCTTTCAACTTCAGCAGAGCTATGTATTACTTCAAAGAGCCATCAAATGCCCACCATACAATGAGTTTGAATGTAGTATTTATGCTGCAAATGAGGAGGTGGAACTGATCTAGGGTCCAAGTGTTATTAATTACAGAGTAAATGTATTCCTGACCTTGAAAACCATGCAAGGCCTAAGGTGGGGAACATGTGTGCAACTACTTCTCTGTTTACTAACTCTGTTTTAACTTTCTAAGGAAAAATAGGTGAAAGATTGACTTTTAAGGATTTATCCTATCTTTACAATAATTGTCCTGACAGTTTAAGATATTTTCTATATTGTAATAACTGTTTATTTATCTTTGTAGGTAGAAAGTAGGTAAAAGGTGTCAGTTAGATATTCTAAGGGAATAAATTCTCTTTGTTGATGTATTCGAGGCTTTTTAGCCTAAATTTCTTTAATTTTAGCATTTAAACTGTGTTTAAGGCCTGATTTTGCTTTTGGCCTTTATAATTCATCATGTTGCCTTTATCACTTTACTGATTACTTTAAACCTTTGTTCATCCGTCTTTGACTGTATTTTATCCTTTAATCTCTATTTAAGCTTTAATATTTTGCTCTTCAGTCTTCATTGTTTTCTTCTCTGCTTCTGTGTGCAGGAGACTTTTGGCACGCTGGAGGGTTTTATTACTTCGACAAATGTTCATGAGACATCGATCCAATCATGAAATCAAACTCTTTGATCTCCCTTTCTGTGTGATTCTGCCTCGAGGATCGTCACCCTGAGGTTTTATGCCACTTAAGTGATTGTGGGAGGAACTAGCTGGCCTTTTATGCTATTTAAAAACCTACAATAAACAAAACAAAATTAATTTAAAACCTGTAAATTTTGTGGATTAAACTGCATTTTAGAAACTGGAGGAGGGAGTTTGAAGCAATTGCGGAGGGGGAAAATGCACAGAGGAGGAGTTTCATGGGAGGAATCATCAGAAAGTATGGAAGTTTGAATTTTCGGCGCGTAATGGAGGAAAGGTGGTTTTGCGGAAACATGCAATGGTTTTCGCGTTAGGCATGGGCGGTAAGTGGTAATGGGCTGGGGGAACGCAATACGGGCCAAAAGGTGACATGTATCATCCAAAAACCTCCCATTTCACGTTGATATTAAGCATTAAACCTCGAGAGAAGATTGCGCGTGGAAACATTTTGGGACCGTCAAATCTGGGGGAGCCAGATCGACAGTGGAGGATAAGCGTGACAGGAGGAGATGCGCGGTGGCGAGGGATATTGGAGTACATGTGGCACGCAACGATTGGTCGGCAGGAGATAAGTGGAAGGTGGGACCAATATCGGATTTCAACAGCTTTGTCATTTAGCGAAAGGCTATTGGGCGGAGTTAAAATGTGAAGATCAATGGGAGCCATTGGATCATGAGGATCAATAGTCGAGATTTGTTGATGGGGGGAAGTATAGGGGAAAGGCAGATGAATATGAGGAAAGGGCAAGGGATCTGATAGCCATTAGATCATATAGATCAACGGTTAAGATCATGTCAGGGAGGACGCAAAGTGCGGAGGGTGAAGAGGGGCAAAAGGGCCCGGAAAGGTTTCGAACCGTCGAATCTAGGGAGATTGATGGCTAGGATCTTATCGGCGGAATACGTATCGGCGGTGAAAGGGAAGGTGGAGGTGACCCTTTGCGGTTTGCGATGGAGCAAGGACCATTCGATCTGAGGGAGATCGACGGTTACGAATCCATCGGTGGAGGTTTGGGAAAGTGGAAACGGGAAGCGCTGATGGAGCGAGGGAAACTGATGACCGTCCGATCTGAGAGAGATCAACGGTCGGGATCTTATCGGTGGGGTATTCCATCGGCGGAAAAAAGGTGTGGGAACGAGGAATTTGGAATCGCCGAAGTGTGATGGCGATGGGGGATTAAGACTTTAGCCGACGGTCTCAGGCCTCGGTCTTATGAAGAACGAAGGGCTAGGGGCTTAAGCGAAAGGTGCTTAAGGCCTTATGTCTAAAAGGAGTGGAATTAGACCAAAAAATGAGGTTTTTAACCTTTTTGAGGGTTTCAGTAGAGCTAAAAAGGGGTTTTAAAACCAAATAAAGAGGATTTATAAGGTTTTATGAGGATTTTGAAGGAAATAAAGGGTAAAATGAGGAAAATGGGTGACATGAAGGGAATATTTTGAAATGAAGAAATGGTGGGAATTATGGCTTTGAAGGCAGTTTTCTTTTTGAATCAACAGGGTTTCTTTGAAGGATTTTTTAAGTGAAATCATCAGTGAGATGGGTCTTTTGGACCAGAGACAGAGCAAGTCTTCAAGAATTCACATATTTGCTTCAAATTTGTTTCTTGAAGGATGGAAGACTTATTTTAGCCATCATTAATTATGAAATTTTTTTATTGATGGCTAACAGTGGCTCCACTTGGGGAGGGAAGCTTTCCTTTCAAGGTGTCCAGAACCTCAGAAAATAAATCTTTGAGTTTCAGTAGACCAGTGCCTTATCCATTGGGAAGATTTCTTCTTTTTACTTGATAATCTTTCTCTGAAAGAGAAATCTTTTTGACATTCTGCAATATATAATCTTTTTCACACAGTCCTTCTACCTACCCCTTCCTACTTGCCCTAACATCTTTTCTTCCTCTTTGAGTGCATTTGAACTAGCAAAATATTTGGCATTTTATTTTTGAAAATAGAAATAAACCATCTAATCCTATCCTTATTTCTTCTAAGAGTCCAGATTAAACTGTTGAACTCTTTATTTCTATACCTAACTATCTACCTGTCAAGATTAGGCTGTTTGACAGATTTTATTCTCTATTTCTAATACATGAAATTTAAACACAGTCAAATCAGGATTAGAAAATCTGATTTGCTATGTAGGCTATGGCATTTATGTACAAGCTGCACATAGACTTTATTTGCAGAAAATTAAAAACAAAACTGTGAAGGCTTAAGATCTGAAAATTATGAATATCCTTCTTCCCCTTTTTAGCTCTGATTTTGATCTTTTTGAGAGCTATTTTCCTTTTCCTTTCTTGGTTCATATTTTGAGTTTGTTTGAACCATTTCTTCTTCTATCCTAATCTATTCTATTGATAAGTCAAGTCTGAAATAATCTTATCAATCAATGCTTTTACTAACTTATCAGCATAAATTTAAATTATGTTCAGCCATGATTAGGCTAGATGATTGAAAAATATATCATTTTTTAATCAGCAGTGGCACTTAGATTTGCTCAATTTCAGAAAATTCTCTTTTTTTGGTATGGGGTTGTACCTCTTTTGAATCTGCCCTCTTTTCCTTCTGTTTTCTTTTATTGTTTTTGTATTTTTCATGATTTCTTTTCAAATGGATTATGTACAATGAATACAAACTTTGAAGCTAAGACTCTTGACAGAAGTAGTGCTTGAGCATCGTGCCATTGACAAGACCTCCAAACATGTCTTCTCCATTCAGCTCTTATAGAAAGAATGCGTTATGACCCTTTATAGAATGAATGATGTCGAGCCCTTTCCATAGATTCTCAAATTTTCCATGTTTTCCCTTTTCTTCCCTTCTATAATCCCACTTTAGAACTATATTTCCAATTTGGAAATCATTTACTTTAGTCCTTTTGTCAAATAAATTCTTGATGCCTTCTTGAACTGTTTGTGTCCTCTTATATACTTCCTCTCTGGACTGCTGTAAATGAATGTTCTAATTTATCATTCTCTGCATATCATTTTCCTCAGTTTGTACTTCTTGGAGGAGTTTCCTGACTGGAACTCCTAGAGAGGTTGGGAAGATTGCATCCATGCCATAAACCAGCTGATAGGGGGACATATTTATTGAATTTTTGGTGGTTAATATATCAGCCCATAAAGCATGAATAAGCTTACTATGCCATGATTTATTATTCTGCTCCAACGGTTTTTGGATAATATTGACAAGGCTTTTGTTGGAGGATTCAACTAATCCATTTCCTTGGGGATAGTAGGCAGTAGAATGACCCAATGTGATATGATATTTATAACAGAAGTCAACCATTCTTTTAGACTTGAAGGCAACAGCATTGTCTGTGATAATTTTTCTAGGACAACCAAATCTAGATAGTATGTTGGTTTCAAGGAACTTGATAATGACAGAGTCAGTAGCATTCCTAGAAAGTATGGATTCTATCCACTTGGTAAAATAATCAGTGGCAGTGAGGAACCACTTATGCTGGGCTGAAGAAGATGGGTGAATTTCCCCAATGAAGTCCAAGCCCCATTGTTGAAAGGGAGCCTCAACACTGATGGGATGTAAAGGTAAAGGTAGGATTTTCCTCTTGCCATCAAAAGTTTGACACTTATGGTAAGAAATGACAAGATTTTGAGTATCTGGGAAAAGGGTGGGCCAATAGTAACCGGATCTAAGGATTTTATTTGTTGTAGTCTTCCATTAAAGATGTCATCCACATTCTCCCTCATACAACTCACGCATGATTTTTCCTGCATCAATCTTAGGCAAACATTTAAGCAATATACCAACAGTATTTTTCCAATATAAAACCCCATCTAATATGTAATAATTTAAAGCCTTCTGCTTCAAAAATTAGCTTTAGTTTTAGATAGAGAAGGAGGGGTATTCAAATAAAGCGGCACATATATGATATTAGCATACCAAGGTGAATTCACAAAATTTTCTTCAATAAATGGAGTTGTGAATTCTTCTGTTTCTTCCAAAATATCAACCATATTCATATGTAGTGCTTGGAAGTTTGACTCAGCCATAAGTTTTTCTAATCCCTGCCCTTTGATTAGTTTGGTGGGCCTGATTTCTAAGTCATATTCTAGAATAATAGCAATACATTTTCCTCTTTTACCATCAGGGTCTTGACTTAGAATGTCCTTGACAACAGTATGTGGGACAAAAGCAATGATGTGAGAATGCAAAATGCAGACTCTAAAGTCTTTCAATGCTTTTACCAAGGCTAAGGCTTGTTTCTCCATGATGTTATACTTGAGTGGAGCATCTCTTAAGGCCCTAAAAAAGGATATTGGTTGTTCTTGCCCCATGATATTCTTTTGTAGTAATATTGCAGCTATTGTGTGTTCAGATGCAAAAGAAAAGATGTAGAAATCTTTGGTGAAATCAGGACTGACAAGAACCGGTGTTTGGGTGAGAGCTTGTTTTACTAGTTCAAATGACTGTTTAGCCTGTATTGTCCATTTAACACTTATTTATTTCTTAAACATGTTTGTGATATTTCTTAATAGCTCAGCAAGGTTGGGGATGAATCTCCTTAAAAAATTTATCTTCCCAATGAAAGATTGTAATTCTTTGAGATTTCTAGGATGGCTGATTTTCAATATGCCATCAATCCTTTTAGGGTCTACTTTGAGTCCCTCTTCACAGATTATGTGACCAAGAAGTTTTCCCTCTTGGAGACCAAATAGTGTCTTTTTTGGATTCAAAGATAAGCCATATTTCCTACATTTCTCAAAAACTTTTCTTAAATGAATCAAGTGTTCTTCATCAGTTTTAGAGAAAACAGTAATGTCATCAAGGTAAATGATTATAAAATAGCCTATGTCTTATGAGAAGGCTATATTTATGGCCCTTTGTAAGGTGGCCCCTGCATTCATTAAACCAAATGGAATTTTGACATACATGAATGTACCCCAAGGTGTAGTAAAAGCAGTTTTATGTTGATCACTTGGGAGTACTAACACCTGATTGTAACCTGAGAACCCATCCAACAGTGAAATTCTTTTAGACCCAACCACCCTTTGAAGTATGTGATCCATTTTTGGCAAGGGATATTTGTCTTTAAGGGAGGCTCTATTTAGATTCTTGAAGTCAATGCAGAGCCTAATTTCCCCAGTATTTTTCCTAACAGATACCAAGTTGGAAACCCATTCTGAATATCTAAGGGGAACTATGATCCCAGCATCATACATTTTCCTGATCTCTTTCTCAACTGAAGGCAATAAAACAGGGTTTATCCTTCTGAGTTTTTGTTTGAAATGTTTTTGGTTTTCCTTAAGAGGGATTTTGTGTTGAATGATGCTGGTATCATATGATTTCAGATCCTTGTAACCCCATGCAAACACATCTTTAAATTCTTTGAAAATTTCTATATATTTTTGTTTGATATGAGCTGGAAGAGTGCTGGATAGCTTGATCATTTTTGGTTATGCTAGGCTGCCTATGTTATGTTCTTCTATGTTTGTTTCTATAGGCTCCATTCTTGGTTCTTTGGCTACATCATTGAAATCAAAAAGTTGCTCTAATGGTGTAAGACCTCTTGGAATTGTATCATTTTTACATTGTAAAAATTCCAGGTCTTTTTGGTCTGTATTATCAACTATTTCTGCTCTAAAAGGATGTTCAAAATGGTTTATATCAGCAGAAAGAGATAACACTATTTCAGGGATTTGTTCCTTATCTAAACAATTTTCCTCATGGCTAGTGTTTGATGTTGGTATGGAAAAGTCATTTTTTAATTGCAGAAAATCGTCTATGTATTTATCTCCTTCAAACACTTGCTAATATTCTTCATTGTCAGGTATTGTAGGCCTTTTTTTTACCTTTATTTTAAATTGTTCATTTATTTGTGGCATTTGGAAATTACTAGCAGCAAAGGCAAGTTCATTTGCTAGATGATTTTGAGCTCTTGGCATGAAAATGAGTTCATATTTTTCAAAGTTTTTTAGGAGATCAAGGGCAGCATTTCTATATTCTCTGAGTTTTGGATTTTTAGCTGAATACTCCCCTTTAATTTGTCTAATGATTAGCTCAGAATCTCCTTGAAGTGATATTTTCTTAGCTCCTAAATCTTTTATCAAATGTAGGCCAAGGAGGAGGGCTTCATATTCAGCAATGTTATTGGTACATGGAAAATCTAGTTTATAAGAGTGTCCTTGGTTTGTATTGTGTATCCATACACCAGCTTCGGAACTTGTTTTGCTACAAGAGCCATCAAAGCTTGGTTCCCACAATGTTTCTGTCTCATTTTCATTTTGTTATTGAAGGGTGTTAAAGTTTGAACTGTTTTGTGCTTGAATTGAGGACAAATTTGACTATTTTGGTAGACTAAATTCTTCTTTGTTTTCCTTTTCTTTTTGGTTGAATTCATCTTCATTATATAATATAAAGGAATCCAAATCTGAATGAATGGAGTAAATAGGAGTATTGTTTGGTCTATCTATGTTACTCCCCGTGTATTTCATATGGGACTCCCTGTATAGTCTTCTAGTTTGATTAAACACTGGGATGGTGGCATAAGACATGTCCATTGAAGGCTCCCCTAAATTTTGGCTCCCCATGATCTAGATAGAAGCATGCCATACTTAGGGGGAATTTCAGCTACTACTATGTTCATAACTAGACCTTTAGCAGGAATTTGTGCCAAATTGACACACAAATATTTAATTAGGCCTAAGCATTTGACCCTTCTTGAATCAAAGGAATACAGGTCTTTATATGGTTTAGTAATTTCTAAGCCTAGGCTTTCCATTACTACTTTGGGCATAAGATTGTGAGAAGCACCTAAGTCTAGCATGGCATTGTGCAAGATTTTGTTATGTATATTCAGGATGACATAGAAGGGAGGGACAGCCCCTTCTTGGTAGTTACCTTCAACTTCTGGACCAAACAATAATTCTGGCTTATCATCTGTCAATTTTAAAGTATTAGTGTCACTTCCTATATTCAAAGCTTTCAAAAATTGATTTTTATATACATCCTGAGCTACCAGTTCAACTAAGGGTATGGTGATTTTGATCTTGGAAATTTCACCTTCAAGGGTGAAAGGAACTATTGTTCTTGACATATTTACATCTGTTTTTTCATTTACAATTCTTTCAGCAATTCTGATTTGCTAAACTTTATTTGGACTGTTATTTGGGACAGATTTTTTAGGGCCACTAGCAGAAGTACTAGGGCAGCTTTGTTCAACACTTTGTTGGATGTTTTTGTCTTTATTTAGATCAGTTTTCTTGGCCATAATGTTGGTGTTACTGGCTATCTTCTTAGGCTGATTTTCTAAAGTTTTCCTAATAGTAGTACTAGTGTTTTTGTCATTGGAAATCTCTAGACTCCCTTTGCTTCTAAGATTATATTGTTTGTGTAATCCATGATTGCATTTTCAAACCCAATCTATAATTTTCGGAATCCTCATGGTTGTTTTCAATTTTTTCTGAGGAGAAGAATCCTTGTTCTTCTTCAGTGATAAAAACATCTGTCTCACTATCAAATCCTATCAGGTTTACATTATTTTCTTCCAGCCTTTCAGTTTCGCTTTCCTCTTCTTGATATACATAATTTTTTTAGAAGGGTGGCCTAATTTGTTGGTCATTATCTCTTTGCCTATCTTGATTAGGATCTCTTCTGATATTTGGATTCCTTTTTATGTTTTGGGGATTGGTTTGATTCTCTCTAGGAGGCACTCTATCATTCAGATTTATCTTTTCAAGCATTCTCTCCATTACCTTCACTAAGTTATCAATTTTAGTATCTGATGATGAGGTTGATGCCATTGTATCATCCTTGTATGTAACTATTTTCTCTGCTCTTAACCTAGCTTTTTTCTCAATCAGATTTGATTCCACACTTAAGGCTTCCCTTTGCATATCTTCTAAAGTTAAGGGGTCTCTTTCTCTTAGCTGGTAGACCATTTCTGGATCAAAACCTTCTCGAAATTTAGCGAAGGCTAGGCCTAATGGAGGTTTCATGTCTGGGGGAAGTGCATTATAAACACTATTGAATCTAGTGAAATAATCTCAGACACTTTCCCCAATGTTTCTTTTGAGGTTGATATATTCTGAAAGGATTTGGAGAGGGTTCTTCCTAATTTCCCATTTTTTTATGAATGTTTGATATAAAGAAGGGAGATCATTTATGTTATTAGGAGTTAAGCTTTTAAACCATTTTTTGGCTTCTCCTCCTAAACTTTGGGCAAATATTCTCATCTTAATGGTCTCTTCTTATATTTCCATGTAATAAAAAGCATCATTCATCTTATCTACATGCTGTTGGGCAGTAGTAGGTTCATTTCCAATGAAATGGAGAATTTTTGATTGGTAATCATTAGGTAAGGGAGCCAGAGGTTGTGGTAACACTAGTGGAGCATACCAGGCTGCCATGATAGGAAATAATGGGGGATTTACAAGAGGTGGATTTACAAGAGCGAAAGTGGGCTGACCTGGAGTGATTTGAATAGTGTATGTGTGTATAGGAGTGGAAGAAACACTTGGGCCAACAAAATGATGATGAGCAGATTTGTTATGCAAGGAGCTGAAATGATGAAGAAGCTGAGAGTCAGGTGGAGTAGAAGGTGAAGCTTCTATGCTAAAACTCTGTTACAAATCTGTGGTTTCAAAGTCAGCTTGGTTTAAATCACTTTGAGACTTATTTCTGAATAGGTTCTTTGTGTGAGGTAAGTCAATGTGAAAATCTTTCAAGGCTATGATATTTTCAGGGACAGATCTTGTTCTTGGAATGGTCCTATCAGTAGTTGGTTTTCCAGATCTAGAAGTTTGCTACAAAATCCTTTTTGAATTATCAACTATGGTAGGAGGATTAGGATATGGATGGGACCTAGTATTGACCCTATGTGAAGCCAAATTTTAGTTTCCAAAATTTAGAGAGGGTGAGGTTTTTAGGACTGTTTTTTCAAGGTTTTTCTTCTCACCGTGATTTCTATAACATGGGACTAGGTTTCTAAACTTCCTCAGGGCTGGTTAACAAAATCCTAGGGAAATCTAGAGATCTAGAGGAGTAATAAGCCTACTGGGGCTTAGTGGAGTCTCTAGGTGGAAATTTTTAGCTTTTCTGAAGGTAAAATGTTTTATGGTCCACCACCAATGATTTATTTTGAAAACCAATCTGAAATGTTTTGGGTTTTCTGAGTTTTTTTTAGTTCTATGGTTGTGAGAGTGTCCTATACCTGATTCAACACTTAGCTAAGGTGGTGAAACAAATAGAGTCTACTCTATGTCTTACTTATTTGATTTCTTCAGGGTTTGATAAGGATCTCTTAGAATCCTAAGGGTTACTTAGATTGCCACTGATTCAGACAGGTCCTATCATGATCACCATTAATTTGGTAGTGTTTGAAGAAAGAAATAGTTCACTTGAATTAATACTGAGTGTCTTGTTTTGGGAATTTTACTCAAAAAGCTCCCACCGTGATTGCCAAAATGTTGGGGTCTTGTGATTTGGCAGATTGGTATACTAAGTGACAAGGCAACATCAAAACCAGTCTTTAGAGCTCTAGGACCTAGCCTTCCTAGTCTCATAGAGGGATCTCTCAATTGTTTGCAAAGATATGACTTGTTTGTTTGTAAAAGGTTGATTTTAGGCTAGTTATTAAGCATGAGTTTGTTTGATTGTTTGGTGGGACATGATGATCTAGGCAGCATAGATAGAAAAGGGAAATCTCTAAGTCATTGGAGAATGGAGTCAAGTGGAATTTGTAAAAATTTTGTAAACAAATCAAGGTTATCAGAGGGAAAATCTAACTTGGCCAGTGGATCTACAAAGTATTTCAGGTGAAATGAAATGGAAATTAAAGGTTTAGAATGAAAAGTAGAACTAAGGGCAATTAAGAATCCTTAATTATATGTGCTTCTCAACAAAGGGACTTAAAACATTATCTAAACATGAAGAGGCATTCCATAGACAGGGCTAACCATAAATTCTAGAAACCACACTTTAGCAAATAGCCATTTCAAGACAAAATTTTCAAATGAAATCTAGGAGTCGAGGAATGCTCTATTTCATCCAAAGATTTCACTTTCAAGGATAAGAAAACATTCAAGATTCACAAATAATTGCATTCATAGAAGAGGTAACTCCTAGACATCTTTGATTATAGCTATAAAGACCTTCAAAACAATTATTTGATCAAGTACAAAGGGTATGATCGGAACAAAACCTCTTTGGCAGACTTTGGACAATGGTACTTTGAAGGGAGACTTCAGAAACAGTTTTTAAGTGGCAGCAAGTAAGCAGGGAAAACCATAAATCATTCTTGAGGCCAAATGTATTGAACTATTTAAGAAATAAACAAGCACAAGGGTTCTAGAGAGAAATTAAGAATTCTCTAGAATATCTTAGCAGAAGAAAACATAAAGACAGTGAAGAGTAAACATAACTAAGGTGCTTTCAAAAGACATTT
Source organism: Pinus albicaulis (assembly GCA_034641835.2). Classification (NCBI taxonomy): domain Eukaryota; kingdom Viridiplantae; phylum Streptophyta; class Pinopsida; order Pinales; family Pinaceae; genus Pinus; species Pinus albicaulis. The sequence goes on along the minus strand of CM076583.1, from coordinate 280,440,291 downwards.
CTTAGCCTAAAATTTTTACTCTACTGCAACAGAGAATGGTGAAACATAATGAAATACGAAATAACAATAACAGATTTAGAGTACTTCACCAACAGCCAAGCTCAAGGATCCAATGACAGAGCTTTCTCCATCAACAAACAGGTCAAAACATCCACAGGTTCCAGAACATCAATTTCCTTTCAACTTCAGCAGAGCTATGTATTACTTCAAAGAGTCATCAAATTCCCACCATACAATGAGTTCGAATGTAGTATTTATGCCACAAATGAGGAGGTGGAACTGATCTAGGGTCCAAGTGTTATTAATTACAGAGTAAATGCAGTCTTGACCTTGAAAACCATGCAAGGCCTAAGGTGGGGAACATGTGTGCAGCTACTTCTCTATTTAATAACTCTCTTTTAACTTTCTAAGGAAAAATAGGTGAAAGATTGACTTTTAAGGCTTTATCCTATCTTTACAATAACTGTCCTGACGGTTTAAGATATTTTCTTTATTGTAATAACTGTTTGTTTATATTTGTAGGTAGAAAGTAGGTAAAAGGTGTCAGTTAGATATTCTAAGGGAATAACTGCTCTTTGTTGATGTATTTGAGGCTTTTTAGCCTAAATTTATTTAATTTTAGCATTTAAACTGTGTTTAAGGCTTGATTTTGCTTTTGGCCTTTATAATTCATCATGCTTCCTTTATCACTTTATTGATTACTTTAAACCTTTGTTCATCCATCTTTGACTGTATTTTATCCTTTAATCTTTTTTTAAGCTTTAATCTTTTGCTCTTCAGTCTTCATTTTTTTCTCCTCTGCTTCTGTGTGCAGGAGACTTTTGGCGTGTTAGAGGGTTTTATTACTTCGACCAATGTTCATGAGACATCGATCCAATCACGAAATCAAACTCTTTGATCTCCCTTTCTGTGTGATTTTGCCTCGAGGATCATCATCCTGAGGTTTTATGCCACTTAGGTGACTGTGGGAGGAACTATCTGGCCTTTTCTGCTATTTAAAAACCTGCAATAAACAAAACAAATTTAATTTAAAACCTATGAATTTTGTGGATTAAACTGCATTTTAGAAACTGTAGGAGGGGGTTTGGAGCAATTGCGGAGGGGGAAATGCATAGAGGAGGGGTTTCACGAATGGAATCATGAGAAAGGACGAAAGTTTGAATTTTCGACGTGTAATGGAGGAAAGGTGGTTTTGCGAAAACCGGCGATGGTTTTCATGTTAGGCATGGGCGGTAAGTGGTAATGGGCTAGGGGAACGCGATACTGGCCAGAAGGTGACACACATCATCCAAAAACTACCCATTTCACGTTGATATTGGGCGTTAAACCTCGAGATCGGATTGCGTGTGAAATTTTTTTGGGACCATCAGATCTGGGGGAGCGAGATCGACGGTGGAGGATAAGCGCGACAGGAAGAGATGCGCGTGGTGGGGGATATTGGAGTACAGGTGGCGCGCAACGATTGGTCAACGGGAGATAAGTGGAAGGTGGGACCAATAGCAGACGTCAAAAGCTTTGTCGTTTAGTGGAAGGCTATTGGGCGGAGTTAAAATGTGAAGATCAATGGGAGCCGTTGGATCGTGAGGAGCAACAGTTGAGATCTGTTGACGGGGGGAAGTGTAAGGGAAAGGCAGATGGATATGAGGAAAGGGGGAGGGATCCGACAGCCGTTAGATCATATAGATCAATGTTTAAGATCGTGTCGGGGAGGACGCAACGTGCGGAGGGTGAAGAGGGGCGGAAGGGCCCGGAAAGGTTTCGGACTGTCGGATCTAGGGAGATCGATGGCCAGGATCTTATTGGCGGAGCGTGTATTGGCAGCGAAAGGGAAGGCGTAGGTGACCCTTTGCAGTTTTTGATGGAGCGCGGATCGTTCGATCTGAGGGAGATTGACGGTTACGAATCCATTGGCGGAGATGAACATCGACGGAGGTTTGGGAAAGTGGAAACGGGAAGCGACGATGTGCAATGCACCGATGGAGCAAGGGAAACCGATGACTTTCCGATCTAAGAGATATCAACGGTCGAGATCTTATCAACGAGGGATTCCATCAGTGGAAAAAAGGTGTGGGAACGAGGAATTTGGAATCGTCGAAGTGCGATGGCGATGGGGGCTTAAGACTTTAGCCGACGGTCTCGGGCCTCGGTCTTATGAAGAATGAAGGGCTAGGGGCTTAAGTGAAAGGTGCTTAAGGCCTTATGTCTAAACGGAGCAGAATTAGACCAAAAAATGAGGTTTTTTAACCTTTTTGAGGGTTTCGGTAGAGCTAAAAAGGGTTTTTAAAACCAAATAAAGAGGATTTATAAGGTTTTATGGGGATTTTGAAGGAAAGAAAGGGTAAAATGAGGAAAATGTGTGACATGAAGGGAATATTTTGAAATGGAGAAATGGTGGGAATTATGGCTTTGAAGGCAGTTTTCTTTTTGAATCAGCAAGGTTTCTTTGAAGGATTTTTTAAGTGAAATCATCAGTGAGATGGGTCTTTTGGACCAGAGACACAACAAGGCTTCAAGAACTCACATATTTGATTCAAATTTGTTTCTTGAAGGATGGAAGACTTGTTTTAGGCATCATTAGTTATGAAATTTTTTTATTGATGGCTAACACCTATATGATTGAAAAATTCCCTCCAAAATTTACCCTTAAATTTGGCATCTCTATCACTTATAATGACCTTGGTAAATCCATGTAATTTGTAAACATTTTCGCAAAATATATCAGTTACTTTTTTTTCTGAATCTGATTTCCTCATTGCAATAAAGTGAGAATATTTGGTGATTTTTTCGACTACTACAAGAATCTTATCCTTACCATCAGACAGAGGTAAACCTTCAATGAATTCCAATGATATTTCTTCCCATTTCCGATTTAGAATATTTAAAGGATGAAGTAGTTTGGGTGTCATAATATTTTCATTTTTATTCCTGTGGCATTTATTGCATTCTGCTACATATTTCTGAATATCGCTACTCATTCCCTTCCAAAATAATGATTGGTGTGCATTATAGTAGGTTTTAAAGAACCCTCATGTTCAGCTGATAGTGAATCATGCGATTCCTTGAGAATATTGTCATTAAACTTGCAATTTGAATTCAAATAAATTCTTCCTTTGTACCATAGAATATTGTTCTTCCATTCAAATTTTGAATTTTGAGGAAGGTTATTGAATAGGGTGCATGTTTTCGAATTTTTTTGTATTCACTTTGAATCTCATTAAGCCACTCTGGAACAAAAACCTAAACTACAAGTAATGATAGTTCTTCATCTTTCCTCGAAAGAGCATATTCCACTACATTGTCCTTTCCCCTTTTACGTGAAATCTCCATGTCGAAAGAAACAATTTTTTCATCCAATTTTGTTGTTCTTCGGAAAGTTTTTTTTAATCCAATTTTGTATGTAGATTTAAGACATTCTTTCTTATTGAGTTTCCCCATTTCATAATATTGATCCTATACCAAAACCTGAGGCATCACACTCAATTAAAAATGGTTTTGAGAAGTTTTGGGTTTCCAATATGGGGCTTTCAACATACCTTCCTTCAAGTCTTTAAAAAAAAAATTGCTTCATCATTCCATAGAAATGAGTTCTTCTTTAGAAGGTTCGTTCGGGGTGCGGTTATATGGGCATATTTTTTTATAAATCTTCGATAATACTCAGTCAATTCCATGAATCCCCTTACCTTAGATATATTAATTGGTTCATTTGATTCCTTTATAGCCTTGATTTTATTACGATCTACTTTTACTCCTTCCTTGGATATTATATATCCAATATACTCTACTTCTTCTTTCCCAATAGTGCATTTCGACTTCTTGGCATAGAACTGTTGCTCGTCTAATGAAGTAAGAACTTTCTCCAAATGTTGTAGGTGTTCCTTCCATGTTTTACTATAAATTAAAATGTCATAAAAGAATGCTAACAAAAAAATCCTTAGATATGGATGGAATAACTCGTTCATCGTAGCTTAGAATGTTGTTGGTGCATTGGCTAACCGAAAGGGCATTACTTTAAACTCATAATAACCTTCATGTGTTCGGAATGCCATTTTTAATGTCTTCCAACCTTATCCTAATTTGGTAATACCCTGATCTTAAGTTCAATTTTGAGAAGTATTTAGCTCCATGTAGTTCAACAAAAATTTCTTTGAAAAGAGGAATTGGAAACTTGTTTTTTATTTTTATTTTGTTTATCCCTCAATAATCAATGCATAATCTGAATGGCCCATATTTCTTTTGAACTAATACAAGTGGAGTAGCATACAAACTTTTAATTTTTCAGATGATGCCACACTTTAAAATATCTTGGACTAATCTCTCAATTTCAGTTTTTTAATGATGTGGATATCGATACGGTTTGATGTTGATGAGGTTTGATCCATCTTTAACTTCTATTGTATGCTCGATTTCACTTTTAGGAGGCATCTTCATTGGAAGGTCTTGGGATACTTTTTCGTGCTTTTGAATTAGCTCCTAGACTTCTGGTGCTTCTTCGTTAGAAAATTTGAAGTTAACATTTCTAATTGATGAAATTGTACTACATAAGATGGTGCTCCCTTATGAATCATTTTCATCATCTAGGATAACAATATAATTAGATTCTTAGGTGGTTGTAGTCCATATAACTTGTACTTTTTCCCTTCCCATTTAAATTTTATAAATTGATTTTCATGGTTGGCAAAGTAAGTGCCTAGGGTTTGAAACCATTGGATACCTATGACCACATCCACTCCTCCTAATGATACAATGTAAAATAGAGATTCTAGGTTATTTTCTTGAATATACAATTTTGACTTTATGGCATTCTAGTTTTTTCCATATAACAAATATTTTAATTGCTTAGAATTAAACAATTAAAAAATAAATAAATAAATTTAAAATTCATTAAAAATTAATAATTATTATTAAAATTAATGAACAAAATTAAAATTCATTAAAATTAATTTATTATTAAATTAATAAATAGATGATATTATATATTCTATAATTTATTAAAAGTTTAGAAAATTTAATAAGATTAAATTATTTATTTTATAAATTAAAAGATAATAATATTAATTAAAGAGTCGGCTCTTCCTCCTCTCTTTTCACTTCACTATTTATACCTTGTCCTTTGTGTCCTTCTTTCACTCTTCATTCTTCATCGTGTCCTGAAGATGGATCCCCGTTGGGATTCGAAATGTCGACTATTGTTTTATCACATTGTGGAAAATCCGAAAATCTCTTCATTAATCGAAAACTATGGAAGCTTGAAAACCAGAATTTTGTCCCTGCACGGAGGGGATTCTTGGGAAGATATTTGTTATCTGGAAAAAAAAAAAACTAGAATGAAAATTGAAAGAAGGGCCGCAAACCTCCATTTTTTCAAAGAATGTCGCAACAACAATCTCATCCCTACCTTCGCTCACATTAAGCCTATCTTCCACCTTCACAAATACAACAAATATTTTTTAATTTACTTAGTTTTAACCTAATTCGTGCTGAGATCAGGCGGACGCGTGCTGCTTTGGATAAGCTTGGGCACTATGCTCTATCTTTGCATTTAAATCTTGCTAATTCAATTAATTATGATCTATGGAATACCATTGATGCCATAGCTGCTTTGAAGGCTCAGAGGGAAGGTCAGCTGGCTCGCGATAGACAATCTAGAAAACTTGAGAAATTCAAGAAGGAAGCTCTTATTGAGTTTTGATTGGCTGATGCTGGTGATTTCCAGTTTTCAAATAAGGTTTCGCGGTACTCCAGACTATTCTCACAGTGTTTTGGCTTAGTTTATAATGATGTTATGTCTTTGCATTCTGTAGGTTTGTTGGTGTTGTGGAGAAATTTAATTCCGACAACATCTCATTGTCATCCATTTCTGACATCAATAATTTCGGAGGGAATTTACGGTCTATTGAGTCATATGTTGACAGATCATCTCAGTCCACTTTGAATGTTGCATACTGCTCGAGAATTTTAACATCTTAAATTGTGGATTGGGTTTCAGATGGTTACTCTATCAGGAATAATTCTTCCATTTGTTCGATGATTGAGGTCCCTGGTAGTTCAAACAGGGTAGAAGCTGTTTGGAGTGACATTCTTGTCAGTAGGTGTTCAGAAGTCGGAAAGCCAGCATTTACTCTGCAAATACGGTTGGTGTTCCCTTGAGGAATAAGTAATTTTCCTATATTGTTGAACAGGTGCTCATGCTTAGAGAGTGTGTTGCCCCTTTGAAGTTGTCGCTTCCACCTTCTAAGCACTAGCTCTATGTTCTGACTTCGAGATATTCATTAGGGTTTTCGATTTCTGCAACAACGTATTTTCACTCCTCTGTAGAGTTAGTCGATACAACATTTGCATCTAGTAATAATGATGGAAATGATGTTATCGAAGGGACCAATAGCACTTCTTCAAGCTCTCAGCGTAACAATGGGTTTGGTGGATCATAATTAATTGGTGTTGATTACTCCACCAGCAATGAGTTTGGAGTGATTGGTGCAGATCGTGATGATCCCAACAACGCTAGCAGTAGGCCTCTTCTTGATTGTAGTGAGGGTCATGGTTCCGTCATGATTTTGGGCTTTAAGAAATAATATGAGGTGGGCCAAGGCTATTTAATTAGGGGTGAGGGTGGTAGTAATGAGGGGCACATTAATGCGCCCTCAAAAGGGAAAGTAGAAATTGATGTGGGTCATTGCCACAATGAGCCCCTTATTAAGAATATGACTAAACTGGATAGCATATCATTATGAAGCTTTGAGGATAAGAGCATAAGCATGGTACGCTGCAGGCTTGGGATCGATTAGGACAGGGGTGTTATAAAAAATCCCTTAAAATATGATGCTAGTGGAACTATTAATAAAAATGTTGTGAACCTTTCCTTGGTGGAGTTAAGTCAAGAAACCTTCAAGATTTTTAGCAAATGTTTAGGGTTTGTTGTTTCTCCTAAAGGCATCCCAAAAGAGAGCATTCTGTGTAGCATTGCGGAAGGCATTCAGATTATAACTTTGGATGATAAAGAATCTCTCAGACATGAATGCTCCCTAATTCTTAGGAAAGCTAGATCCCCTAAGAGTAATCTTAGCAAGGATGAAATGAGTTCTCTCATAGCCCTTCACAATAATGAATATATTTCTGTCTTTAAGGCAAGGGAGGAGAAGTAGTCATATTAGATAAAATGGATTGTATCAGGAAAATGAACGAGCATCTTGATTGTAGCAACTATAAGAAGCTTAAGTCCAACCCTTTACCAAGGGTTTTAAGAGAGTTCAAGAAGCCAATTTTGAGCTCTCATCTCGATAACAAGTTAAAAAAGAAATTGAAACCATCATGTGAGGTCATTCCGAGAATTTACGGGTTATCCAAGATTCATAAAGAAGGGGTTCCCCTTAGATCGATTGTTAATACCATTGGATCCCCCACCTATGATTGGTGAAATACGTTACCAGAATTCTCAAGCCTCTTGTTGGAAAAAATGATTCCTTCATTAAGGACTCGAATGATTTCCTTAATCTTATTAAGGAGGAAAGGTGGAGGAGAGTGACATCTTGGTAAGCTTTGATATAGTTTCATTTTTTACCAAAATTCCATTATATGAAGCAGTGCAGGTTATTAATGAGGTTATAGATCTAGAAACAACTAAGCTTATAGAGATTTGTTTATGATCAACCTTCTTCAACTTCCAAGGAGAATTCTGTGAGCAAGTATCAGGTGTTGCAATGGGATCACCTCTCTCACCTATTGTCGCCAACTTATTTATGGAGCACTTCGAGAAGAAATCCCTTTCCTCTTTTCCCTTAAGTCCAACTTGGTGGAAAATATTTGTAGGTGACACCAACAAAAAGTGGACGCATGGTAGGGAAAATCTCGAGAGATTCTTTAATCATCTCAATTCAATTTCCTCATAGATTAAGTTTACTATAGAGATTGAAGAAAACATGAGCATTCCTTTCTTGGATGTCCTTGTTACCAGAAATGAGGATGGAACATTGGGGAATCAGGTGTTTAGGAAGAAAACCCATATTGATAGCTACCTTCATACTGAGTCTTACCATCATCCTACTTAGAAATTTGGTGTCCTTAATACACTTGTTGTAAGAGCTCTAATGATATCCGATGAGGAGCATCTAAAATAGGAAATCACTCACTAGACATATATTTTCATGGGTATATGTTATAAAGGGAATGAAATCAGGAAAGCCATAAAAGGAGTTGAAGGTTCGGTCATATCCAAGAAGCACCAGGGACCTCAAGAGAGTTGGAGTAGGGGTTTTCTATCATACATTAAGGGTGTTACGAATAAGATCGCCAAGGTTTTGAGAAGAAATGACATTTTCGTACAATTTTCGGCAGCAGGAACCATAAGGAAAAAAATGTGGTCAATGAAGGATATTATTAGTTAGGAGTAGCGTAAAGGTGTTTACAAGATTGATTGTTCGTGCAGGAAGAGTTACATTAGTGAAACCGGGCACTCACTTCAAAAATGTCTTAAGGAGCATGGGGCCAATATTAAGCATGAACGATGTTGCACTTCCGCCCTTGCTGATCACTCCTCAAAAACTAAACATCACATGCGTCTTGCAGATGCTAAAATCATTCCCATGGAGGAACACTATCAAAGGAGAAAAATTAGATAAGTGCTCGAGATTATAAAACACCCACATAACGTCAACATGGATGGAGGATTCGAGATCAGTGACAGTTGGTGACCTCTAATTCGACATATGTGCTCCTAGGGTTCATCTTTTTCGCAGGTACAATATCTCATGTTTGCTTCTCCTCCGAAATATTTATGGTTTGGTCTTTGTGTACAACTAACAGAAATTTGTATAGTTCAACTAATTAAATTATTTACTTTTAATAATTATCCTATTAATTAGTTTTTATTTTCTATTAATAAAATTAATTAATTAATAATTATTATTAGTATCTAAAGTTTTTAATAGAAATAATAAACATTATAATTATTAATGATCATATTTAATATTAGATTAATTAGGATTGAAATTAGAAGAACTAATTGAATAATTAATGATTATTAAAATTAATTTAGATTAGAAAAAAAATTAAAAATTTTTACTAACTTATATTTAAGAAATTACTATAAAAATAAGAAATTATAAAATTAACCCTTATATTATTTTAATTTAATTAGATAATTTAAGTTAGTTATAATTAGCCTTTTTATTATTTTTTTCTAAGTAAGATTAATTCTATTATATAATACAAAGGATTTACAATTGACATAATCCCGCTAGAATTGCTTGTGCTAGCCAATTCCGACCAAGACAAAGTTCAAAAACACAAAATAGGGACTGCCCCGAGCGGGGAAACCAGTCTAGAAGTTGCTACCCCTAATGGGGAAACCTGCATGAGCAATCATTGTCCAAAAATTGGTGAAATTGTGCGTAAACAAGTAAAGCATAAAAACGGTAGTGTAAAAACTTGCAAAAGTAGGAGACCTCGAATAGAAAATCCTTTCGCGGTTGGTCATGCTTCAGACATCTGCGGGTGGCTCTTCAACAATAAAGCAGTTGTAATCTTTGGAGGATTCCTCTTCATTCTTCGACTGTTGTGTTTTCGGCTCTAGCATAGAGGTTGAGCGCGCACCTGCAACCTCTTTCTTGTCTTCTTCTTCCAAGCTCTCCCCGTTAATGCTTCCTGAGGAGTACAAGTAGCTTTTGTCGAAAGGGTTGCCAATTTTTAGGAGGTCTAATGGTAGGATTTGGAAATGGTGGACTTACGCAGGCGTTTCTGAGAGCCAAAATCAACTGAGCTGGAGGGGACTTCTAGAAGATGGAAAGAGATGGTGGCTGAGACACATTGCTAGTCTTGGGCTTTAATGGAATCCAAATTGAGCGTGAGTTCTGCAAGTCGGCCCTCACGGAGGGGAGAATGACAATCATTGTGAAGGGAGATGGGAGGATGGGAGGTTTAGCCTCGACCTCGGCCCCTGCGATAGTGCATCCTATGGCACCAAGGCATGGCGTCGTAGGAGAGCACAGGTGAAGCGTGGAGGGAGACGTGATTGAGGGATGAGTATTGGAAGGACACTTCAAGCTGAAGAGGAGGCGAGGAATGTGGGTTGAAGCTCTGCGAGCAGAGCCCAACAACCTGGACAAAAAGATGACAAATGGAGGGAGCGGGAGAATCATGGCAGGGATGCATGAAATAATGAAAAGTGTCATGGGAAGGACATGCATTAAAGCCCAGAGCAGGTGGATTGCAAAAGGCACCAAAGATGTCGCTGCCGAATTTAATGGCAAGCTCTTGGGCCATGCGCAGCCATGTGGCTATGCCATGCGCCACGTGGAGGGATGCCACATCTCACTGAGAAGCACCCGCATCCGGGACATTAGCCCTTTTATTATTAACCCTTATATTATTTTTAATTTAATTAGATAATTAAATTAACACTCATATTATTTTTAATGTAACTAGATAAATTACCCTTATATCATTTTTAAATTAGATATTTTTAAATTTAATTAGATAATTTTAGTTAGTTATAATTATTATTTTATTTTAATTAGATAATTTAAGTTATTTATAATTATTAATTTAGTTTTAAAAAATTAAATAATTTTAGTAACTTATAATTAAGCAATTAATATAAAGATTAAAAATTTATTAAAAATAAATAAATAAATAAATAAGTTAGTAACTTTAGGCTTTATCACTTAGAATTAAGCCATTAATATAAAAAAATTAAAATTTCAATAAATTTAAAATTCATTAAAAATTAATAATTATTATTAAAATAATGAACAAATTTAAAATTCAGAAAATTAAAATTCATTGAAATTAATTTATTATTAAATTAATAAATAGATATATTATATATTCTATAATTTATTAAAAATTTAGAAAAAATTATTAGAAAAAATTATTTATTTAATAAATTAAAATAATAATATTAATTAATCAGTCGGCTCTTCCTCCTCTCTTTTCACTTCACTATTTACACCTTGTCATTTGCGTCCTTATTTCACTCTTCATTCTTCATTGTGTCCAGAAGATGGATCCCTGTTGGGATTCGAAACGTCGACCATTGTCGACCATTGTTTTATCACATTGTGAAAAATCCGGAAATATCTTCATTGATCGTAATTTTTTTTTAATTAAGTAATAATTTTGTTTTATTTTCAAATAATAATTTTATATGTATTATTATTTTAAAATTATCTATTTAATATAATATATTTATATTTTATAACTATATATAATAATTAAAATGAATAACAAATTTAAACTTACGTTATTAGTCCCAATCCAAACGATATGGAGTTTAAATGGAATGTGCATTTTCGTTTAGGATGTGATTTATTACACAAGAAAATCTGATGATAGGACAGGACGACTGTGATAGTTCGGCAGCTAGTCAGATGGTCATCATAGTGTTATTTTGGCATCAGGACGATACAGTGTGTGGGCAGAGGGCCTACGAGCAGACTAGCTAGCGGGAATAGGAAGTGGACGGGATAATGGGGAAAGTGAAGGAAGGGGCTCAGTGGGTGAGAAACGATGGGTCAAAGAAGGATGCTCAGTCGATAGCACATGAAGGTCTTGGTGGACAGACAACGATGGGGTCGAATGGAATCGGTGAGGGAACAACGTCAGGTGGATGGTCGGGTGAGGACATGCAGGAACAACGGAAGGAAGGTGTCGAAAGAGACATGAATGATGGCATGGGTTAGGATGGAAGCTAAAAAAATGGCTCAATGGTTGTGGTGCCTCTCCACTAGGATGTCTATGTGGAGAAGAAACTAGATGATAGATAGTGAATGAGAAAACGAGAGCAACGTAGTGGTGGCTCTAATACCAAATGGAATATTAAATCTAGTAATAGACATAAATATATATTTTATTAATGAATAAATGATCCAATTGTGGGAGGCCCCTAGATTAAACACAACCTTGGGTGCCTCTTGGTGAATGGGCATAATCAAATATCATGCCCTTTGCTTGATTTAACTAATCATTAAAAAGCTAATTTAATTTTTACATAACACATCATCTCCGTTTTGTCGGCTAGAACTTTTGGTTCTCATCTTTCTGACCTCATTAAGATGAACACCTTCAATTGTTTTGGTGAACCATTTTTGGGGACCTTTATCAGATGGTCTAGGTTGATCTAGTGATTGCGAAGGATGTAATCAAGATTCAATGTTCCATTCCTCTCAATCACATCACTTAAATGGTATTGTTTATCTAAAGAAGTGCCCCATAACTTGATGAGTGGGATACAATGGTTCATAAAATGGTTCCATAGATTGATCTAATATAGAGATCCCTCGTTCAAGATGTGGAATCTCATTATTAAATTGATGACAAAAAAAATTCATGATTGAAGCTATCAAAATAATTAATTCATTGCTAAACATTATTTTCGTCCTTGGAATATTCAAGAAAAATTACCTCTAGAAAATATATATATATATATATATATTATTAACCTCATCATGAAGATGATATGCCTTGGTGTTATTTGAACAACCCAAGAAGATGCATTTCTAACTCCTTCAATCAAGCTTTCTTCTTTGTTCCTTAGGAATCAAGGCATATCAGTTGGAACCAAAGATCTTGAGATGTCTTATAGAAGGAATGTGGCTATAACATATTTCACAAGGACTATCAGTTCTAAGAGCATGATATGGACATATTTTTTTGACATGTATTGCACTTAGAACTGCATCTTCCCAAAATATCAACTTTACATTTTCGAAAAACATCATTGAGCGAACCATATTTACGATAGTCTTGTCCATTCCTTTAGCTACACCATTTTGTTGAGGATTGTATGGAACAATAGTTTTATATTGAATTCCATGTTGGTGAAGATAGTTTTTAAATTCATTAGAAATATATTATTTTTCACTATTAGCATGAAGGGAGACAAATTATTTATTGTCCACTATTTTCAATCCATGCATGAAAATTTTTGAAAATTTCAAAAGCTTTTGATTTACCTTTCAACAAGAGTACCCAATACATCCTAGTGTAATCATCAATAAAATTCATCATTATTTATTTCCAATTGTAGAAGGAACATGCATATATCCATAGAAATCATAATGAGTTATTGTAAGCTTTCTAAAGTAGAACCACTAAATTCTTTTTTGGTACGTTTTCCTCGGACACAAGCATCACAATTCTTTACTTTCATTGGAATAGTTGGAAAACCAGAAACACCACTCCCTTTAAACAAACGAAGCTTTTCATGATTAAGATGTCCAAATATTGCATGACATAGTAGATTAGATAGCAATGTACCTTCATTTTAATCATAAAGGCACACATAATTCTATACACAAGTTGATGTTCCTTGCAACTTCAATATTCTTTCATCATCTATTCTATTCATGACAACTAAGTTGTCATATGTTTTCCTTATATCTACTTTTCCATCATCCATATAAATAGAGTGGCTTTGATGATGAATGTGAACATGGGACAACATATTTCTCCATAGTTCTAAAAGGTAGAGTACAACATGCAGAAGAAAATCAGGTGGTCTTAGTGGTTTAAGCCTGATGGTCCATATTTCCAAATATTCATATGGAAATTTGCACCCATATCAAGCAAATGTGAATCTTTTCAATAAGCAAGTGAAGTATGAAATAAATATTCAATTACTCCAATATTGCAATCAAGTGTATAATGTAATGAGTAGATTCAATTGCTTTACCTTTGTTGGATTTGGTGCTTTACCTTTATCTTCTTTGTGGTCTTGTTTTATCCTCCCCCAAGGGATTCTGGATGTATATTCATTATGCCCATCTCTATTATAGTGAATGCAGTGAAGATTACATATCTTTCTCCATGATGGTGTTTATCCCCTGCATTTGTGATTCTTCCCTCCACATCCACTTTTGCGTCCTCTTCTTTTAGGACAATCATGTAAGTGATTCTTCCCTTTCTAAGCAAGGAAAATTTCTCCTTCACAGGACTAATTGCTAATCTTCCTCTTCATGACATATTTCTCTCATACTGCAAATCTTTCCACCATGATGTCAAAAGTGATGACCTTGAGTTGTGCACTAGCTTGTAGGGATTCAAGATAGTGAGAGTATGTAGGAAAGAGAGATTTGAAAAAGGTTGTGAGAGGAATTTCCATCTTGAATTCAATGGTATCTACATTAGGCATGATGGCTCTAACCTCTAAGGCTATGGCCAAGGGGTCATCATCTTTCAACTCAATATTGAATAGTTTAACCATTAACTGAACAACTTTCAATTCTAAGTGTGGGTCGTATAGATATTTCAACTTCTTCAATTCATCACAATAATTTTTCATTGAAACTATATTATGACTCACCTATATATTCACTTACAGAGATAGTAATCATGGCATAGGCATCTTTTTCCTTTTTCTCTCATATGGATAGCTCTTTGTCTAGTGTAGACTTGGTAGGTGAATTTTCATCCTCTCCTTCACAACTACATTTCCATAATTCATTAAAGATGATGATGCACTTGATATTTTTGGACCATTCTCGATAGTTCTCCCTACTAATGAGAACCAAACCGACAATGGAAATGAGAGAATGCATCTTTATAAGAAAAAATATTGAAAAATACTCTTAAAATTAATTCACCTAGGAAACTAATAATAATTTGTAACACATGAATGGTATTCTTCCTTGAGGGGTGAAAAAAATAGAAACCAACTCTATAAAATTCATTTCAATTCCACGCCCATAAAAAAAAGTTTGGTATATGGAATTCTCACTAAAATAAACTACCAATTGGTTTTCATAGTTTTGCATGGAGACACCACTAAATGGTTATTTAATGGAATTGGAAAGGGAAATTAAGCAAATAGTCCTTATCAATTGTGGTGGAACTAATGAAAATATTTGAGAATAAATCAATCAAATGAAAATGATGTTAGCTTCCCCCTTCTAAGCAACTATTAATGCCACCAAAAAAAATTTAGTTCAATATTCCTCGAGGAAAAAGAATATTTGTTCCTATAATGGTTGATAATAAAAAACACTACGAGATTTCTGAAGTCTATACTTTTGTTCCATTTAAAATACAAACTAGGAAAAACTCTCATGACCAAGTACCCATTAATACTCATAGATACTAAGCCCCTTAAATTTGGAAATTACCCCAAGAGAAATCATGTTACAGGATTTAACAAATATTTCAAGAGTATTTTCTTCAACAAAAAATAGGGTTTTGAATTTTTTTTTTTCTATTAGCAGGAATTATACACACTGTTGTCGCATAGAATGTTTAGGCACCGCGACAATGACTCAGATCGACGATTAGGGTGACCACCCCCGATCTAAGTCATTGTCACGGTGCCTAGATATTATTTACTCACCTTGATCCCCAATTTGATCCATTGTCACAGTGCCTAGACATTCTGTGCAACAACACACATAAAGCAGGAGCTAAAATATAGTCATAGGAATACCTCAATGGAACTGAAATCTCTATATAATATGATTTAATTGGTTTCCTAATTTAACTCCACTCTGAGAAACTCAATATCAGATAATCATGAATCGTTTAACTTGACAATACACATATACACTTCCATATTAATTTCAAACAATGATAAGGTAAAAACATGCAGAATACCTAAAAGATGCTCTCTATCACACCCTATGATACTGGTCCAATACACAAGCATCAAACTTCCTTGTGGCGTAGATGCACATTTGTTTTGTGGTCATGTTATTTTGGATATTCATGTGTCGAATCACAACCAAGACTTTGATCTCATGAATTTCCTCTATAGCTTTCACATCACCATTTGATTGAAGAATTCATACCTTTCCTATCTCAATTAATAATGGCCATGATTTAACTTTATGGAAAACCACCACTAATCCTCAATTCAACCTTTCAACTGCAATACATTTCCTTGAAATCTCTGAGTCATCCCCTTAAAATGATTAACATCGTATCCCTCTGGAAATTTACCTCTATTATCTCACCAAAATTCTTGAACTCGACAACACTCTTCTAACTCTGCAAGATATCTCTCTCTCTATCCAATGAAATGAAATCATCTCTCCCTTAATCTTCAGTAAAAACTATTGTGACCATTTTCCATATGTACAAGAACCATCATTGATGAATTCAAATTTTTTTATTTACCAAGATTCATTCACACATAAACCTTGCTCTCATGTTCTCCACAGAAAATTTGGTTCCTATTTATGTTACAACAACGATATTCTATACCTATTTCCATTCAGACATCCATATGTATAAATTTCATATACACTAAGTCTCTTCTCAAATTCTAACTTCAATCATTAGAGAACTTTTGAGGTCTAAAATGGGCCTCATATGAAAATTTTACGACAAAAATAAACTTTATAAGAAACAATAGGATTCAAGATGATGATGTCAACCATGGAGGATGATTCACCATTTTTGGGTTAAAAATGTAAAAATATTAAAAAATAATAAAATAATAAAACTAATTTTTCAACTTGTATTTTCAACATATCCCCTAAGGTTTTAGTCAAATTTTGAGCGAGAGTACTCATTGGATGCAAAATTTAATTTCTCATCCAAGGAGCACCCATTTTTCATACTTTTGATGAACCCTGCTATACGAAAAATGAGAAATACATGAAAAAAATGTGATTGCAATCATGTTTTTCATGTATTTCTCATTTTTTGTGTAGAAGGTTCCATCGAAAGTATGCAACATGGGTACTCCTTGGATGAGGAATCAAATTCTTCATCCAAATAGTGTTTCGGCTCTAAATTTGAGTAAACCCATAGGGAGATAAGTTGAAAATATGTGTTGAAAAAGAAATTTTTTATTGTTTCCATCTAAAATTTGATGATGTAATCTAATATTATTTTATTATTTCCACTATCATTTTAAAATTTCCTTAAGAGGCCCATTTTATACCTCAAAATTCCCCTAATGTAAATCTTTAT
Source organism: Pinus albicaulis (assembly GCA_034641835.2). Lineage (NCBI taxonomy): Eukaryota > Viridiplantae > Streptophyta > Pinopsida > Pinales > Pinaceae > Pinus > Pinus albicaulis. The sequence continues at coordinate 280,423,395 of CM076583.1, read as the reverse complement.
ATTCAATAACATTCCTTACATTCCTACAAGATTATTTCACATAGAAATTACCAATCCACATACAAATACACATAAAATTTAAACATTGATTATATGAATATGATTTCATTCCATTAAAATCTGTACATATGCTTCTACATAGAAATTTACGTTCTCTCTCTTCTCTTTGTGGCTTGATTTTCATTCATTTGGCCATTATTATTTTTTTGTGTCCACGGGGTTAAATTTTTAACATGGACGGTTAGTTTGAGAACCTCCAATTGATTCTTAACTCCCTATAACTAATTACACATACTTATGAAACTAATAAGCCATTTACATAGTAAATTAGGGAAAACAATTCCCTATCTTCCTAATGACTTTATCCTTCTAGAACTAATTATGAATTTAGGTAAAATATAATTAAATCCACTAAGGGAATCAACTCCCTTTAGTAATGTCAATACCCCCTTAGCTTCTGCACAAAATAATTGATTTTCTGATGGGAAATTCTCCTACATCAGGTTCTCAAGGAGAAAAATTTGCATGATGTCTTGATCATGAATTTCCATTGCTAAATTCATCATGGGTTCCAAATCTTATGTTGTTTCTTTCTACTTATCTTGTTTTCCTGCTACTGCATTGTTGCTTTCAATAAAGTTCTAGGATTCCAAAATTTTTGTTATTGTCATATGTCCTTCCCCTCATATTCACTATTATCTAGTTTCTCCTTGATACTTATCCATTTATCATCCCAGTCAGAATTCTTCATCAAATGCCTCCAGAAATAATCCAAGGTAATATCCAGTCTTGTTCTTGGATAGTATACTTCATTGTTGCATTCTCCTACTTCAAATATTTATAAAACCCTTGTATGAATATTGTTATTTATTTGTCTCAACGTCTCCACCTACTCTCAACTCGTCATTTCATTTTGTCTCAATGTCTCCCCCTACCAAAAATGCATATATTTATCCTACATGCTCGGACTGTGTTAATTTTCAAATAACCTTTCTTCTCTAATTTCACCAAAATGATAGATAATTACACTTTTTCTACCTTCTATGATCATGTACTAGTGATCGTTTGTCTTATAATTTCATTATCCTCCGTAATCATCTCTCCTTTAATAAGTTTTAAACTTTCATCTTTCATCAACCATACCAGAACCTTGAAAAATACATCATCTTTAAGCCAACCACAGACTCTCTTCTTTTTTTCATTTTCCTCAAATTGTCACTTCAATTCTCAAACCTTCTAGTTGAATCTCTTTTTTATTTTCCTACCTCAAATTTCCTTTGCCTTGAATATGCTTCTAAATGAGATTTTTGTCTCATCTAATGATCCCTCTTGTCTTCTGTCATCTTCAAAAATTTGTCTTCTATTTCTCTCCTTTTGGATGGGCTTTTGTTGCCTATAACTTGATAAGTCATCTTCCTCTTCATCAACTTAAAAAATGTATTTCCTATTCTATATTTCTCCCTCATCACTCTTGTCATTTTGAATTTCTAGAATATACTTTGTTTCTATTGGAACACATCTTTGGCCATACCTGCTAAGTCCCCATCCAAATTTTACTATCTCAAGAATTCCTTGGTCGAGAAGAGTTACAAGACCTCTTTTTCCCCTGTACTTATTTGTCAGTTTAAATTTCTTATCTGAAGTCATGGGTTACTCTTCTATCATTACCAAGTTTATCTTCCTAAACTTGGTCGTCTGGTACTCTCATGATCCCATCACCTAAGACCCTTTTTTAGCACTCCTTACTCCTCTTAGGCTTCTACAATTCTCTTTATCTTGAGAACATTCACATGTCATCCTTATCCAATTTTAGCTGGAACTATTAAGGTCCTTGCCACACCTCTTTTCTCTTCTCTAAGAGCTCATATGCTCTTCCTCATTCTTTTGGGACAATGATTCTCTATTCCAACTCTCCTAGTTGTGTTGTTGCAATAAATATTCTTCTCCTACGCTTCAATTTTCAAATCAAAAATCTCATAACCATAGTCAATAAAACATCACTCAATACCTACCATTTCTCCTCAATGTCTTACCTTTCAATAATATTTCGCACAATGTCTATTTTTTGTTCATGCACTCATTTATAATTTCTTCCCTCTGAATCAACTCCATGTCTCTGCTACCAATATAATCTCCATTATCATCAAAAAATTCTCTTTTTCTTAGTTATAGTGATCTTGTTATAAACACCTTCCCCATTGTTACTTGTAATTAGTAATTTACTTCAAAAATTTATTGAAACCACAAGAGCATTTTACATTTTTTTTCAATTCATATGAACTTGCATATTATTTTTGTGATTTCCTTATCGTATGCTAGCCCTCTTGTTGCAGTCTTCCAATGTTTAAAGAACATAATTCTACTTTCCTCCTAAAGTAGATTTCATTTCCAAATGACTTAAATGTATTTTATGCATAGAAATTTATCCTACAGTTATCAATATAAATTACCAATTTTAAATTTACCAAAATTATATTTCAATATGTGATGTTGTAAGTTATGTTTCTCTTTTCCAAGGTCATTAAAGTTTTGATACCACTTGATGTCAGCTTCTCCTTTCTAGGTGGACTATTAATGCCACCAAACAAATTCAATTCATTGTTCCTTTAGGCACATGAAATCTCTATTCATGTAATGATTGATAAGAAACAAACTACGAGATTTCTCAGTCTACATTTTTTTTCCACTCAAAACATAATCCAAGGAAAAATAGCATGACCATGTACCAATTAATACTCTTAGATCCTAAACCCCTTAAATATGGAAATTACCCTAAGAAAAATCATTTTACAGGATTCAACATTTTAAGAGTATTTTCTTTAACACAAAACAAGGGTCCGAAAAATGCTTTATTATGTTAGCAAGATTTACACACACAGAAAAAGAACTGAACTATAGTCAAAGGAATACCTCAATGGAACTGAAATATCTATACAATACAACTTAATTGGTTTTTTTATTTAAATCCATGCTGAGGACCTCAATATCAATTAGTCCTCACTTTTTTAACTTGTCATTACACATATACACTTATAGGTTAATTCCAAGCAATGATGAGGTCAAAAAATAATGGAATACCTAAAATATGTTATGCATCACACACTGTGATACTATTCCAATACACAAGCATCACACTTCCTTGCAACGTAGATGCACATTCATGTTTTTTTCATGTTCTTATGGATCTCCATGTGTCAAAGCACAACCCATCCTTCAATCCTATGCATTTCCTCTACATCATTCATATCACCACTTCATTGAAGAATTCATACCTTTCCTTTCACAGTTGATAATAGCTACAATTTAACTTTATAGAAAATTTCCACTAATCCTTGATTCTACTTTTCATTGTGCAATACATTTCCTTGAAATATCCAGTTCATCTCCTTCAAATTATTGAAGTCACATCCCTCTGGAAATTTTCCTCTGTTATCTTACGAATCTTCTTGAACTCGAAAACATTCATATAACTCTACAAGTTCTCTCTCTCTTTATCTAGTGACATGAAATCATCTATCCTTTAGTGTTCAATAAAAAATATTGTGCCCATTTTCCATATGTATAGGCACCATCATTTATGAATTTGGAAAAAAATATTTACCCAGGTTCATTCACACAAAAACCCTAATCTTGTGATCTCCACTAGAAACCAGTTCCTATATTAGTTACAATAGATATATCCCATACATATCTCCATTCATACATCCATATGTACAAATTTCATATACTCTAAGCCACTTCTAGAATTCTAACTTCAATTCAATATTCATTTTCAATAAAATTTCCTTACATTTCTATAGGATTATTTCACATAGAAATTCTCAATCCACATACAAATACATAGACAATTTAAACATTGTTGATATGAATATTGTTTCATTCCATTAAAATCCATCCATATGCTTCTACACAAAACTTAATATTTTCTCTCTTCTCTTTGTGGCCTAATTTTCATTGATTTGGCTACTTTTTTGTGTGTCCACAAGCTTATTAATTTAACATGGAAGATTAGATCAAGAACCTGCAATTGATTCTTAACTCCATGTAGCTAATTACACATACTTATGTAACTAATAACCCATTTACATAATAATTTAGGGAAAAAAAAATCCATATATTCATAATGGCTCTATCCTTTTAGAACTAATTACAAATTTATGGAAATATTATTAAATTTGTAAGACACACAAACTGGAAACAAACTTACCACTATATTAATAAATGTCTTACAGAATGTTGTACAATAATGTACATATAAATACATCAAGAAACAGTTGAATCAATTCCATGGGTTTCATGAACTCTAATAACCTATTAACCTATCATAAACTAACCTGAGGATTAATTGTCTAGCATTACCCACTTAATCCGAAGGGATATACCAAAGTCCAAGAATGAGGGATCAAAATGAAAAACTTCATCTCTGCCAAGAGTTGAATGTCTCTCAGAAATGGTATTTTAAGGCTGACCACAAACTAAAAATGGGAGAACTCAATGTCTCAACCAACAACAATTCTGGAACCTACATAGAAGTTCTCAAAACAAAAAAAATGTGGTTTTAATATGACCAAAAACTTTGGAACCATCACAACAGTTCCTCGAACAATTCTGAATCTAAAAGTGCTCATTCAAAAACAACTCAATCAACGAAAGTCTCACAACTTTGGCTCTAACTGGTACAGGTTGTGGCTCGGGATATGGATCTCTGACTCAAGCTTGTTTGACATATTGAACTCGAACCTGTAGCAAACAACCAAAAAAACCTCCCCTTCTCAGATACAGGGTGAAAAATATTATTCATTACTGCAAGCTTTGTCAACACTCTCAAACAAATCATGCAATATGATCGGTAGATCTTTTTGACTATTTTTTACCATTCCTAAGAAGCAATCCATCTGAAATTTTCTTATCTCTTGTAGTACTCTTCTTTCTGGAACATTTGTCTAAATGGTGATTGAATTCTCCACAATGCTCACATGAGTGAAGATCAAAACACCGATTTGTCATATGTCCAACTCTGTTACACTGTTGGCACATATCAATTTTTTCTAGAAGTACACCATCCAGAAATCCTGCACTTCGAAATTTTATAGGTTTAGTGAAATATAGAATTTGAAAATATATATCATTATTATAGGCCATACCAATTTTGTGTTTATTGTGTGTAATCTCTTCCCATGGTCTTATAATAGGTTTCACATTATAACTTCTAACCGCATCCAAATTTTCACCTGAAATCACTTTATTTCTCTGACCATTCTCTGATTGATGATGAGGCTCAAATAACCTATTGTTCTAAACAAGAACATGTTCAGAATCCTTCCTTTGTAATTCCTGTAATTCATCTCGCTAGAATTGCGACTCTAGCTCCAAGAATTCAAATTTTCTTTTAGCATTTTGCAAACATGATTGGATATCAGAGAGCATGTTTTTGCTGACTTGGACATTGTTATGGACAATATATAGCATTAAATTTCTTAATAACTATACCAAATCATTTTTTTAGGTAATTTTCTCCACTGCAGTATCAAATTAAACTTGCAATCAACTCAAAAAAGGGGTGTCGGCTATCACCGAAAATGCACCCAATACAAATAAATTTTCAATGATTTAGCCTAGTGTCAGGTTCAACCGATCATGCACCCATCAACATTACAAACTCAAGTAAAAATATGATCATTTCAACTACATAAGTAGGGATTTTTTAATATTTTTCTCCATACAATGAATTCTAAAGGAATTTGAAAACTCAAATATTTGATAAATTTCATCAAATAGTGACATGATTAGGGTTTCCAACCCATGGAAACAAAAATTCTGTTATCTTTCTTCTTCTTGTCCAACAAAAATGTCACAGCCTCCAATAAAATGTCACAAACTTCAAAATTCATCTACTTTTGTTAAAATAAAATTACCAAACATATGGATTTGAACTTGTGACCATAAATATGACAAGCAACTATTTGACTTTTGCTAACTACACTACCTTCTGCAACTTCAATTTCATCATATATCTAAAATATTTATATATCCCAAATATTCTAATTCAAACCGAAAAAACAGTCAATAAACCTCATATCGAAAGAAAAAGAAAACATATTGACCATTTGTATAATAACTCTTATGGTTTCCTACACTCCAAATTTTTCAAATTTATTTGAATTTTTTATACCTTTGTTTTTTTCTCTTTGAGTAGAGTTGTTCTATAACTATAAATTTCTCAGACTACGCAGGTGTTTTAATGTTGAATCCCCAAATGACGCAAAGTTTGGTCGTCGAATTGAACTCCTTGGATGAAAGTTTCAGTAGATTATAATCAATAATTCCGGTATCAAAAATATTCGAAATAATTTGTCAATAGACCCTTCTGTTGTCGCTATTCTAAACGAATCTCTCGGCGCAGTATTTGACGTCGAGAGGAGTGGAAAAATGGTTGGTTTCCCCCTTGCATGGATGCTATTAAGTAATGGAGCCTATCAAAAACACCACGCATTGAATGGAAAATGTAATCACAGAGTGGTGATAACATTTAATTGATTGATAATGAAGAGAGAGTTATTTTTCAGAGGATTTTACTATCAACAAACAATTATCTTAGCACCACTACTCATCCAAACACAGACAATTTTTATTTGATATTCAAACATATCATCGCAGAGATTAATTCCAACAACCAATGCACCATATTTCTGTTGTCTTTCTTATCTTTTTTCTTCACCATTGAACTATATATAATTAGCTCCGCTTCAAATATAAATGGCACGGTCAGCATAGCTTTTTCACACATGAAAAGGGTGTTGCAGGGTTCTTTTCAAAACTTCTGAAGCTCTTCTAACGTAAATGACTCAAGACAGTAAGCCAAAAAAATATGGAGCAAATCAATGTGCCCATTACCTCAATTCCTTTTTGTTTTCTCAATGTTCAATGTAGGGCTTGTCTTCCTACAACTTCAACGCTGAGTACAACTTCAAACAAGGTTATTTCACTTTTAAATGGCTCTTATGCAGAATTGAACACAAGAAAGACGCTCTGCTTTATTTTAGAGAAATTTGCGCAATATATAAAACCTCAAACCTTTAAAATTTTGAATGTATGACCAATTTCATTTTCCTCCTTCCCCCAAAGCATGACGTAAATACTCTATTACCGGCCCCCTGCTGCAATTAAATCAAAAACTTGAATCCTCCTATCACGTTGTAGGACTCTTTTCAATACAAATGAGGTTGCTTGAAGTAAGCAGTGAGAAGCACAATCAGACTCTTTTCAATGCGCGTTGTCTGTTTCTCATATCAATGTGCAGCAACGGGGACCTCTTCGATGTCACAGGAGGTCATCATTGCCTTCCAACATAAAAACTGTTCAAAATTACTTCTTAAATATATAAATCACATGTAGGTCTTAAATATATAAATCACATGTATTTATAAAATATCTTCTCGAGCATATCCAGCAACTTCAAACAACCTCTCCTCACCGAAAAAAATTTCAGCAAAGCAAAACACCCTGACAGATATGTTCTGAAATAGCACAGTAGAACATATGGATTTTTTATCACAACCAATGTTCTAATAAAGAACTCACTGAGGCCACACACAAACTCGTGGCACAATTCAATTCACAGGGTTGATGAGCAATCTGCTATGATAAAATTGTAAGACACAAATTGGAAACAAACTCAACAATATATTAATGAATGTCTTACAGAATGTTGTACAATAATATACATATAAATACATCAAGAAACTGTTAGAATCAGTTCTGGGGTTTCTTGAATTCTAATATTCAATAAACCTATCACAAACTAACCCAAGGATTAATTTTCTAAACAAATGCACTAAGGTAATCCAATCCCTTTAGTTATTTCAAGACCCCTTTAAATATTGTACAAAATATTTGATTTTTGGATGGGAAATAGTCGTGCATCAGCGAATCACATAAACAAAAACTCTTAATGCAATTTTTCCCCTCGATCGATTTCAAATAAGAGCTTGTATAAGAACACATACACACTTCAAAAATATGTTAAAAAAATAAATACAATAGGAAAATGTCATATCCTAGTTGTAAGTTAGCATTTCCATGAAATGAAGACAATACATAGCTCACAATGAAGGGGCTTAAAGGATTACTAATTGAGTTCCATTCATCACACTATTTGAATAACTTACAAGATCTTTCCTCATATTTCAAAGGAAAACAAAATAAATGGCAACCCATATTTTTATCCATCTTTTTTGGCAATACTAGGCAAAGACCAACACTGCAAGGGAATTGCCTTAATGACACTAATCTCGGGACCTATCGAATATGAGCAGAAATGGTAGGATATATAGAGCCAAGGGAAAGTGTTGCATGAAAAAGACTCAAGAAACTCATGCAATAGTTGTGGTGTACAACCCAAGACAACAAAACAATGGGATTAAAATTGTGGTGAAGGGATGACAAAATTTGTATAAAAAACCTTTTACTAGTTTGGAAATAGGCAAAGTATGACAATGATGTGGTGGAGTGAAAGGAAAAGGTGGTAGTATGAAGACAAAAAACATGAAAATAGTTGATCCTAGGGCCCTAAGAGAGCATTTATGCTTAATAATAGTAACAGGCACAAGGGTAGCATATAATTTGGGCATGTCAATGCCTAACAAGTTTGAGAAATATAGAAACCATCGAGGGTATACAGGTGCATGAAGAAATGATCATCTGATGATAAGATGAGAGGCTAAGAAGGAGAGAAGCTTAGCCATGCTATGATGCCATGTCAATTTAAGGAGATAACTCCTAAATTTGAATCGATATTGCATTAATGATATAGACTTATATAAAATACAATAGTGACCCTTGGATTTCATCTTGCAAGGTTTGTTCCTATTTTAATTGTTCACATTTCCTTTTATTTATATATTTACAAGTTATTAACCCAATCCCCAAGGATTAGATGTCTGACAATAAATACCATAGACAATTAGTCCTTTGGGTCAACAAAAAGAAATGTAACTTTGAATAAAAAACCCGATTGGGTGTGAGAGAGAAAATAATGACAATATCCAACAAGTTAGATGGGGAAGCTTATGATTAGTTTGTTGAGAAATTGGGGCTTTTATTAAAATTTCTCTTTCATGATAATTACTTGTGATTGCGTTATTCTTCTTTCACTTAGATCTTATTGTCATTAGATTATTATGTTCTTCATCAAGTCAATTATCAAATTCACATGAGACATAATATTTAGTCTTTCCAGCCAGGGCCAAAATCTCTCCCTCTTGAAGAGGAAAACCTGATAATAATTATTTTTATATATCATCAATTGGAAAGTACCAAGACCATGACAAAGACCCTTTACACCAATATTCCTCCAATACCCTTGCCACTTTCTCTTCTAGGCTCCTTGTGTTGATCTTATATTTTTGCACCATGTTGCACCAACACTAGGAAAGCTCGATTCCTGGCCCTAAACAATGATCTCCCCTTTCTGCCTTTCCTTGATTTAACCTCGGCATCCTACAGAATTTTCCTTGTTGTGATATCCTTGTTGTGCTAGGCCTTGTCCTTCATGAATACTAGTGAGCCAAGATAGATATCCTTTCACCGTGATATCCTTTTTAATGTTGTGTGTGTGTGTGTGTGTGTGAATATATATATATATATATATATATATATACACACACACACACACACACACACACACATACACACATATATATACAACATTAAGAAGGATATCACAGCAAAAGGAGATCTATCTTGGCTCACTAGTATTCATGAAGGACAAGGATATATATATATATATATATATATATATATATATATATATATATATATATATATATATCATTGAACCTATAAGAGAGTGTGAGATCAATGATAGAGGCTAGCAGTTCCTCTCCTCCGCATTGATCTTAGTTTCTTTCCTCGCATATTATTGAAAACTAAACAAACTTTTGTGTATCCCTTCCTATGCATTGTTGTTCGAATCACTGTGGCAGACCTTGACTAGGAGATTACTGGCCCAAAACAAACATATGATATTATGTCTCTTCCCTTGCTAGATAGACTCTTCTATTCATTGTACTGCCTCCCTTTTAATCACTAGACTGCAGACTTACCTCTGCACTTCCATCTCATGTTTTTCTGGAATCTTCTTGTCCTGATGAGGCCATATACCACCCTTTATATAGGGACTATCTTCATTTTTCTAGGCCAACATGTCTTCTTGTAAGTGGGATGACTTTACCAAGGATATTTCCAACATATTTTGAGCCAACTTTCATGAGAAAAGTGATAAGGTCTTGGAGCATATATTTACATCAACATTTTTCCTTTTACACGTGTAACATTACTTCATATACACGACTCTAAATTATATTTATGACAATACAACAACCTTCTAAAAAAATTAATAAGAAGTCTTTGACCTATAATAAAAATTCCTTTCACATAAAACCCACATGGCAAGCATTAAAAAATACATCTTATTATCTTTGTCTTCTTCATGACATAAATTCATAATTACAAGTCATTATGAACACTGAACCTAGTTACATTTTTCAACACTCCCTCTTAACTATGGAGGTATTCATAATGGTACATGGTCACTCTCTATTTGAAGAATTTCATAAGAAGAATCATATTGGTAATCCTATTTGTATAACATCATATCAACCAACCATTTCATAGTGTAATGCCTTGACTAACAACTCTATCTCTCCATGAGATATTTGAGCTCCAATGCTCGCGAGACCAATGATGAATAAACACCTACATAATTACCTCTCTTGGATCATATCCCACTCGGGTTCACTCACGATATGTCCAGTACTATTCTTATCTTGGATTCCGAGTCCTCAAAGAATATGGGTCCTTCCACGACTACTCTTATCTTGGATTACCTAATAGATCCTCAAGAGTATCAGATGCCATATGATTAACCAATCCTCCATTCTGTCTTCCCAGGTGAAGACTAGAATGACATGTCTATATCTCCCTCTCAACTAGGGAGGACATATTCCACAAATGGAATGTTCTCATTCCTATATAAGGAATGTACCTAAGCTCCCTCTCGGCTTAGGAATTACCAATTTTCTTCTAAATAATAAACTTATTACCAAACTCCCTCTTAATCAGGGACCTGCAATAGCAATTATTAAAACACCCAGATGCTCATGAAGAACTCCTTCCTACACTGTCATGAATTTATTTTTTGTTGAGGAGTCTTCATCTGTGGGATCTCTTCATAGGGCATAGATCATCCATCACATTCATCAAAGAGTCATGTCTTCTATCAGAAAGTGATCCATTAATCTTCTCATCTGGTCTAGCTTCATGTCATGCTACTTTCCTTCGAACCATACTTCTTCCAAGGATTTTTCTTCCTACAATATGGTTATCAACTTGTGGAAGACATATGTTTCCCTTTGCCAGCCTTGCACAAGCTCATCATGTATTATTTAATTATAAATATGAACTTTTTAAAAGTTACCTTAGTGATGATATTTCATCATGAAATCTTCTTGTAGGCATCAGCATCCTTTGTTACAGATTTACACATATCCTAAATATATGTAATTTCAAGGGTCTCCATCCTTTAGAGACTTCTATGAGAGTCTACATATCTTCCCAGGATATTTTCTAGTCAAGCCTTATTGGCTTCAATGGATTTTGACTGCTTTTTATCATGGTTTCACTTCTCATGATCTCTTCCTTTCGTTCTCTAAACATCTTTATTTTATTCCCATGAGTGTCCAATATTCAATTCCTTGATTGTGTACATCCACCTCATATTCTATATGAGGACATATTATTTTTATTTCATATGTTGTGAATTTTTCCTTTTGGCAACTTTTGCATCAGAGGAAATTATATTTTCCTTTGATCATACTTCTAAAGATAAAAGTACACTACCTGCAACCATATGACATGAATTCATAGCATTCAGTGTAAGCATAAATATACATGTATCTCATATCTTTTCATTTTGATTCATCTTGCATCAATTTTCCTTAGAATGAAAATTGTTTCATTCTCTTGACATACTTCATCAATATGTCATCATATCCTAATCCCATAATTTTGCAAGTTAGAATCCTTGATGAAACATTTTTATTTCTTTCTAACCAGTGAATCCAAAGATGATTCCATTAGAAAATTTCATCACTTGTTTCCAGTGAGGTTCCCAAGAGCCACTATTTCCTTAGCATGTTTGTCACATCAATGTGCTACATACATCCTCCTATGATGAGTTCTCCTTAAATGATTCCATCATAATGAAAATTCTAAGTGAGGTATACATATAATATATAATTCTTCCTAACATACTATTTTACACTTGAAATATGGGCGAATATGTGAAGTTGGGTTACACTTTTGTGAGAATCGGGGGCGGAAATTGTTTTTCAGCAATAGTTCAGCCGAACTATTGGATAGTTCGACCGAACTCGTTCTTCCGTTTAGATTGATGGCACATTGACAGCGTGGGCAAACAAAATTTTTGCCGGAGATGGGAAAACCGACAACAAAATTTCGGCTGAACTTTTAGTTCGGCCGAAATTTTACTCTTAAAATAGTTCGGCCGAACGATTTCTTATAAATATATCGCCCGTGAAGTTTATTTGTTTCCCGCGTCTATGTTTCTTTGCTCTATTTATTCGTGCATTTTTGTGTTTTTGTTCTGTTCATTGAATTGTTGCGGCGCTGCTGCTGGTCTGGGGATACTTCCGGTCTATTGGTGATTATCTGTGGCGACGCCAAGCGAACTACCAGGTAAGCAGCTCTTTCTATTGCTGATTCTCCAACTGTGCATGGAAGTTTATATCAAGTTGAAATGTAATTATGGGTTTATTTGGCTCTGGATGGCACAGTATATAAGCCATGTTTTTTTTCTCTCGTGCAGCTTCTCTGTTTTATGATTGCAGACTAAGTATAATTAAATGTTTTTAGCACAGTATATAAGCCATGTTTTTTTCTGTCGTGCAGCTTCTCTGTTTTATGATTGCAGACTTAAGTATAATTAAATGTTTTTAGCTATGGAACGTTGTCTTCGTGTATAGTTGTTTTTGTGTTTTTTGATGGATAAGGAAGGCCTTGATCTCTACTCAATTAATAGAAGAATGGTCTTTCAGTAATGATATATTACAATGGTTTTTCCCTTGATCTGTGCCACCAGCTATTCATCATTAGGTAGCTTAAGATCATCCTTGGTATGCCCAGATTCCCCTACCTCCTTTTCAGTGTCAAATTCTTGGCTCCGCTCCTCACATTGAATATTATATTCGACGAGACTATTCCTTCTTTTCTATGGCTATGATTTAGAACCACCCCCACCCTCCCCCACTAAGGAGCAATACGCCTACCCAACGCTTTTGATCAAACAAACCACCTTCCACTAAATTTTTATGACATATGTAATATGATTTACATTCGCTGTCACTAGAGATCCCCCACCAGTTCAACGGTTCAGCCTGACGAATATCCTGCTATAAGCAAAAGGCCTACTCTTACTCTTATTTGAGCCGGGGAATATAGCATTTTCACATGAGCGAAGGATCAAAGGCCGAATATGATCAGGAGATCGCACTAGGTCGCTTAGTTCATGTATGAAATTATGACAAGTGCTCCTAAGGTATAAAGCTTATTGTTCCTGTGGATCCATCAATTTCATCCACTCTAGCTGATTCTCCACTTGTGCATGGAAGTTTACCACCCCTTTTAATCTTATGTTGTTACTGAGCCTTCTCTCGAGTCCTTAACGTTGGAATGTGCAACCTTTAGTGTTGCCTTAAGGGGTCCTGACCCAGGTTCGGTAACTCCTATACTACTGGCCCTTTCAACAATGACCTGCTTGCACAGGTCAAAGTCTCATTCGAAGTAGTATGGGTGGGTGTTGGAACCAAGTTTCCGCACCCTGAGAAAGGATGGGTAAGGAAAGCAGAGCTGCGCTAGATCCTGGGATTCCCAGATTACCTTGTTTTGCGCCAAGTTAATTAAGTCTCTATTCGCATCCACGTGCACTAGATCTATAGTTATACATCAACACAACAATACATAAACATATCTAGATCCAAGAACGCATTACATAGATATTTCATAGCTTAAAGACAGAAAACGCAAAATACAACAATTATCAGTAATTCACACAACAGTACTCACATATTCAGCTTTCTAACAATCTTCCGTATTCATTCATTCATCAATTCTTCCTTACAATTCCCTTTCCGACCTGCGCACACAACAACAGGGTCTGTAAATAGCTAGACTTGGATCTCCGCGCACACAGCTAGCAGGAGTCCTTTCCCCAAAACCCAAATAGATATCTTAAACCACTATTCGCATCAATAGCTCATCATTTCTTATCCTTTACATTACAAAATGCATCTCTATTTATAGCAATCTAGCCTCAAATTTCCTATGGTTGGAAACCCATGGTTTTCGGACCCCTAGTTTACCCTTTCACCCATTACAATGCTTTCGGGGCTTTGACCCACCCCAAAACCCCTACGCTAGACTAAATATATTCAAAAATATTTAAAATGGACCAGTTTCGCAGCTTTTTAGGAGACCCCATTCCAACAGTCCCCCAACACAATATTGTTACTCATCCCGAGTCACTACAGTGGCGTGGCCTCCATTTGCGCGTGCAAGGTAGCCAAAGTGTAGACGAGTGGAGGGAGCACTTCTTGACTCTGGGTCGTAGGTCGTTGCACGATGTTGACAAGTGTCAGGGAGGCAGGGCCATCTGGAGCCGCACTAACCCTTTCTAATAGCCAGTGGAGGCGCGCAATGGCGGATTAAGCATCTTTGGTGAGCTAGAGTGCGATGTCGGCCCATGGTTTCAACCATTTTCAGATGACAGGATTGTTGTGGCAAAGGTTCTCAAGCTTGTCCAAGACGGCTAGATGCTGTGCGGAGGTGGTGTAGGCTCTAACTTGATCTAGAGTAGCTTCCACTTGCTATAATTCCTTCTTGATATGCTGAAGCGTAGAATGGTACTAGATGGCCGTCCATAGTTGGGTAGCTGTTTTGACCAATTGGGTGCCCCACGTTAGCTACTCCTGAATAATATGTGTTGCATCTATGACCACTGCAATCCGCTAGTCCCGTACTTCCGGAGGTATGTCATACTGCTGTTGCAGGGCCCGGTCGCAGTGGCGAACTTTATGCAACACTCTGGTGTACATCCCTTGCAGCTCTGTGTGAGATAGTTGTGCTAAATCTATTTGGATGTCCCCAATATTTGGATCATGAGCGTTGACTAGGGCAAGGCGAGGGAGTGAACACATATTGCTTCTTATTGTCAATCCCAGAGACAGCCTTGAGTTGTGAAAGACCAGTGCCTAGGACATATTAAACAACAGAAAGCAAAAGTAATGTAATATGACAGGGACAACTAGCAGGACGGAGCTCTCGTGCTTTCTATTCATAAACAGGAAGTTCAACTTGAATGGGACCAAAATTTTCAGAAGTTAGAGACGTAAGAGGCATATTGCAGAGACAAAGTGTAAAACTCTTACGCAAAGGCATCAGACAACTTAAAGACAGTTCACTGTAAAGAGGGCCAGTTCAACAATGCTTAACAGAGATAAGTCATTTGCAGATGTTCACTATGTAAGAAAGAATGAGAGAATATCAGCTGTCGCATAGATAATATCCGGACACACATATCACCATGTAATGGGCTTATCTATTCAAGAATCCATTCACAATAATAGCGTATTCCAAAATAACATCACATTGAAGCCAATATAGCAGAAGTATGGGTGCAGTGAGAATGGAACAAATATCATGCATGAGCCATATTTAAAGCGCTAGATTTATTCCAACATAAGTATCAACTAGGATAAGTTCACATTAAAATCAATGAGCTGCTCGCATTCCAAAACATGATACAGGAGAAACGGATGAGATAAGACAGACAATTGATCAACACGTAAAGAGGAAGTTACTTTCTATTAAGTATCAAAGACTAGAATCTTCCTTACAGACAAAAATTCTCTTCATCGAAACCCAATGGGCTCTGAACCTTCTTGCAAGAGTTAAACAAAAGTGCATACAAAATCTTCTTACAGCATATTTTTCTGAAAAAATCTGGAACCCTATGTTTTCTGCTGTTCTTGTTTATTTAGGAACTTCTCTGCATGGGCGAGAAGATATTTTGGGAAAATATCTTCATCGCATGCTAGGAGTTTGTTAGAAGTCTTTGTCCAAGTAACAAAAATCATGATGAGGGATAAAAACCTCTCATCCTTTGTTGTTAGGCGCTCGACCATTTTAAAACAAAATTAAGTAACAGTCTGAGTAAAAGTAAATTGCTATGGTGAAATATAAATTCCACCTGAACTTTAAAAAGACTAACTAAGATAAAATGGTAAAAAGTAAAAAGGCCGCGAGGGCTTAATCATGAAATAACAATGCATCATTTGTGAGAAGGGGTCGAGGCTGTTGCTGATACTGGTGGCGGCGCGTTTGCGGATGAACTGGCAATTTGGCTAACGAACTGGGCGCACCTCTGCTGACTGTCCGCGGCAGGCTCAGGAATCATTACAAATCCCTCTACCCTGATGAAAGCCTCAGTGAGATCGCTCAGATTTGCCTCAGTAGGGAATTTATGTTTTAACAAGTGAAGGAGAGAAAACTCTGGGCGCAGTGATGCGATCATGGTTTCGGCCTTGCTGCTGTCAAGTCGTGCATATGGTATGAACGGTTCAAGCAGTTGTTCCTCTCCTATAATTTCGGCTTCACTTGAGACTGTTTTCTATTTTTTACGAGGGGGAGAACCTGTTCCTGAAGGACCAACTTCTTCGTCTTGGCCTTTTTTGATGCCTTCCTCTTCCCCTGTGGCAGATGAATATGTCTCCATCTGTACAGTAGGTAAATTTGTTTGGGAAAGCGACGTGGGGGTAGTCTGGTGATGATTGGGTGGACCTGGCACTTGTTCCCGCTTTGTATATACCATAACTGGAAGACCTGAGGCTTTTACTGCAGTAAAATACAGGAAACTGCTATCTGAGACTGGTAATTCTGAGGTGAAAATGGGTAGAGGTGAAATAAGTAGGGCAAGTGTCGTAAGGACACTGACAGTGGGGCACGCGGCATGTAGGGATTTGGCGTTGGTTGGGGAGAGGCGAACACCGCGTGTCGGGTTTAATACTAGTATGGGCCTCAGTACCAGCTTACCTACGAACTTTACCTTACCTCTTTTCCATGTACACCATTTGATACTTTGAAACATATCATTCGCAAAGCGAATTGAATACATACCCTACCGGTCGTAAGGGCCCACATTGCGTTTGCCACGTCACCATACTTCGTGCTCAGGCCTTGCCACCTCATTTTGGCCTTGGGTCCCCACCACGTCACATTATCACAATTCCGCGGGGGTATGAGTTTCTTCCTTCTCTCGCTGCTCGACCCCTGTGGAATTTCCCTTGTGTGCATATTCAAAAAGCGGAAATTATTTTAATATATTTGTCCTGCGCTCTTCGTACCACATAATTTGCACCTTTTATATTTCCGCTACCCCTTTTTACTTTATACCTCAGCCTTCGTATTATTTCCGCTTCTAGATTTTAGGCACGTGACTTCTCTTACTTAGTTTCACTTCGACCAACTCTGCAAGTATTTCACCATTTGATATAATGTTCGATGCACGACTTATCACCTTTCAGTAAACCAATGACCTACGTTAAATATTGAACAACATTGGCTCCACCTGGGGACGGCACGTTCATCCTTGAATGTGTCGATAACTACGCAGACCACCTGTTTGTATTCTGTGAACACCACTTCTCATCCTTTTGGACTCTTTACCTCTTCTGCTCATGATTCATTAACAAACACACATTATTCAAACAACGGTTAAAAACAGGAAATAATATACAATATGGTACATCAGGCTTTCTCGGCCTGGATCAATACTGGAAATAAAGCTTGAGGAATTGACCATTAACAAGGGCGTCCAGCAAATCTCCTTGCAAATTCTCCAACCTAAAAGTATTGTTGCCACCTTGTTCTGCAATTTTGAAAGGTCCAAACTAGAGGGGATCGAATTTTCCGTGCTTCCATCTATCTGCCCTTCAAATGTCCCACCTGAGCACCAGATCCCCCACCTGTAACTTTCTGTCTTTGGCATGTTGGTCAAAAAGATCCTTCATTTTCTCCTGATATTCGATCAAATTCTGACTCACCTGATTTCGTGTTTCTTCTAGCTCCACCAACTGATTAATCCTCCTAGTTACATCGTCAGGCTCCTCCTGATTTTCTTTCATGAACCGAGCTACCAGTAAAGCCAGTTGCACAGGAAAAACTGCTTCTCTCCCATAAACTAGTTCGTACGGAGACTTCCTAGTTTCCCTTTTGCTAGTAATTCGGTTTTCCCACAGAGCGAATTTCAGCTGAGAATCCCAATTCTTCTGATTCTCGTTGATAGTCTTCTTTAGTGCTCAGACCAGAGTTTTATTTGAGGACTCCGCGAGGCTGTTCCCTTGGGGATAATAAGTTGTAGAGTGACCCAGCACAATATTATACTGCTGGCAGAAGTTGACGAATCTTGTGGATTTAAAGGCTTGTGCGTTGTCAGTTACTATCTTAGAAGGACAACCAAATCTGGATATGATGTGCTCCTCCATGAATTTTATTACCACAACGTCAGTTGCATTCCTAGCAGGTATATCTTCCACCCATTTGGTAAAATAGTCTGTGGCGGTCAATATCCATTTATGCTGACCGCTGGATGGAGGATGTATTTCTCCGATGAAGTCGATTCCCCACTGCTGGAATGGCTCATCTACATGGACTGGTATCATGGGGAGAGGCGCGAGCTTCTATCTCTCTGCGAACCTTTGGCACTTCTCGCAGGCTCTAACTCGAGTGAACACGTCTCCAAATAGTTTAGGCTAGAAAAAACCAGCTTTCAGAATCTTGTGAGCAGTAGCCCTCCAACTGTAATGGCCTCCACAGATTCCTTCATGAAACTCAGCCATTATATTCTCCACCTCTTCTTCTGTAAGGCACAGGAGTAGGATACCAGAGGGGTCTCGCCAATACAACCGACCGTTCGCAATGACATACTTTTGCGACCTCAACCTCAGTGATCTGTACTTAGTTTTGTCACAACTGGGCGGGCAACTGAGGGTTAGAAGGTACTCTACCATCTCTTTGTACCATGGGCTGATAAGGTACTTCATATGTATCTTCTGGGAGGCTATTTCTATTCCCTGTGCTTCCTCATTTGCTCCATAATCTTCATTCGCTGTCATAGACAAATTCATACCCAAGGCCTGACAATTCGATTCAGAGAGGATCTTGGCTAAACCTTGCCCCTTGATTATTTTGGTAGGACGGATATCTAGCTCATATTCTTGTATTTTGGCTATCCATTTTCCCCTCTTTCCTTCACTTTCCCCCTGGATAAGGATGTCTTTAACAGCTGTTGTAGGAAAAAATGCAGTAACATGGGACTGCAAAACATACATACAGAAAGCTTTGAGGGACTTCACCAGAGCGTACGCTTGCTTCTCCAATATGTTATATTTCAGCTCAGCAATATCCCAAAGCACTTGACTAAAAAAAGCAATAGGCTGTTCATACCCCTCTTCGTTTTTCTGCAACAAAACTCCAGCTACTATATGAGGGGATGCGAAGGAGAAGATCATAAACGGTTTGGAATAATCTGGCCCGGCTAACACAGGGGCTTCAGCGAATGCATTTTTAATTCTGGCAAAGGCTTCTCTCGACTCTGATGACCATTTGACCTCATTGTTCTTCTTTAGCATATCAGTTATGTGCCCAACTATCTCAGCATAGTTAGGGATGAACCTCCTTAGGAAGTTAGGGATGAACCTCCTTAGGAAGTTTATACATCCTAGGAACACCTGAACTTCCTTCTTGTTTTTGGGCAAGGCAATGTCATTTATGACTTCCACTCTTTTAGGGTCTATCTTTACTCCATCTTTGGTTACAATGTGTCCCAGGAGCTTACCCTCTTCTAGTGCAAACAAAGACTTTTGTGGGTTAAGGGAGAGGCCATACTTTCTACACTTCTCAAAGGTTCTATGTAGGTGTTCTATGTTCTCTGCATCATCCTTTGAAAGCACAGTAATGTCGTCCAGATATACCACCATGAACTGGTCCTATTCTCCAATAAAGGCAATGTCCATGGCCCTCTGAAAAGTGGCCCCTGCGTTAATCAGCCCAAAAGGCATTTTGGCATACATAAACGTTCCCCATGGAGTAATGAAGGCCGTCTTCTTTTGATCTTCTGGCAACACAGCTAACTGATTATACCCAGATAACCCATGCATCATCGACATCCGGGCAGCCCCTACCACTTTCTACAATATGTGATCCATCTTGGGCAGTGGGTAATTATCTTTCAATGAAGCCCTGTTCAGGTTCCTAAAATCAACACATAGTCTTATTTCTCCATTCTTCTTCCGTACAGGGACTAGATTTTCTACCCACTCAGAGTACCTCAATGGTACAATGATTTTATCCTTCAGCAGTTTCTTAATTTCTTTCTCAATAGAAGGTAGCAATAGTGGATTTATCTCTCTAAGCTTTTGCTTATGTGGCTTTGCACCTCCCTTCAGTGGAATCTTATGCTGCATAATGCTGACATCGAAGGTTTTTAGGTCTTGATAAGACCAAGCAAACACATCCTTGTAGGACTGAAATAACTTCTGATACAACTATTTATATTCTCCCGGGACCTTCTTAGACAACTTCATGATTTTAGGGTCAGCCTCAGTTCCTAGGTTCAGGTCCTCTACCTGATTCTCCTCTACAAATTTGTTTGGCTGTAATGGGACATCATTATTGTTAAACAGCCTTTCTAAAGGTACTAATCCTCGGGGAATGACATTCCCTTTCAGCTGCAGAACTTTATGACCAGCTACCTTTTCTTCCCACTTCTCTTCCGAGGCATCTTCGGTCTCCGCTTCTTCACAAATTTTGATCTCCATGTTGGAGAACTCCTCGACTGTTTTCAAGAATCTCTTGACCTGCTCATCATCTTCGAATACTTGCCAGTGCTTGATGTTGTCTGGGATTGATGGCCTATAATGCACCTCAATCGCATATCTCAATAGAGGGTTATGATGTGGCCGAAAAGTACTAGCAGCCACTGCTAAAGAATCTGCCATTCTGTTTTGCTCCCGAGGC
Source organism: Pinus albicaulis (assembly GCA_034641835.2). NCBI lineage: Eukaryota > Viridiplantae > Streptophyta > Pinopsida > Pinales > Pinaceae > Pinus > Pinus albicaulis. The sequence goes on along the minus strand of CM076583.1, from coordinate 280,402,245 downwards.
ATGAACTGGATATTAAATGCTAAGAAGAAGTTCTCCACCAGATCCCAGATTTCATTCCTATAGGCTCTCAACCTAGGATGTTTAGCTTGGCACTGATTCTTCACCTGCCTGACTACTAATTCTGAATCTCCCAGAACTTTTAAACTTTGTATGTTCATGCTCCTGGCTGTCTGCAACCCAAGTAAGAGTGCTTCATATTCGGCCACGTTATTTGTGGCTTCATACTCCAGCTTTAAGGATAGAGGCACCCATCTTCCTGCGGGAAAAATCAATAACACCCCAGCTCCATTTCCTTCTCTAGAGTTGGCTCCATCGAAGTGAACCATCTAGATTTCTGATTCGGGACTTTCTTTGAACTACTTTGTCTTGATCTGGAAAAATGATGGTTCATGTGCATACTCCTAAGCTTCCTCAAGCATTAAGCATGAGAAATCCCCCTCCCTGCTATAAACCAGAGAATTCACTGAATCATCTACTTTAGTGACTGTCTTAACAAATCTGGTCTCTCTGTACAGCCTCCTCTCTTGGCCACCAAATACAGGGATAGTGGCATAGGTCAGATCTAGCTTAATCGATCCCCCAATTTTGGTTCCCCAAGATATTGATAGTAACATGCCGAAGCAAGCTGGGATATCAGCCACCACTATATCCATCACTACACTTTTTTCTGGGATCTGAGCCAGGTTAACCACCAAGTCTTTTATCATGCCCAGGCACTTAACTCTTTTGGAGTCCAATGAGTAAAGGTCTTTGTATGGATGGGTGATCTGTAGTCCTAGTTGCTCCATGACTGAGAGGGGTAAAATATTATGGGAGGCTCTTGAATCTAACATGCAGTTATGCAGCAGCAGGTCATGTATTACTAAAGACGCATAAAATGGGGGAGTGGCAGCATCTAATTCTTCAACATGCGGGCCGAAAACAACCATAGGCCTTTCTTCCTGAAGATTCAGGTTGTCCAGAATGTTTATTATCTCAGGAGGGAGCATAAAGGAAGTAACTTGGGACTGATATGCAGGTTGTTTTAACAATTCAGTCAAGGGGACCGGGATTTTTACCTTCTCGAGCTCCTTTTGTAAGTTGAAAGCAGAGGAAGACTTATCTATTGGAGCCTCTTTTAGTTCCTTATCTCTGGGGTCTGCTCTCTGTGGGGAAGGTTGGACTTCTTTTAAGGTTGGTTTAACATTAGGAGGTGTAGGCCCTTGCGAAGATGAAGGAATTTGATCAGCAGACTGTGAATATGGGTTAAGAGGCCTCTTACCTTTTTCCGGGGGTTTTTGAGGAGTGACCTCCTTCTGTGCAGGTGCCTCTTTTTGAGGTGTGTCCTCCTCTTGATCCTGAGTGCGAGTTCTCTTTTTGGAGGACCTGAGGTCATATCTTCTGTTGAACTGGGCTTGCATGAAATCAACAAACTGCTTGCAGTAATCATCAATTTCAGGATCCTCAGTATCTTCATTAGCTTTCACTTCTGAATGTGGTTGCACTTCTACTTCGTCACCTCCATGTACGGGGAATTCAATGTCATTACTGTCTGAGAAAACAAGGCATGCCTCCTCTTGCTCACAAGAAGTGTCTTCAGTATAACCCTCTACTTTCCCCTCCAAGTATAGAGGATGTGGTACCTGGTCTTGTTGCTCCTTCTGTCCCCTCTGCAGTATCTGCAAGGGCGGCTTTCTGTATTGAGGGTTAAAACCTCTGTTTGGAGCATTTTGGAAGTTTTTAGAGGATGAATTCTTTGCCTCCATTTCAAGTTTCACAAATTTACTTGAGAGATTTTTGATCATCTTGTTCATTTCCTCAATCTTGTCATTAGTTGAATCTCTGTCTTGGCTCGAGGTAGATACCTCCTCCTTTCCTCTTCTTCTCGTATCTTGTTCAGATCTCCCTCTAGATTTACCGGTGGAGGCAAAGTTTGCCTCAAGATCCAGTGCATCAGTCTGAGCATCATCCAGAGTGGCTGGCTTTCTTTCTCTCAGAGAGAAACCAAATTCTGAGTCAAAATATGCAACAAACACAACCTTGGCAGCGGTCTGGTGCGGTTTCATTTCTGTAGGAAGACTCAGGTACAACTTGTTAAATCTCTTGATAAATTTGGCCACTCACTCATTTTGTCTTTTCTTGAGCGTATTAAACTCAGTAAGACAGTGACCGTGGTCTTTCTTCTCTCCCCATTTTTTGAGGAAAGTTTCTTCCATTGTTTCCCATGTATTTACATAATAGTCTCCCAACGTCTTGAACCATTTTCTGGCTTCACCATCAAGAGATTGCACGAATAGTCTGAGGACTATGTCTAGGTGCTCCACATTAAAGTTTTCTGCAAAAGCGTAGAAGACCTCAAGGTGTTTTTGAGCATCAATCTCGTTTTCTCCATTGAAGAGAGGCATGATCTTTAGATAATCCTGCGGCATATCATTTAAAACTTGAGGTAATTCCAGGGGGGCATATTTATTTAGCAAGAAACCCGGAACGTTGGCCATTGGAGGAAGAGGTGGAGGTAACAAGAGAGCTTGGTGAGTAAGTGGGGGAGGAGGTGGAAGTGTGGTGTGGATGATGATAGGGATATAGTGAACAACAGCTTGGGAGGATGGAGACAAGGGTGGGGTATTGACAGCAGATACTTCGGTGACCTCCTTAACTTCTTCAACCTCTGGAGTGGGATGAAATATATAACGGGTGGTATCTATTGACTCAGCCTCGTCCTTGACTTGGATGTTTCCTGGAGGTAAATAGTCTGAGTAATAATCGGTTTCACCCAGAGCCAAGTCAGAATCTTGCAATTGGGCAACCTGAGAGGAGGAAGAAGGAAAGTATTCTAAAGAGAATGGTGGGAGCTCAGTATGAACAAATTGTCTCCCCCTCCGACCTCTTCTATGTAAAATCCTCTCTGGGTCAGACATAGAGGGTGTCTTTGGCTGAGACGTATCTGACCTAAGGTGTGGCTTCCGAGGAGCCAGGAATACGATTAGATTTTTTTGGAAAATGAATGTGGAGTCACCAAGGTGAGGGATATACAACTCTCAACTCTCCATGCTCACCTAATTGAAGAGTGAAATAGGGTTTTGTCAAGGCCAAGGAATTTCAATTTTTCATCAACTTCGTTCCCCGGAAACGGCGCCAAAAAGATGTTGTCAATCCCAGAGAAAACCTTGAGTTGTGAAAGACCAGTGCCTAGGACATCTTAAACAACAGAGAGCAAAAGTAATGTAATATGACAGGGACAACTAGCAGGACGGAGCTCTTGTTCTTTCTATTCATAAACAGGAAGTTCAACTTGAATGGGACCAAAAATTTCAGAAGTTAGAGACGTAAGAGGCATATTGCAGAGACAAAGTGTAAAACTCTTACGCAAAGGCATCAGACAACTTAAAGACAGTTCACTGTAAAGAGGGCCAATTCAACAATGCTTAACAGAGATAAGTCATTTGTAGATGTTCACTATGTAAGAAAGAATGAGAGAATATCAGTTGTCGCATAGATAATATCCGGACACACATATCACCATGTAATGGGCTTATCTATTCAAGAATCCATTCACAATAATAGCGTATTCCAAAATAACATCACATTGAAGCCAATATAGCAGAAGTATGGGTGCAGTGAGAATGGAACAAAATATCATGCATGAGCCATATTTAAAGTGATAGATTGATTCCAACATAAGTATCAACTAGGATAAGTTCACATTAAAATCAATGAGCTGCTCGCATTCCAAAACATGATACAGGAGAAACGATTGAGATAAGACAGACAATTGATCAACACGTAAAGAGGAAGTTAATTTCTATTAAGTATTAAAGACTAGAATCTTCCTTACAGACAAAACTTCTCTTCATCGAAACCTAACGGGCTCTGAACCTTCTTGCAAGAGTTAAACAAAAGTGCATACAAAATCTTCTTACAACATATTTTTCTAAAAAAATCTGGAACCCTATGTTTTCTGCTGTTCTTGTTTATATAGGAACTTCTCTACATGGGCGAGAAGATATTTTGGGAAAATATCTTCATCGCATGCTAGGAGTTTGTTAGAAGTCCGTGTCCAAGTAACCCAAATCATGATGAGGGATAAAAACCTCTCATCCTTTGCTATTAGGTGCTCGGCCATTTTAAAACAAAATTAAGTAACAGTCTGAGTAAAAGTAAATTGCTATGGTGAAATAGAAATTCCACCTGAACTTAAAAAATACTAACTAAGATAAAAAGGTAAAAAGTAAAAAGGCCGCGAGGGCCGAATCATGAAATAACAATGCATCATTTGTGAGAAGGGGTCGAGAATTTCGCTGATACTGGTGGCGGCACGTTTGCAGATGAACTGGCAATTTGGCTAACGAACTGGGCGCACCTCTGCTGACTGTTCGCGGCAGGCTCAGGCATAATTGCAAATCCCTCTACCCTAATGAAAGCCTCAGTGAGATCGCTCGGATTTGCCTCAATAGGGACTTTATGTTTTAACAAGTGAAGGAGAGCAAACTCTGGGCGCAGTGATGCGATCATGGTTTCGGCCTTGCTGCTGTCAAGTGACGCATATGGTATGAATGGTTCAAGAAGCTATTCCTCTCCTATAATTTCAGCTTCACTTGAGACTGTTTTCTGTTTTTTACGAGGGGGAGAACCTGTTCCTGAAGGACCGACTTCTTCTTCTTGGCCTTTGTTGATGCCTTCCTCTTCCCCTGTGGCAGATGAATCTGTCTCCATCTGTACAGTAGGTAAATTTTATTGGGAAAGCAACGCGGGGGTAGTCTGGTGATGATTGGGTAGACCTGGCACTTGTTCCCGCTTTGTATATACCGTAACTGGAAGACCTGAGGCTTTTACTGCAGTAAAATACGGGAAACTGCTATCTGAGACTGGTAATTCTGAGGTGAAAACGGGTAGAGGTGAAATAAGTAGGGCAAGTGTCGTAAGAACACTAACAGTGGGGCACGCGGCATGTAGGGGTTGGGCGTTGGTTGGGGAGAGGCGAACACCGCGTGTCGGGTTTAATAATGGTACGGGCCTCAGTACCAGCTTACCTACGAACTTTACCTTACCTCTCTGCCGTGTACACCATTTGATACTTTGAAACATATCATTCGCAAAGCGAATTGAATACATACCCTACCAGTCGTAAAGGCCCACATTGCGTTTGCCACGTCACCATACTTCCTGCTTAGGCCTTGCCACCTCATTCTGGCCTTGGATCCCCACCATGTCACGTTATCACAATTCCGCGGGGGTATGGGTCTCTTCCTTCTCTCGTTGCTCGACCCCCGCGGAATTTCCCTTGTGTGCATATTCAAAAAGCGGCAATTCTTTTAATATATTTGTCCTACGCTCTTCGTACCACATAATTTGCACCTTTTATATTTCCGCTACCCCTTTTTACTTTATACCTCAGCCTTCGTATTATTTCTGCTTTTAGATTTTAGGCACGTGACTTCTCTTACTTAGTTTCACTTCGACCAACTCTTCAAGTATTTCACCATTTGATATAATGTTCGATGCACGACTTATCACCTTTCAGTAAACCAATGACTTACGTTAAATATTGAACAACACTTCTACTGGGCGGTACTCTGGATTTGCGGAGAATTCGCAGCATGTCCTTGTATCTCAGCGTTTCTTCTTGGTGCAGAACCAGTTGGGACCTGACTGTGATGCTGCGGGCGGGGGACTGTGGTACTACCAGACCTTCTTCTGCTATATCTTCTAAGGCCATCCGGCTGGGTCTCGTGGCTATCCCTGGAGTGTGAAGGTCAGGTGTGCAGTACTGGTGCCTCTCTGTTTGTGGCTCCCAGACAATTATTTCTACAGGAAGCCAAGACTCATAACTTTGACTGTACTTAGCATTCCCGGGCTCTCTTAAGATGATATCTGCAGGTACTGAGCAGCCTGGGACCGGATCATTCGGTATGTTAGGTTCCATCTTAGCAACAAGAAAATGGGCACGCCAGAGAATGTCAATGACCACAAAAAACCAGTACGCAGATAGCAAGAGCATGTTGTAGGGTGAATAAATAGCCTGGTGCGAAGCTATCCAACCAACCGCACACCGTCAGGAGCTATTTAATGGTGGAGTAGCCCATTCGTGAGACTAGCCATCGATAAGGTGGATCAATCTTACCATAAATGGCTGCATTTATGATCTGCCGCCTATTTTGTGTACTTGAAAGGCTCCTTTTTTTATCAAATCGGGATGTGTTGATGGTCGTCCTTCGTGCTTGAGGTCATTTACACAGAATGTCAGACCACGGATGACACCTACGTGTCATTCGCATGCCCTGCATGAAGGTCGACGCGAGGTGTGTCTGCAAGTTGGCCATCAGTCTTTTCGAACCATGCGCTTCGCCCTTCGTTGGGACATCCCTATACAATAGGGCTGCATCACACGTCCTTGTGCCATCTATTACTTGAGGCACCCGCAAATTCTCCCAATTACACGTGGGTTCAGGTAGGTCCGTAACCCAACGCACGCCTAGGTCAGCAGTACCCCGGCAAGCTTTTCCGGGCAAGGTTTGATCGCACCCTTGAGTGTTGTATGTCAGCAAGAATCTGCGAAGGTCGATTGACCTTGAAGCACATCTGGCAACTGGGGTCCCTATGCGCAGGATCACCCTTCTCCAATACTTCTCCTGAGTGAAGAATACTGGTCCTTGCGTAGGTGCTCTGCGCAGTGTTAGTGGCAGTGTCCCTAGCCTGCGTTCCGTGGGAATCTTAGGTTCAACAGTCTTCTGACTATCATTTGCGTCCTCCTGGTAGGGCAGGTTTATTTTCTTGGTAGAGATGCGATGAAAATTCCTGACGGTCTGAAGACATCAAAGTGCCAAAACCTCGTGTAATCAACCCTGCCAATTTTCCAGCTCCTCATCAGAGTCAGAAAAACATTCACTGTCCTTTTCCTAGCAGAGCATTCCTTCATCCATGGGGTTAACCCGATCTTCATCCTACGCTGTTAATTTATAAATGTGATCTAATTCCTCCTCCTCATAGTCTAGCTCTGTATACCGCATACCTTCTATTGTATCTAGTGGTACTATGACACGCGTACCTTTGCTTTCAAACACCATGTTGTGCTTCTTGAGATTGATGACACCCCCCATGTCAATTACCCAGTCGAGTCCAAGGAGCGCAAGGTAGGGATCTGCATATTCCACAATTTCTATTACTTCAAAGTCAGCTGGGACCCTTACCCCTGTGATGTCAACCATGACTTTTGGTAACCTCCCTATAGGGATGATTTTTTGTTGATTGGCCATTCGCAGCTGGCTGGTGGACCATTCTAATTTAGGCTCTCCCATTCGTTTCCATGTCTATTTTGGTAATACATTCGCATCTAACCCCAGATCTAAGATAACCTGATCCATCTCGTAGTCACCAATCTGCGCAGTCAATCACATCTCTCTTCCGGTGCGCTTCTTATAGCTTTATAGTTTGTGTACATCCTTGGTTTCAGGGATCAAATTGGACTGAGCTGCGCAGGTATTCAGTAGTTCTTGGAGGTTTCCTATAGCCTACAGATTTTTTAGTAGCTTCAGACATGCCTTTAAAAAGGGCTTAACTCCTTCCTCTATCTGAGGTTGCGTCGTCAGTTGCACGGGGGCTGCCAGTGGTGTTTGTTCCTTGAAAAGCACTCCTTCCAGGGAAGCAAGCTCCTCTTTTGCTCCCTGGGTAACCAGCCCGCTGTGTGTCATGACTTTTACACAGGGATCTGCCTTTCTTAGCTTGGTTTTAACTCTCTGTATGTTCTGTGTAGGGGTGGGCTACGTTTCCTGCATCTTGACTATTAAAATTGGGCAGTCCTCTACCTCATGGTCTAGCTGCCTACAATATTTGCACGATGGCCTGGTGGGATTTGGGAATTCTCTGGAAAAGTGCCCTATTTATCCACGGCTATAACAGATTAGCTGCCCATGTCCTCTCCCTGCACTTCCTCCCCAACCTCCTCTGCCTCGGGCCGGTGATCCTCCAAAGTGCGCAGAAATTCTTGGCGACGCAGGGTCCAATTGTGCCCTATATAAGTTCCCACGATCCATCATTAAGTCATAAGTTTGATAGTTCTTCTCATCATGTCCCACTAACCGACATAAACGACACCATTGTTTCTTTAGTTCTGGGACATACGCACCTAGCCAAGGGCAGTGGTTCGTATCATGTAGTCCTACTACCCAACAATAATCACACCATAGCGCAAGTCCGCTTGAACCTGGTCATAACAGGACGGGTTCCCTACTTGCCCTTGGGCATACCGGACTAGGTCCTCCTGCTTGCATGTAATACATTAGCAGAGGGCACTGATCCTTCGTATGGCAAGACACCCAGCATCGTATGCACCAGAGATCTGTGCAACCGTCCTTTCCTCACCCTTTTCGCAAGTTCGGTATCTCCATATGAATAGCCCCAAGTTGTTCTTGAATTTGTTGTACCCCTGCTGAAATATCCTCTCGAGGGGCAACCTTTAATTTCATAGTGACTTCCACAGCCTTCTCCTGTGAGTCAAAGGTCTGATGACTCATTGGCGTGCGCAGGTGAGGTAACAACATAGCGATGAACCATTCCGTATGTTGTCTATCATCATATTCGAATCCTCCTTCCCTGATTGCTTTCTTCAATCACTGATCAACCTCCCATACTGATTCAGATGCACCTTGTTTGAAGTCCTTCACTTCTACTACCAACTGGGAATAATATTTTGGCTTCCTGAACTGGTCCTTCAAAGCATCCTTGATATCTTGAATAGATGTGCTCCCATTCTGGGCAATATACCGCATATACCAGTCCAGGGTCCTGTCCTCAAATTCCAACGACATCTGCACCCTTTTTAGCATATCACTCACCACATTTTGTGCAGTCCATACAGAGTCTACAATGAACCAAAACCAATCCATATCCTCATATCCTACCACCTTGAAGGCAGGTATTTTCATATGCGCAGCCATATCACTGTCTAGGGGGGGTGGTGGTGTAGGCGAATTCTTACCTTTGCACTGCTTAGGTGGCGATGTAGCTGGAGGATCTTACGCAGCTGGTTCCTACAACAAATTTTAGGTGGATCTCCCTTCGTCAAGGTTGGTCCGATAGTATTCACCATTACGTGTCTCACTCCCGTCTAGATCCAAGGTCATTCAGTTAGTATGACTACACAGAATTCTCTTCTTGCACAGTAACTTCTTGATTAGCAACGGTAATGTCCTCAAAAAATTTCCCCTAAACCCTTTGAAGAATTGTCATTCGGCCTCAGAGTATGATACAAACTGATCAATGGCAAATTTTGTCACAAATATTCCTAGCACACTATCCACTCAATGATCCATCGTGCGCGTGATAGTATTATCATTTTTTTCCAGCTACTCGAGCAGCTCTGGGGTCCACTGAGTGACTTGCTCATCCTTCCAGCACTTTTGGAATTCCACAAGTCTGGCCAGCCACTCCTGGAGCTCAATCACAAAGGTTACAAAGAATATCTCGTAGATTTCAGTAAGGATGTACCTATTTTTCCACCTTTCTGCCATTAACTTCTCACTGCGATTTTATTTTACTGCGAACTCCTGGATCTGTCTTTCAAACCAGTCTTCGATCTCTTTTCTTTCACGTTTCTAGTATTCTCTTGTCATTACTTGATTCCTCTCTCAGACTTCTTCGGGTCCTAGCAACGGAACCATTTGTTGGCTTAAGGGGTCCTGACCCAGGTTCGGTGTGCAAGGCTTGCCAAAAAACACCTATACTACTGGCGCTTTCGGCAGTGACCTGCTTGCGCAGGTCAAATTCTCACCCGAAGTAGTATGGGTGGGTACTGGAACCAGGTTTCCGCACCCTGAGAAAGGATGGGTAAGGCAAGCAGAGCTGCGCTAGGTCCTGGGATTCCCAGATTACCTCGTTCTGCACCAAGTTAATTAAGTCTCTATTCGTATCCACGTGCACTAGATCTATAGTTATACATCAACACAGCAGTACATAAACAGAACATAACAAATCTAGATCCAAGAACGCAGTACGCAAATCTTTCGCAGCTTAAAGATAGAAAACACACAATACAACAATTATCAGTAATTCACACAACAATACTCACAGATTCATATTTCTAACAATCTTCTGTATTCATTCATTCATCAATTCTTCCTTACAATTCCCTTCCCAACCTGCGCACACAGCAGCAGGGTCTGCACACAGCTGGACTTGGATCTCCACGCACACAGCCAGCAGGAGTCCTTTCCCCAAAACCCAAACAGATATCTTAAACCACTATTTGCATCAATAGCTCATCATTTCTTATCCTTTACATTACAAAATGCATCTCTATTTATAAAAATCTAGCCTCGACTTTCCTATGGTCCGCAACCCATGATTTTCGGACCCCTAGTTTACCCTTTCACCCATTACAATGCTTTCGGGGCTTTGACCCACCCCAAAACCCCTGCGCTAGACTAAATATAATCAAAAATATTCAAAATGGACCAGTTTCGCAGCTTGTTAGGAGACCCCATTCCAACATTTAGTATTTTTTGTAATCACTCATGGTGTGGATAGACTGTAGCTAAATGGCCATAATTATGCTTTAAATTTCATTACTTTTTGCTGTAAGGTGTATGTTGAATTTCTGGTAGTATAATATGCATTCGGTTGCTACAGTTGTTATTGTTCCTGTGGATCCATCAATTTCATCCGCTCTAGCTGATTCTCCACCTGTGTAAAGAATTTTACCACCACTGTTAAGCTTATGCTGTTACAAAGCCTTCTCTTGATTCCTCAATGCTGGAATGTGCAACCTTTACTATTTTTTGTAATTGCTCATGGTGTGGATAGATTGTAGCTAATTGCCCATAATTAGGCATATGAGGGTGAAGGGAACTTTGTTTTACAAGAATAATGATTGAACTAGAATGATCTACTACTGTAATGTGACTACATATTGTCTTTTTCAGATGTATTTCTGTATGAGGAAGAATCTGATCTTTTATACTTGATAACTTGTTATGGGTATATCAAGAGGATTTTGTATATGAACTATTATCAATATATGAAATAGGGTTTTTTCTTCTTTGAAAAAAAAGTTGAAATCATTCTAAATTCACATATGTTCAATGGTGTCACTGTTTCACTTCCGATATTATGTTGCTTACCTTGATGAACAGGTGGAACTCAGATGGGAGAGCTCTCTGTTTTTTGACTCTTTGCTCATACTGTCAAAGGCCGTTATATGTTATATGGGCTAGACTGTATAGTTATTAGACTACATATCTTCATATAGAACTTGCAAATAGTATGATGGAAACCAAACATAATAATGTATTAGGACATCACAACTTGGTAATTAATTATTACACTACATATCTTCATATAGAACTTGCAAATAGCATGATGGAAAAGTGAAATTGCAAATAGTATGATGGGAATGTGGATCTCATGACTCTTCATGATTAATGCTTCTAGAAACAAAACATAATTTAATGTATTAGGAAATGCTCCTTTAGGCTTGTTGGAATTACATTTTCTTTTTATTTCTCTCTTACACACACACATATATATATATGAAGAGATGATCCCATTTTTTTTTTATTCATAGATCAAATGTCATATAAATACAAGATTTATCATAATGTACAATGATTCATTCCATATTATTCATAAATTTTTTCATTAAAAAATGAACCCTTTAAATTATGAACCTAGTTAACACTTCTTCTTCATGAAGAAGACTACTTGTTTAGGACATAATTTAATGTATTAGGACATGTGCTCCTTTAGGCTTGGTGGAATTACCTTTGCTTTTTATTTCTCTCTTACACAAATATATATATGAAGAGATGATCCCATTTTCTTTTTTATTCATAGATCAAATGTCATTTAAATACAAGATTTATCATAATGTACAATGATTCATTCCATATTATTCATACAATTTTTCATTAAAAAATGAACCCTTTAAATGATGAACCTAGTTAATTCTTCTTCTTCATGAAGAAGACTACTTGATCTTTCAATTTGAATTTGATGATGGTTCTTTCTTATCTTTCTTGACTAGTTTGTTATCTTTCTTGACTACTTCAAATTATTGACACAATCATATGCTTCTTGTTAGTCTTTTTATTCCTTCCTTATATTGTATTCTCCCCCTTAGATATTGTGTACTCTCTCACATAGATATTGCACTCAATTTTGATGGTCCTTTGTTATCTTTCTTGACTACTTCAAATTATCAAATTATTGACACAATCATATAGATATTGCACTCAGTTTTGATGGTCCTTTGTTATCTTTCTTTACTTCAAATTATTGACACTTGATCATATAGATATCATATAGATATTGCACTCAAATTTGATGGTCCTTTGTTATCTTTCTTGACTACTTCAAATTATTGACACTTGATCGTATAGATATTGCACTCAATTTTGATGGTCCTTTGTAATCTTTCTTGACTACTTCAAATTATTGACACAATCATATGCTTTTTGTTACTCTTTTTATTCCTTCCGTATATCTATTCTCCCCCTTAGATATTGTGTACTTTCCCACATAGATATTGCACTCAATTTCATAGGCTCTTCTTTTGAAGTCAAATAAGTGACAATAATTTACAAAAACTATCCCTAATTTGTTTCTCACATGTTCAAATTGTTCTCTAACAAGATAATTTACAAGAAATATTCCTAATTTTTTTCTCACTTATTCAAATGCTTCTCTAACAAGAGGTGTGGGTATGTATTCCATATTCACTATTTTATCAAAGACTTGTTGTGTGAGGAAGTGGTACTTTATGATGATATGTAAATAGTGATTGAAGGAAGTAGAATATTTTATTTTTGAAATTATTATTACACTTCTATTGAAACACTTAATAGATATATAGATTTACCTTAATATCTTGCAGAGTCCATTTCATCCAAAACACTCAAAAAGAAATTTACCTTACCTTAATATCTTGTAGAGCCCATTTCATCCAAAACACTCAAAAATAAATTTACCTTAATATCTTGTAGATCCCATTTCATCCAAAACACTCAAAAATAAATTTACCTTACCTTAAAATCTTGTAAAGCCCATTTCATCCAAAACACTCAAAACGAAGTAACTACTATGTACATTCCACTTCTACTCACTCAAAAAGAAATTTACCTTAATATCTTGTAGAGCCCATTTCATCCAAAACACTCAAAAAGAAGTAACTACTATGTATTCCACTTCTACTTTAGATAGAGAAAGTAACGACTCTTTCTTTCTTACCATTAAACCAAAGACTCTTCTAAGTAGAATTATACTTTGTCCCCTTGTACTTTTCATAAGCCTAGTTGAATCTCTATATGTTGTCAATGTAAATTTCTACTAGTAAATTTGTCAATGTAAATTTCTTAACTTCTACAAGTTCTATAAATTTGTCAATGTAAATTTCTTAACTTCTACAAGTTCTATAGGCAGAGTCTGTAAAGGGCCAGGTAGCCTTTGGATCTCATCTTTTATGAAAGGTGACATATCTAGTAAATGCCCCTACAGTCAATCTTTGGAATAGATCTAAATAGAAGTTCTTCATTTTAATATCCATAAAACATAACCACTTTAAGGTAAACTATGTACATGTGTCATTTCTCCCACAAACTAAAGGCTTCCTCCCATTAATTTTAGATGTGAATTCTACCATAAAATTTTTAAGTCAAACTTTAAGATAAACCATGCATATGTCATTTTCAATAAATGTCAATTTAATATCTAAATTCACATATGTTCAGTGGTTTCATTGTTTCACTTCCGATATTATGTTGCTTACCTTGATGAACAAGTGGAACTCTGCTGGGAGGCCTCTTTTTTTTTTTTACTCTTTTCTCATACTGTCAAAGGCCGTTATATTTTATATGGGCTATACTATATAGTTATTAGACTACATATATTCATATAGAACTTGCAAGTAGTATGATGGAAACTAAACATAATAATGTATTAGGACATCACAACTTGCTAATTAGTTATTAGACTACATATCTTCATATAGAACTTGCAAATAGCATGATGGAAATGTGAACTTGCAAATAGTATGATGAAAATGTGGATCTCATGACTCTTCATGATTAATGCTTCTAGAAACTAAACATAATAATGTATTAGGACATGCTCCTTTAACTTGCAAATAGTATGGTCGAAATGTAAATCTCATGACTCTTCATGATTAATGCTTCTAGAAACCAAACATAATTTAATGTATTAGGACATGCTCCTTTAGGCTTGGTGGAATTACCTTTTCTTTTTATTTCTCTCTTAAACACATATATATATATGAAGAGATGATCCCATTTTCTTTTTTATTCATAGATCAAATGTCATTTAAATACAATATTTATCATAATGTACAATGATTAATTCCATATTATTCATAATTTTTTTCATTAAAAAATGAACCCTTTAAATGATGAACCTAGTTAATGCTTCTTCTTCATGAAGAAGACTACTTGATCTTTCAATTTGAATTTGATGATGGTCCTTTGTTAACTTTCTTGACTACTTCAAATTATTGACACAATCATATGTTTCTTGTTACTCTTTTTATTCCTTCCTTATATTGTATTCTCCCCCTTAGATATTGTGTACTCTCCCCCATAGATATTGCACTCAATTTTGATGGTCCTTTTTTATCTTTCTTTACTTCAAATTATTAACACTTGATCATATAGATATCATATAGATATTGCACTCAATTTTGATGGTCCTTTGTTATCTTTCTTGACTACTTCAAATTATTGACACAATCATATGCCTTTTGTTACTCTTTTTATTCCTTCCTTATATCTATTCTCCCCCTTAGATATTGTGAACTCTCCCACATAGATATTGCACTCAATTTCATAGGAAATTCTTTTGAATTCAAATATATTGTATTCTCCCCCTTAGATATTGTGTACTCTACCACATAGATATTGCACTCAATTTCATAGGCTCTTCTTTTGAAGTCAAATAAGTGACAATAATTTACAAGAACTATCCCTAATTTGTTTCTCAAATGTTCAAATGGTTCTCTAACAAGATAATTTACAGGAACTATTCCTAATTTGTTTCACATATTCAAATGTTTCTCTAACAAGAGGCTTTGTGGGTATGTATTCCATCTTCACTATTTTCTCAAAGACTTGTTGTGTGAGGAAGTGGTACTTTATGATGATATGTAAATAGTGATTGTTCAGGAAGTAGAATATTTTATTTTTGAAATTATTATTACACTTCTATTGAAACACTTAATAGATATATAGATTTACCTTAATATCTTGCAGAGCCCATTTCATCCAAAACACTCAAAAAGAAATTTACCTTACCTTGATATCTTGTAGAGCCCATTTCATCCAAAACACTCAAAAATAAGTAACTACTATGTATTCCACTTCTACTCTAGATAGAGAAAGTAACGACTCTTTCTTGCTTAACCATTAAACCAAAGACTCTTCTAAGTAGAATTATACATTGTCCACTTGTACTTTTCACAAGCCTAGTTGAATCTCTATATTTTGTCAATGTAAATTTCTACTAGTAAATTTGTCAATGTAAATTTCTTAACTTCTAAAAGTTCTATAAATTTGTCAATGTAAATTTATTAACTCCTACAAGTTATATAGGCAGAGTCTGTAAAGGGCCAGGTAGCCTCTGGATCTCATCTTTTATGAAAGATGACATATCTTGTAAGTGCCCCTACAGTCAATCTTTGGAATAGATCTAAATAGTTCTTCATTTTAATATCCATAAAACACAACCACTTTAAGGTAAATTGTGTACATGTGTCATTTCTCCCACAAACTAAAGGCTTCCTCCCATTAATTTTAGATGTGAATTCTACCATAAACTTTTAAAGTCAAACTTTAAGATAAACCATGCACATGTCATTTTCAATAAATGTCAATTTAATATCTAAATTCACATATGTTCAGTGGTGTCATTGTTTCACTTCCGATATTATGTTGCTTACCTTGATGAACAAGTGGAACTCTGCTAGGAGGCCTCTCTATTTTTTGACTCTTTTCTCATATTGTCAAAGGTCATTATATGTTATATGGGCTATACTGTATAGTTATTAGACTACATATCTTCATATAGAACTTGAAAATAGTATGATGGAAACCAAACATAATAATGTATTAGGACATCACAACTTGCTAATTAGTTATTATACTACATATCTTCATATAGAACTTGCAAATAGCATGATGGAAATGTGAACTTGCAAATAGTATGATGGAAATGTGGATCTCATGACTCTTCATGATTAATGCTTATAGAAACCAAACATAATAATGTATTAGGACATGCTCCTTTAACTTGCAAATAGTATGGTCAAAATGTGTATCTCATGACTCTTCATGATTAATGATTCTAGAAACCAAACATAATTTAATGTATTAGGACATGCTCCTTTAGGCTTGGTGGAATCACCTTTGATTTTTATTTCTCTCTTACACACATATATATATGAAGAGATGATCTCATTTTCTTTTTTATTCTAGATCAAATGTCATTTAAATACAAGATTTATCATAATGTACAATGATTCATTCCATATTATTCATAAATTTTTTCATTAAAAAATTAACCCTTTAAATGATGAACCTAGTTAATGCTTCTTCTTCATGAAGAAGACTACTTGATATTTCAATTTGAAATTGATGATGGTCCTTTGTTATCTTTCTTGACTACTTCAAATTATTGACACAATCATATGCTTCTTGTTACTCTTTTTATTCCTTCATTATATTGTATTCTCCCCCTTAGATATTGTGTACTCTCCCACATAGATATTGCACTCAATTTTGATGGTCCTTTGTTATCTTTCTTGACTACTTCAAATTATCAAATTATTGACACAATCATATAGATATTGCACTCAATTTTGATGGTTCTTTGTTATTTTTCTTTACTTCAAATTATTGAAACTTTATCATATAGATATCATATAGATATTGCACTCAATTTTTATGGTCCTTTGTTATCTTTCTTGGCTACTTCAAATTATTGACACTTGATCATATAGATATTGCACTCAATTTTGATGGTCCTTTGTTATCTTTCTTGACTACTTCAAATTATTGACACAATCATATGCTTTTTGTTACTCTTTTTATTCCTTCCTTATATCTATTCTCCCCCTTAGATATTGTGTACTCTCCCACATAGATATTGCACTCAATTTCATAGGCTATTCTTTTGAAGTCAAATATATTGTATTTTCCCCCTTAGATATTGTGTACTCTCCCACATAGATATTGCACTCAATCTCATAGGCTCTTCTTTTGAAGTCAAATAAGTGACAATAATTTACAAGAACTATCCCTAATTTGTTTCTCACATGTTCAAATGGTTCTCTAACAAGATAATTTACAAGAACTATTCCTAATTTGTTTCACATATTCAAATGCTTCTCTAACAAGAGGCTTTATGGGTATGTATTCCATCTTCACTATTTTCTCAAAGACTTGTTGTGTGAGGAAGTGGTACTTTATGATGATATGTAAATAGTGATTGTTCAAGAAGTAGAATATTTTATTTTTGAAATTATTATTACACTTCTATTGAAACACATAATAGATATATAGATTTACCTTAATATCTTGTAGAGCCCATTTCATCCAAAACACTCAAAAAGAAATTTACCTTACCTTAATATCTTGTAGAGCCCATTTCATCCAAAACACTCAAAAAGAAATTACCTTAATATCTTGTAAAGCACATTTCATCCAAAACACTCAAAAAGAAGCAACTACTATGTATTCCACTTCTACTCATTCAAAAAGAAATTTACCTTAATATCTTGTAGAACCCATTTCATCCAAAACACTCAAAAAGAAGTAACTACTATGTATTCCACTTCTACTCTAGATAGAGAAAGTAACGACTCTTTCTTTCTTAAACATTAAACCAAAGACTCTTCTAAGTAGAATTATACATTGTCCACTTGTAATTTTCACAAGCCTAGTTGAATCTCTATATGTTGTCAATGTAAATTTCTTAACTTCTACAAGTTCTATAAATTTGTCAATGTAAATTTCTTAACTTCTATAAGTTCTATAGGAAAAGTCTGTAAAGGGCCAAGTAGCCTCTGGATCTCATCTTTTATGAAAGGTGACATATCTAGTAAATGACCCTATAGTCAATCTTTGGAATAGATCTAAATAGAAGTTCTTCATTTTAATATCCATAAAACACAACCACTTTAAGGTAAACTATGTACATGTGTCATTTCTCCCACAAACTAAAGGCTTCCTCCCATTAATTTTAGATGTGAATTCTAGACCATAAACTTTTTAAGTCAAACTTTAAGATAAACCATGCACATGTCATTTACCTCATGATCTTGTGTCATTTCTCCCATGTCATATATATTTTCTATTGAATTTGTTTTTTTTCAGGGATAAGAAAACCATTAAATATGGTTGAAAAATGAAAATTATGCATAGAAGTTTCTTGCTATCCCACTCCAGGGAAAGCAATGATTACATATGTGATTTCCAATATTACGACTAGCAAAGTCGTCCAAAGGAAAATGAATATACCGGGAAGAAAAAAAACAATGAGGCATATTATATTGGATTGATAGAAGGCTTGGGAACATCGATGGAGTATGGATCAAATGGAATTGTAGTTTTCACCAATTCTGAACTTGTGTGCAACCAGATGAATGGTGTGTGCCAAGTTAAGAAGGAGAGGCTAAAAGAACTGCATGGAATAGCAAACAATATTGTTAGCCAATTTCAATTTTTTAGTATAAGGGATTGTACAAATGTGAATAAGATGTCTGCTGATCTATTGCGTGGGGAAATGCCAATTCAGGATTCATCTATCAAAGATGAATTAGAATTATACAGAGCAATGCCAAAGCAAGATTCATCTCTCAAAGATGAATTGGTTTTGAGATGCTCTTCTTCAAAAATTCAAGATTCATCTCTCAAAGATGAATTAGTGTTGAGACGCTCTCCTTCAAAATTTATTGATGGACATTGTAACATATCTTGGATATGTGTGTGTTGTGTACTTATAAATGCATATTTTTTAATGACCATGTGCTTTTTTCAATTATATACCAAGTGTGCTCCCAACACACCATGTAAAGCGCAACTTGGTGAACTTCACATTTGCAACAAGTGGTGAACTTCACATTTTTATAAAATTAAAATGCAGGGACTTCAAATTTTTTTTGTTTAAATGGAGTTTGTTTAAATGGAGTTTCAGTTCTTTTTTAATGACCATGTGTTTTTTTCAATTTTATACCAAGTGTGCTCCCACCATGTAAAGCGCAATTCGGTGAACTTATCATTTTTATAATTTTTTTTTTGCTTAAATTGAGTTTCACACATCAATTAGTGCTTTGAAAGTTGTGTTCTACATAATTTGTGTACACTAAATTACTTGTACATACCTTGTGATTCAATTTCTTCACTTGAATTTCTTTCAATATTTTCACTGTCTTCAATCATTGGTTCAATATCTCTTTCACTTTCTCTTTCAAAATTTTGTATCTCATCATCAATGTTTTGAGGAATATCTCTCTCTGTTTACATTGAAAAATATTTTTCAAATTAGTTCATCAAATAAAAATTAAGCTTCACATTTTACACTCGGAAAATTTTAAATATATCAATAGATCATAATATTTACATTTACATACCTGCTTCAATTTCTAGTTGAGGTTGATTTTCCCCTTCAATATTTGAGAGTTCTTCTATCTTTCTTTTGCGAGATTGTCTCGTCTCTTCTCTACGTTCCTCAGAGTCTCTTTTTCGATCATATTTTCTCGCACAATTCCTTCAATTTCCCATGATAATAGAGTATGAAGTTCAAAAATTTTCCTTCAAAAATTTAGACAATAACTCAATTAGAAAAAGCATCACAAAAGATTTAATTTTAAAAAAACTCATTTTTAAATTTTTTGCAAAAAATACATACTCCAATCCAAAACACTTACTTTAAAAAATCCGAAAAAAAATGTCTTATAAAAATAAAACGAAGCTCAAAAGATTTACTTCAACTCAAAAGACGTACTCTAAAAAAATGTCACTTCAAAAAATGCCTCCAACTTAAAAAAAACGTCACTTTAAAAAATACTTCAAAAAATACTTCCAGAAAATGTCTTTTCGAAATTAAGCCCAAATCCATACTTTCAAAAAAAGTGAAGCACAAAAAATATCCAAAAAAATGCATTACATACCTCCAAGAAATGTCCTTTGAATATACGTCCAAGAAAATTCCTTAAACCCAAAACAATTCTTTGCAAAATCAGACCGCCTCCAAGAAATGTCTTCCAAGAAAAGTCCTTAAACCCAAAACAATTCCTTGCAAAATTAGACCGCCTCTAAGAAAAGTCTTTAAACCCAAATCTCCAAGAAAATTATTTAAACCCAAACCAAGACCTTTGTAAAATTAGACCAAATGTGTGAAATGTGCGAAAATTATGAATGATTTCGTGGCAATTTATATTGCCACGAAATGCTTTTTTGGAGGGGCTCTACGAAATTTTCCGGCCGACGGAAAAGTAGGCAGAAGTTCGGCTGAACTATTAAGGCATGAGACTTAACGGCCCGTTTGTGGAAAAAATAGTTCGGCCGAACTTTTAGTAGGCAGAAGTTCGGCTGAACTATTAAGGCATGAGACTTAACGGCCTGTTTGCGGAAAAAATAGTTCGGACGAACTTTTTATAAAATTTCGGCCGAACTAACGCATCACCAGTTATGCAGATCCAAGCTCTGAATACGTTTCTACAACTTTGGACTGATTAAACTCCATGAAACATTCTGAATTAACTGTTGGAACCAAGACAAGCATTTTCAGAATTGAATCTACTTCCAGGAAATATAACTTTTATGGAATTTCATAAATATTTACTAATTTTAATTAATTTTGTAATAAAATGGGTGCAAATAATTTCTGAGGGTCATTGTGATTCAGTGAAATCAAAATTCTGTATCTCCCAAAACACATTGTAAAAAAAATTGAAAAAATTATGGGGTATTACATTGGTCAGTCGTCTCTAATGGGTAGCTTTGAGATTTTAGTTTATAACTTATATGTTAAGAAATTTCTTGCGTCGCGAAACATACTCAAAATATGCAGTTTTTTCATATTGGGCCAGTTCAAAAAATTCTAGTAATTATGATATGCATCCATTGACTTTTTAAATATGAAGAAACCGAAGTAGACTCTGTCTAGATTGTTGTAACACATTTTGTTTTCTCAAAAACACAAATTTTCAAAGAATACAACATTGCGTATTAACATGACTTCTTATGAATCCTTTGATTGTTAAAAAACACACACTCAAAGAAACGCTAAGTTGACATATCAAATGTGCATAAAAAAATTCCAAAAAATAAGTAATAGAAAGCTAACAAAATTTCTGACAACTTTTATTTTTATCGCAAAATGAAATTCTAAACAGAAAAATTGTTATAGTTTGCAGAAAGTTGAAGAACCGAAAAAAATGAAAGTTTTTTTCTCAAAAAAGGGCAAAAAGTGTAACTTAACTTCACATTTTCACCCATATACCTCATAAAGAGGAAGTTGATCTCAATCATTGTAGAAATATTTCACTTCTTCTTTCTTAGGATTCTGTGATTCTGGTTCTTCCATTTCTCCGGTGACATGGGATTTCTTCCTTTTTCCTCTTTTCCTTATATTTGAGATCATCTTTCATAGAGTTTTCAGTTCATTACATACATAAAATCGTATATTGTTCACGTTTCTCCTTTACTTATGAGGACCAAACTTACTGAATCTTCCCTTTCTTCTTGACATGGCAGCATAGGCTTGATTCTCTTCATTTGATCCTATATAAACTTTAGCTTTAAACATTGTCTTCTATCTTGCATAGACCATAAATCCTGAAATGGTTTTGTTTCTTTCTTGCCATAGATACTGAAAGTGAATTTTTCACATCCCTCTGATAGAGAATTTTGTACCACTATAGTAATTTCTTTATCATACATTACCTCTCCCAGTTCCTGCAGTTGATCTCATATTTAAGAAATCTTCATAAAATATGAAGTGATTCCCTCCTCTCTTGACAAATTCAACTTGTATAGTTCCTGCCTTAGAGATATTACATCCCCTGTAGTACTCACTAAGAATAGCTCCACCAATTTTTCATATATTTCTTTTGAAGTCTCTAGTTTTGATACATAGGGGATGAGAGATTCCTTTATGGATTCTATAGGAATCCTCTGGCCTCTTATGTATCCCTAAGTTATGTATATGGCATGTGCTTGGGCATATTATTTTGAAGGTTTAGTTGTTGGCCCTTTGATATAGTCCATGACTTCATTCTCAATAGGATTTATATATGTCATTTTCTTCCATGCAAGAAAGTGTGAAACCCCAACGAATTCGTTGCTTTCTTTGAAAAAAAAAATTGACAGATTCAGATGAAGTCATAAATATACTTACTTGAATAGATTTTATTCTTCTATTACCAGCTTCCTTGTTGATGATGATGTATATAGTAGCAGGAGCTCCCTCTTAGATAGAATTATTAAAAAGAGTGGTGTAAAGTGGTAGATCACCTTGGATCCTTGATGATGATGATGATCAATGATGGCTCCAACAAATTTACTTATCTTCAATCACGATATAGATTTAGATTATTTGAAGATAAATATCACCTCCTTGACCTTTCTTTTCCTCTTGAATTTCCCCTTGATGTATAAGTCCTTTGAGTGAGGTCTTTGGTATTTTTGAGATGGCTTGAGGATTTTCCTAACTTCCTGCAAACTACTCCTTCTTGAATCAATGAAGACCTTCTTATTTCTAGAGATAAAGTAGATCCCTCTTTCAGCCTTGATGTCTTCTTTTAAACTTGAACCTTGTTCCTTCTTGCTAAACTTTTTTTTCTTGTCTTAAACACCTTAGCTCTGATAACATGTTGAGAAATTAGGTGTTTTAATAAAATTGATCTTTCGTGATAATTAATTTTCATTTTTTTATGCTTCTCACTTAGATCTTATCTTCATTAGATTATTATGTTTTTCATCAACTCAATTTTCAAATGCATAAGAGACATAATATTTAGGCTTTCCATCCATAGCAAAAACCTCTCCCTCTTGGAGAGGAAAACCCAATGATAATTCTTCTTATAGATCATCAGTTGACAAGTGCCAAGACCGTGATAAAGACCCTTGACACCAATATTCCTCCAAGACCCTTGTCACTTTCTCTTGTAGGCTGCTTATGTTGATATTTTTTTTTGCACCATGTTGCACCAACGTTAGGAAAGCTCGATTCCTAGCCCTAAACAGTGATCTCCCTTTTATGCCTTTCCTTGATTTAACCTCAGCCTCCTAGAGACTTCTCCCTTTTTGTGCTAGGCCTTGTACTTCATGACCACTGGTGACCCAAGATAGATCTCCTTTCACCATGATATCTTTCTTTCTTGGTTCCAAATTAAATGTGTATATGTGTGTGTGTGTGTCTCTCTCTCTCTCTCTATATATATATATATATATATCATTGAACCTATGCGAGAATGTGAGATAGATGACAGAGGCTAGCACTTCCTCTCCTCCGCATTGATCTCAGTTTCTTTCCTCACATATTATTGCAGACTAGACAACCTTTTGTATATCATTTCCTATGCACTATTGTTCAGATCACTGTGCTAGACCTTTACTAGGAGATTGTTGGCCCAAAACAAAGATCTAATATTACCTCTCTTCCTTTTCTAGACATACTATTCTCTTCGTTGTGCTTCCTCCCTTTTAATCACCAAACCGCAAACTTACCTTTGCACTTCCATCTCAAATTTGTTTGGAATCGTCTTTTCCTAATGAGGCCACACACCACCCTTTATATAGGGACTATCTTCATTTTTCTAGCCCGACATGTCCTCTTGTAAGTAGGTTGACTTTACCAACGAGATTTCCAACATATTTTGAGCTAACTTTCATGAGAAAAGTGACAAGGTATTGTAGCATATATTTACATCAACATTTTTCCTTTTACACATGTAACATTACTTCATATACATTACTCTAAATTATATTTATGACAAGATGAAAAACTCCTAAATACATCAATAAGAAGTATTTGACCTATAATAAAAACTCCTTGCTCATGAAACCTGTGATGCAAGAATTACAAAATACATTTTATTATCTATGTCTTCTTCATTACATAAATTCATAATTACAAGGCATTATGAAGACCAAACCTAATTACACTTTTCAACATAGTTTTCATGGTGGATTGGAAAATGTGATGCTAGTTCATTTCAGTGGATAATTTTCACAATTCTCCTATTAAAAAGATGTCATGAAAATAAATACAACGGCTTATGCAACAAATTTGTGCATCTTAAAAAAAAACAAATTTTGACTACTTATATGCGTGAATGGGAAGTTTTAGCAACAAGAATAAAATATATTCACATATGAAGAAATGTTAAAATTGTACATAAGTGGAATGAAAGATTACATCCATAGTGAAATAAAGATATGGAACCCTAAAACGGTTGAAGATTCTAGATATGCAACAAAACTAATTGAACATATGAACAAATTCAAGAAGCCACATTTACCATGGAAGATGAAAACTAACAAAAGAAAGGGATAAAAAAATGTATATATTGTGGGGACAAATGGTCTAAAGGTCACAAATGCAACAATAATAAATTTTATACTCACTAAGTCGAGAATGAGTTAAGCACATATAGTAGTGACTCATAAGTAAAAATAAGTAATTTTATTGTTGTAAATGTGGAAAAATGTGACACTAGGACATAAATGTGAAGACTTATCATTACACTACTATAAAATACTGGATTTAAAGCATGTATAAGTACAAAAGCTATAGGATGAAATCATCGTAGCATACAATGAAAATTTATACCATGTTGATACACCTCAAAAGGAATCATTATCTCTAGTCTCATGTGCCCAGCCAAATAGAAATGAAGACAACAAGCTTCAAATAAAGATAATAACTCCAAAATACCAATTACAACCTTGAATTGCAAAATAAGTTCCACCACATCTCAAAAAAGATAGGATCTAATATTTAAGATAAAAACAAAGCAACCCTATAATTTCACCAACAACTATGATAGGGAAACAAGAACCTAATACCTTAAAGCTGAAAGGACATAAAATATTGGTAAGGTCAACATTATAAATTATATGTTGTTGAATAATCCATCTTCAAGAAGATGCAAAAAATACACAAAAACTTCAGTGCCACTTAAAGCACACACGAATTAATACCCATAAAAAATATAGAAACTTCATTTCACCACAAAAGCATGTCCAACTAAAAAAGATCATATTTTCTATGATCTGACTAAAAGTGTTCCTTTGGAAAACAGAAATGTAATAAATACAATAATTAATTTATTAAACAAAAGTCAAGGATCACATACCTTTTAACCTAATGACTACTCAATGCTAGAAGTAAACTCCCATGAGGGTTGTGTCATGATTTTTATTCCTTATATCAATAAATACATTTTTATTACAATATATTTGAATCATAGAAATATGCTTTCTTCTAGTAAGAAATAGATATTATTTACCACATTAATGAAATCATTTTGGGGCCTTTCAAAAATAATTTTATCAATGCAAGTTATGATGGTTTTAATGGGTAATGTGTAGAAGATAAAAAAATGGCATGTGAAGAGTTTTAAAAGGGATAAGGGGGAGGGAAGGGAGCTAATTTTGTGGGAGATGTTTTTTTTTAGGTTGGAGTAAGATGAATTGTGTGGGAGATGTTATTCTTAGATTGGAGTAAGATGAATGGGTAATATTTTTGGTTGTGGGATGTCATAAAGTTTAAGTTTTTAATTTATATATACATGGTTTTTGGTATAAACACCTTGGTTATACAAGTTCATATAGTATAATTATCAATTTCCCCTTATAAAGGTGAACATTCCATCGTGAGAAAGGGAAAATCTTCCATTCCTAAAGAACAAAAAAATTGGCTTTGAAAAGACCTATTTTGAGGGTTAAAAATGTAAATATTGAGTCAGGTGAACATTCCTTTGTATATTTTCGAATAGGATGTCAATCAAAAAAGAGGCTTTTTACGAAGGATAATTGGTTGTCATATTTGTTGATGCCTAGAAAATTCATAACAAAAAAATTATGGATCTACTTCTTAGAATCAACTATGTAAAACTATGATATCCCTTGACTTGATGTTTTTATGTAATTAATTGTGTATATGTGCATTCCCTTTTTTAATGTTAAAAATACTAAAAAACACCTGGATAATTTAATTATCAATAATTTATTACTAATAATGATTTATTATAAATCTATAGTTATGATGTTTTGTTTTTATAAGTAAAGAATATTGGAAAATTAATTTTGGCCCTACATGTAGAGAGATGAGGTTGAAAAATCATTCTTGGATATAAATTACAAATCAATAAAATGTTGTAGACTTGTTCGGGGGGTATATTTTCAGGAGGCAATATCAAGGATGGGAGGATTCAAGTACTTAAAAAAAAACTTTAGAGACATATTTTGCAAGTAGGTGTTTTGAACTTTCCTTTGTGTATGATTTTAATGATAACAAAAAGAAAAAGGAAACTAAAATTATGTTATTCACTAGCATTATTTGTTTTCACACTAAGGATATTTAAAATTCTTTGTAGTGATTATAGAAGAAAAGAAGTATCTATTATTATTTTACTATTTAAGTCATGTTTGTATAGAATATAGTATTTGAGACTAAACATATAGCAAAGTGTATATATATATATATATATGTGTGTGTGAGTGAATAGAAGTATCCATTTGGAATAGAGGACTTCAAACATATATGTATAAAGATAGTTCTAAGATGTTAGTTTAGACTAGTTATTTTCTAATAATCTATGAACACACATAAATATATATTTAAATAGAAACATATATATTATACATATATCTATTTATCATAGCATGAATATTTCCACATAAGATAACTTGTTAATTCAACCTCATCTATGTATCATTTCAATGCAAAAGATAAAATAAAGTGTATCTAAAAAGTCATAATGGAGAGAAAAGTCATAATGGAGAGTAGTATTGCTCCTTAGAAAGAAAATTATTTAGGTTCTAAGAAAAAATATCCATGCAAAGCAACTATGTATATATGTAGATGTTATTCAAATATAATTGGAATAAAATTAAAACAACTTCATATATTTAGCTATAATTGACATAAAAGATGCTAAGAGCATAAATTGTTGAAATGTGGTTTCCGGAGCACAGGTGGTTCCCTAAGGCTTTGATCTTTGGCCTAGGAAAAGTGTCCAAAAGAATTTAATTTTTCTCCTAAAGTGGCTTTATAAAATTAGAAAGTAAAATCTAATTTAAAAGCAACTTTAAGTGAAAAAGTTACTAAAGTCTAATTTTAAAGTGACTTTAATAAAGTTAATGTAAAATTAGAAAGGAAAAGTGACTTTGGAAATAAATGATTAAGTGGGTCTTTATTAAAGTGGAGTGAATTAAAAAATAGAAAGTGAGATTTAAAAGAGCATTTAATCTCAACCCTAGATCTAAAGCTATTTCAGCCATTAGATTTGGGGATAACCCAAAAGTTACTTAGAGTTCTATTAAAGGAGGAAAATGAGAGAAAAGGTCATTCATTCATTAATTCTTTCATGAGCAGATTGAGAGAAGGAGAAGGAGAAAGATGAAGAGAGTTTTCTGAGCAGTGAGAAGAAGGAGGGCAGCAACACTAACTTTCAGCAAATCTGTACAGTAGGGCAGAGCACGAAGTTTGAGGCAAGTGGGCACAAATTTCGAGGGGAGAAAACTGCAGATTTCGAGGGAGGTCGTACAGCCATTCCAACACTGTTTTCAAGGTTGTTCGTACAGTTTTGAAGGTTGTAATTCTGCTGTTATTTTTCTGTTTTGTGGGCACAGAAACTGAGGTGGAGTTTGGCATGGTTTTCGAGATAAGTTTTGTTTCGAAGTTGCTGTAATTTTTTTGCTGTGTAAATTTCTACATCACTGTAAAATCAATTTTCAGAAAATAAAGAGAAGCTTTCGAACTGGTTTTCCCCAAGAGTTGTAGGGGGTTTTTAAAGGGACATGTTGACCAAAAATCACCGTGTTAAAATGTTTTGTGTGGTTGTTTTAGTCTTCTGATTTTTATTTCTGCAATTTCCAGCACTGTGAAAATTTTCCAGAATTTGTGTTTTCAGAAAATATTTATTTTCCAGCTTGTTGAATGTAAGGCTATCGGAAAGGGCATTTAAATATTTGGAGAAATAAGGTGAAACTGAAAACTGAGGTGGGAAAATATAAATTTCTTCACGGTATCAGAGCTTGGGTGCTGAAAGTGCAGTTTGGGACAGCAAAGAAAAAAATTACAGGTTGATGATTTTTCACTCAGAAAATTCTAGCAAGCTAATTTTTCACACATAGAAGTTTTATCTTTACTACAGCAGTGCTATTTTCAATTTTTAGGACAACAAGGATGTCATTGGGATTGAGGGTGGAAGATAGGTTGGATGGGCATAGTAATTACAACGTTTGGAGAGAAAGAATGCAGAGCATCTTTGAGGAGGGAGAAGTCTGGGATATTATGGTTCATACCCAACAACAGCCTGTTGTTGTGCCTACTGATGCTGTTCAATTGGCAGCATATAATAAAAAGAATAACAAGGGAAAAAGGTTGATTCTGGATGGTATTAAAGACCATGTGATTCCTCATGTGAGAGGAAAAAGACATGCTCATGAGATGTGGTCTGCCTTGACCAATATCTACCAGAGTACCAATGAGAACAAAAATATGGTCCTAAGGGAGAAGCTGAAGACCATTAAGATGGGGAAAAATGATAGTGCAACTGGTTATCTCACAAAGATAAATAATGTGAGAGATGCATTGACAGTAGTTGGAGAGGTCATTCCAGACACTGAGTTAGTGTGCATTGCAGTGAATGGCCTTCCTACTTCATGGCTGAATTTTGCTGATGGGGTTTGTGCACGTGAGACCCTTCCCACATGGGAGAGGTTTTGGGATGATTGCATTCAGACAAAGATCAAGAAGAGTCAGCTTGGGGCAGCCAAGCCAGTTGAGCAGGATGAGGATGTAGCATTTTTGGCTAGAGGCAAGAGAGGCAAAGGCAAGAAGCATGCTTCCATAAGTGGTGGTGGGGGCAAAGGAAAAGGTAAAGGTAAACAAGAGAACACGCAGAAGGACTACTCCAAAGTGAAGTGTTGGAGTTGTCAGAAGATGGGACACTATGCAGTTGTGTGTCCGGAGAAGAAGAAGAAGGGGAAGAACTAGACCATGGCAGTATTAACAAAGATTGAGGACTTTTCAGATAGATTTGACCAAGAGTTTGGGTTCAGTGCTTGTGATTCCACTAGTGCAGGATCACCTGCCACAGAGGTTCAGAGGGAGCATGCATTTCCCTCGACTAGCAGATCATATTCGAGTATCTGGTATGTGGACAGTGTGGCTTCACGTCATATAACAGGAGTCCATGAGTACTTCTCAGAGCTTTCAGAGAGTGGCACTGATATAGAGGTAGTACTTGGTGATGACAATGTTGTTAGAGTAGTCGGTGTGGGCACACTGACATTTGATAGGGAACCCAAACCTCCCTTGAAGGTGTCAGATGTTTTATATGTGCCAGGGATGAGGAAGAACCTCATATCTATCTCAACATTGGAGGAGAGAGGGTATGAAATATTGTTCAGGAGAGGACAGGTGCTGATATATCCCAAGGGTACTCCAGCTGAGTCAACTGGAGTGATAGGTGTACACCATACAAAGGTGTGCAAGTTTGCATTTCAGCCCCTTATGGCATTGAGCAGTAGCACCGACAACAGAGCTAGCAGTTCCGAGCTATGTGAGATTTGGCACCACAGGATGGGGCACATGTATCATGGAGCCTTGAGGACATTGCGGGAGATCACTACAGGTGTGTCAGATTTCAGTACTAATCACATTGATACATGCAAAGGATGTGCGATGGGCAAGTTTTCCAAATCCCCTTTTCCCAGCAGTGACAGCAGAGTGACTAGGATACTTGATTTGATTCATTTCGATGTGAGCGGTCGGATGTCTCATGTTTCCTTGAGTGGATATGAGTATTATGTGTTATTCATTGATGATCACTCCAGGAGGACCTGGATTTATTTCTTGAAGACCAAGAGTGAGGTCTTCAAGCAGTTTCAGGAGTTTAGAGCTCTTGTGGAGACACAAACAGGTCGAAATATCAAGTCCTTGAGGTCGGACAATGGAGGTGAGTATACCCTTGGAGAGTTTGTTGAGTATTGTGCGGAGGCAGGCATTATGAGGGAGTTCACAGTTCCTTACAACCCCCAACAGAACGGGGTTGCAGAGAAGAAGAATAGATCCATCATTGGGGCTATCAAAGCCATGTTACATGATCAGGGGTTACCTTTGTTTTTGTGGGCAGAGGCCTGCAATACTGCTATATACTTGCAGAACAAGAGTCTGCATCGTGCCTTGGGGCATGTGATTCCAGAGGAGGCTTTTTCTGGGAAGAAGCCTGATGTTGGTCACTTCTGTATCTTTGGGTGTATTGCATACTCCTACGTACCCAAGGAGAAGAGGACCAAGCTAGAGCCCACAGCAGAGAAGGGTATCTTTGTGGGCTATAGTGAGACCTCGAAAGCCTTTCAGATTTATATTCATGCTTTGAGGAAAGTTGTTATTAGGCGGGATGTGAGATTCAAGGAGGACTGGGCTTTCAGGAGGTCACGGGAGTTAGAGTATCTGGATCAGCCAGACCCTCAGTAGTAGTTGAGTCAGTGACAGAGATCTAGTGGGCATGGATCAGGAGGTTCGGAGGTACATCTATGACGATGTTTGGTCCGTTAGTGAGCAGTGGCTCACATAGTTAGAGGGGTGGTGCTTCGAGCAGCATGCAGAGTAGTCCATAGAGAAGTTCACTAGGGAGTCCACTGATGGACAATTCACATGGTACTTCAGCATCGACAAGTTTAGGTTCAGGTAGGAGGACAACAGATAGATAGTCAGGAGTTCAGACTTCTGATGAGGAGGAGGAGTTTCAGTCTCTAGTGGGAGAGGTGTGCTTAGGGAAGAGGAAGCCCAAGTGGCTTTAGGATACCTTGAGAGAGGCCACATATGTTGATGTGCCTAAGAGGCCGGTTAGAGAGAGCAGACCACCTGAGAGGTTTTGTAGCTATATGGCAATGGTTTCCAACATCATTGACTCTAATCCTTCTAGCTATGAGGAGGCAGCTAGCCAGCAGGTCTGGAGAGAGGCCATGCAAGAGGAGTATTCTTCTATCATGAAGAATGATGTTTGGGAGGTGGTGCCGAGGCCTAAGGGAAAATCCGTGGTGACTTCCAGATGGCTTTACAAGGTAAAGCATGCTGCAGATGGCAGCACTGAGAAATTCAAAGCGAGGTTTGTGGCTAGAGGGTTCTCCCAGGTAGAGGAAGTAGATTATGAGGAGACCTTTGCTCCCGTGGCTTTATATACTTCGATTTTCTCCATTATATCGATAGAAATAGAGATGGGTTGGAAGATCCACTGGATGGATGTGAAGACCGCATTTCTCAATGGCTTCATATAGGAGGAGGTGTACATTGAGTAGCCACAGAGCTTTGAGGTGCATGGAAAGGAGTCCCATGTGTGCAGACTGAAGAAGGCCCTTTATGGCCTGAAGTAAGCTCCCAGAGCTTTGTACTCCAATATAGATACATATTTGCAGGAGATGGGTTTCACAAAGAGTGAGGGAGATCCGAACTTATACTTCATTGTGACAGGTGAGGAGCCTCTCATTCTGGTGTTGTATGTGGATGACTTGGTCATTACGGGTGCAGAGAGACTCATAGAGCACTGCAAGAGAGATCTTGCGTCGAAGTTTGAGATGAAGGACATCGACTTGATGCATTAATTTTTGGATTTGGAGGTGTGGTAGGAGGAGGGGCATTTCTTCCTGGGGCAGGGGAAGTATACTGTGGACATCCTTGGTAGATTCCACATGGAGGATTATAGACCCATGTCGACACCGACGATCACCAATTGGAAGAAGCTTCATGCTTCAGATTCTGAGTTGGTGGATCCCACATTGTACAGACAATTGATTGGTTCATTGATGTATTTGGTCAACACCAGACCAGATATATGTTTTGCAGTCAACACGATGAGTTAGTTTACGTGTGAGCCTAGGAAGGTTCATTGGATTGCTGCAAAACACATTTTGCGATACTTGCAAGGGACAGTGGAGTATGGTCTGGATTATAGGCAGGGGGATGAAGTGAGATTGGTAGGTTACACTGATTCTGATTGGGCAGGTTGTGCTTCTGATAGGAAGAGCACTTCAAGGTGTTGTTTTGGTTTGGGTTCGACAGTGGTGTCGTGGTTCAGCTGGAAGCAGCAGTCAGTAGCATTGAGTTCAGCAGAAGCATAGTATATGGAAACCAGTCTAGCTAGTTGTGAGGCCTTCTGGCTTCGCAAGATGTTGTTTGGACTATTTGGTCAGCCATTGAGACCTTCAGTGATTTACTGTGATAATCAGAGTTGCATTAAACTCACGGAGAATCCAGTATTTCATGATCGGTCAAAGCATATCGGCATCAAATATCACTTCATCAGAGACTATGTGCATAAGGGAGCTATGAAGCTCGAATATATTTCCACTGCTGAGCAAGTTGCAAATATTCTTACCAAAGCCTTACCACGAGGCAAGCATGTCTACTTCAGAGATAAGATGGGTGTGGTGAGGAACACCTTCCTCTGTAAGAGGGTGTTGAAATTTGGTTACCGGAGGACAGGTGGTTCCCTAAGGCTTTGATCTTTGGCCTAGGGAAAAGTGTCCAAAAGAATTTAATTTTTCTCCTAAAGTGGCTTTATAAAGTTAGAAAGTAAAATCTAATTTAAAAGTGACTTTAAGTGAAAAAGTTACTAAAGTCTAATTTTAAAGTGACTTTAATAAAGTTAATGTAAAATTAGAAAGGAAAAATGACTTTGGAAATAAATGACCAAGTGGGTCTTTATTAAAGTGGGGTGAATTAAAAAATAGAAAGTGAGATTTAAAAGAGCATTTAATCTCAACCCTAGATCTAAAGCTATTTCAGCCATTGGATTTGGGGATAACCCAAAAGTCACTTAGAGTTCTATTAAAGGAGGAAAATGAGAGAAAAGGTCATTCATTCATTAATTCTTTCATGAGCAGATTGAGAGAAGGAGAAGGAGAAAGCTGAAGAGAATTTTCTGAGCAGTGAGAAGGAGGGCAGCAGCACTAACTTTTAGCAAATCCGTACAGCAGGGCAGAACACGAAGTTCGAGGCAAGTGGGCACGAATTTTGAGGAGAGAAAATTGCAGATTTCGAGGGAGGCCGTACAGCCATTCCGACAATATTTTTGAGGTTGTTCGTACAGTTTTGAAGTCTGTAATTCTACTGTAATTTTTATTTTTTGTGGGCACGGAAACCGAGGTGGAGTTTGGCACGGTTTTCGAGATAAGTTATGTTTCGAAGTTGCTGTAAAATTTTTTGCTGTGTAAATTTCTGCATCACTGTAAAAGCAATATTCAGAAAATAAAGAGAAGCTTTCGAACTAGTTTTCCCAAAGAGTTCTAGGGGGTTTTTCCAGGGTCATGCTGACCAAAAATCATTGTGTTAAAATGTTTTGTGTGGTTGTTTTAGTCTGCTGAATTTTATTTCTGCAATTTCCAGCACTGTGAAAATTTTCCAGAATTTGTGTTTTCAGAAAATATTTATTTTCCAGCTTGTTGAATGTAAGGCTATGGGAAAGGGCATTTAACTATTTGGAGAAATAAAGTGAAACTGAAAACCGAGGTGGGAAATTAGAAATTTCTACATAAATGAAGATATATATATATATATATATATATATATATGAAAAGTAAAACTCCTTGAGAGGAACATATGGCCTCAAAGAAAATGTTACAATTACAAAAAGGGATGATAGCCATGATAAATCACTTCCATTCAGGAAGAAAATTAATATCATAAATATATAAAATGAAAATAAATAAGAAGCACTCGAGAATTTATCTTTGACTATTGTAATCATATCCAAGTAGAACAAGATACCAAGGGTTTACCTGAGAAAATATAGCCAAACATCCAATATACTGTATAAGTGACTTATGAATTGGAAACATCTAAGGAAAAAGGAGAATTTCTTTTTGGAGAGCTAAAATTCTACATGTAGAAAGAGAAAAATAAAAATTGGTATATAATACAAAGAATTTTTTAAAAGACAAGTAAATAATTTTACATAATTACCTTTGAAGAAATAATGTTCATTAAAGACTCCCAATCCACCACACATAAATCCAACAAGTCATTAATATAAACATAAGATATTTTGTTAAATTCAATAGAAAATAGAGAATATATTTAAACAAGTATCTATACACAACCAAGAATTGGTTTGGTTCACTTTAGATCTTAAAATTTAATATAAGCATACAAAGGAACAATGAAGTATATAGAGATAAGTTGTGTCAATTGTTATTATAAATTATAGGAGAGAATAAACACCTTATAAGAAAATAATATCTAATAACCTATTCTATTTAAAAACAAATGTAATAGCAGATAGACTAAGTCTTAAAGGCACTTATAAATGATAAAAGTTTAAATATTGACCATACTATAAATTGAAAAACCCAAATACAACCAAATGAAGAAACACTACAGGAATAGATATATATTCCAATACATTATAGAATATGTAAAATAGTATGGTCCAATCATTATATCAAACAGATTTTATCTCATAAACTTGAAACATAATGAATATATTATAAAAGAATAGGACCCAGTACTATGAATAAATGTAAGAGAAAACCATAATAAATAACGAATAAAAAGGGACCATAATAAATAAATACTAAAAAGGGTTTGTACAGAAAACCCTTTAAACCCATCAATATTTCCTTTGAAGGGTAGGGTTTAGTTTACAAGTGCAAACCTAGCATATACATATATGTCAAAACAATTTACACTCAATTGCAATAAACATAGTTAAGACATGTATGTGGCCATAAGGATAAATTTTGACAACTAAGACTTAAATAGGATTTAATCCTAAGGTCTAAATAGGATTTAAACCTAAAACCCTCAAAGGTTTCCTCCCATTAATATTTCTCACTGGTATAGTTTTTTACCACCAAATAGCACTCAAGAGAAAAAATATATTTATCATTGTACAAAAAGCTTCATGAAACAAAATATTCACACACATATATATAATATATAACAAGTAACACCTAGTTCAAACTAATTAAAAGAGTAACCCTTGACGATAACAAAGGGTGTAACCCAACATCTAATAATCGAAGAAGACTAAACCAATTCTCCATACTTAATGGTATATTGGAAGTATTTCTATGAAAAACCATGTATATCATGAATTGAATTAGTTACAAGAGTATATAACAAAATCTATTTCGCTTAATATTTAAAAAAAAATAAAGAAAACAAATTTATCATTGCAAATTTTGAAAATTTTAATGAACAATGAAAATTTACTAGACTTCAAGTTTTGAATGGTTGAAATAGGTATGTCATTCTAATGTATGAAGCACTAGTTCAAAAATATCAAAATTCAATAATTTAATGGCAGTGTTTACGCGCTATCGAGTGCCGAAATCAATGAAAACCCTTAAAATGAAAATAAGTTGTAGAGCCACAGAACCCTAGCAACAACCAAACGAAATGAACAAACAACCAGTGAAAATGATGATGAGAAGGTAATAATTGGTAAATGCAAGAACCCTCGTGAACAGTTAAAAAAGTAAGATCAAATCCCTATCATGATGCAAGGGTTTACACATATCTCTAGGTATACATATCGACTAAGGAGATGTTGCCATGTTAACGAAGTTTCTCAACGAATTTTTGAAATATATATACCACAGTGATGTCGAAAACCTTAGTTTCGAAGGTTTATAAAACCAAACACATCACATAAATGAACAAAAAAATTTAGTAACTGATGCAGGGGCATTAGGCTCAAAAGTTACTTTGTACATAAATAGACATAGGGGGTCCCATTTTCTTTGAATTTCTTGTAAATATTAAAATTTTGAATATTTTGGTAGGGAATTGTAATTGTTCTCAAGCTATTTTGAGAACATGAGAATTGGTTAAGATAGGAATACGAAGAGTCAGTTTAGGATCAGTCAGCTATTGAGTCTAAATTCAGGAATTGAGAATGTTAAGAGTTGCTAAACTATTTGGAGACCTGAACCGATTCAGGTCATCCTTGTGGTATAAATGTAACCCTGAAGAGTCTAAATAGGGAGAGATTCAGAGAGAGGTATAGAACTTCTTCAACAACAGAGTAGGAGGATAATGGC
Source organism: Pinus albicaulis (assembly GCA_034641835.2). Classification (NCBI taxonomy): domain Eukaryota; kingdom Viridiplantae; phylum Streptophyta; class Pinopsida; order Pinales; family Pinaceae; genus Pinus; species Pinus albicaulis. The sequence goes on along the minus strand of CM076583.1, from coordinate 280,365,988 downwards.
CACTGAACTGAATATCTGGCCTGTCATGAATTTGTAAACCATTTCTTTTGAGGTTGATCGCCTGTATGTATATATATATATATCTGTTTATGGATAATTGTTTATAAATCCCGTGTGTGACTTTATGTCTTCTTGGTCGAATCGTATGAGGAAATTATCTCTGTGTAACTGTGCATTTGTTGTTTAAACTCTGTGTGGGGAATACCTTGCGTGTTTTTACGCTCGTTGATTATTTATGTTCTAATTCTCTGTAATTATGTATAGTATGAATCTCTGCGTATGAAGCTAAAAGTGAAACCCTGTTGAGGAATCATGGTGGTGGGATTCGAATTCCAGGTAGAGACCTTCTTGTGATGAAGAACTAGCTTAGTTGGATATTTGCAGTCATGGAATTATTTGGTTGAATATCTGAGGGGTATCTTGAGTACCGTGAGGAGAACTGATATATGAGCCGAAGCATCGATTCGAAAGGAATCAACGCTTTCAAGACCAGAGCATCTAGTTCAAGCGCCAGAGATTTTCACCTAATAAGTGAAGTTGTGTATCGAGGCGAGTCTTCAATGGGAGAGTGAAAGCTGAGTTGATTATAAGCATTTAACCTTGCGAAGTCCCGAATAGAGCGTTGATGGAATTAAATGGAACCTGGAGCATGGAAAGAGCGGAACCGTGACCGAGAGGAACAATGAACGTGGTTTGGAGTGAACAGTAAAGGCGGTTCCCGGGTTTGATCGCACCGCTTTCGTCGGGCAAGCGGTATCTAAGAATTGGGAGCGATTCCATAGAGCATCCGACGCGTGGCATAGGCAGGACCCAAGAAAACCGCTCTCATTGCGCGCCATCGCGCATTATCATCCGTGCATCTACGCCAAGAGATATCCATCTGATCAGATGTTGTAGCGCGATGGAACATGAGCCCTCCGATCGGGTCGACGGTTAATCAAGGTAAGTGTCATATGTTGTTGTGGGCCCGAAGCGTTTGATCAATTAATCCATTTGTATTAAAAGTTAAGGGGTCATAATCATATGATTAAGGGTTGAGAGCTGGTGACCATCAAATGCGAGGAGTATACATATGCGATGATATATATAAGTGACGGTTAATCTTTTATTAAATTCGGTTTATATATATAAGCGAATGTGCATATATTGCAACATTCGAACGCTGTGTGAATATTCATATGACGTCGTTGAGTTATATACAAGCGCATAATAATCAAAGTATGGTCTAATAGAACGTTGAATCATAGAGGTGCCTTTGTGGGAACGAGGCATAGAGCTGACAGGGACTGTGGGTGACCGTTATCAAGTGGTATCAGAGCTTCAGGAATAGCTCTTTTTGAAAAGCCCAAGTTTGGTGAATGCAAAGAAACCAGACTTGTAGAAATTGATAAGATTGCAGCCTACAGAGACACAGTGAGGGTGATTGCAGAATTGCAAAGTCTAATTGGAGGACAAGAGTTTTGAAGACCGCAGATTTGAAGAAGGAAGATCACACAACAAGGATACACAGAATCACAGTGAACAGGATTGGCAGAGTGAGTGGAGGACAGGATCATGATCTTGCAGGTAATTAACTTTAATCTGATTTGAAATTGTAATTGCAGAATTGTGGTTGCTTAAGGTGTAGACAGAGTTCGATAGTGAAGGTAGTGAGCCTGGTATTCAGCTAGAGGCTAGATAAAGAGGACAATTGCGGTGTTCCCAAGAGAAGATGAGCAATGTTTAACTCTGGTTGAAGTATTGTTTGCAGAAGTCGGAGTGCAAACAATTGGATACATCTCAGCAGAAGTAGATCACTGCATTGAGAGCAATGGAAGAAGAGTTAAACAAGGGACTCTGAGTAAAGAAGAAAAGTGTGGCAGAACCTGGAAGATTCCCAACAGAGGTGGATGACAGAAGAAAAGAGGTGTTCTTGAGAGAAGTTGCAGAGTGAATCCTAGAAGGTTCCTGCAGAGAAGGGGACCAGTACTTGCCAAAAGCCGGATCCAGAGGAAAGGATTGGCGAGGTGAGTTTCAACAAGAGAGCTTGTTGTTGCAGAGGCTTAGTGTAGCTTGTGAGTGGAGAACTCCTAGAGAAGAAAATGGCTACTTAGAGCCATAGCAGAGACTGCAGAGATTGCAGAGGTTCTGAGAGAAGCCATAGTAGGAGAGTGAGTGAAGATGCCAAAGAATTTGGCATGAGGAAGAGACCCACAGATGAAGAGTATTGGAAGGAACTTGATGAGATCACAGAAGAGTTCAACAGATTGAAACTGAGGATAGAAGAAAGCCAGAGAGTTGGTTGGCTCATGAGGAAGAATGTGAAATAGAAACCATTACAGTTGAGGTTGAGTCAAAAGAAGATTGCCTTATTGAGAGAAGAACTCAGAGCAGCTGAGTTGAAAGAAGAAATTTCTGCCTGTGAAGCAGAACAGAGCATAGATGAAGAGTGGAGACCTATAGGAGATCTTGTAGGACATGATGAAGACTCGAGGCAGCAAGAAGCATGTCTTGTAGAAGAGGAAGTCATTGAGGAATTTCTGAGTTATTGGACAAGTCCAGATGATGTGAGGGCTTGTGTTCTTGAGTCTGACAAATGTGAAGTGATGACAGACTCCACAAAGGAAGGAGAACCCAGAGTTCTTGAGGCAAGGATGGAAGTTGAAGTTTCCATGTGCAGACATGTTCAAAAAGAAGTGCTTGAGGAAGCAGCCAAGACTGAAAAGTCTTGTGATTTTAAAACTAAAAAGTTGTGTGTGTTTGCAAGTACACCACAGGAAGATGAACAAGCTTCAGAGTTTGTTGGTGAGAAGAAGACATTGAATCTGAAATCTGTTCAGGTCAATGCTGAGATAGTGAAATCTTAGGAAGAGATGAAGACAAAAGGGTCAAATGAAGATATCCAGCAGAATTTTGAAGCTGAGAGAGAAGGGCCAACAGAGGATTGGTCAAGAACAAGCATAGGCATAAAAGGTTGTGTAAGGTTCCCGAAATCTACTCCTATGAAAGTTGTTGAGTTATATAGGAGGATGGATTCTCAAAGAAGAGAATTGGAGGAGCAGAGGACCTATGCACTAGATAGGTTGCTGGGAAAGCAAGGCAGGAAGATCTTCATGGACGGAGTTCATGGAGCAGATGATGGAAGAAAAGTGAGGCTAGCTGACAGTCTCATGAAGGATGCAGATCAACAGGCTGGGGTGCTGATAGAAGATTTGGAAGGAAGTTACGAACAACATACTGATGTGTTGTCAGAAGAAAAGGAGACATTTAAGCATTGGAACTTTACTGCTGATGATTTTTGTGTTAATTATGCAGAGAAAGAGGAAGAACAACAGTTGGAAGTTGTCAGAGAGGTGAATAAGAAGGAAATTGTGTTGGCTGGAAACATAGTGAGGGATCATCATTGGGCATGATGATTGGAGCAGTAGAGATGACTCTGACAGCTGAAGAAAAATATGATGAAGAATTTCCGAACCTTGAACCAGACTTAGAAATGCCGGGAGAAGAATTGGTGACCAGATCATCAATTGAGACCATTGGTTCTCATGGTTTTAACACTGATAGTTTGTTTATGTGTATAGGTGATGCAAAAGACAATTCATCTTTTGAAATTGTCTTGAGAGAAGAAAAACTGTTGCTGAAGGAGGATGAGACAACCATGTCTCATATGCAGGGAATCATCACTGTCATTGACAAGGAAGAATTGGCTAGAATGATGGGCCAAGAGCATACTGGAGAGCAGATTTTTAAAGCTGTTGGAGTGGGGAGGAATCAGCATTCCATGCTGACAAAATATGAGAAAGAAAAGCTCCGAGAACTTGATTGTATTTCTAGAATCCATCAAGAGGATGAGAGGCAGTTGTTGAAGATTGCCCAAGAGTAAGGAAGAGATGTTGAAGCTAACTTCCAGCATGTTGAAGATGTTGAAGATGTAAAACAAACATAGGAGAATTGGCTGAGTTGTTTGCTGGGAGCATTTGAGAAAGGGATTGCAGACCTTGGAGCAAGGATGCCTGAAGCTATGAAGAAGAGAGGAGTAGATAGTAGCTTGCAGAATCAAATTCTATTTACTAGTATACTGGAGGAGTATGTCACTGCCGGTAGGAATTTAAATAGTGGATTGTTTTCTCAGAATGAATTTGTAGATGATGAACAAAAGAAAAGTGTTGCAGAGGGACAGGAAGGGGAGGCAGCAACACCCATGGTGGCAGCAGATGCAACATGGGGGATGATGCCTGCAGGAGTAGAAAACATGTTAATAGCATGTGAGACTGCAAGAGCAACAATATTGGCAGCGAAAAATATTGGAAGTAGCAGCAGAGGGCAAGATGATTTCCAGCTAGAGGATAAGCTGGACATGGAGATTGAGTACATCAGAAGACTGATGATGAGAGTGACTCAGGAGCAGCAGATAGCAGTAGGAAAGCAGGAGAGTTTCAGCAAGAGAAAGACAATGGCAGATTGTAAAAGCATAGTTGGGGGCAGATTACAGAACAAAGTCTGGAAGCCTGGAGAAGATTAGTTGAAGAATGATGCAACTGATGGACAACAACAAAACCAAGTATGGGATCCTGGAGGCAGAGACGAAGAGCACATGATCAGGAGACCATGAAAAATTTGAAGCTTGGGAGTCTGATGCAGGGGCATTATGCTCAAAATTTACTTTATACATAAATAGACATAGGGGGTCCCATGTTCTTTGAATTTCTTGTAAATATTAAATTTTTGAATGTTTTGGTAGGGAATTGTAATTTTTCTCAAGCTATTTTGAGAACATGAGAATTGGTTAAGATAGGAATACGAAGAGTCAGTTTAGGATCAGTGACCTATTGAGTCTAAATTCAGGAATTGAGAATGCTAAGAGTTGTTGAACTGTTTGGAGACCTGAACCGATTCAAGTCATCCTTGTGGTATAAATGTAACCCTGAAGAGTCTAAATAGGGAGAGATTCAGAGAGAGGTAGAGAACTTCTTCAGCAATAGAGTAGGAGGATAATGGCCTTTAGGCCAGATATCGCTGTCATATGAATTTATAGCGATATTTTTTAAGGGTGATACTTTGTATATAGATATATATATATAATATATATATATATATATATATATATATATATATATATATATATATATATATATATATATATATGGAGAATTGTTTATACATCCCGTGTGTGACTTTATGTCTTCTTGGTCGAATCATATGAGGAAATTATCTCTGTGTAACTATGCATTTGTTGTTTAAACTCTATGTGGGGAATACCTTGCGTGTTTTTACGTTCGTTGATTATCTCTGTTCTAATTCTCTGTAATTATGTATAGTATGAATCTCTGCGTATGAAGCTAAAAGTGAAACCCTATTGAGGAATCATGGTGGTGGGATTCGAATTCCAGGCAGAGACCTTCTTGTGATGAAGAACTGGCTTAGTTGGATATTTGCAGTCGTGGAATTATTTGGTTGAATATCTGAGGGGTATCTCTAGTACCGTGAGGAGAACTGATATATAAGCCGAAGAATCGATTCGAAAGGAATCGACGCTTTCAAAACCAGAGCATCTAGTTCAAGCGCTAGAGATTTTCACCTAATAAGTGAAGTTGTGTATCGAGGCAAGTCTTCAGTGGGAGAGAGAAAGTTGAGTTGATTATAAGCGTTTAACCTTGCGAAGTCCCGAATAGAGCGTTGATGGAATTAAATGGAACCTGGAGCATGGAAAGAGCAGAACCATGACCGAGAGGAACAGTGAACGTGGTTTGGAGTGAACAGTAAAGGCGGTTCCCGGGTTTGATCGCACCGCTTTCGTCGGGCAAGCGGTATCTGAGAATTGGGAGCGATTCCATAGAGCAGTCGATGCATGGAATAGGCGGGACCCAATAAAACCGCTCTCATTGCGCGCCATCGCGCATTATCATCCTTGCATCTACGCCAAGCGATATCCGTCGATCAGATGTTGCAGCGCGATGGAACATGATCCCTCCGATCAGGTCGACGATTAATTGAGGTAAGTGTCGTATGTTGTTGTGGGCCCGAATCGTTTGATCAATTAATCCATTTGTATTAAAAGTTAAGGGGTCAGAATCATATGATTAAGGGTTGAGAGCTGGTGACCGTCAGATGCGAGGAGTATACATATGCGATGATATATATAAGTGACGGTTAATCTTTTATTAAAGTCGGTTTATATATATAAGCGAATGTGCATATATGGCAACATTTGAACGTTGTGTGAATATTCATATGACGTCATTGAGTTATATACAAGCGCATAATAATCAAAGTATGGTCTAACAGAACGTTGAATCATAGAGGTGCCTTTGTGGGGCCGAGGCATAGAGCTGACAGGGACTGTGGGTGACCATTATCAGTAACACAAAGATATATGTTTTTTGTATGGTTTAACACACAAGGTCATAGTATGTGGAACTTATTCAAAGGTATAGTGTGAGTTTGATCATACGATATGCGATGGTAAAACATATTTTATGAAAGTGTGAAGCTACCATAGATTAATTAATTATATATGTACATAAGAGGTCGAATCAACATGTTAGAATATAAATAATGAAGTGGTTAAACCAAAAGTTTAATAGTTATAAGGGTTTAAACCTTTTGATGACTGAATTATTAAACTATGTAATTGTGTTGGGAAGAATTAACTATAGATGTATAAATAGGATATGATTACAATAGTATAAATAGTATATATGAGGATTTGTTATATATATATATATATATATATATATATATATATATATATAATACAATTTCTAAGAAAGAATTAGAGTTATACAAGGTATAATAATTAAAAGTTGAGGCTTAAAATATAGTCTTCCATATATTAAGAGAAAATCTTTCATTAAATTTAAATTGATAAGGATGACTGTAAAAATAAAAGAGTTGATATTAAAAAAAATGTGTTGTAAATGAGGTGAATGAAGTACATTACATGTGATATCAAATTTTTAGGTTGTAGCATTGGGTATTTATGTGATATAAAACTAAAACAATTATTTTATTTATGTAATGAATAGATTTTTCAAAGGATTGTTAGAAAATTTTGAAGTATGGCTAAAGAATACAATGGACATGCTTCCACAGGATCACCTAGAGGTGTTGAGGAACCTTGTACTAAGATTAGGATGATGGGTGGAGGAACTAGTAATCCAGAAAAACAAGAGTTCAAGTTGTTACAAGTAGTACCGAGTTTGATGGAAAACTTAGAAAATGTAAAGGAAAATCGAGAAATACCATCCAAAGCTAAAGAAGAGAAGGAGGAAATTAATGGTTATATACTGATAAAATTTGAAGAAGCCTTAGAATTAATAAGAAAACAACAGAAACTTGCAAGAAGAGAATTAGGAGTGAATCAACAAAGTTCATTATGGATTATATAACTTCAGATGGAAGTAAGTCTCATGAGTCTGAGAAGGAATAAGAAAAAAAATATGAAAGTAGTACTTCTATGTCTAGGAAGAAGAGGAAGACATCGCAACTGCAAGGGGAGTTTAAAAATATTGGCCCTCTTAATTTTTATGGTGAAAATTAAGAAGCATGGTTTCTTAATATGTCAAAATAATTTGAGGCCTACAATTATCCAAGTAATTTGAAGGAAATATTGGCAACTTATAAGTTGACAAGTAAGGAAGCCTTATGGTGGGAGGAGAAAAAATAAGTTAAAAGAACCAAAAGTAAAAAATTGAATTGGAAACTCTTTAGAAAATAATTTAAAATGAAATATTTAACTGAAAGATATTTCGATGCAAAAGTTAGAGAGTTTCATGAGTTGTGATTGAGAGAGTCGACCATGGATGTGTTTGTTAATAATTTTTTATTTTTTTGATATATGTTCTTTACCTGAAGGAGGAAAATACCAAAATACAAAGTTTCATTAGTTATTTTCCTTAAGGAGGGAAAGGCCAAAATACAAATTTTCATTAGTTATTTTCCTTTTTCTTATACATGAAGTATTGAGTTTTATTATCCAAGGACCATGGATGAAACTATAAGGAAGGTGAAGCTATGTTTTAATCAAAACATGAAGAAATGTGACAACTCAAAAACTTGGATGGCCAAGAAGCATGAAAAGTTTAGAACTAAGTAAAAAGGTTTCAAGAAACCAGGGGGCTTCACTCAATGAACCTCTGACATATCACGTGCATTTGTGACATACTAAAAAAAACCCAATACACCTTCCCAATTAAAAAAACCCCTACTTTCACTAGATATTGTAGGTATCCATTTTTTCAATAAAAAATTTTAAACCCCTTTATATTTTTTCATTAACTTTGAGCTCCATTTTTTATAACTACTAATATAAGAACCATTTACCCCCTATATATCCCCCAATATATTATGTCACTTTTTCCTCAATATCTATCTGACAATATGAATGCATGTGGTATGGTATTGCTCTGCCAGCCTCGTGTGGATTTTACAAACACTTTAAAAAACAATCAAGGATGGAATTGTAGCTTAAATGCGAACTAGCCAGGGAATTTGGGATAGAAAAAGTGGAGAAGGGGTTGGACCCTCAAATAAAAAATTTGTAAAAACAACCAAAACACCTATTAAATGTTGGGGATGTAGTGAAAACCACTTGTGGAGAGATTTTCCACAAAATCAAGCAAACAAAATGGGTATAGTAAATAACCTGAAAAAACTTGAACAATCAATGGCATTGCTTGCAACATTCTGATGATCGGTGTAGCAATAGATGGAATATAGGCATACCACCATTCCACAATGGTGGAAGTCCATGTTAAAAAATCTAAACATAATGTTTTAGTATTGATAGAACTTATCTACCTTAAGTTAAATATCCCTTTTCTACTATTAAAATGAGTGAACTTAGAAAGGAAAAATAAGCCAAACCTTGGTTAGTACAACTAGCCACAAGAAAAAAAAGAAAAGTAACTGAAATAAGCAAAAATTGGTAATTGAACTTGAATAGAATGAATACGCAACTGAGTCTAAATCTTTGACCTTTATGGTCGACGTGTTAATTGGGATGGACTAGTTAAAATCTCATAAACTAATTCTAAATTTCTTGGAAATGTATTTAACCTATACTAATGATGAAGGAGAGCACTATGTAGTGAAGGGAGTGCTAAGACTTGTTTTTGTGAGGCATATTTCTTCCTTACAACTAAAGAAATGTGCTCGCAGAGGTTTTCAAATGCTTTTTGTTCAGGTTGAGGGTTTAGTTGAAAACAAACAAAAACCATCTTTAGAAGACGACCTTATTTTGCAACTAGAATTGTTCCAATGTCTAAAGCTCCATATAGAATGAGTATACTTGAGTTGATAGAATTGAATATTTAATAACATGAACTACTAGATAAGAAATACATAAGGCCTAGTGTGTCTTGATGGGTGCACCCCCTGGATTGATGACTTGTTTGACCAAGTCCAAGGAGCATAAATCATTTCAAAATTTGATCTAAGGTCGAGATATCATCAAATAAGAAGGATGAAGTTATCCATAAAAAAAAAACACTCAAAACAAGATATGGACACTATGAATTTGTGGTGTTACTATCAGGAATCACTTATGCACCAACAACTTCATGTGCTTGATGAATAGCGCCTTGAGTCATTTTCTTAACAACTTTGTCATAGTATTCATAGATGATATTAAAGTTTACTCTAATAATAAGGAAGAACATGATCAACAATTATAGATTGTTCTTCAAACACTTAGAGACAATGAGCTATATGCCAAGTTTATCAAATGCTCATTCTAAAAAGAAAAAATAGTGAAATCTAAAATGTAATCATAGAGTGGTGATAACCTTTAATTGATTGATAAAGAAAAGAGAGTTATTTTCAAGAGTATTTTATTATCAAAAAATAATTATCTCAGCACCACTACTCATCCAAAACACACAGACAATTTTTATTTGATATTCAAACATATCATCGCAGAGATTAATTCCAAAAACCAATGCAACATCTTTCTGTTGTCTTTCTTATATTTTTTCTTCACCATCGAACTATATATAATTAACTCCACTTAAAATATAAATGGAACATTCAGCATAGCATTTTCACACATGAAAAGGGTGTCGCTGGATTCTTTTCAAAACTTCTTAAGCTCTTCTAACGTATATGACTCAAGACAGTAAGAAAAAAAAATATGGAGCAAATCAATGTGCCCATTACCTCAATTCCTTTTTGTTTTCTCAATGTTCACTGCAGGGCTTTTCTTCTTGCAACTTCAACGTTGAGTACAACTTCAAACAGGTTTATTGCACTTTTAAATGGCTCTTATGCAGAATTGAACACAACAAAGACGCTCTGCTTTATTTTAGAGAAATTTGAGGAATACATAAAACCTCAAACCTTTAAAATTTTGAATGTATGTCCAATTTCATTTTCTTCCTTCGCCCAAAGCATGACATGAATATTTTATTACCGGCCCTCTGCTGCAATTAAATCAAAAACTTGAATCCTCCTATCACGTTGTAGGACTCTTTTCAATGCAAATGAGGTCGCTTGAAGTAAGCAGTGAGAAGCGCATTCAAACTCTATCACTATATGTACGCGCTGTCTGGTTTCTCATGTCAATGTGCAACAACAGGGACCTCTTCGACATCACAGGAGGTCATCACGGCCTTCCAACATCAAAAAATTTCAGAATTACTTCTTGACAACCGCAGAACTGTGGATCTTAAATATATATAAATTACATGTATTTATAAAATATCTTCTCAAGCACATTCAGCAACTTCAAACAACCTCTGCTCACCAAAAATAAATTCAGCAAAGCAAAATACCCAGACAGATATGTTCTGAAATACCACAATAGAACATATAGAGTTTATCACAACCAAAGTTCTAATAAAAAACTCACCGAGGCAACACACAAACTAGTGGCTCAGTTCAATTCACAGGGCGGATGAGCAACCTGCTCTGATACCACTGTAAGACACAAACTGGAAACAAATTCAACAATATATTAATGAATGTCTCACAGAATGTTGTACAATAATGTTCATATAAATACATCAAGAAACTATTGAATCAATTCTCGAGGTTTCTTGAACTCTAATAACCAATTAACCTATCACAAAATAACCCGAGGATTATTTTTCTAAAAAAATCCACTAAGATAATCCAATTCCTTTAGTTTTTTCAAGACCCCTTTAGGTATTGTACAAAATATTTGATTTTTGGATGGGAAATACTCAAATCACATAAATAAAAACTCCTAATTCAATTTGTCCCCTCGATAGATTTCAAATAAGAACTTGTATAAGAACACATACACACTTCAAAATTATGTTAAACAACTAAATACAGTAGAAAAGTGTCATATCCTAGTTGTAAGTTAGCATTTCCGCATAAATGAAGACAATACATAGCTCACAATGAAGGGGCTTAAAGGATTACTGGTTGAGTTCAATTCATGACACTAATTGAAGAACTTGCAAGATCCTTCCTCATATTTCAAAGGAAAACAAAATAAATGAAAACCTATATTTTTATCCATCTTTGTTGGCAATACTAGGCAAAGACCAACACTGCAAGGGAATTGCATTAATGACACTAATCTCGGGACCTATTGAATATGAGCATAAATGGTGGGATATATAGAGCCAAGGGAAATTGTTGCATGAGAAAGACTCAAGAAACTCATGCAATAGTTGTGTGTGTACAACCCAAGACAACAAAACAGTGTGATTAAAATTGTGGTGAAGGGATGAAAAAATTTGTATAGAAAACCTTACACTAGTTTGGAAATAGGAAAAGTGTGACAATGATGTGGTGGAGTGAAAGGAAAAGGTTGTAGTATGAAGACAAAAAACATGAAAATAGCTGGCCCTAGGGCCCTAAGAGAATTTATGCTTATGAATAGTAACAGGCACAAGGGTAGCATATAATTTGGGCATGTCAATGCCTAACAAGTTTGAGAAATATATAAATGGTCGAGGGTATACAGGTGCATGAATAAATGATCATCTGATGATAAGATGAGACGCTAAGAAGGAGAGAAGCTTAGCCATGCTCTGATACCATGTCAATTTAAGGAGATAACTCCTAAATTTGAATCGTTATTGCATTAAGGATATATACTTATATAAAATACAAGAGTGACCCTTGGGTTTCATCTCCCAAGGTTTGTTCCTATTTTAATTGTTCACATTTCCTTTTATTTATATATTTACAAGTTATTAACCCAATCCCCAAGGATTATGTGTCTAACAATAAATACCATAGACAATCAATCATTTGGGTCAACAAAAAGAAATATATCTTTGAATCAAAAACCCAATTGGGTGTGAGAGAGAAAATAATGAAAATATCCAACAACTTAGATGGGGAAGCTTATGATTAGTTTGTTGAGAAATTGGGGCTTTTATTAAAATTTATCTTTCATGATAATTACTTATGATTTCGTTATGATTTTTTCACTTAGATCTTATATTCATTAGATTATTATGTTCTTCATCAAGTCAATTATCAAATTCACAAGAGACACAATATTTAGCTTTCCACCCAAGGGCAAAACCTCTCCCTCCTGGAGAGGAAAACCCGATAATAATTATTCTTATAGATCATCAATTGGAAAGTACCAAGACCATGACAAAGACCCTTTACACCAATATTCCTCCAAGACCCTTGTCACTTTCTCCTCTAGGCTCCTTGTGTTGATCTTATTTTTTTCCACCATGTTGCACCAACACTGGGAAAGCTCGGTTCCTGGCCCCAACCAGTGATCTCCCTTCAGTGATCTCCCTTTTCTGGCTTTCCTTGATTTAACCTCGGCATCCTAGAGACTTTTCCTTGTTGTGATATCCTTGTTGTGCCTAGGCCTTGTCCTTCATGAATAATAGTGAGCCAATATAGATATCCTTTCACTGTGATATCCTTCTTAATGTTGTATATTTGTGTGTGTGTGTCTATATATATATATATATATATATATATATATATATATATATATATATTCACACACACACAAATATGTATACAACATTAAGAAGGATATCACAGTGAAAGGATATCTATCTTGGCTCACTAGTATTCATGAAGGACAAGGACATCTAAATATAGACTGAGGTGATTCTCTTTACGATGCAATGGACTTCGATGATTATATTTACGATGCAGTGGATATTTTCTCTACAGGGTAATTGATCTTAGATGTGGTGGGTCTTCATCAATACATAATATATCATGGATTTAATTTGAATTTGCATCTAAATACATACTTCAACGATCCTCTCTACGGTGGGGTGGATATTTTTTGTGAGGCAATTTGCTTGGGTCATCTACGGAGGTGAGAAAAAAATAAAGAAAGTTGTTTGTTCGGTTGCTTGAACTAGACATCAGGTGTGAACAAACATCATTTAAGAATACAACAAAAACCCTTCAGTTTGAATCCAATTATCATTTGTTTCCAGCTAAAGGAGTCGATCTTTGTGGGTGACCTCAATTACTCGTAATCTGACATATCTCTATCTTCCAAGGATACAACCTCCAAGGTGAGGAGACAACCTCACATTGGTTTTACCTTATAGGTGCACACGTTCCCACTTACCCTCCTCTTGTTAAGTTTTTTTTAATACACTATGAATACTTCCCCTCATATTTCTAAGCCCCCCTCTAACAAAGGAATACCAAGTAAAATTACCTTACAAAGTCTTTGTTATCACTGTAAAATCGTACAAGCAAAGGTGGAATTATTTAATGTCCGGCAGAAGGATTTACAGGGCTGAGAGACATTAGATAATCTAAAAGTATTTAAAAATATATGAGGTCTAAATGAAAATTCAAATTGTGTACAAGAAGGACTAGTCAAATGTGCCTTTTCGCGTAAAATCCTTCAATAAATGCACCTTTGCGCATCGTTTGCTCCAAAAAGTGCGCAATCCTGGGAGTGGCGGAAGTCATTTTCTTAGACCACAAGGCACACTGCAGGACATTGATTCCACACTTGAAGCCGCTTAAGGATAGCTGCCCAAGCCTCCTTAAGGACATCAAGGTAGCACACAATGGAATAAAGTTGGCACACAATGGAGTCACCCTCCTCTCTTGGGTCACTATCCATAATGTACCAAGAGAGGGAAGGAGGATTTGAATTCTCTTATAAAATGCCACCAAGAGATGAAAAACATGAGAGCACATTGTTATGCTAGCCAGAATTTCCCCAAGCAATACCATCAGTGTGTGATCCGGAGCAGAGATAGAGGGGACACAGTTTTTGTTCATCCAACAACTCCAGTCCACCATAGTAGAGAGAGGGAGACTTTTCACCAAGGCATCTCGGAAGTAAATACATCTTTGCATCGGGACTTAGAACCCCTAGTTCTAAGGGCCCCTTGGCAAGTGGGTTAAAGTTTCATCCTCATTTCCTACCAGCACTCAATAAGAGGGGATGTAAGCGTCGCCATTGGGATTATTGAAGTTGTTTGAATCTATTTAGAGATTTTGTTTTATTTGTTTTAGTTTTAGTTTAGTTTTTATGTTTGAATATGCATGATATTTCTCTATCTAGTATTTTTATGTTCTAGCATGTTCCACCAACTTGCTTGACTCCATCTATTTTATGCCTGTGACTAATAACTTAAGAGGGAAAACCATACCCCTTAATTTGGTGTGATTTCGTACATACATGCACCAAACACACTAACACAGTCTCTCTGAGTACATTGAATCTTTCGAAAGACGAAGAGAAGAAAAAGAAAACCATTTTAAACTAGAACTAACTACAATGCTTGACAACAACCAAAAATCATTAGAAAATAAAATAATCACACTCGAAATTGAACTCCAAGAAATGAAAGGTAAAATTCAAGAAATAGAACATAGTAAACAAGAAATGGTTGAAGAAAATGACACCTTGAAAAGTGAGATTAAAAATATAAAAGAACAACTACATAATAACTCAGCCTTAAATAACACAGAAAATAAATTAGATATTAAACATATCAAAGAGGAAATTAATAAACTAATTGTACTCAACCGTGAGTGCCACAAACGAGCATTAAATCTTATAATTGTGGGTATGGAAGAACAAAACAATGAAAACGCATTAGAAATAGTTAAAGAACATTAAAAAACAAAATCTCAATTTGAAACAACTTATCTCACAGAAGTAATAATGGTCAGGAATATACATGAGCATAAACAAAGACTCATTCAGGTCAAGGTCAGTTGTAATGAACATAAATTGGATATACTAAGGAAATCCCCAAGCCTAAAAGGAACGAGAATATTTATAAATTAATATCTCATTCCACAAGATCAAGTTGAGCTTAGAAAAGAAGTCCAAAAGGTCAAGGAGAAAAGAAAGGCATGGAAATGGGAAATAATTAGGAACAAGAAAGTTATTATTGGAGATAAACACACGAGTGATAAATAGGGACTTGCATCACTCTGGATCCTCTATGGAACTATCATGGCTTTTCCATGGTGTAAAGGTCCTATTTTAAGCTGGGTCTTGAGTGATATTGACCTTATTCTCTTAATTGAAACTTGGGAACATGATGAATCTAGGGTCCCTCACCTTGAAGGTTTCACTCTGTGGTCTGTTTGGAATAAGATATCCTCTCAAAGGGGTTTTGGTGGTATAGCCTTCTATAGAAGGAATTTTTTTTCCTCTCACATCTGATTTCATAAAATTGGCCCCTTCAATAAATACACTTGGATTGAAATCTCTGATTCTGCCACCAATAGGATCTTTATTGCAATCTTCTATTTTAATCATATCAACTCCACATCCTATAAGAAGAACAACCTGGATAAGAATTGTCCTTTCAATAGAGAAAGAAATATTCAACCTGAGGAATGAAGGTAATATCCTTTTCCTAGGAGACTTTAATGTTAGAACTGATACTAACCAAGCCATTACATTAAGTAACAAATCTAACCCCAACCCCTTGTGGCTTGATGAAGCTAGTAACTTAGCTAATAAATTCAAGAGAAAATCTTAAGACATTATCGAGAACTTATTCGACACTGAGCTCCTTAAACTTTGTAGTTCCCAGGACCTACTGATTTGTAATGGTATTAACAAGTGGCCCCTCTCCGATCAGATGACATGTTTCCATGGGCCGGGTAGCAGTGTCGTGTATTATGTGATTTCTGACACCTTCATCCTTGACTGTATTACAAACTTTAAGCTACTTAATGGATTTGAGCCTAACTCTGACCACAGACCTTTGTCTCTATCCCTCAATCTTGCTATGCATACCACCCACATGTAGGAGACCAATGAAAGCAAAAGACACATTCACTTCGATAGATTTAGTAAAGTTGACCTCTTCTTAAGGGATTTAGAGAGGGACTCTAGGCTCAATGACTTATAATAATAACATTGATCAAATTTATTATCATTTGACTAATATCCTTTCCAATACCATTAGCAAGTTCTCTAATAAGATTTCGTTTAAGCAGTCAAATAGAACTTCCAATCCATGGTATGACAAAGATTGTAAAATTGCCAAGAAAGCAATCAAAGACTCTCCTAATGAAATCATTAAGCTCTGGAATATCAATATATACAAAAATGTCATCAAGAGGAAGAAAAGGTCATATATTAATAAAATATAAGATTATCTTCTCCACCTTTCTAAAGTGGCGCCCAGAAAATTTTGGTGGAATGTGCTTGTTCGTAAAACCAAAGATAATCATTCTATCCCCTTAGAAAATTGGGACAACTATCTTAAGAATTTGTATGACTCTCTAAACACTATGGGCACCACCTTAATCACTCTAATTAAGGAGGTTTTATTCTCTCTGGATGACATTTAGTCTGGTATTAATAATCTTGCTAATGAGAAAGCTAAAGATATTGAAGGATACCAAGCTGAGATCCTTAAAATGGGAAGATCTATCCTCATTCCTCATCTCCAAAAGCTTCTCAATGTGGTTGTAACGCATGTCTTCCTCCAGCTTTGGACACAAAGCCTTATTGTGCCTATCTTTAAAAATGGAGACAAAAGTGTTCCATCTAACTACAGGACCATTATGATTAGCCACATCCTGGCCAAGCTTTATGGGCTCATTTTGGAAAACAAGCTTAGCCTTTGGCTTGAAAGCTAGTGAAAAAGAAGTAAAGGAAAAGCTGGTTTTAAGAGACATCACTCGAATATTGAACAGCTTGTCACTCTCAGAATCATTGCACAGGAATGTTGCAATAATAAAGTCGATCTATTTTGTTGTTTTGTGGACTTTAGAAAAGCGTTTGACACTGTTCTTTGAGATAAAATTTGGGAGAGACTTAAAGAGATCATGGTCCCTCCTAAGCTGAGGATTGATGTGATCTGTCTCTATGAAACCGTCACTGTCAATATTAAGATCGACGAGGGGTGTTCTAAAGACATTAAATGAAATATCAGATTTATGCAAGGGTGTCCCCTATCCCCTACCCTTTTTGGCACTTACATCGATAAGTTAGAGTGTCTGGAAATTTTGGGATGCAAGGGCATCGGTCTTGCTAGTGTTACCATTAATATTCTCCTTTATGCCGATGATATTGTTTTTCTTGCAAAAATCCATGATGACCTTGACAAACAGCTTCAGACTCTCCATGTCTATTGCCCCAAGGTGGGTATGAATATTAATTCCGACAAGACTAAAGTCATGATCATTATATCCAAAAAGGTCAGCCATGGTACTTTCGTGTATAATAACCAGTATTAGATCGGATTTCTTCTTATAAATATTTGGGCATTGACTTCCCTCATCATCTCAACAATAATTATAGCATCAAGAAAACGATTATTGGAGGCGGGAAAGCTTATTATGAACTTGAAAACAATTGTAAGTTAGTCGATCTTTACATTTGGAGTAAAAAGAGGTTCCTCTTTGAGACTCTCGTCACCCCTGTTGTCTTATACGGATGTCAAGTGTGGGGTTGCAGTATATCCAGAGAGTCGTGGAGAAAAATTGATATGATTCAAAATAAATTGTTGTGTAACAAGCTCCAAAAATAGAATAAAAGAGATATCAACACCTTAGAAATGAGCCACTTCGAGGGGGCAACCTCCAATACATTACATAAATGAACAATTCTTGGATGATCCCATTTACAAAACCTCCTTTCTATATATATAGGAGTCCATGGGGCCATAGTGGGCCAAAATGTAATCCTAGCCGACCTAACAATAATAATGTAAGGGCACAATAATAACAATATGGGGGTTACAGGGGTACAACAATAATGATAAGGGGGGTTAGACTAACATAATAAGGGACTACACTATTAATATAGGTGCTTAACATGCCCCTCTCCTTCAAACAAGTGTTGTCCTCAACGCTTGATTATTTCTTGATGCTTCTGTATAAAATTCTCATCCTCCCATGTGGAATCTTCTATAGGAAAGTTCTTCCACTTGCTGAGATAATTTGAAATTGATTGTACTTTTTGATTTCTTGTTTTTGTGACTGCTTCAGAACTTCTTTCGATGTGATGTTGATCTTCCGGTTGTTTCATTTGATTTTGCACCAAAGTTAGGTTATCCTTTGAGAGTTGGAGAACTTGTTGTTGATGCTCATTGTGATATTCCACTACTTTATCATCCATAATAGATTTTATTTGATCCTTAAAACCATCCAAATTAGCCTCCATTTTTTCTTTTAAACCATCTATGTCATCTTCGGTTTCTCTTCGTAAGATCGAAATTTGTTGCACTTGGTACCATAATTTTGATATCTCATATTGCAATTCTTCCTCCTCATGCGTCATAGTATAGCTTTCTGAGGGCTTAATGGGTATGGAATTATTTTTTGGAGGCATAATAGAACCCATTACTGACAAAAATTCCTCAATATGCCCTTGGAATCAATTCAACTTGATTATTCAAACAAGACTTATGCAATTCGGAAAAAACAATACACACCTTTTTCTTGCTTTTGAGGAGCTAGATATTGAAATTAGATTATCTCTGTGCTTGCGGCTCTTCTATATCTGAAATTCAGCACTGAAGTAGCCCTCTAAATTCTCTTTTGAATTCCACAAGTCTTACCTTATTTGGATTCTCCAAGACAAAGTTGTGTCGAATCTCCCACAATGACCTAATTATAGACTGGTTCAGTAGAGCGAACTTGTACGACTTGCCATGTGTCACTGTTTTGTCCTTTGTCTCTAAAATTGATAGCCAAGAAACTACAGTCCGTGTACTTACGACCAATTTTTATTTCACTCCAATCCAATGCTCAGAGAGAGAGTTATTGAACTTTTCCCACGATCACCTCTTTGAGATGAAATTCAGGAGCCTGAAAAAGCACTACCTTACACAGATCATATCTCCAAAAATATTGCGAACCAAGCTCTGAAATTTTTTTGACCAATTTCCTCTGGATTTCAGCTTCACACCATACAAATTTTAGATTCTGAACCTTCGTAGAAAAAAATTTATAGCGAAAATTCCACGATGACCTGTTTAGGAGCTTGAAAAAAGACCTAACTTCCACAGATGATATCTCCGAAAATATTGCGAACCAAGCTCTGAAATTTTTAGAAAATCATCCTCACGATTTCAGCTTCGCACCCTAAAAATTTCAGCTTCTGAAACTTCATAGAAAAAAATTTATAGCAAAAATTCCACGGTGACCTGTTTGGAGCAGCGAAACCCTAGAATCCAAAGCTTTGATACCAAATGTTGTGTAACCAGCTCCAAAAATAGAAGAAAAGAGATATCAACACCTTAGAAATGAGCCACTTCGAGGGGGCAACCTCCAATACATTACATAAATGAACAATTCTTGGATGATCCCATTTACAAAACCTCCTTTCTATATATATAGGAGTCTATGGGGCCATAGTGGGCCACAATGTAATCTTAGCCGACCTAACAATAATAATGTAATGGCACAATAATAACAATATGGGGGTTACAGGGGTACAACAATATTGATAAGGGGGGTTAGACTAACATAATAAGGGACTACACTATTAATATAGGTGCTTAACATAAATTCATAACTTACAACCTTAAGATCAAGGGAAATTCTCCCTATCATATCCTCTTTATCGAAGTTGGTTTGTCCCCCATTGAGAGTAAGGCTATGTTTAGATATATGATGTATAAGAAGAAGTTTTACATCATGGAATCCAAAGGGCTCCCAAAAATTTCTTCTAACTGTAGTTAAAACCCCCACCTTCGCCTCAAGTGTGGGTGGCATAAGGATGCCTAGTCCTGGCTCAAACATTGGGGAATTAAAGAGGATCTCAGTATGGGAAGAAAATATAGTGTCAAAAATATTATTACCTCAAAGTTTAAGGACAAGTTGTGGGAGGATCAGGAGCTGGAGGGTAAAAGGGAAGCTAAGATACTATAAGGAGGTGATCAACCCCACCCTTGATAATCAAAATGATCTCTCTGTGTTGACTAGCACTAAGAAAAAAATGAACATCGCTAGGATAATAACTAATTCTCATGAGCTTCGGAGTGAGACCAGGCGGTGGTCTATTTTCAAGACTCCCTGGAATGATAGAATCTGTCAGATTTGCGATACTAAGTAGGTGGAAGATGAAAAACACTTCCTTTTAGATTGCCTAGCTCTTACTCACATCTGATCTCAATTCTGTAGCATCTACCACACTTCCAATCTTCTTGGCCTATTAAGCCAACCCACCTATAACAGTCTTGGAGGGTTTATTTCCCTTCTCTTTGATCATAGAAACAAGATTTTGAAGAATCAAACTTAGATTCTCTTTTTTTTTTCTTAAGGTCCGATAGGTTGCATTGGTCTTAGCATACGTTAATTATTATTATTATTATTATTTTAAAATTTAAATGTTTTTTTTAATGTATTTTTTTCTTTTTTTATTATTTTTTATTTTTTTTAATGTTTTATTATTATTGTTATTTTATTTTTATTAATCTTTTCTTTTTAGTTTTTTTTTTATAACTTAATTGTATTTTTTATTTCTTTTTATTTTTTATGTTTATAGTTTTTATTATTTTTTTAAATCGTACATTTTTTTTTAACTTAAAATTTTATGTGAATATTTTTTGGGGTAATTTTTATTTATCAAATGTCATCATTTTTTATATAAAATTCATAAAATTTATTATTTTTCAATTTTTTTAGTCCTTGGTATTTTCCATAACGTTTTTAATTTAAAAGTTTTTATCAATAAAGAAGACTAGAAAATTAATATTGGATTACATGTGGATGAAAGAGATGAAGCCGCAAAATTATTGGTGAATAATAATTCTAAATCAGTAAATCCTAAGCATCTAACCTAGATGATTAGATATGATGAGAAGAAAAACCCTAGCGGAGCTCTGCATCTGACCGATCTCCATGACCTAGGGTTTGCTGGTTTTGGAAACGACTGCCCTTGGCAGTCCTTCTCTTCCAGTCAGAGCTATAATAAACTGAGACCCGGACAGCCACAAGCTTTCCAATAACCAACTCCAGCAGGGGGACTGCTACCCCCCCAACAGGTCAATCACCAACAAGGAAGTGGGTAGGGGTTGAACACGCCAATCCGCAAAACTCTAAACCATCCCAAGAAAATACAAGGGCGACACCCAGAGTGCAAACGGAAAGCAACTCGATCACAGCGGATGCGACCACGAAATATGCCACTTGCATACCAAAAGAAACCAAGAAATGTGTGATTGAACTCCTAGCACACCACATAAACGGAAGAATCCAATTGATGAAAGATCATGCATTAATAGGTAAATTCATGGGATTCTGGGCCACGAAAAATGCTCTGAGAGGATGGATAGCCTCGAAATGAAAACCAAAAGGACATATAGACCTGCAACTGTGCGCAAAATGCTTCTTCAACATCCTCTTTACCTGCTCTGAAGATAAGGACAGGATCATGGATGAAGGGTTGTACTTCTTCAACACTACAGGCTTATACCTCTGACCTTGGACTGAGCACTTCAACCCAAACAAACAGGATCTAACCTAGGCACAAGTATGGATCCGGCTCTACTCGCTCCCGCAAGACTACTGAGACGAACTCACCCTGCAAGACATAGGAAATACACTAGAAAATTTTGTCAAGCTTGCAGAAGAAACCAAAATCAATAGGTATGCAGCCTATGCACGTATTTGTGTCTACATGAATCTAGTTGAAACACTCCCAGGCGAGGTAAGTCTCTTACATGAAGATTTTGAATGGACTCAAATTGTTGATTATGAACACATTCCCTTCAGATGTAGGAAATCTCATCAACATGGTCATTTATTCATAGATTGCCCCCTAAATAAGAAGGAAACAATGGAAAAGGGAACCAGTGAATAGGAAAATGAGGGATTCACGAAGGTAGCAAGAAAAAAAGGACATAACAAAAGAGCTACCTCGTAGCAGAACAAAAAATCACCAACTACCAGCAACAGCTTCGCAGCCCTTAACCAGCTCAACGAAAATGAAACAGCTCTAGGCAAGGAGGTTGGAAGCACCTCCATTGCGCAGATTCAATTAGCAATGGCATATCAAAACAAGATTTCACCAGAGACCTTCTTAAAGCCTCCCAATACCAACACAGAGAGGGACAACGATCAAATCAAAGGCAAAGAACCAATAATGGAAATGATACCAAAAGCGATGGAAGAAGACCCAGAAAGCATAGATCTAGGAGGACTAGATCTAGCAGGGCTAGAAGAAGCATGTACCAACAAAGACTACACTTCAATCCCAGAGCATCAAATTGAAAATATGGAGGAAATATTAGCTAGGGCACAGGAGCTACCCTCTCTGGGCATACAGGGAGGAACGATAATCATCACCCAATACTTCGCAAAAGAGTCCCAAAAAAGAGGAAGGAAAACATCACTACAACGAACCATCGAAGTAGGGAAAGAAATGGTGGAATCAGGACAGTTCCCCAAGTTAACTAGATTTTATGCTCTCACCTCCCAATATATCCCATGAAGCTTATCTCATGGAATATCAGAGGGCTCAATAGCCCCACGAAGCACAAAATCTTAAAAAAAATGATAATGGAGGAACACCCTGCAATTTTCTACATTCAAGAAACCAAATGTAACAGTTCAACCCTAGAAACCATCTTCAACAAGATATGGAAAGGTAGCAATATCATAGTAGTTGATGCAAACGGGGCATCTGGGGGACTTGCCATCATCTGGAACCCTCAAATTATTACTCTAGAGAACCTGCAGGCCAATAGTAATTTCATCCAGGGTAATTTCCACCTAGTCGGCACTGATATCCATGGACTTCTCACCAATGTCTATGCACCTCAAAATTCGCAACAAAAACTGATGCTCCTAGGCAATCTTGAGGAACTTAACCTTCAACGATCCCATCCCCTCTAGCTTCTGGGAGGATATTTCAACATGATTACCATTAGGGGAATTTTGAGGTCTAAAATAGGCCTCCTAAAGAAATAATAAAATAATAGCTAAACCAATAAAATAATATTTATGAATTTGCAATTCAATTTTTGCACCAAAATCCATGTAACCATGGTTAAATTCAATTCAAAAGTTGTATCAAAATAAAAATATTAAAAAATTTGTATTGATGTGACTAGAAATAAGAATTAAATTTTCAAGAAAAAGGCATTATCATTGCACAACTAATGCATTTGTCATTTGTACTTAAATAACTTAAAATAAAATATAAATATAATTTCATAAATTCTTAATTATAGAATATAATATTAATTAAAATTTATATTATTTAAATTATATAATAACATGTAATTAATATACTATATAAATATAATATAATATAATATATTGATTTATGTATGAATTTTATATTACGTATTGAATTGATTTGATTTATAAATAAATATTTGAAAATATACAAATATAATATTTATTGAAAAGTGTGTAAATACATGAAGATTTTGTAGGGATATGCATTGTTTCTTTCAAAAAATATGAAATGAAAATAATAATATTTTATTCAAAAAGTGTGAAATGACATTTATTATGAGTACTTTACTTTATGATTTTAAAAGTACTTAGAGCACTACCATGGTTAACTATGAGTTTTTATCCACTATTGAGAATGTGACAAGTAAGTACATTTAACTCAAGCAATGCCACCTCAACCATTAGGGATGATGTCATCCCCTAAAATGTGATTTGTTCTCATAAAGTGAATTTTGATTGTACATTTTCCTTAAGAGGCCCATTTTAGACCTCAAAATTCCCCTAATGCAACCTCCAGGAAAAGAAAGGTGGAAGACAACATCTCGAATCTGACAGTGATGAATTCAAATAATTCATCCAAAGTAACAATCTCATAGATCTCCAAACCTCAAATGGGATATTTACCTGGAACAACAAAAGAGGAGGCACTCAGCGGATAACCTCTCGGTTGGACAGATTCCTCATCACTGATGACCTCATCCACCTAAGAGGGAATCTGGACACCACCATTATCCCAGCAGTGGGATCCGATCACTGGCCGATACAACTCCAATGGATCCACCCAGGTAAGCATGCTCCCAAACCCTTCCGTTTTTAACATTGCTGGTTCAGGCACCCCTGGTTCAAGGATCTAGTATCCCATCAATGGTCTTCTATAGAACCCCCTCCATGCACAAAAATGCTTCAATTCCAAACAAACTTGAAACTTCTCAAAATAAATTTTAAAGTCTGGAACAAAACCACATTTGGCAATATATTCACTGAGCAAAAATAACTGGAGGAAAAAATGAAATCTCTGCAACAGAATATCGTCCAAAATGGATGCACAGATGAGACATCACACCAGGAGAAATGCCTGACCACTTAGTTGGAGGAAAGAAGGAACCAGGAAGAAGCCCTTTGGAGGAAAAAATCCAGAATCAACTGGCTCAAAGAAGGAGAAAGAAACACTAAATTCTTCCACAGGTCCACCATTCAACACCGTATGCACAATAGAATTACTGTCATCAATAATCAAGATAGGGAAAGGCTAGAAATGAAAGAATCCATCACGGAGGAGTTGTGCAATCACTTCAAGAACATCCTCCAGGAACCCAACCACCATAGGCAGGAAGCCATCGAGAAAATTACTCAACACATTCCCAAGCTGATAACAGAGGATCACAACAGGATGCTACTTGCTGCTACCACCACTGATGAGGTGGAACAGGAAGTATTCCAATTGAAAGCTGGGAAATCTCGTAGGCCGAATGCATTCACCACGAACTTCTTTCATTTCTTCTGGGATATCATTCAAACCAAAGTTTGGGAAGTTGTGGAGGAATCTAGGTCCACTCACTAGCTGTTACCAACTCTAAATGCTACCTTCATCACTCTAATCCCAAAATAAGATAGAGATGCCTCGCCCTGTAAGTACATACCTATAGCCCTCTGTAATTTTATTTACAAAATCATATCCAAGGTCATAGCTAAGAGGATGAAGAAGTTACTACCTCTCATCATTTCCCCGGAGAAAACATGGTATGTGGAAGGCAGGAAGATCATGGATGGCATCATCTTAAATCATGTGGTCATTCATTCCCTCAAAATCACCAGAAAACCAGTTATGCATCTCAAAATTTATCTTTCCAAAGCTTTTGACAAACTAAGTTGGGATTATATAAAAAATATCCTTACAGCTTTTGGCTTCAATCACACATGGATCAAATGGGTTATGAGTCTCATCACCTTCCCCTTTCACTCCATCCTGGTTAATGGCATACCCTCTGCCACCTTCAATCCCTCAAGGGGCATAAGGCAAGGGGACCCCCTTTCACCCTTTATCTTCATCATCATGGTTTAAGGCTTGGGTCGCATGATCAAAAGCTTTATTCAGACGGGAGCACTACTGGTATTACCGATCCATAACCTACCCCCAACCTCTCATCAGCAATTTGTGGATGACAACTTGATAATGGGCTACCCCTCTGTCCAGGAAGCCCGCACCCTCAAGTTCGTTCTCGACTCCTTCTCTGAAGCTTTTGGAACATAGATCAACCAGGACAAATCTCAAATCTTTTTCTTCCACACCCCCCCTCTGACCCAACGCAACATTGTTCGCATCCTCGGCCTCACTATTGCATCCCTTCCCTCAAAATACTTGGGAGCTCCGCTCACCGACTCCGCCATAAAAAATACTCCTAGAGATCTCTGCTTGACAAAATGGAAACCCGCCTCTCCAACTGGACTCACCGCACTCTCAACATTGCCAGCCGTCTAGTCCTCATCAAATCCATCTTGCAATCTCTCCCCATTTACCTCTTCTCAGTTCTTGCTGCTCCAAAATGGTTCCTTAAAGCCATGCACACCCTACAACGCAGGTTCCTTTGGGGAGGTACTAAAGGGGAAAAAATGGGCCTTAGTCAACTCGAAAGATGTGTGCATCCCAAAGCATCAGGGAGGTCTTGGTCTCCGGGACCCCGAACACATCAACAACATAATGGGAACAAGCATCTGGTGGAAATGGGTCTCCAATCCCAACACCCCCTGGGCCAACTTATGGACAGCCAAGTATGCGCAGTACTGGCCTAAGGATGATCTCATTATATACAACTTAGATATGCCAGGCTCCCAAATCTGGAAAGCAGTCAATCTTCAAAAGGGCATTATCCAAAACCACAACTTCTGGGAGCTTTGAGATGGTAACCAAGCAAGATTCTGGGAGGAATCCTAGCAACAAATGCCAAGCCTCTCCTCCATCTTCTGTAGACCTCTATGGAAAGTTGCGCTCCAAAATAGGCAATAACAAAAAACTCAAGACTTCTAGACGGAAGACAACTCTTAGAGATATAGGAAATGGATACATACCAGCAGATGGAAAAACAACTGGAACAATGAAAGCCACATTGACATCTAGGAGGAGCTATGCACAAAAAGAAAAATCCAAATCAAAACAGGGTCGGACATCCTCCGCTGGGGGCACATGCGAAGCGGCACTTACTCTACTAGGGAAGCCTACCATCTCCTCCATCAGCATGACCCAAGACCTATTGACATTATCTGGAAAAAGATCTGGAAGGAAAATTTATGGCCCAAAATATTCGCATTCATGTGGCTGCTTAGTAAACGTTGTATACTCACTTGGGAGAATCTTTTGAAACGCAGGTTTGTAGGGCCCTCCAGATGTCCTCTCTGTCAAGGAAACTCGGAAACCATCGAACACCTGCTTGAACTATGCCCGCATGCCAGCTCCCTATGGGACATAATGGTCATCCTTTACCAACAGTCGAACCATGCTAGGAGCAACATCATTCAAACCATCAGCAATTGGTAGGACAATCCTTTCCACAGTAACCTGTTGAGTAGATTATGGAAAATTACCCCGGGCATCCTCATTTGGAACATCTGGAAGGAGTGAAACAGACGCATATTCAAGGACAAAGCTTCTAGACTTGAAAAAATTTGGGATAGGATTCACAGAAATCTCACAGAGACTCTAGCATTAGATGCATGGAGTAAGGAGGATCTACCCACCGAAGCAGTTGAATGCCACATTTGGAACAACTGGCAAATAAGTCTTACCACTCCCGTGGAAATCACTCCTAGAAGCAAAGGAATAACTCCAGCCTCGAACACTTGGTCGCCTCCACCCCTAGGATTTTTCAAATGAAATTTGATGGGGCTTCTAAAGGTAACCCCAGAATAGTAGGTTTTGGAGGAGTTATCAGAAACAAAAAAGGATATACTCTCAGAATATACTATGGGAACATTGGATGGGACAACAACAACTCATCTGAGTTGGAAGGAATGATACAGGTTATTCAAATCGCCATAGATTTCAACTACTACCCTCTAGAAGTGGAAGGGGAATCGCAAATAATAACCATGGCATCCACACACATCCTTCAAGGTACTACTTCTTCGAAAGTCTCCAACAGCTGGAGACTTGCTCATAAGCTCAACACATTGGAGCTCTTGCTTCACAATCATAGAGCCATCACCTTCGGTCATGTGCATAGAAAAGCCAATGTGGTGGCAGACCTACTTGCTAACAAAGGGGTGGAAAGCCACTACGCTCTGCATCACACCACCCTTGAGCAGAATGAAGATGAGGCACTGAAACAAAATTGTCTCATCTTCATTCATAAAGACCAGCTTCTCCCGGATGCGGGTGACACACTTGACACGGGCGGACAGCAAAGCCCATCACAAGCAGACTGTGGAGATCTCCAAAATAATTCACCACCTGCTGCAGATCTAAACACAGTTATCACCTCATACGATCCTCGCAGAAACACCGATCACGCAGACTGGACAGGCCTGATGTCTCCTGAACCGGACCATCACCTCACCCTCAACTCCATTAATGACCATGTGGCATAATCAGTACTACATCATTGCTTATCTCTCTGCATCTACCCACCAGTTGAAGTCTCAAACGCAGATCACTCATAACCTATCTGACATTCCTCTTCCGCAATCCTATACATCCTCACATTCTCAGCCCCTTCCCTCCATCCTCTGCTCTCTGCTGCATTTTGCTCTCCTGATTTGGATGCTTGCTCATAACGATGAGTTGCGAAGTCAATGCCCTGGTGTGAAGCTACACAGCCCCCTATTTCTTGGTGCATTGCATCCTGCACACCTGCCCCTTAGCCTCTCCAGTTTCTCCTGCCCATCTGCTTCCCCTGCCATCCCTCCCAAGTGCGCAATGGCTCCCAGGCTGCACCAATGCACAATTCGCGGTGGTCAACGAGGAGCTCTCTCAAGCCGCTACCATTGCGGCGAGGACAATCGTCTCAAATGGCTTGAGGGCTCTTCGTCATACTCCTCTGCTAGCCACCCTTCAGTTCCATAGCAGTGCACAGACTGCGCCAGAAGGTCAGTGCAAAGAGGAAGACATGGTACGCGTAGGTCCCCCTCCATCTCCAGGGCTCCTTCGCCGCAGCGCCTTCCTGCACCACCGAATAGCCCTGCATAGGTAAACGAAGACACAGATATTTGGATCATGGATTCCGATGGCATCTTGACGAAGCTTCCGAATGGAATAGATCCGGACTCCCCCATCCTATGTGCTCTGTCAAATCTCCCCATTCGAAGTGTTGCTGAAGTGGAAGCTGCAAGGGAAGCGTCCATCATGTAGGCCCCTGCCTACGCCATTATCGAGGAAGCTTCCAACCGCAATGATGATGAGGATGCGTAATGTTTGTGTTGTTGTTCATTCCTATTTTGTTTTTTGTCTTTTTTGCCCTCAGGGCTACATTGTCATTTCCTCCTCTCATGCTCCTAAATGTATCAGTGCCTATGGGCACAATAGTAATTTTTGCTCGCAAGTTTTGACTGGGTCAGCCCCCTCCCCTGTAGCAGCCCAGAAACAGTGTAACAAAGGCAGGGATTGGTTAAGCGCAGCTTACCAAACCTACATGTAAACTATATACTTATATGTTTTTGAATTAATAGAATTAGCACAACTTACTAAAAAAAAAACCTAAATGATTAGATTTATTGAGAAATTATGGAATTGGACAATTAATTGTTTCCCTAAGAGAAAAGATGATTGTAGAAATTATACAACAATAATGTATATCTTGGATTCACCCAATCTAACAATGTACTAAATTTAAATACTGAATCACTTCTACAGATCTTTTGCAGAATTAAAAACACAATCGCTAATCACATGAACATGAAGAAAGATCAATCACACACAACACAAATAATTTCCTAGGGAAAGCTTATAGCTAAAAACCCCACTATCTTCTAATGTATATTCAACATGGATCATGAAACAATTACATACAACAAATCTTCTCACAAGAGCCCTCCAGTACTCAGCTTATCGTCTCACACTGTCGTATGCAAATTGACCAACACATAGCCAATTCTCAGCCTCTAAACAACCTCCCTTGCTTTCGCAATCCCTGATGGTAAAGATCCCTAAAAGATAGGAATTCTTGCCTGCCTTGACTGCGCAAGTATCATTGGCACTCCAATGGGTGTTTTCCTGCATGTGTGTAAGCAGATAATCCTACCACTGATAGTCAACTTCCCTTTCACCTAGAACTCAACTGGGTCTCCACTAGATCTGACATGCATGCAGCTAATAATAGTAAATCCTCAGTTGCATGTGAGATCACTGATTGTGAATTAATTAATATTTAATTCACTTGATCTCTCACTAGTGTATCTTCAGTTACAACTAGCACAACTGATTTTAACTCACTTAAATGATTTAAACTAATTTAAAACTTGCACCAAATCATGCACCACTGCACTTCAAACTCTGTTACAACTAGAATTACTCTGCATGCCTTACCAACAACCTCTAACTTGAAATCCACTAGCTAACTGAATTTATCACTTTCAGTTAACTCACTCAAGTCCACAATGAGAATAGATTACATTTTAATGTCCATCATAATTAATGGATAATAAAAATAGACATGCACCCAAAAAGAGCATTGTGGGCCCCACCCTAGTCAGGCTGCTTAATGCAACCAGGTGCTTGATGCACTAGGCGTGGGTGCTTAATCTTCTTGTTGAATCTCAACACTCCCTGTCAACAAGAAAGGGATTATCCTTCACCCTAATCATGTCTCAATCGTATTCAAATTTTCTCCTAGTGAGCACCTTCGTCAGAATATATGCATCCTCATCTTCTATGGGAATGTACTGAAGCAACATGATCCTCCTCTTCACACAATATCTAAGATGATGGTACTAGATATCTATATGCTCAGACCTATCATGAAACACAGGATTAATTGAGAGTTTAATTCAACTCTGATTATCACAATGAATCAGTTTCGGATCCATCTGAGAACCAAAAAAACCAACCAAGATCTTTCTCATCTAGATAGCCTCACATGCAGCTTGGCTTGCTGGCATGTATTGCACCTCCGTTGAACTGAGTGCCATAGATCGTTGTTTCCTGTTGTACCAGGAAACTATTGTCGATCCAATGCTAAAGATCCCCCCTGATGTGCTCTTTATGTCTGATGGAATTCCAATGAGATATACATTCGTGAATCCATGCAACTTCACTCCATCCATCCATCTATACCATAGACCATACTCTGATGTTCCCCTCAGGTATGTCAGGACATGCTTCCCTGCCTTCCAAAAGAGCTTGGTAGGCTTAACCATAGCTTGAATCATTTGGTTAACTGCGTAGAAAATATCTGGTCTCGTGTTCACTAAATACATTAGTGAACCCACTAACTATCGATAGACAGTATCATCCACTACCTCTCCAAAAGTAGCATCCTCTTTCCTCCAATTTCCTAGAAGAGGAGTATCCATGGGTTTGTAGCTCTCCATGTTAAACTTACCCAGTATCTCCTTTGCATAATTTACTTGAGACACAAAAATTTCACCATCTCGTTGCCATATTTCCAATCCAAGGAAATAATGAAGGAGTCCCATTTCCTTCATTTCAAACTCCCATGCAAGATCCTCCTTGCATGAGTGTATCAGCTGCTCATCACTAGTTAAAATTAGATCATCAACATAAATAAAAATGATCAATAGCTTACTCTCAACCAAAATCTGGTACATGTTTGCATATGTTTCACTTTTGGTGAATCCCAAACCGGTGAAATAGCTATTTATCCGAGTGTACCAAGCATGGGGTGCTTGCTTCAACGCATACAGTGCTCTTTTGAGCCTGCACACATGTGACTCACTGTTAAAGATTTAGAAACCTTCATACTACTCTATGTACACCTCTTTCTCAATGATCCCATTGAGAAAAAAAGTTTTCACATCCATCTAATGAATGCACCAACCCATATGCGTTGAGAGTGCAACGATGGATCTTATGGAAGAGTACCTTGTGACAAGCACAAAAGTCTCATCATAATCTATACCCTCGATCTGTGAGAATCCCCGAACCATAAATCTGGCCTTGTATTTCTCCACACCCCCATCAGCAACTTGCTTTACCTTGTAGATCCATCTCGATCCAACCATTGATTTTTAGACCGGTCTTGAGACTATCTCCCATGCATTGTTCTTGACAATAAAGTCATACTCCTCCACCATTGCATCAAACCAAGTATGATGTTGCACTGCTTCCTGAAAGGAAGATGGTTCAGTCACAATACATTTTCTCATAAGAGCCATGTATCCATTAAATCGGTCAGGAGAATGTCTATGTTTGTGTTGTGAAGTAGAGGCTCCTACATTCTGTGCAGCATCAAGTCTCAGCCTATCAGCTTTCGTGATGCGCCTTCTGCCGTTTCTGATGGATGGCTCTGCATGAGTGATTTCCTCCACTCCATGAACCTACTCATGTGGTTGATCCACATCTTGAGACTCATCCTTGGGAACCAGAAATTCCTCCTCTACATGCAACTCCATCTCCCTCTCAAGGGACAGCCATATGGCTTTCTCCTCATCAAATTTGATATCTAGTCGCACAACAGTCATTACGTTGAGTGGAAAATACACACGATAATTATTAGGTGTTTCTGTGTACCCCACAAAAATCCCAACCTCAACAGTCTGTTCCAGCTTCTTCCTGGCATCCTTGGTCACATGCACATAAACAGATGAGCCAAAAATCTTAAAGTGTGAAACATCAGATTTCTTACCAGTGAAAGCCTCTTCAGGTGTACTCATGCCAAGTACTCTATGAGGACAACGGTTTTTCACATGTATCGTTGTATTGCATGCTTCTTCCCACAGATGCATCTGTAGGCCTTGATCATGCAAAATCGCTCATGCTACACCCACAATAGTTCTATTCTTCCTCTCTGTGACCCCATTCTATTGTGGGTTATGAGGCGGTATGAGTTCTCTTTGAATTCCTTCTTTGCTGCAGAAGTTCTTGAATTTGTTAGAGATGTATTCTCCACCATTATCGCTCCTAAGAGCCTTCACTTGCTTCCTCGACTCGTTCTCCACCAGTGAATTAAACTCATAGAACTTAGAGAATTTTTTTATCTTTCTTCTACATGATGAATATCCAACACTTACAAGAAAATTCATCAACAAATATTACATAGTACTTATTTTTTGTTGTTGAAGCAACCGAGAAAGGACCACACACATCTGTGTGAAATCTCTCAAGGATCCCCAAAGCTCAGTTTTCCTTCTCATGAAAGGTGGCCTTTACATATTTTCCCATAATACATCCCTTTCATGTGTCTGACTGCACAAGTGTGCCCCTGGGAAGGCTAGTAGAAATATGTTGCATGACTTTCAAGGCTCCATGGTGAAGATGGCTCAATCGCCTGTGCCATAATTTTCCCTCATCTCGACTCACCACTTGATCTTCCTTGCCCATCATTCAATTTGCATCCATCTACCTCTAGCTTGTAGAGATTCTTAACATGAATCCCTATCCTCTTGGCTTGACCCATTTTTTTATGTCGCAGGAAATATTTTCCATCACTAAAAACAATGTCATAGCCTCTATCCTCCAACATTGCGACTGAGACCAAATTTTTCTTCATACATGGTACATGCATCACATATTTTAATTGAAATGGTTTACCTGAATCCCTCTGAAAGGTAATGGCGCCAATTCCTGTAGCACTATATCATCCGTCATTGCCCATTTCAATATGCATCAGGAGATCTTTCTCCTCCAAGTCACTAAAAAGTTCCTTATCTCCCATCATGTGAAAGGAAGCGCCACTATCCATATACCACACAGATCCCAATGCACTAGACACCATGCATGTGATAAATGAGAAGTCAAGCTTAAATCGTGAGGCAAGGGACTCACCAGCTACAGATCCTCCATCCTTCTTATTCTTCTTCTTTTGTGGACAGTTACTAGCAAAATTCCCATGCTCGAGATAGTGAAAACACTTCACCTTGGACATGTCCTGCTTCTTTCCATTCTTGGACTCGGATTTAGAATGGAATTTCTTCCCCTTCCCCTTCCTCACCTTGGCAGCCAAAGCACAATCCTCGTCATCCTCATTCTTAGATGAAGATCTATCTCTAGTGTTCCGTCTGAACTCCTCCTGCACTAAATCTGACCACGATTGTTCCCAATCTGGCAATTTTTCCCTTCCATTGATAGAGTCTTGATAACTATTCCAAATAAAGGGAATTCTAGGAGAGCCAAGCTCACCAAATCATCATTCTCAACTATTATTCCAATGCTCCCCAGTTCATGCCGACATTGGAAAAATTTTGTTATATATTTTGGAATGGTGTCACCCTTTTCCATCTTAATCTTCCTAAGCTTATCTTTGAGCGCTAATTTTTTATGGTCATTGTTGCTTTGGAATAGATATTTCAAAGCCTTCCACATTTCATATGGTGTGTATTTCCCATGGAGGCTTGAGACAATGTAGTTTCATACTCCCTCCAATAAGATCCTCCTCGCCTTTTCCACTTTCTTTTGCCATGCATCAAGATTTGCAGCATCGGTTTTAGGAACATCTTTATCAATGAATTCCTTCAACCCATTGTCTTCGAGTACTGCCTCCATCCTGTCCTTCCAAGCAATGTATTTTGAGCTGCCCTCAATTGCATACTCTAACCTCAAACCATGGAAAGCCATTTCTATCTTGAATCAATTGTAGCACCAAGAAAGTCTTTCTACAAATTTGAATTCTATCCAGTCACAAACTCAGCTCCTGCTTCACTTTTGCAATTTCTTGTGCTCTGATACCATGTATAAATTAAACAACAAGCATGTATATCTTGGATTCACCCGATCTAACATTTTACTAAAGTTAATTACTGAATCACTTCTACAAATATTTTGCAGAATTAAAAACACAATCTCTAATCACATGAAGAAATATCAATCACACACAACACAGATAATTTACCAGGGAAAGATTACAGCTAAAAACCCCACTATCTTCTATTTTATATTCAGCATGTATCATGAAAAAATTACATACAAAAACGTTTCTCACAAGTTCCCTATAGTACTCAGCTAATTGTCTCACACTTTCATATGCAAAACTGACCAACACATAGCCAATTTTCAGCCTCCAGACAGCCTGCCTTTCTTGCGAAATCCCTGATGGTAAATATCCTTAAAAGATAGGAATTCTTGCCTACCTTGACTTCGCAAGTATCACTGGCACTCCAATGGGTGTTTTCCTACATGTGTGTAAGAATATAATCCTACAACTGATAGTCAACTTCCCTTTCACCTAGAACTCAACTAGGTCTCCACTGCATCTGACATGCATGCATCCAATAATAGTAAATCCTTAGTTTCATGTGAGATCATTGATTGTGAATTAATTAATATTTAATTCACTTGATCTCTCACTAGTGTATCTTCAATTACAACTAACACAATTGAGTTAAACTGATTTACAACTTGCACCAACCCATGCACCACTATACTTCAAACTCTGTTACAACTAGAATTACTTTGCATACCTTACCAAAAACCTCTAACTCGAAATCCACTAGCTAACCAAATTTTTTCACTTTCAGTTATCTCATTCAAGTCCACATTGAGAATATATTACACTTTAATGTCAATCTTAATTAAGGGATATAAAAATAGACATGCACCCAAAAATATGGGCCCCACCCTAGTCTGGGTGCTTAATGAAACCAGGTGTTGAATGCAACGAAGTTCTTAATGCAATATGCATGGGTGCTGAACCTTCTTGTTGAATCTCAACAATGATGTCATTGGGAGTGGGAAACAAAAGTACATTAATGAGCTAGCAACTACCTTCCACATGTTGGTGAGGTGGAGGTAGTTACCAACCACCAAAAGAGTGGAAAATGGGTAATGGATAAAAATATTTTTGTCTGATTGTGCTTGTCTCATACTATGGAAAGAGAGAGAGAGAGAGAGAGAGAGACTGAAGAGAATCAAGAGAGAAGAAAACAAAAAGTTGTAGACATTTTTTGGGGGGGTATTTCTGAGAGGAAATATCAAGGGTAGGAGGAGCCAATTACTTCAATATTAATTTTTCAGACATATTTTGCAAGTCGGTATTCTAAACTTTCCTCTGTGTATGATTTTAATGAGAACATAAAGAAAAAATAAACTAAAGTTCTATTATCTTCTCTAGAATTATTTGTTTATGTATTGAGGATATTTACAAGCCTTTGTGGTGATTATAGAAGAAAAAAATTATGTATTATTTAGTTACTATTTAAGTGATGTTTGAATAAAAGCTAGTATTTGAGACTGAACATATAGCAATGTGTGTGTGTGTGTGTGTGAATAAAAGTATTCATTTGGAATGGAGGAGTTCAAACATATATGTATAAAAGTAGATCTAGGATGTTAGTTCAAAATGGTAGTTGTTTAAGATAACATATATGAAAACACATAAATATATATTTAAATAGAAATAGATATATTATACATATCTACTTATCATTTCAATGCAAAAGACACAAACAAGTGTTATGAAAAGTCATAATGGATAACAATATTACTTCTAGAAAGAAAATTATTTAAGTTCTGAGAAAAAATATGCATGCAAAGAAACTATGTGTATATGTACTTGTTCTTAAAATATAATTGGAATAAAAATAAAATAGCTTCATAAATCTAGTTGTAATTGACACAAAATATGCTAACAGCATAAACAAAGAGTGTATATATATATATTACAAACTAGATTAGTGTCTAAAGAAATTACGTGTATCTTCATAACATTGTATATTGAAAAGAAAAACCCAGTGAGAGGAACATATGGCCTCAGATAAAATGTTATAATTACAAGAGGGGTTGATAGCCATGATAAATCGCTTTCGCTCAGGAAGAAAATTTAGATCATAAATATATGAAAAGAAAATAAATAAGAAGCACTAGATAATTTGTCTTTGAGTATTGTAATCACGCCTAAGTAAAAAGAAATACCAAAGGTTTGAAACCTCTGACCTAAGGAAAGGTAGCCGAATATCTAAAATACTATATAAGTGACCCATGAATTGGAAACATTGAAGGAGAAAAGGAGAATTATTTTCTGGAGAGCTAAAAATCTACTTGTATAAAGAGAAAAGTAAAAAAAATACTATATAATAAACAAAACTATTTAAAATACAAAGAAAAAGACAAGGAAATAATTTTACATAATTACCTTTGAAGGAATAAGGTTCATTAAAGACTCTCGGTCCACTACATAGAAATCCAACAAGTCATTAATATGAGCATAAGAAATTTTGTTACAGTTTAATAGAAAATGAAGAATATATTTAAACAAGTCTTTATACACAAGGCCAATCTTTTGTGAATTATTGGTTCACTTCAAATCTTAATTTATTATAAACATACTAAGGAACAAGTACAAAGAGAGAGGGTGTGTTCTTTGTTAATATAAATCAAAGGAGGAGAGAATAAACACCTTAGAGGAAAACAATACTAAATAACCTATTTTATTAAAAAAAAACATAGAATAGCAATTCGACTAAGCATAAAGGCACTTATAGATGACATAAGACTAAATATTGCCCATAACATAAAGAGAAAAACCCAAATACAACCAAACCAAGAAATTTTACAAGAATATATATATATTCCAACGCATGACAAGGTATGTAATATAGTATGACTGAGCCATTTTAAATCAAATATATTTTGTCTCATAAACTTGAAACACAATACATATATTACAAAGGAAGATGATCGAGGCCTGTGAATAACTGTAAGAGAAAACCCTGATAAATAATGACCAGAAATGGTTTTTAATAGAAACCATTTAAAATCCACAATATTTTCTGGAAGGGTGGGGTTTAGTTTATAAGTGTGAACCTAGTATATTGTCATATATATCAAAAAAATTGACATTATTGCAATAAATAGAGACGAAACTTGTATATGGTCGTAAGGATAAATTTTTACAAATAATACCTAAATATAATTTAATCCCAAAACCCTTAAAGGTTTCCCATTAACAATTCTCACAAGGTTGTGTTTTTACCACCAAATGGTACCCCAAGAG
Organism: Pinus albicaulis; assembly: GCA_034641835.2. Taxonomy (NCBI): domain Eukaryota; kingdom Viridiplantae; phylum Streptophyta; class Pinopsida; order Pinales; family Pinaceae; genus Pinus; species Pinus albicaulis. The sequence continues at coordinate 280,328,318 of CM076583.1, read as the reverse complement.
GGAAAATATAGGTCACCTGCCTTTCCGAGCATGTCCAAGAATGGCGTAGAAGGAGGAGCTTGTGTTGAGCTCCTACATTCAATGACAGTGTCTATATGGATTGGTTTCTTAGAACGCTTTTTCCTTCCATTGGTAAAGACGTCGTGTCTCATTTCCTCAAACAAAATAATAAGCTCTCCAATTTGCGTTAAAATATGACTTGATCTACGCCCAGTCTAGTTATGTTTATATCATTTTATTAGATCTTCCTATACTTAGTGGTGCCAATGCACTGGGGGTATCTCACGTTGCTGATGATATCATTAGATCTCTTTCACATCTGTATACTCATCTTTCCATGGGTTATGGTTACCCCCAGGGGGGGACTAGCTCCTCCAACACTTATCCCCCTCCTGGCGACATGTATCCGGGTCAAAGCACGCCTTATGCATTTGTCCAACTGCATCAAACAATGCCAGGGCCAGTTGTTGCTCAACCTGTTTACCCAAATGTTTCCCAACCTTTTTTCTATCCTTATCCAGCACTATGGCCCCTCTGGCATCAGCGCCCCAGCCTGTCGTGCCTTCTCAACCTCTTCCATAGCAGCCACCACCTCCTCAGGTTTAGGTGTATGCGCAGTAGAGCACGACTAATCCTCCTAATTCAAAGAAAAAGAATAAGGGGAAAGGAAAACATAACCAACCAGCACAAGGTAACCAAGGCTCTAAGGTAATCAACTAAACACACCCCAAGGGAACCAGCCTAACATTGTAAACCAGAAACAGGGCGATCAACCCAAGCAGAACAAGCCTCTTCATATGAACAAGCCTTTTTCATATTGTGGTTTCCATGGAAATTATACTCATGATTGTCCCATTTTAACCCAGATATGCCAGTTGTGGGAAGCACAAGCAACGTCTAGAGGACAAAAATCCACCCCTTTGATTCCTCCAAACACTGCGCCAACTCAACTGACTGTGTTCACCAATCCTTTCCCTCAGCAAGGACATGTTGTTGGCCAACCACCTCAAGGTCAGGTCGCTTCTCAACCTCCGTAGTCTGGTACCCCTGATTACCAGATTCTCATGATGGATTCTAAAGAGGTCAATACTATTGATGTCAACCTTCAGACTCGGTCATGCCAATATGACAAGCAACCTGATATGTCAGCAACCGAGTCCCAAACCAAGATAACCATAGAGTCCATTTTGATACCAAATGTTCCCTTATAGATCCCTCAGCCTAAGCATACGTCACTCACAAGAATCCCAAAGGTCCATTACGCTGAAATGTTGCTTCTGCCAAAGCCGCCCATACCTACAACATAGTAGATGACTTGATATAGTCTTCTGCTGCCATGTCAATGTTGGAAGTCCTCTAGTCGTGCCCATCTCAATGAAAAGATCTACTATCTACTTCGGGCACTATGGATCCTTCAGATGATCGTTTGATCATATTTGATGTCGATAAATTAGAACATCCCCCTTTACCTTCATCTGTTTTCTTCCAAATACCCATCAAGATTCGTAATTCCCATGTTCAGAGATGTATCATTGAAGAGGGCACATCCACCTCTGTGATGTCCGCCTATGTTTGGAATAAGTTCAGATCACCCGACTTAGCCCCATCCACCATCACATTGCGTGAGTGAGACAGTCACCCCTCTCAGCCCCTTGGCGCGTTCCACAACTGTCTTGTCACACTTGCGAGCAAGATTGTTTGCATTGATATAGAATTCATTGATGCCCCTTGGATTACAATATCCACTTGGGTCATAGCTACACTTATGAGATGTCTAATTCCACATCTACGGTTCACTGTAAGATGTGCTTTCCCCATAATGGAAATATCATCATTATTGATCAGTTGATATATTATGAACAGAAGTTTCAGACCTCCACTGAGCCCATCATATCTTCGGTGGCCGATAACCAATCAGTCGCACCTCTCACGAATGTTTCCCAAGGAGCCTATAAATATTCCACCTTAATTGATTCATTCGCTTGTCCCTCCCATCTTATCACTAATCTGAGATCATCGTTTTTTTTCATGTTGCAAGCTTCTCGGGCTAGATAGGGGCTTCACTCAATGAACCTCTAAAAAATCACTCAATGAACCCTTAGTTTGAGTACATATTGGAAAATACCTCCAAAAATCACATTATTGAAGCCCCTACCAATATAAATGCAATACAACTACCCAATTTAAAAATCCCCTACTTTCACTATATATTGCAAGTATCCATTTTTTCATTAAAAATTTATATACCCCTTTATATTTTTTCATTAACTTTGAGCTCCATTTTGTATACTTGTCAATATAAAATTCCTTTCCCCCTATATATCCCCCAATATATTATGCCATTTTTTCCTCATTATATATCCCCCAATATGAACCCACGTGCTATGGCATTTCTCCCGCAGTGAAGACCTCGTGGCCAAAAGTGGCCCAGTTTGACTAGCCAACAGCCAACAACCAACACCTTCGCAACCTATTTTTGTTCACTCGACACAAACTTCAGTACCTTCTCCTTCTGTTGGTGTCTCTCCAAACCTTTTTCAACCAGGAATGGTTCCCCCAAGCCTTAACCATTTTGGATCCATTCTGCCAGGCCATTACCCTTCCACTCAGACATCATTTTTAGCTCTCCCCTCAGGAATCTTTTCGGTGCCTGCTATGGCTACGTTGAGTCTTCCCAATTTGACCCTGGAGATCCGAGGCTGGTACATTGATCCCCTAGCAAACACTCCTCCTGGTCAACTCAAACCATATACCGCTTTGACCCTGGTTCAACTAGTCGCCATGACCCCTCCCTTTGCTTCAGTGCCATAGCCACCTCAACAGGAACCCACCCCTGTTGCGAAAGCATTCGGTGAGGGGGACAAAGCCAAAAATAAGGAACCTAATGACAAGGCCCTCCAAACAGCACTTGTTCCTCCTAAGCCTCTAAAGCAGTCACCTCCATGTGCTTTGTGTGATGTTATTGGGCATGCCACCCATAAGTTTCTTGAGCTTCCTCATCTCAAATTTGTGGTCAACGAGACGTTTCCTGAATCTGACATCCCAGAGGTCCATGTTACCTTACCTGATTCAGCTAAAAAACTCAAATCATTGCGCACGAACCACCCTTATCCTTTGAGCGATATTTATGGCCACTATTCTCATCATTGTCCCCATCTCAACAACTTTTGTGACACCCTTGAGGCAGCTCGCGAAATAGAGGCCGCTCATAGTGGATCTTGTACCCCACTAATTGTGAGTTCTGCTTCAGCAGAACCGGAGGAAATTTTTTCACCCATTGTGATAACTCCCCTCGATGTCAAGAGGACGGACTCTTCTATCGCTATTCTCTATCTGTCGTCATCTATGAGATCCATGATGGAAGACCCCTCTAGGGCATCCCCTTCTGTTTCAGTCGAAACTCCCTCGACGAACACCTTGGTCTCAACATTGATAGATGTTTCATTTACTAGCTCTTTGTCTACCCTCCATAGCGATGAGTATGTGTAAATTTATGTATATGTTCTATGCTTGATGAAACTTTACTTTCTCTTCAATTTCAGACAACAATCACATAAACAATAAAGTAAAATGCTGATAGAACATACCGGTAGATCAACAGAAGACAAGCCAGAAACAAATAAGTGTGTTGGTGCGTTACGGCGGTCAACAAAATGCTTCAACCAGAAAAGTTTCAATTGGTCAGCTAACCAGCAATATCATACAACCCTCATATCAACCAAATAGTCAACTCAAAATTCAACCCAGAAAAGTCAACGCTGCCTAGAAGAGTCAACGCAGAACAGTAGCAAGTAAAAGTCAACGCATCACAGTCTATGGTCAACCTTTGACCTCGGTTCTTGTGTCAAAATGTACGGACTACAGAAATCTAATTTTATGCCAAAATTAAATTCCTTTTCACCATGTGTTGACCAAAGTCAACGCTGGTCAATCCTACAGTGGAAACCCTAGCTGCAACAGAAAATGTCTTCGTCCTTCTCCCATGTGTGAACAACAGATTTTCCTCCAAGTAGCTCGAACCAATCAGAAGTGGAGAGAGAAATGTGTGACGAGGAGATGAGTGAAATGTCCTCCAACGTTGACTTTATTTATATCCATCATTGAGGGTGTGTGACACATTTGATAGGGTACAAAACCTTAAATTCAACCTGCACATATTTGAATATATTAGAAAATAAATGTTCTTCTCATCAGATCAAGATGATCTTTAGATCGATCTTGCACCTCTCCAAAAGATGAACCTAATAAAAATATCGGTATCTTCATCTAAGCATCACAACATGGAGTTTGGACATAGTTGTCCAAATTAACACTCCCTTTCAACTAGGGAGAACTCCATCCACCTGTGTAACTCAACATCGTGCGTCATCCCGTCGTAACTTGCTTTGTTGGCTCTTTATTTCAAAACAGAAGTGGGTCAGTCACAAACACATCATTCCCGGCTGAAAAATTCAGCGCAGAGGTCCGAAACCTCTATATGACTCACAAAGAGTCTCATACCAACCCGAAGTTGGTTTATTTGACCTGAAGTCAGTAGGAGGTCCAAAACCTCTGGAGTATAAAAACTCTGGTAAACTTGATAAATATATATTATTAATGATGAAAAGATAAGAGATGATTACAAATGAGGGATCGCCTGGGCTTTAAATATAGCCTCAAGGTGTCCCTTGGTGAAGAGGCATGATCTTTGGATCATGCCCTTTCAGTTAATAAACCTAATATAACTATATCTAACTAATAATTAACAAAATATTCATAACATTTCCCCTCTCTTAAAGATGCTTTGTCCTCAAAGCATATGTAATCGATGGACAATGTTGACGAATGTCTGGTTTCCACGAACGGCGAGCTCTTGCTTCCCATATTTTAAAAAAGTCATGGAGCATATTCTCGAGTTCAGTGTGTTGTTGATCTGGATAGTGAAAATATCTGATATCGACAGGGTCGGATCCTGTCTTGATTTCTGGAGACTCTTCATGGCTCCCTTTTGAAGATAACATTTCTAACTGCTGACATTGTACTGTAGATACGATTTGATTTCCTGGGGCTTGGAATCCATACAACTTGTATTTCTGCCCTTTCCACTTAAAACTTATAAACTGCTTCTGATGGTTGGCAGAATAAGTACCTAGCGTTCGTAGCCATTGAATTCCTAAGACCACATCTACTCCTCGTAATGGAACGTTGTAGAACGGAGATTCTAAATGAAAGTCTTTAATCTGCAACTTGACTTTATGGCATTTTCCTACTTGTTCAATCTTCTTACCGTCGGCCACCATTACCTTCATATTAGGCATGGGAAAAGCGAAGAGGTTGAGTCTTTTGGCCATGGTGGAATCTAGAAAATTGTGCGTGCTGCCTGTGTCTATTAGGACCATTACATTGTTGTTCTTAATGTGTCCTCTTAACCTTAGGGTTTGAGGTTGTAATATGCCTGTCATAGCCGATAAGGACACTTGCGGAATAGTTTCGCCCTCCACTTCTGGAGAGAACTCTAAATTGTCTTCTAACCCTTCTATACACGAATCAGTACTGTTAGTGTCGTTAGATGCTTCACAGCTGTATAGATTTTTTGATTTTCCATTAGCACATCTGTGCTTAGGGTCCCAGTTTTCACCGCAACGTTTGCACTTGCCCTCTCGTATTCTTTGTTTTTCTAGACTAGATTTTTCGTCTTCACGAGGATGGACAGGGACATATGTTGTGTCAACTACATTTTCAGATTGAGGAAACCGTCGTCTCGAATATATTTTTTCTGGTTTTGATAATCTTTCCAATTTCTTTTCAGCAGCTTTTTCTTTTTGCCTTGCTACTTCTACAGACGTGATTTCGTGTAGTTCTAGTTCTTCTTGAATGTGGACTTTAAGTCCCGAGATGTAAGACTGGATTAGACGAGATTCCGACAATCCGGGTACTCGTGTTGCCAAAGTCTCCCATTCTCGCGTGTACTCATCCACATCTCCTTTTTGGCGTAATTTGATAAAGGTTGAAAAAAACTTTTCTTCTTTTATGCCTTGAAACCTTTTGAAGAACGTATCCTTAAATTTCCTCCAACTGATAGCGAGCGTCGTCTTTTTCCACCACATATACCAATTATATGCTTCTCCTTCCATTTTCATGGAAGCATGTTTAATTTTTTCATCATCACTAGTAATGTCATAAATTTCAAAATATTCTTCTGCCTTATTAAGCCACGCAACACTATTCTTTTCATTACCATCAAATTTGGGTAGGTCAATCTTGGCTTTGCGCTGATATGCTAATGGTGGAACAAGAAGGGGATATTGATTAGCGAATGCATTCCAGAGCTGCTTGTTTTGAAAATCTGCATTACTATCTTCTTGATGATGTGGGGAATCGGTTTTTTCTTGATGCTCGTCCGAGTTCCCTGAATCTGCGGTACTGTTTTGTTGATTTGGTTCCCTGTTAGGAGATGTTGGGGATTGTGTCTGACCCAACTTATCTATTTTATCATTTAGTTTGTTGAAAATTTCTTTCATTGTTTCTGTGGTCTCGTGATGATTTAACCACATTTGTCTTTCTATGCGATTTGTTGTATCATTGATTTTTTTTATGTCGTTGGAGTGCCCTGAAACTGTACCTTCCAGATTGACTAATCTTTTTCCGAATTCTTCGGAATTGTTAGTGATTTGCTTCTCAAGATCTCCCAATTTCTTCTAAAATTCCGCCATCGACATTGACGAAGACATCGAGCGTGTATGCGGTGGGGAATATCTTTCTGCCAGTTTCTCCTCTTTTTTCTTTTAAAATTAATTAATTTATTTAATTAATTAATTAATTAATAAATAATAAATTTTTTTTTTTTTTTAAATTAATTAATTAATTAATATTTGATTAATTAATTAATTAATAATTTTTTTTTTAAACTATATAATTATTATATATATATAATTTTTAATTAAAAATTATATTATATATATAATTTAATTATATAAATTTTTTTTTTTTTTAATAATTAATTTTTATATAAATTTAATTTTGAATTAAAGTTTATATAAAAATTAAATTATAATCATATATATATATATATATATTTATTATATATATGACTATCCGACCATAGAAATACCCGTCCGCTTAAAAAACGATGTCACAACCCCTGTTCTTTTAACAACGAGGCGTATCACGAGACGTATAACCGTATGCTGTGCTTAAAAACGATATCAATGGAATTTAACCGTGCCGTTCCGTTTTTAAGGCACGCCGTTTTCCGGGAGACAGGTGGACAATCCAACGCACAGAATTTAAAACCCCCCCACTCGTGAAGGATGACGGTGCAGTGACGGTGTGTAAATCGTTTTTTAGTGTGCCGGTTCCGTTTGAACAGTCACGCTGCTCCGAAAACGTTGCGTTGTTTCACGTTTGACCCTGTTCCGAATTAAACTTTGGTCGCCCTGTTCCGATTTAAACGAGTCACGTTTCTTTAAAACAAATCGATGTCGTTTAACTCAGATTCTTATGATTTAATAAATCGATATTTAAACGATGCCGCTGTAAAAACTCTGTAAACCCGCTCACGATTTTTTTAAACGCTGTGTCGTATATATATATTTTTTTTAAAACTATGTTCGTATATTTGCTGTCGTTGACCACTGTTTTTTTTTATTAATATCTGACAGAGGTTTGCACAGGAATTAAAGACGGAGAGTAATTTATCGTTGTTGATAAATTCAGAACGGCAACGATGGTAAATGGTAGACGCTGTATAAACTGATGGATAGTTGCTGTCGTTTGTTTGGTGTGGTATATTGCTATCGTTGACCAGGTTACGAGTACCCGATTTGCTGAATGTGGAGTGTGTGGACAAAGAAATGGTATACGTTGTAGTGTGTGGACAGAGAAATGGTATATGCGTTGACTGTTTTATAAAAAAAAAAAATTGTGAGGGAATTGGGTAAACGTAGAGCAGGAGTGAGGGACAGGTCGGGTAGTGAGAGGTTTAACGTAGGGAATGAAGGCAGCGGGGTGGGGAATGAAGTGTACAATTCTGTACTTGGTTTCTTAAAAAAATTTCTGAAATTTCCGTCGAAATTCTTTAAGTTGATGATCACACAGATCCAAAGAGCGATGGCTCCGATACCAATGGAGTATAAAAACTCTGGTAAAACTGATAAATGTATATTATTAATGATGAAAAGATGAGATAAGGGATGATTACAAATGAGGGATCGCCTGGGCTTTAAATATAGCCTCAAGGTGTCCCTTGGTGAAGAGGCATGATCTTTGGATCATGCCCTTTCAGTTAATAAACCTAATATAACTATATCTAACTAATAATTAACAAAATATTCATAACAACCTCACTAGACTTGATCCCAGATCAAGTGGTTGGACCATTCCATCCTAGATAGAGACTACGGAAATCTTTGATGCATCCATCAGTCTTTGCTACTAGTCTCTAGCTTTTCCCACCTCACTGACCAAACGAGAGGTACTTCCCATGAGCTCTGAACTCAATGGGTAGGATGCATACGGGGAATAGATAATGAGAGGTGAACCAACTCAATCATCACAACGATGGGGCAGAAGCACACCAACAAGGTTCGTCAAGCCTAACCATGTGGTTGCTTATAGCTTCAAGAAGCTATCCCCAAAGCCCCCAAGAGCTCCCAGAGCTCATCGTCCAACATGACCTACATCATAGGGTCGTTTTATGATACCAAGACTCTCACGGAAGTTTGGGAACTTGACCTTACCCAGGGGCTTTATGAGAATATTTGCGACCTTCTCTTTAGTTCCTATATGATCGAGCCTTACGGCGCCTCGTTATACCATATCCTCGATAAAATGGTATCTGATATCAATATGCTTGGATCGATCATGGAACACGGGATTCTCGGACAAGCGAATCCCACTCTGGTTATCACAGAGTATCATAGTGGTATCTAGCACATGCCCGACCAGCTCACTGAAGAGCTCTCGTAACCAAACTGCTTCACAACAAGCCATACTCGCTGCAATGTATTCGGCCTCCACGGTGCTCAAAGCCACCGACTTCTGATTCCTACTCATCCATGATATCAAAGCAGATCCAAGTGAGAAGCAACATCCCAATGTGCTTTTACGATCCACCACACTGCTAGCCCAATCGACATCAGTATATCCAAGGAGTGTCACATTCTTGGCAGTATATCTCAGCCCATGGTTTATCCTGCCCTGAAGGTATCTCAAAATATTCTTGGCAGCAACCCAGTGAGTGTGATGAGGCTCAACCATATGTTGACTCAAAGTGTTCACTGCAAACATATATCTAGATGGGTGTTTACTAAGAACATCAGGGCCCCTACCAGTTGACAATACTCAGTAGGATTTGCTAACATGGGCCCAGCAGCGCTGCCACTCAACTTCTTAAATTTGAGCTCCATCGATGTCGACACGGACTTACAGTCCACCATACCAAATCTTTCCAGAAGCTTCACAATGTATTTTTCTTGAGAAAGAAAAATCTCGCCAAGTCTCTGCCAGACCTCCAAGCCTAGGAAATAGTGCATCAGTCCTAGGTCCTTCATCTCGAACTCAGCAGTGAGTTCCCTATTGCACTGATGAATGAGAGGGTCAACACCTATCAGGAAGAGGTTTTCCACATACAACACCAGAATTAGAGGCTTCTCTCTATCAACCTTGAAGTAAAGGTTCAGATCAACATTACTATGAGTGAAGCCCAACTTCATCAGGTAGCTATCTATCCTCTCGTACCAAGCTCTGGTTGTTTGCTTCAGCCCATAGAGGGCTTTATTCAACCTACAAACATGGGTGTCCCGATCCTGGACTTCGAACCCCAAAGGTTTCTCCACATACACCTCTTCCTTTATCACACGATGCAGAAATTCGGTCTTCACATCCATCTGATGAAGGCTCCATCCTTGCGTAGCAGCAAGGGCTATGATAGATCGAATGGTAGTATATCGGGCCACAGGTGCAAATATGTCATCATATTCTATGCCTTCCTTTTGAGAGAAGCCATGAGAAACGAGTTTTTCCTTGAAATTTTCAGCACTTACATCAGATCCATGCTTGATCTTGTAGATCCATTTCGAGGTGACAACTGCTTTGTCCTCTGGTCTTGGAACCACATCCCAGACATCATTCTTCATTATGGACTCGTACTCTTCATGCATAACATCCTTCCAGACTTGATACTTTACTACTTCCTCAAAAGATCCAGGCTCAGATTGTATAATAGTACTCATGGCTACTAGATACCCTTGGTATCTACTCGGCTTCTTGCTTTCACGAAATGTCCCCCTTGGGGCCATATGTCCCTTGGCATCATCGAGAGTGCTCTTGAGCCATGATGGTCTCTTCCCCAGTGAAGGAGGTGGATCAATTGGGTCCATCGGTCCTTCAACATCAGGCATCATCTCATCCTTTGTTCCTTCTTGATTTCCAGGCCTTGCTTCATGGTCTTCCTCAGATCTCGAAAGATTGACTACTTTCCTCAGGGAAGCATCTTTGTCAAAAGTGACATCGTGGCATATCTCCACTTCCCTTTGACCAGACACATAGACTCTATAGGCCAGTTTTGCTATAGCCCACAAACATTCCCTTCTTTCCAGAAGCATCCAGCTTGCTCCTCATCTCTTTCGGCACATGAAAATAAACAGGACATCCAAAAACTCTAAAATGTGAGACGTCACGTTTCTTACCAGTGAAAACCTCTTCGGGAGTTTTGGAGTCCAAAGCGGAATGCGGGCATCAGTTTTGTATGTACACAACAGTGTTCACAGCTTCTCCCCACAGAAACTTTAGTAGGCCCTGGTCACATAGCATGGCACGGGCGACTTCCACAATGGTCCTGTTCTTTCGTTCATCAACGCCATTCTGCTCAAGAGTATAAATAGTTGTGGTATCCCTCTTGATGCCAGCTTCTCTGCAAAATTTCTTGAACTCGTTCGTCTCATATTCAGTGCCATTATCAGTCCTCAAAATCTTAATCTTCTTCCCTATTAGATTTTCCACCAAGGATTTGAAGGTACAGAACCACATGAAATCCTCATCCTTCTTTTTCAAGAAGTATATCCAAGTTTTGTGAGATAATTCATCTATGAATATCATGTAATAAGAGCATCCTCCCAAGGATGTCACGGGCAACATACCAGACAGATCAGAATGTACTAATTGCAAGAGGTCAGATGTCTTTGTGACGCTTGAGGGGAAAGGTCCTCTTGTATGCTTTCCTTCGACACAACCCTGATATACACCTTCATGATTATTTGAGAACTTGGGCATCCCCGTCACCACCTTCCTTGCTTTGGGAAGGGCCTTGTAGTGAATGTTTCCAAACCTCCAGTGCCATAGTTCAGTCTGTCGAATAGTATCATATGTCATCGCTCCCAGTGGACTTCCTCCAACCTGGTAGAGTGTATCAACTCTAAACCCAATCATGATAGCTTCCTTAAAGCTCTTCTTCCACATGCGCACCTTTCCATCAGTGAATGCCACATTAAAACCTTTGTCTTCCATGGCCAATATAGACACAAGGTTATTCTTCAAATTTGGTACATATAGTACATCCTGCAAGCGGAGGATTTGACCTTGAGACAAGTGGAAGGTCACAGTCCCTGTCCCTTTCACAGGATATGTGGCATTATCTCCAAGGATAATTTCCAGATTAGTATCCTTCTCAACCATATCAGAGAGTGCTTCCTTGAACCCAGTGATGTGCCTTGAGGCACCACTATTTATCAACCAGACATCCATAGTGTTGGGTGGAGATGCAACAGAGAGGGCAGATAAAAGAATGCATTCATTTCTTTTATCAACAACATTTGATTCCTCATACTTGGAGTTTCTCGACCTTTTGAAAGGTTGACCATTTCTGCTGGAGGGAGCCTTCCTTTTTCCCTTGGACCTATTGTTCCTTTGATTTCCATTGCTCCGGTTGTTGTTGTTGTCATCAACATCGGGAGAATCCTTCTTGAAAGGATATTCTCTAGCATAGTGACCTGGCCTAATACAAGTGTAACACATGCCCTTCTTTCCTTGGGCCCCTGCTCTTCCTTTGTTCTTTGGACCACCAAAGTTCTTTCTAGAATGAGTAGCGTAGGCAACATTTCCTTCATTTTCATACTCCTTCATTCTTGTCTCTTCCTGAAAGCATCTCGATAGTACTTCGTCAAAGTTAGGTATCACATTATTATTTAGAATGGTAGTGTTGAACTCATGCCATTCGAATGGGAGCCCTCCAAGTGCGGTCAGCACCATCTCTCGATCAGCTATTGTCTCCCCAATAGCCAGCGTATTTTTCCTGATCTCGGTCAGCTTTAGAAAGTATGATTAAATAGACTCATCCCTGCCTTTCTTCAGATTCTTCAATTGATTCTTGAAGAATAGTACTTGATTCGCATTGTTAGCCTTGAACATGTTGACCAAATTATCATACATCTCTTTGGATGTGCCCAGCTCAGACATGTAGGCAACTAGAATTTTATGAATTGAGTCCCTGATCATCACCTTTGCTTTGATCTCCCCCTTTATACTTTGTCTTGGGGCAGCAGTTGTAGTGGATGGAGGCTCTTGAATTTTACCCTGCACATAGTCCATGACATATTGGTCTTCCAACATAAGATCCAATGTCATCTTCCAAGCATGGAAGTCATCCTTCCCAATCAATTTGTCATCATCCTGGAAGTCATTGTAATTTGAGGAACCCATCCTCTTCTTCTGTGATTGCTACAAATTAGGGCTTTGTCTTCACCTCAGCGCCAATACCATGTAAATTTATGTAGATGTTCTATGCTTGATGCAACTTTACTTTCTCTTCAATTTCAGACAACAATCACATAAACAATAAAGTAAAATGTTGATAGAACATACCAGTAGATCAACATAACACAAGCCAGAAACAGATAAGTGTGTTGGTGCGTTACGGCGGTCAACAGGATGCTTCAACCAGCAAAGTCTCAATTGGTCAGCTAACTAGCAATGTCACACAACCCTCAGATCAGCCAAACAGTAAACTCAAAAGTCAACCCAGAAAATTCAACGCAAAACAACAGCAAGTAAAAGTCAATGCAACACAGTCTACGGTCAACCTTTGACCTTGGTTATTGTGCCAAAATGTACGGACTGCAGAAATCAAAGTCTATGCCAAAATTCAACTCATTTTGACCATGCGTTGACCAAAGTCAACATTGGTCAAACCTGCGATGGAAAACCTAGCTACAGTGGAAAATGTCTTTGTCCTTCTACCACGCGTGAACCGCAGATTTGTCTCCAAGTAGCTCGAACCAATCAGAAGTGGAGAGAGAAATATGTGTGATGAGGAGATGAGTGAAATGTCCTCCAACGTTGACTTTATTTATATCCATCACTGAGGGTGTGTGACACATTTGCTGGGATACAAAACCTTAAAGGCGACCTGCACATATTTGAATATATTAGAAAATAAATTCAAAATAAATGTTATGCTCATCAGATCAAGATGATCCTTTCGATCGATCTTGCACCTCTCCGAAAGAGGAACCCAATAAAAATATTGGTATCTTCATCTAAGCATCACAACATGGAGTTTGGACCTAGTTGTCCAAATTAACAGTATGTGAACCATATCTCTCATGATGATGCATCACGTAGCCCCTTCGCATCATGTGGTCTCCCTTCCACCAGTCCTCCCATCTTCCATTCCAATGAAGACACTATGGAAGCCATGACCACCTCTGATTTTCCTTGGGATGATATGCATCATCGTGCGTACTTCCTTCCACAGAAGAGTCATGACCAACATGTTGTGGAGTCCAAAGACTACATACATAGTGAGGTTGATCAGTTTACCCCCCTTCCATCGAACTTCGATGCCCTTGATCATCGCATCCCTCATCTTCATTTTCATTTAGATTCCTTTCTGCTTGTCATGCAATTGAATAGCGGGTATCGTGTGAATCACCATGTCATTTTTAGAAGATATTTACGAGTGAAACTCTTAGTGCATGAATTCGAATCCATTCCATTCAATCATGTACCTAGAGCCCAGAATCACTATTTAGATAGCATTGCAAACAATATACTAGATTAGCGATTATCACATGCATTTCACACAAGAAAATAATAAAACAAATGGAAAACCATATACTCGTCATATATAAAAAGATGCATATCCATAGTGTATGTATTCACAAAATCATAAATGTTTGAATTCCACTATAAATACATCAGACATGCCCATAGCATGTTGAAAAAATTAAAATTTGGGGCACCACATGCCTTTACACCTAATCACTATCTGGAGGGTCCTGAGCCAATGGCTCAGCTCCACCAGCTCGCAAATCTCCAATTGCCTTTCCGGTCATCGCCATGCGCCGCATGACCCCTCGCCACTCAGAGGGTAGCCCTATGCATCCCTCGTTGTACTGGTCCTCAAGATCATGCCACCCGTGCTCTGATACATCGGTTAGCATCAGCTCACACCTACGATGGACATCCTCCAACAGAGCCTCATAGTCAAGTGTCTAGTCTCCTGTCGCTCCACTAGATTCTGCAACCCTTGGTGCTACGGGTCGTCCCATTTACCGTGTTGACTTCACCTGTGCTATATATGCATACCAAAAGTCACAAATCAGTACCACATACATATTCTAAAAACTTTAAATGCACCATAATATGTAGCAACTTTCACTTACCATCTGGTCCCCATGCTCGACCTGGTGGAAGTGGCAAGTAAGGGTCCTCATGAAAGTTCATACCATTGTATGGATATTCATCTATGTACAGTGGAAACTAATCCCAATGTGTGAAAAACTCGGGTCGGAACACCCATCTGACTCTCTTGCCTCCTCTCCATAGCAACTGCCCCCAACGGCGCATCCTGGGCTCCTGTGGGCCCACATCCTGGATCTGCACAGGAGGTCGAAGTGTGGGGATCTTCTAAAAAAAGAACGAGCACAACACCGTACAAAAATCATATTCGTGGTTCACCTATCGCTTGCACAGCGACAACTTTCGTTTCACTGACGACAATATCATCTAGGTCCACCCATAGTAGGTCCCACTCAAAACACTCTCTACCAACATCATATGCCCCCCTAGTGTTGTGATGGAACGCCTCGTTGCTCAGGATTCGCAGTACTACTACAGTGACAACCCATGTCTCTAGCCGCTCTATATCACTGAACGGAATGGTTCTGCCCTTAGCACGAGCATTCAATATGGCACTCCATTAACTCTAATATATTCCACCCACGTGATAAAACTGGATGTATATTTACCACCACCCCTAGTGGTCGGAGTCCGGTCAAGAAATAGGGTCTTGGATAGTCAGCCCGATCATGTGCACCTGCACCATAAAGGTCTCACTGTCCAGATCCCAATAGCTTACTATCCTTGATAGTAAGGGCTCACTTGCCCTCCTTAGTGGGTTCTCAACCAACTTGAGAACCCCATATATCGCAAGTGCTCCTTGTACCACCTAATCCCCTTGGATCTCGACCCGAAGAGCATCCAAATCTCTCTCGCGCCAGTTGATCCTCAACTCTGCCATACATGCACAACACCTTCATGTTTTTCATTTCATAGAATGAAAATTGCATAATAAATAATCAAGTCTCAGTCCTCAGCCAAAAATCTAACCAAATCTCCCCTCCAGCTCCAACTCATAACTTTCAGGCTCTGGAACTGTGAACTCGTAGTTTTCTCCTTCAGAAACTCTGACCCAGGTCGCATTACAGGCCCCATAAAGTGTGAGCCAAACATGAGGAGAGATAGGAGTCTCCTACTGAGCCCCGGGAACCTAATCTGAAAAGCTAAACCACTGAAAATGTAGAGTAAGGTTAAACCACCTACCTGCAACTAACAAATATTGATTCCAATGGTCGATTTGTCTGCTACGATCGTCGCAAGATTTAGGGCCTTCTCCTCCTCTCCAAATTCACCACAACTCAACTAGCAAATGAATCAAATTAGAGGGAAATCGCCCTATGATGGAAAAAACCTAAATTTTCCTTTGCGAATTGCGACCAAAACCTAGCTCGGTTTGACGAACCATCAACACCATTGGAAAGCTCTCACTGGGCACTATAATGGGTATCTTTTTGTTTTTGGGAAATTGACACTTCACCAGGAAGCCATTTTTCCAGGAAGGGTCACTTTGCCGCCTCTTAAAACCAAATTTTTTCACTTGCACTGCTTGTACTTGCGGCACCACTTTGCCTTCATACTTGTCAATGCGTGTGTCGATTTTCATGATCGGTAACCATCTTTTGCTCATGTTTTTATGGTCCCCACTAGGCCTATTCTGTGTGGAAATATCATTGAGTCACCCTTGTTCATAGCATCCAAGTTGAGTCATCATCGCATTCATGGAGTCTATCCTGAGTCTCTTTTCCTCTTGTTACAGTATTCCATCCATTTTTGCCTTGTCTCTCTCTCTTGTGTCACTCATTTTAGCCTCCAGTTGTACTACCCCCCATCCCCCCTGGAGTCGAGTCAGTCGTTGCCAGGTCATCCATGCTTTTTATGCTCTGACAAGGGAAGTCATTTGTCTGCTACTCAGTATCCCCTATTCCATCATCATCCCTGGTGTTTTTCCATCAGTCACTTTACTATGATCTCGTGTCTTAGTTTAGGATTCATCATTGCCTCATCTACGACGGACCTCCTTGAGTCGACATCAGCACATTCATTCTAGAAGAGAGCTCTAGAGCGCAGTGTACCTTGGTTCCAGCTTCCATTCTTGTTCGATGCCTCGAATCAGGAAAATGGAATCATCATTTCCCTTTGACTTTGTTGTTTCTCATCCACTCGGCTTCAACTCATTATTGCATGATTGAGATTCGTATACTTGATGGTCCAATGATCCAACATATTATACCAGTGATTCCCAGGTGTGTGTTATATGTTTTCAGACCTCATGAGGGGGTGGCCCTTTAGGTATTCCTCCACATGCTTGGATGACCTCAGATTATGCTACAGCGTCATATGCAGCTTTGCAGGTTTGATTGGTTTGGTTTCCATTCATATTTTTAGAGCCCTTTCCTGTTTAGCAGGGCTTGTTTGGTTTTTATTATGTATCATGTACTCAGATATTATTGTATTCAGTCCTAACTCATATTTCTCCAGACGCAGTATGTATGTGGGATCCATTATATTTTTGTCTAGCCCATTTAATGCCAGCATGTCATGTACCATTTCTCATGTAATTTATTGCTCAGTCTCATATTGTTGTGTCCAATATCATTCTTTGTACTTTCTCATCTCGGCGGGCATAGGGATGCCTCCCCCGCCCCATTAAGAACAGGTACCCCAAAATCAAAAGAGACTTATATCATTTGTAGGTCTCGCCCCCTCAGTGATTGTCCTCTTTCATTTCGCTTCGTCTATGTATCTCTCTCTCTCTCTAACTCCTCTTTGGTGTCTAGTGATTGTGCTCTTACAACGTACTTCAGTCATACAATTAGCTCCTAATGCTCACATGTTGGGGGGGAATCTGTTATCACCAACATTTGGTCATCTAACCATTTACAATTAAATGGATCGAAGTACACCATGTAAGATCAATTTTACCATAGTAAAATTGCTTTCACTATAAGAAATAATTTAATAAACCATATTTTATTAAGTTATTTTTAGTTTAAACAAGAAATCTCATGATGAATAATTAAATAAATCCTTATTTATTTTATTGTCCTCTATGAATAATTAATTAAACCACTGTTTAAATAATATTCCTGGTCATATTTAACCCAATTATGAGAAATAATTAGATAAATCATTATTTTTCTTATTTTTTTCTAGAATTAATTAATTAAATCATTATCTAGTTATTATTCATTGCTAAATTTGACTAAATCACCTAGGAATAATTAAACAAATCATTTATTTGTTTATTATTTCTAAATAAAGGTATTTAACTAATTTAAATATATTTTCCCTCCAACAAAATATAATAAAATATTCCAAGCGGTTAGATCTAGATTTTGGTTAATAATATTTTATTATTCGCCATTATCGACGATAACTGAATATTTTGTTATAAATATAAGGGTTTTTCCGTTCATTCTTCACTTTGATCACTTTCATTGTCGTGTTTTGATCATTCTCATTGTTGTTACTATTTTCTTTGCTTCTTGAGCTCCCATAGAGTTCAACATATTTTGCATTTTCTGCAGCATTGAGAGAGAGAAACTTCTGGATCTGAAGCATTGAGGACAACCAAGAACCCATCCCATTGAGGGGGACTAGTAACTTGTATTAGTTCCCTTTACCAGGTGTTATAATATATTCAGAATTTTTTAAATCTTGTCTTGTCTGTTGGATGCATGGAGCAATTCCTATTTCTCTTTACTGTTTAACTGTTTTTACGTCATAGATATAGTTTTTTGCAGCATTTATTTTAACTATCAATTGTAGATCTAAAGAAGTTAAATAGCTATTTATGTTGTTAGGGATGTTTTCCACACACAACTAAAGTGAGCTCTTTTTGTACACTTGCGTTACAAAGTTACACTAACATTTATCACTATACAAAAAAATCCAAGAAACAAAAGATTCACTCACAAATATATATAATAGGTAGTTTAAACTATAAGATATCATTTTTGGGATTCAAATGTGTTAAGAAATTCATTCATCTATGACCATTTCCATGAGAGGTAGTCACAACTGACTAATTTCTCATGATTTTTGAATAGTCCACTTAGCACTCATTGCATCGGGTGATGCTCACAGGGGTGAAGAAATGGGATTGAAACTAGTGAAATGAATCACATAATGTCAATCATCACTTACGGGGCTTGCACCCGGTAAACAAGACTTCCCAAGAGGTCACCCATTCCATAACTCCTATGGCTCAAACACACTTAACATTGGAGTTTTCCCCAAAATCAAGCTCACTTATCTTGCTACCCCATTTGCAAAACCTTAGCAAGTATTGTGCCTCATGAACCATTCAAGTAGAGATCCCTTTATTCCGTAGTGCACCTGGTAACCAGGACTTTCCGGGAGGTCACCCATCCCAGAACTCCTCTAGCTCAAGCCCCAGAAGTGATGATTGACGTTATGTGATTCATCTCACTAGTTTCAATCCCACTTCTTCACCCCTGTGAGCATCACCCGATACAATGAGTGCTAAGTGGACTTTTCAAATAATCATGAGAAATTAGTCAGTTATGACTACCTCTCATGGAAATGGTCATAAATGAATGAGTTGCTTAACATAGTTGAATCCCAAAAACGATATCTAATATAATGCACTGCAGAAACCCCTCATACTTAGTTTAAACTAATTAAAAGACCCTTGAAGATAACGAAGGGGTTTGTAACCTTTCATCTTACAAATGAGAAGTTATGATGTAGAGGGTTCATTAGTAATTACCAATGCACAGTAGTTCAGATCGTCAAGGGATTTCACTTTATTGGCGTGTAACCAACATCTAATAATTGAAAGGACTAAACCAATTCTCCATACCCAATGGTATTTCAAAAGGATTTCTCTGCAAATACCTTGAACATCATGAACTAACTTAGTTACAAGAGTTTATAACGAAATCTGTTTTAATTAATTTAAGAAAAACAATGAAAGAAAAAAATGTATCATTGTAAATTATGAAAACTGGAACAAACAACGAAAATTTATGAGAGTTTTAAGTTTTGGATGGTTCAAAGAGGTATGTTGTTCTAACGTATGAACCACTAGTTTGAAAATACCAAAAGAAAATATGCTAATAGCAGTGTTTACGCACTATTGGACATTGGAAAACCATGCATGGGGATGGTGGATGTGGCGGGGTCAATGAAAATGGTCATGCGGACATGGAGAAATGGTGGGACAATGCAGGGTGGCGGAAAAACACAGTGAAACGATGGAGGATGGACTGGTGAAAGTTTTTAACGTAAAACATTGAAATTTGACTAATGAATGAAATATATAAGGGCGAAGGAAAAATACGACAAACACGTGGAACGGTGACGGGGCGGAAGACACGTGTCGATGGTGGGGAGGTAGGTGATCTGGACCGTCCGATCTCAAGACGAGATCGACGGCTGAAAATGCGTTGGAGGGCGATGAACGGTGGGCTAGGGGTACGATTTCCCCGTGCTAACTCGCGAGAAACTTTGTGGAGCGATCGCCGTTGGATGGGTCGCTCTAGATCGGACGGCTCACGTGCATATCGTGCCGGATCTTCTGCCGAACTATAACACGCAATGAGTGGCGGTTTTCAAGCAGTGCTCAGTGACGCGTGTCACGTGATGAATGGCATCACTCCAAAATGAGAAATACCGCCCACCTTTGAAAGGCGGTGCGATATAAACCAGCGGGTTTTGTACAGTGAGCGGGTGCACTATGGATCGTTGATTTTGCAGGTTGATCGGACGGTGGACGGGGTGGGCCACGGGCGCGATGGAGCCTTGTGAATGTCGTCTGATCTGTACAGATCGACGGATAATACTGCGCCCAATATATATATGTGATAAGCGCCTTCATGGCTAGCACTCGGTTTCGACTTTCGGTCATGTGGAGAAAAAGGTGCAGGGGCTAGGGCCGAAAAGTGCTAGGCCTTAAATATATTATAATGTGGGATTTCGGCCCTTTTATGCAGTTTTGAGGCTGGGAGAAGGTAACGATGAGCAGAAAACAAATTTATCAGGGGAAAAAGAGGGGGTTTGAAAGTTTTAAGTGAGATTGCTTGTCAGAATTTAACAGGGGGATGACATGATCAACATTGGCTACATGTGGGGACGACACATTCATCCCTGGGCGTGTCGAGAACTTTGCAGACCACCTACATCATCAATTTTTATAGACAGAAAAAATAAACCTATTCTATTTCTACCCTTATTACTCCATGAGACCAGATTAAACTGTTGGTCTCATATTTTCTCTACCTAAACTACATCTGCTAGGATTAAACTGTCTAGCAGATTTCTTCTCTACATCCTAAAACAGAAATGGAAAAACAGCCAAGCCAGGATTAGACTGTCTGGCTTGCTGGACTTTGCAGAAATTAAAAAAACTAACTACATGCTCACAGATTGAGCTTTATTGAGATTTTCCTACCTACACTACTCTAACTGGACTACTTACAAGTCTAGCCTAAAAACATTGTCTTCCAACGCAACCAGTCCATCAAGTGATCCCATGACTGGTTTGTTATTCCTAGCTCCTTGAGCAGGCTGGATAAGCAGGGTTGCTCCCACTCTTTCTGTTCTTCGTCAGCAGCTTCAAAAAAATTTCTTTCTGTCCGCAACATGCTGCTCACAAAGACCTTTGATCCTTCCTTAAATTTTTGCAGGAGATAAGCATAAGGATCATGAAAAGATACCTGGTTATGAATATTTGGCAGACAGGCTTCAACCAGGATCTTTTCTTCTTCCATTGGATTGAGAAGAAGACTCTCTTGGGGTAGAGTGTCTCCTTCATCTTCTGAACCGGAGGACTCATCGTACATTGCTGCTGAGTCCTCTTGGAGCTCTGACGTGTTTTGCGCTGCTGGAGAATTTGAGCTAATTCGGTCCTCCATATATTCCGCCACAGGATTAATGAACACGTGATGTACACTTTTTCCTTTCAGGCCTCCCATGGCTGGTAGGCTGTCTTTATCCTGGGCCGCTTTGATTTCTGCATCCTCCACTGTGTTTTCAATGTGGCTCTTGAGAATCGGATCATTTTCTTCTTGTACTTCGAAAGGCAGTGGAATCTATTCTCTTTTAAGGGGAGGGAGACGTTCCAAAAAGGTTCTCTGGTCTCTGAACTGATATGATTTTTCTTGTGAGTTCAGAAATTCGATCTCAGCTTCATATCTTTCAACCACCAATTCTAGAAATATTTTCTTAAGTACGGGTTTAACACTTGAGCTGAGAAGAAGAATAGCCCGTGGAAGGTCCTCCACTTTTAGTTTTGCCAAGCCATGTGACATTTCATCTCGACACTCTGCAATGAAACTTGGATGCATTTTTTCAAACTGCTCAGAGTCTTCCATTAGTGAAGTGGCTTGGTCTTCAGCATGGCTGATGTTGTACTGCGACATGGTCTCCCAGTGGAGTCTCGTGAAACCAAGATAATCGGCGGCCTACTAATCACCAATGGAGTCTTTTAATCATTTAGGAATTGTGGAGTCGCCAAGGTGAGGGATCTACAACTCTCAACTCTCCATACTCACCTACTTGAAGAGTGAATTAGGTTTTTTCGAGGCCCAGGGATTTAAATTTTCTCAACTTTGTTCCCCGGCAACGACGCCAAAAAGATGTTGTCGTTTCTAGAGACAGCCTTGAGTTGTGAAAGACCAGTGCCTAGGACATCTTATATAGCAAGGAGCATATGGTATAACAGAGGAAGTTATCAATAAAATGCTCTCATGCTATCTCTTGAAAACAAGGAATATTAATTTGAATGGGACCAAGAGCTTCAGAAACTGACACAGGGAGAGCAACACTGCAGAGGCAAGATGCAAAACTCCAATATAAAAGCATCAGACAATTCAGAGGCAGCTTACTGTAAAGAGGGCCGATTCAAATGATATGTCACAGAAACCAATTATCAGAAGGTGTGGCTGTGTAAGAAAGATTAAGAGAATACTAGTTTTCATTGCGCTGATATCTAGATACACAATATCACCATGTAATGGGATTACCAATTTAAGAATCCATACATGACAATAGTGTTTTAAAAATAACCTCCCAAAGAAACTAATATAGCAGAAAAATGATTGCAGTGAATAGTGGAACAGTATATCATGCCTGAGCCATATTTAAAGTGCTTGACTAATTCGAGCATGGGTATCAACTAGGATAACTCCATACCAAAATCAGTGAGCCACTCGCATTCCAAAAACATGATACAAGAAAACATATGAAACGAAATGAGCAATTGAATTAGCACATATAAAAGAAAGTTACACACTGCGAGACACCAAAGACCAGAATCCTCTTTAAAGATGGAACTCCTCCTCACTGAGACCCAACGGGCTCTGTACATTCATATGAGAATTTTTACAAAATGCGTACAAAAATTCTCTTACTGCATAATTTTCTGATAAAATCTGGAACCTCTAAATCATCTGTTCTTCGAGAGCTTTATAGGAGAAAAAGAAAGCTCGAAAAGGGAGTAGGTGATGAACATTTAATTTGCCTCATTAAGACAAGATGGCGGAAACGTGCACGCACATATTGTTGGATGACTCTGTAGCGTTGTATGTACTCTGCTGCCTGCTTTCTGAAATAAATGCACTGGGTAGAAGTCTCTTCAGGAACACGACAAAGAAGTAAAATCACCTAGACATTCCATTCTTTCCTGAAAGAAAATGGTGCTGAAAAGAAAACTTTAGGGTATTGTTTTCTGCGAATGGTACCCTCTGCCTTCTAAACCCTGAATTAAGGTTTAAGATCTTTAATTCTGAACGTTGAATTCCTCGATCATTCACTGATATTTCTCTGCTGCTCCATTAATGTCTCCATCTGCGCAATCTGTGCTTTGAATGACTCTGGAGGGTTTGACAGATTTTAACCCTGCTTCTTTAATGGAAGTCTTGTCGACATACCTTCCCAAGCCTTTCTCCATAATTCCAGCCTCTGAAAAATGGTCCTTTTGATGTGCTCTCCATTACAGTGATAGACAATGTAAATCATGGCAGTTTTCCGCCGCTGTAATCCTGCAAAACCCGCAAACTCATTAGGAAAACTCTGCATGGGGATGGTGGATGTGGTGGGGTCAATGAAAATGGTCGTGCATACATGGAAAAATGGTGGGACAATGCAGGGTGGCGGCAAAATGCAGTGAAACGATGGAGGATGGACTGGTGAAAGTTTTTAACGTAAAACATTGAAATTTGACTAATGAATGAAATATATAAGGGCGGAGGAAAAATACGACAAACACGTGGAACGGTGACGGCGCGGAAGACACGTGTCGATGGTGGGGAGGTAGGTGATCTGGACCGTCTGATCTCAAGACGAGATCGACGGCTGAAAATGCGTCGGAGGGCGATGAACGGTGGGCCAGGGGTACGATTTCCCCATGTTAACTCGCGAGCAACTTTGTGGAGCGATCGTCGTTGGATGGGTCACTCTAGATTGGACGGCTCACGTGCATATCGCGCCAGATCTTCTGCTGAACTATAACGCGCGATGAGCGGCGGTTTTCAAACAGTGCTCAGTGACGCGTGTCACGCGATGAATGGCATCACTCCAAAATGAGAAATACCGCCCGCCTCCGAAAGGCGGTGCGATATAAACCAGCGAGTTTTGTACAGTAAGTGGGTGCACTATGGACCGTTGATTTTGCAGGTTGATCGGACGGTGGACGGGGTGGGCCACGAGCGCGATGGAGCCTTGCGAATGTCCTTCGATCTATACAGATCGACGGATAATACTGTGCCCGATATATATGTGTGATAAGCGCTTTCATGGCTAGCACTCAGTTTCGACTTTCAGTCATGTGGAGAAAAAGGTGCAGGGGCTAGGGCCGAAAGGTGCTAGGCCTTAAATATATTATAATGTGGGATTTCGGCCCTTTTATGCAGTTTTGAGGCTGGGAGAAGGTAACGATGAGCAGAAAACGAATTTATCAGGGGAAAAAGAGGGAGTTTGAAAGGTTTAAGTGAGTTTTCTTGTCAGAATTTAATAGGGGGGTGACATGATCAACATTGGCTCCACCTGGGGACGACACGTTCATCCCTGGACGTGTCGAGAACTTTGCAGACCACCTACATCATCAATTTTTACAGACAGGAAAAATAAACCTATTCTACTTCTACCCTTATTACTCCATGAGACCAGATTACTCTGTTGGTCTCATATTTTCTCTACCTAAACTACATCTGCTAGGATTAAACTGTCTATCAGATTTCTTCTCTACATCCTAAAACAGAAATTGAAAAATAGCCAAGCAAGGATTAGACTGCCTGGCTTGCTGGACTTTGCAGAAATTAAAACAACTAACTACATGCTCACAAACTGAGCTTTATTGAGCTTTTCCTACCTCCCTACTCTAACTGGACTACTTACAAGTCTAGCCTACAAACATTGTCTTCCAATGCAACTAGTCCATCAAGTGATCCCATGACTGGTCTGTTATTCCTAGCTCCTTGAGCAGGCTGGATAGGCAGGGCTGCTCCCACTCTTTCTATTCTTCGTCAGCAGCTTCAAAAGATTTTCTTTCTATCCGCAACATGCTGCTCACAAATACCTTTGATCCTTCCTTAAATGTTTGTAGGAGATAAGCATAAGGATCATGAAAAGATACCTGGTTATGAATATTTGGCAGGCAGGCTTCAACTAGGATCTTTTCTTCTTCCATTGGATTGAGAAGAAAACTCTCTTGGGGTAGAGTGTCTCCTTCATCTTCTGAACCGGAGGACTCATCGTCCATTGCTGCTGAGTCCTCTTGGAGCTCTGATGTGTTTTGCGCTGTTGGATAATTTGAGCTAATCCGGTCCTCCATATATTCTGCCACATGATTAATGAACACGTGATGTACGCTTTTTCCTTTCAGGCCTCCCATGGCTAGTAGGCTGTCTTTATCCTAGGCTGCTTTGATTTCTGCATCCTCCGCTGTGTTTTCAATGTGGCTCTTGAGAACCAGATCATTTTCTTCTTGTACTTCGAAAGGCAGTGGAATCTCTTCTGTTTTAAGGGGAGGGAGATGTTCCAAAAAGGTTCTCTGGTCTCTGAACTGATATGATTTTTCTTGTGAGTTTAGAAATTCGATCTCAGCTTCATATCTTTCAACCACCAATTCTAGAAAGATTTTCTTAAGCACGGGTTTAACACTTGAGCTGAGAAGAAGAATAGCCCGTGGAAGGTCCTTCACTTTCAGTTTTGTCAAGCCACGTGACATTTCATCTTGACACTCTGCTATGAAACTTGGATGCATTTTTGCAAACTGCTCAGAGTCTTCCATTGGTGAAGTGGCTTGGTCTTCAGCATGGCTGATGTTGTACTGTGACATGGTCCCCCAGTGGAGTCTCGTGAAACCAAGATAATCATCGGCCTACTGATCACCAATGGAGTCTTTTAATCATTTAGGAACTGTGGAGTCGCCAAGGTGAGGGATCTACAACTCTCAACTCTCCATACTCACCTACTTGAAGAGTGAATTAGGTTTTGTCGAGGCCCAGGGATTTAAATTTTCTCAACTTCGTTCCCTGGCAATGGCACCAAAAAGATGTTGTTGTCCCTAGAGATAGCCTTGAGTTGTGAAAGACCAGTGCCTAGGACATCTTATATAGCAAGGAGCATATGGTATAACAGAGGAAGTTATCAATAAAAGGCTCTCATGCTATCTCTTGAAAACAAGGAATATTAATTTGAATGGGACCAAGACCTTCAGAAACTGACACAAGGAGAGCAACACTGCAGAGGCAAGATGTAAAACTCCAATATAAAAGCATCAGACAATTCAGAGGCAGCTTACTGTAAAGAGGGTCGATTCAAATGATATGTCACAAAAATCAATTATCAGAAGGTGTGGCTGTGTAAGAAAGATTAAGAGAATACTAGTTGTCATTGCGCTGATATCCAGATACACAATATCACCATGTAATGGGCTTACCAATTTAAGAATCCATACATGACAATAGCATTTTAAAAATAACTTCCCAAAGAAACTAATATAACAGAAAAATGATTGCAGTGAATAGTGGAACAGTATATCATGCCTGAGCCATATTTAAAGCGCTTGACTAATTCGAGCATGGGTATCAACTAGGATAAATCCATATCAAAATCAGTGAGCCACTTGCATTCCAGAAACATGATACAAGAAAAAGGATGAAACGAAATGAACAATTGAATTAGCACATATAAAAGAAAGTTACACACTGTGAGACACCAAAGACCAGAATCCTCTTTAAAGACGGAACTCCTCCTCACTGAGACCCAACGGGCTCTGTACATTCATATGAGATTTTTTACAAATGCATACAAAAATCCTCTTACTGCATAATTTTTTGATAAAATCTGGAACCTCTAAATCATCTATTCTTCGGGAGCTTTATAGGAGAAAAAGAAAGCTCGAAAAGGGAATAGGTGATGAACATTTAATTTGCCTCATTAAGACAAGATGGCGGAAACGTGCACGCCCATATTGCTGGATGACTCTGTAGTGTTGTATGTACTATGCTACCTGCTTTCTGAAATAAATGCACTGGGTAGAAGTCTCTTCAGGAACACGGCAAAGAAGTAAAATCACCTAGACATTCCGTCCTTTCCTGAAAGAAAATGGTGCTGAAAAGAAAACTTTAGGGTATTGTTTTCTGCAAATGGCACCCTCTGCCTTCTAAACCCTGAATTAAGGTTTAAGATCTTTAATGCTGAACGTTGAATTCCTCGATCATTCACTGATATTTCTCTGCTGCTCCATTAATGTCTCCATCTGCGCAATCTGTGCTTTGAATGACTCTGGAGGGTTTGACAGATTTTAACCCTGCTTCTTTAATGGAAGTCTTGTCAACATACCTTCCCAAGCCTTTCTCCATAATTCCGGCCTCTGAAAAAAGGTCCTTTGATGTGCTCTCTATTACAGTAATAGAGACTGTAAATCATGGCAGTTTTCTGCCACTGTAATCCTGCAAAACCCACAAACTTGTTAGGAAAACCATGCATGGGGATGGTGGATGTGGCGGGGTCAATGAAAATGGTCGTGCGGACATGGCAAAATGGTGGGACAATGCAGGGTGGCGGAAAAATGCAGTGAAACGATGGAGGATGGATTGGTGAAAGTTTTTAACGTAAAACATTGAAATTTGACTAATGAATGAAATATATAAGGGCAGAGGAAAAATACGACAAACAAGTGGAACGGTGACGGGGCGGAAGACACATGTCGATGATGGGGAGGTAGGTGATCTGGACCGTTTGATCTCAAGACGAAATCGACGGCTGAAAATGCGTCGGAGGGCGATGAACGGTGGGCCAAGGGTATGATTTCCCCATGTTAACTTGCGAGCAACTTTGTGGAGCGATCGCCGTTGGATGGGCCGCTCTAGATTGGACGGCTCACGTGCATATCGCGCTGGATCTTCTGTCGAACTATAACGCGCGATGAGCAGCGGTTTTTAAATAGTGCTCAGTGACGCGTGTCACGCGATGAATGGCATTGCTCCAAGATGAGAAATACCTCCCGCCTCTGAAAGGCGGTGCGATATAAACCATTGGGTTTTGTACAGTGAGTAGGTGCACTATGGACCGTTGATTTTGCAGGTTGATCAGACGGTGGATGGGGTGGGCCACGGGCGCGATGGAGCCTTGCGAATGTCGTCTGATCTGTACAGATCGACGGATAATACTGCGTCTGATATATATATGTGATAAGCGTCTTCATGGCTAGCACTCGGTTTCGACTTTCGGTCATGTGGAGAAAAAGGTGCAGGGGCTAGGGCCAAAAGGTGCTACGCCTTAAATATATTATAATGTGGGATTTCGGCCCTTTTATGCAGTTTTGAGGCTGGGAGAAGATAACGATGAGCAGAAAACGAATTTCTCAGGGGAAAAAGAGGGGGTTTGAAAGGTTTAAGCGAGATTGCTTGTCAGAATTTAACAGGGGGCTGACATGATCAACAGAATCAATGAAAATTATTGAAATGAAAATAAGTTATGGAGCCATGGAACCATTGCAGAAACTAAACAAAATGAATAAACAACCAACGAAAATGACAGATGGGAAAGGAATCATTGGTAAATGTAAAAACCTAGTTTCTTGTTATCTGTTGACTGGGTATGATCAAATCCCTATTATTGATGTTAGGGTTTACACATATCTCCAAATAAACATGCTAAGAATATAAGTAATGAAATGGTTAGATCAAGAATTTGATGGTTATAAGGGTTTAAACCTTTTGACTAGAGAATTATTAAACTATGTAATTGTGTTGATAAGAATTAAAGATAGATGTATAAATAGGATATGATTACAATAGTATATTTGAGGATTTGTTATATATATATATATGGAGATAAAATTTCAAAGTAGGAACAAGAGTAATACAAGGTAGAATAGTTTCAAAGTTGAGACTTAAAATATAGTCTTGGATATATTAAGAGCAAAATCCTCATTAAAGAGCCCTCAAATAGCTTGATTGAGGGCTTAAAGATTGCTTGATCGGGGACTTAAAAAGGTCCAATCAAGCTACTTTTTTCACCCACAACACGCCCTCACTTGCCAAAAAGTGTAACCCAACTCCATGCATAGACCTATAAGGATGACTAAAACAATAAAATTGTTGATATTTAGAAAGAAAATAATAATAATAATAATTGTGTTGTAAATGAGGTACGTTACAAAAACCTTTTGTTGCACAAGACATGGTACTTTCATGTATCATAAGAATTTTGAGACATGACGAAACAAATTAATTCTTCCATAAAACTATCATAATGTACACAACTCTCCATTCCTCAATAATATAGCATCAAGTCTCTAAATATATACATGTATTAGCCATTTTTCACAATAAGTTATTTCCTTATATTTGTATTTAAGAAAAACCAATTGCATTTTTCATACTTGCGCAATACATTTTCCCTTTCTTAAAGTCAATTTCTACTTCCAAGAAAGAGAAACCGCTTCACTTGTAAGACTTGATACAAGAAGCATCACACTATAATTGCTTTATTATATTATTGTTGTTGTTGTTGTTATTGAAATAGCTTCTTGTTATTGAGATGAGACTAATGCACCTAAATATAAGACCACAAGGGAACCATTAGCACCATTCAATTTGGTTGCCTTCAACTACAAAAGCAATAAGTAGGGAATATCTACCCTACCAAAGTGCCATTGATATTGATCATTGTTGCATGCACTAACATGCATTTACATGCATAAGAACAAGCACTAAAATGTTGGTAGAACTCAAACTCTAGTGGGGGTTGAATGGCAAGAACCTTATATTTGTCCATGATCTTTATACAAATATACAAGAAATACAATATAGATATGAACATCAAACTAGCCAATAAATTCCTAAAATCTACAACAATAACAATAACATAGAATTAATATCATCTAATTTGGTTTTCTTCAACTATGTAAGTCATAAGTGAAGCATATCTACTCTACTAAAGTGCCCCATATCCAATTGCAGGACTTAAACTCTAGTGGGGGTTATATTAACTACTTTATTTTAGACCCATCAAGTCATCACTAGCATTTTTTTATATTAATTAAGCTACACTATACCTTTGCAAAATATATGCTCATACACTCAAAAGTCTCAACAACATTGCACAAAAAATGAACAAAAAGAACCTTTGGCCATGAATCTTATACAAAGATAAAAGAAATACAATATAGATATCTAGAATCAAACAAGCCAATTAATTACTACATTCTATGACAACAATAATGATAATTTAGCTGTATATTTGATATAGTCAATACCACTTTGATGGTAAATGTACAATTGAGAAATCACATACAATTTTGATGGGATTTTTCGATCCATTAAATTCTGGATGTGGAGATTCCCAATGATTTCTTTAGTGGAACTCATCTAGTTCTATTTGATGTTCTATGGCATTATGAGTCCAAGTTGTACTTCCATAGTGCTATTGTACTTGCATATAATACCTAAATAAGAAAAAGCACAATTCTCATATTTACATAAATGAATTCAACACCTTTATAAAAAAAATGCCACTATTTGCATTGAAGGAAAAGACTAAGAAAGTACTAATACATTATAGTTCTTAAAGAACCCCAAACAATTGATTATTCATTGTTATAAGGCCATGAGTTACACTTCAAAATCATTCACCTTATGAAAATGAACCTTGCATGAATTGTATTCATTATAAAGTATATATTAGAATATCTGATCTTAGACATATTTTAAGAGGACATCTAATCTAATGTCTCGATCTCTCTCATTTTCCATATAAAGCCCTTGTCATTTGTCTCCAAAACCATGTAACAAAGGTTCATTCATTGTAAAGCACATCATCAATTATTCAAAAAATTCAATTCCGAAAAATTTAATGTTTTTTACATGCAGGTTTCTTGCTACAAACACCATTGCCAAAAAAAAAAAAACCAGCAAGAATGCATACTATTTGTGATGCTATTAAGTCATTCACAAAAGCCTCCCATACCATTTTTCAAATGCTTTGTTAGCAATTGTGAAATACATGTCATGGCGAATCATTTTGAACACCACCATGTTTCATAGTAACAACGCTTTGAGGTTATCTAGAGTCTTTCGGAATCTAATTTAATTAAATGATTATATATATTCATGTAGTTTTATAGTGATCATAAACAATCCCAACTTGGTTTGTGAAAATTTATTTGGTTCTTAGTTTTATCCTTTGTCGCACGAAACTTTTAGGAACCTAGCATTGCAGGTCATACTCGTACTTGAAACTCTGAAACTCTGGTGAAACTTGGCCAAAACTCAACAATCATGTAATCATCTATGAGAGTTAGCATGGATCTAGTTTTCCTTCTAAATTGTCATCTATTGATCGTATTCTCTTTTTTCTTGCAAGATAATGTGTTATTCACTTTTATATATGATGTTTCAGCTGACGAAAACTCCAAAACATTTCAGTGCTTCATGCAACTTAGGTTTTATCTTTAGTCTAGGAGATCCAACTTCATATTTAGTAAGTTTTATAATCCCAACCTCAATTTGGCTACTTTTATAATTTTGTGAATTGAAATCGAATTTCAATTTTATTTTTGCAGATCTTTGAAACCATAAATAATTTTTTTTTCGACATTTCAAAGCTTAAGCTTTTCTGTGCCAAAAAGTATAGCTTATACTTTTTTGTCAAATCATAGTGTCGGTATTGCTGATGCTTGAAATTATGCATTCTAAAGTTGTTCACCATGAAATAACTAAAAAAAATATTTCAAGCTAAAAACTATATTTACAATTATATGGCTTTTTGGAAATGCACTAGAGGATTTCATAGAATGAAAACGAGAAAATTGATTACTATTGAATTCACAGAATAAACAGTTTCTTCCATGACTGGAAAAATAAATTAATATGTGCATCTACAGATTCTGAGATACACTCAACCTTAAATGGAAGGGTTCAAATTACAGGACAATGAGCGATAAGCGAACATGCTCATATATATCAAAGTGTCGCTTTTTATTGTGATTTCAATTTATTTAAAATTAACATTTTTATATGTATAATGGAGTCAACTTAAATTTGCGTTTAAGTTTATAAGCACATTTGTAACAGTTCTGCATAATTTTGCACGGTGATCAATCAATGATCAGTTTAACCCCTTCAACTGTCACATTATTACAATAAAAAACTCCCAATTTCTATCAAAGACTTAGGAGTTTACATCATGTACCTTCTCAAAGGTAGAAAAAGGCGTATAACCTTTTTGAAGGTTCCAGACATATGAACAATTTCTAGAATAAAATTTTCTGCATAGGTATAGTACAACAAAACCTGTTGGATACCCCATTAAACCCATAGCAAAATGTAATCTGCAAACAAATTTTCTTGCGTATTAAGATCACATACTAGAGATATACTTGGTCTCCCACACTAACATCTGGGATACTGAAAGAATGGAATCTCAAAAATTGTATTTAATCTGACAGATTTACTGCTGACCTAGCTATAACTTGGAAAGAATCCAAACAAGCAAGCTGGGCACTGATTAACCACACCTGCATATTGGCTATTCCACCTAGCCATCATGACTGACAAAAGAATACTAATTGATATTTAACACCAAAAGCAATGAAACTCGGGAAGAAACTCTACAAAACTCATTACACTGATGACAACGTGTAAGGATACTGATACTATACAATCTCAACAAGAGTGTACCAGAATGGGGGATGTACAGGACTTCACATACAACAAAATAATCTCAGTTGCCACGAAAACCCATTGATGAATGGCAATCAACATAACCTAATAAGGTACATTTCTACATGAGGGGAAGATATGCACCACCATGGCCCTTCCGCAGGATAAGAGGCCCAGCAGTATCTGGCACCTTGTCCAGTATCTGCATGCATGTGTCAATAACATCTGGAAATCCAGTTGCTACAGTTGCAAGCTGAATGCGAAGTCGAACATCGCGGGTTTGCCTGAGAAGACTTCTAAATGATTTTCCTAAATGCCTTGCCCATTCATGTGGCAAGCCTCCAGGTGTGAGCCACGTTGAAAAGTGTGATTGATCACCTCTGGCTGTAACTTCTGCTCGATAAAAGCGAGCAAGTTCCAGAAGCATAGAAGATGGAAGCGGGAGCACTGAAACAAATTCAGTTAAGAACTGGTCTATCAAATCTGGGCACAGCATTTGATTCCATAATACTAGAACCCACTCTCCCGATTGATTCAAGTTATATGCCTCTGCCACAATCAGCGCTTCCTGAAATCGACACTGTTCAACAAGAGCTCGCCGTGCATTTGTTTCAGAACGATTAAGCCACATGGTATCTGGCATTCGTATTTGGAGGGAAACTAATGATGCTTGTGCACAAGACCATCTTGCTTTATTTCCTGCATCTATGGTTGAGTAAACTTCAGCGGCTTCTACATAGAAGCGCATCATTTCTAACAACTCCTCACTCTGTTCTTTATCACGACGCTGAAGCCATTGATCTAGGGCCTTCTGCGCACATGACTCCATCAGAGCCGACATTTCATGTTTCATATCAAAATGATTGTATACCTGTTCCAACAAAAGGCGGATTAGGTGTGTTCTCTAAACTTTTATGCACAAGTAACTGAAATTAAAATTGAAACACTATTAATGTTCTCATGTGACAAAAAGCAGATAAAGAATGAAATAAGCATACAACTTACGCTTTCTGATGTAATGCTTGATGCATCTCTGGATAGTGACTTTATGTGAACATTATTAAATTATAACGGAAAAAAACAAAAATTCTCAAGAACCAAGGGAAAAACAATTTGCCTGAATTTTATGAAGTTCTTTGAAATGGAGAAATTGTGATCATTCCAACAAGTATGACAATGCATTCCTTGAAAATTTAAATTTAAATTGATCATTCCACTGCTGTTTTTTTAAGATACTTTGATTAGTTGAGGAAATAAACTCTAATTACCATGAAGAAACAAAAGAAAGACAACAAAAAATGGAAGAGCTAAACTAAATTATACCACGTCAAGAAAGAGGTAAAAGAACTAGTCTACTTTGCTGAAATGCTCCATAGAGCGAACCCATGTGGTGGTTACTACTTGACAAAGGTCAAGTCACTCCCATAACCAGAACAAAGTGAAAATAAAATGAAACTAGGACTAGCAGATAGTTAGCTATCACCTCACCCATAGCCTGGCAAAGGAAGATTCATAGGAGCATAATCATCTGTGCCACCGAAGATATCAAGGGAAAACCAACTTTAGTGTCTAGCTATGAATTTCAAGACCACCTCTTCATTTCAAATCGTATTTCATGAATATATAAATTTACCTGCTTCAGTATGCTTAGCGTAACTTCCCAAACTTCAGATACACAGTAGATAGCTATAATTACTATAATAAAATTCCAGCCTTGCCCTAGCTTTGAAGTGTCCCTGAAAACCATTGATGTTTGAGGGTTTCAATTATTCTCGCGACCATTCCATTCAATTCGAGTAAAATGCTCTAGTACAAAGGAATTATTATTGTCAAGGGTGTATGGTGATCCCTAATTCATCCAAGCACTTCAAACAATATAGGTAACCTTCATTTGATTCCCTAACTTACAAGATCAGTCCACTATCGTTGATATTAAGTTACCTAGATTCGTATCTAGATATGGATATGGATCCGGATCCTTCGATCTTTTGAAAAGTCTGAATCTGGAATCCGGATACATTGGCTTGAACTTGTTTCCTGTTTATTGCCAACATAAGAGGCCTGTTGATCTTTCTGTTATGAGCTAGGTTGCGGGGAAACGTCCCCCCCCTCTCGTTCCCGCTCCCGAGACGCGCTCCGTGCGGGAGCGTTTTGGGAGCGTTCGGAAACGCGCTCCGGGAGCGCGTTTCTGAACCTGTTAAAACGCTCCTTGCCTTTTCGGAAGCGTTTCCGGAAACGCTAGGGAGCGAACGCTCCCTGAGCTCTTCCGGCGTTTAAAAAAAGATTCAGGAGCGTTTTTTAAACGTCGGAAGCGCTCGGGGAGTGTTCGCTCCTGAACGCTCCCCGAAACAAAAAACGCTTCCCACTGGGCGGAATTTTTTTTCAATGAAAAAAACGATTTGTTTAGGGCTAGAAATGGGTTTTAGGGCTGATGTGGAGGTAAGGGAAGCATTGACATTTCATGGTAATGTTAAATTCTTAAAGTAAAATCCTTTTACTTAAATTTTTAACATTACCATGAAATGACTCAGGATGTTTAAGAGTGGTTTCGACCTCATTGGATTTCATATGGAGAAACTAGAATTTTAGGTTTCACTCAAAATTCAGCAGACTTAATGGTTTTCAGGGTTTCATGGTTTGGGAATTTGCAATGTTTCCATTTGATTCTATCATGTGTAAGGGTATGATATTGGCATTTGATCAAGAGCATGAAGTCCTTTAAGAACCTTGATGTACCCTTCAATCAAAGGAAAACAATTGGTTAGGCATGCTAATATTTTTCTACCGCATTTTAAGGTTGAGGAGATGAACTCTTCACTCAAACCAAAATCATTGGTTAGGCATGTTAAACTTTTTCAATTTCTATCATGTTATAAGGTTGAGCAATCCAAGTCTGAAGACTTTGAGCTAGATGATGTTTATGTATCTCTTGTTGATGATCCCATTTCTAGTAGCGATGAATCGATGATGAGTTTCATGAGAGACCATGTTGCTCAGTGATTTGTAGTTTTGATGTCTATTTTTGCTACTACTACTACTACTAAAGTTGTAGAGGAGTTTTAGGAGTCCTCAAACTTTGAGCCATATTATTTATGTAGCTCATGTTGATGATCCATTGTCTAGTAGTGGTGATGATTTTGATCATGATGAGGAGTGATCATGTTGTTGATCACTAATATGTAGTCTTGTATTAGGCCAATGGCCTCATAGCTTGTAGCATTGTTTTTGGACTTTATGGGCCATTTGGAGCCTCATTGCTTATGTATTTTTCGATGATATGTATTGCACTCGGTGCCATTTTGATATATTCACCTTTGCACGGTATATAAATGAGCAAACTTTGCATATTTTGTTTCTATTGGCTTGGAATCATGGTTGCAAATCTTAAAAATAGTTTTTTTTATTAAAAAATAATTATTTAATGTATTTTTTTTAAAACCGGTTCATTGAGATATGACCGCTCCCGGTTAGACCGATTCCGGTTAGAAACCCGATTCATTAGGTCCACCGGTCCGGTCACCGGTTCCGGTTTTAATAACTATGCTCACACAAATCCATAAGTACAAGAGCGGTACATGAAGGCATTGGACAAGTTGCTACCTGACAGGGAGGAGTGTGCTAGATTGCACCTTGAATTAGGTAAATACTTCAGTTGCACTGCTAACTTTGGTTCTTTCCATGCAATGGAAGACAGGGACATATTTGATGCTCTCACATGGTGGGAAGCATATGGT
The DNA here is from genome assembly GCA_034641835.2 of Pinus albicaulis. Taxonomy (NCBI): domain Eukaryota; kingdom Viridiplantae; phylum Streptophyta; class Pinopsida; order Pinales; family Pinaceae; genus Pinus; species Pinus albicaulis. The sequence goes on along the minus strand of CM076583.1, from coordinate 280,291,852 downwards.
GGCATGGGACTTTTGCCAAAGTTGGCTAAAAAAGTTCTCTCACAGGTTGTGAACGCTTCTTTTGCAGAGAGGTGTTGGAGCACCTACAGCTTCATACACAATGTGAGAAGAAACAGGCTGAATGAAAACCGAGCTGAAAGCTTGGTTTATGTGCATTACAACTTGAGGTTGTTGAACCATTACTGTGATCAGGCAAATGAGGATCAATCATACAGAGTCTGGGACAACAACCCAGAGGATGATAATTTGGAGGACAGCACGGTACATATGGAAGAATTGGAAGCAGAACTTTTTAGGGATGATGATGAAGCATCAGCAGCACCGCCACACACAGGGCCAGTCCCACCATCTACTAGTAGCAGTGCGGGTGCGAGTGCCAGTGCCAGCGCCAGTTCTCGATATCACACTATTGTTCCTTTGCAGATCCAGCCTCCACCTTCTAGTCATGGTCATGGTACTCCTGAGAGTACTAGAAGACCACCATTTCCTCATGGCTTGCACAAATTAGACATTTCTCGTGGGCGTGGCAAGGGGCCAGCCAGGAGATAAAATAGATTTGTTGTTTACTAGTCTTTTCTAATTGTTGTTGACAGTTGAACAGTTGAAACTTGACTCTTTCTGATTTCATATATTTAATGACAATTTAAGTTTGAAGTTTGAATTTGAAAGGTGAAACTTTGAAGTTGGCATTTATAAGTTTATTGTTTACAAGTCATTATGAATTATGAATATGATGCTTCATGAAGTTATATGGTGATCAATGAATCAATGATGATAAATGTTATATAATATCAATGATGATAAATGCTATATATTGAATTTTGAAATCAATGAATCAATGATGATAAATGCATATTGAATTTTGAAATCAATGAATCAATGATGATAAATGTTAGATATTGAAATTTGAAATCAATGATGATAAATGTTATATATCAATGATGATAAATGCATATTGAATTTTGAAATCAATGAATCAATGATGATAAATGTTAGATATTGAAATTTGAAATCAATGATGATAAATGTTATATATCAATGATGATAAATGTTATATATTGAATTTTGAAAGCTTGAAACCTTCAGATTGATGATTTGCGAGACTCAACAGTCAATATGTTGTATGCTTCCAATTCGTGGGTGTGGTTGATGAAGATTATAACTTCTAGATGATTGATGTTATATGATTCAATCTATGTTTTTATGTTTTTTATGTCTAATTCATCATTCTACATGTTTTTGTTGACATATATGCATCAAAATAAAAAAAAATATTAAATATATATATATATATATATAAACGCTCCAGACCGGAAGCTTTTAAAAATGGCGCTCCGTGCTTCGCTCTCGCTCCCGCTCCCGCTTCCAAGTAACCTTGGTTATGAGCTTAGAATTAGTCCAATGGACCTAAGTATAAATGGATGGATAGAATTATGTTTTGTTTCTTATGTGAATAACAAAGTTGGCTATCAGGCCTGGTTCTATCACTTCCAAGCTCAAGAGAGATGGCGCAATGCATGTTATATGCGTTATACGAATATGCATAATATATCTATATATGTTGAATGTGTTGGGCTGAGCCCTATTAAACGCTCAGGAGAGAAAACACCGTTATCCATATATATCCACTTTTGGGACTAGGCCAAAGCCTCTGCTAGCTTAGGAGGGATAGCTCTAAGAGCTTTACAATATACATATATGTATATGGTTGTGTCGCGCTGAGCCTTAAGGCATTAAGGACCTCGTTGCTCGAGTCATAATAGCCAACGTGTGCGGGCGTTGTAACCAAGCATTGAGGGCGAGGGCTCGAGCGCATGAGTTCATTCATCGCAGGGTTTGGAATTCATTTTCCAAGGAATAAAAAGAGAGACTCCCGATTAGGGCATATGGCCAAGTGCTATGACCAAGGGCGCGCAAGTTGGAGAGCCCAAAGTCGTTGGATGATGCGGGACGATTAGCACTATTAGATGACTCCGAAAGAATTTTCCTAGAGATTTCAAGTGGAGGACTGTTTGTATCTTCCAGGATTTTATTCCCAGGGTGACATGGCATTGTGGGCCCGTCGGCTTGGCAGCCTCCTGTTAAATCTTAGTTGTTGATACATTAAAGCATCTCCTGTCATAGGATGGACCCCAGGAAAATTACCCTGTAGATTTAGAAGGGGGGCCTGGACGATCCAATCGAGATTTTATTCATGAGGTGATTTGGAACTGCGGGGTCTCAGAAGCAAAGCCACAAAGGAGGGTTCCATGAATGGGGTCGGATCTGACATGATTGGTTCGATAATGTTTCCTAATGAATTGACGTGGCGGTGTGGCAAACTGGGGTTCCATGTAAACCTGAAGGTTCTTCCCCAGCAATTTCGGCAAGGGACTGCAAAGGAAATCCGCGGGATTATATTTCCGGGGTGTGGTGACAAAAGGGGGCATGCACGACAGATACGTTGGAAGGGGATTCCCCCATGCATTATAATATTATGTGTAGGTTCCTCAAGCCGTGGGAAAAGAGCAATGTGACCCTGGACATGGACGAGTCATCCGCTGCAACGTGGAGCTGATGTGGCACATGATTTGGACAGCCACATAGGCACCACATAGCAGCCCAAATGATGTGGCGTTATCTAATAGGCTAGTTTTTAAATGGTCATATCTTTTGATCTAGGAGTCGGATTGAGGCAAATTTTATATCATTGGAAAAGTCTTGATGAGATAAATGCAATTATCCAGTTTAAGTTTTGAGGAAGTTTAAAAAGATCGAAAAATTTAGACCACATTTCCATAACAGGACCTTGGAGGACAAGTCATCAGAGAAACTGTCTCCTACCCTTAGTAGGGCCTAGGGAAAGTAGAAGGTATGTTACAGAGTGGTATCACAGCTTCAAGGTTCAACACTATTGAAAAATGTAACTAGTCTCGGTCTTCATAATGTAATAATATGTAATTTTTATAATTGATTATATTCATTATTTATATTCCATTTCTAGTCAAAGCATGTTATTCATGCTTATAGGGTCAATTGAGTCAAAAAAGAATTTATCATGAGTAAAAAAAATGTATTTGATTCAAGTCCATTTGGACTTTCAAGGAAAAGATAAAAGAATTTTGAGTCAAATAGTTAACCACAAGACCAAGTCAGCCCTCCTTTGGCAAGTCGGCCCTAGATGCAATGATTCGACCCTCCTAGACATGTATATATAAAAGTCAAGTCGACCACTTTGGAGACCAATCAATCAACAACAAAACACATTGTTTTATGTGCAAGAAAAGGAAGAAAAACTAGTGAAATTCAAAGGAGAGAGAATATGAGTTGTTTCTGCCCTAATTTTGTCCACACGTGCAAGATTTATGTGGTTTTCCAGACATTGTTAAAGGGTTGAAATTTGGCCTTCATTGAATGACTAATATTCTTTGTGGTTTGACCAAATTTAAGAGATTTGACCAGTATTGACTTTTATTGACTTTAACTTTTTGGAGGTGACTTGGAGGAGAGTTGACTTGGGAACTTTGTGATAGTCTTGGTCTTGGTCTTGGTCTTGGATATCTCACTTTGATCTGATTCTATAAGAAGTGGATTTTTGTGTTTTCCTCTTTGTGGGGTTTTGCCTGTCTTGGAGCCTAATTTATTGTGTTCTTTGTCTCATTGTAATCTTCATGTTTTGGTAATTGCTTGATGAAGAAAACATAACATTTAATAAGAAGTCAACAAACATTCACAAGTAATTATAAAGAGAAATCTATCATTATCAACTAGTACTTGGTTTCTCAACATGGTTTTAGAGCTAAGCCAAAAGAAAGGCAACTTGAAGATAAAAAATTGTCGGTAGCTTGAAGGCTCTATTATAGCAAATATCCCTACCTCTTACAAAGCAAAAGAAGAAGGTTTTGAAGATCATCATTGTAGCAGTATAGAAGCTTGAAGACTTTATTACGGCAGTCATTCTTAATGATACCTATTTGCAAGGAAAGCAACAAGCTTGATGGAGCTTCTAATTACAAAGCTTGGAAGAACAGAATTGATATAGTTCTCCAGGAAAATGAAGTTATGCAATTTGTTGAGGGAAAAGTTCCAACACCAGACAAAAGTAATGGTCAATAAGTAGCCAAATACAATAAAGGAGAAATAAGAGCTTAAAGGATTCTCTTTGAGTCTATCAAAGACCATTTTGTATCTTTTGTTTCAGATTGTTAAATTTGGATACCAGAAGACAAGTGGTTCCCCATGGCTTTGATCTTTGGCCTAGGGAAAAGTGTCCACTTTATTGTACTTCTTCTCCTAAAAATGACTTTATAAGTGCTAAAGTCAGTGTAATATTAAAGTGACTTTATAAGTGATAAAGTTGCGTTCTCATTTTAAAGTGACTTTATTAAAGTCAATGAAGAATTAGAAAGTGAAAAAGTGGCTATGGAAATAAAAGGCTAAGTGAGTCTTTATTTTAAGTGGGTGAGTTAAAAAATAGAAAGTGAGAATTAAATGCACATTTATTCTCATCCCTTGATCTAAATGAATTTAAGCCATTAGATCTTAGGGTTGCCCAATAATTCATTTAGAGTAAAAGGAGAGAAGAAAAAAAAGATCATCTAGTCTTTCATGAGCATTTGAGAGAAAAGGTAAGAGACAGCAAGGAGATTTTCTAAGCAGGGAGGAAGTGAAGGAGAACAGCAAATCCATACAACAGCTTAACACACATCCCAAGACAGCAAATCCGTACAAAATCTTGGCACACATCCCAAGACAACAAATCTGTACATCATCATTTATTGGCATGCATCCCAAGACATAAATCTGTACAATTGGGTTTTGGCACATTTTCCAAGGGGGTACAGCACAGAAATCGAGAGAAATAACAGCAGGTTAAAGGCACGAATTTCGAGGCTAAGCTAGGCACAATTTTTGAGGATGAAGATAATTGTACATTTCAGTACAATCTGTACAGTCGTGCAGTGAATTCTGGGCATGAATCCTGAGACAGCCGTACAACATTTAATGCTGTAATTTATTGTTGTTTTTTCTGTTTGTTGTTGGCACAATTTTCAAGGCGGAGTTCAAGCACAGAAATCGAGATAAGTTGCAATTTGTGAATGCTGGAATTTTTCTGTGTATTTCAGTTTTTCTATAAAAGCTTTTCAGAAATAAAGATGAGCTTTCAAATTGGTTTTCTCCAAGAGTTGTACAGGGTTTTTCTAGGGTCACATTGACCAAACATCACAGTGTCATTTTCTGTGTGCCGTTATATTTTACTGTGCATTTATTTCTGCATTTTCCAGCAGTAGTAAAATCCCCAAATTTGTGTTTTCAGAAATAATTGTCATTTTCAGATTTTAATGTTTTTATCATGCTTGGATTTAACATTAAATGCATGGAGTGATAAGGGAAAACTGATAACCGAAGTGAGGACTGAAATTTTACATGGTATCAGAGCTTAGTTGGCTAGAAATTGCTTTTTGGAACAGCAGTGTGAAAATTACAGCAAGCTGATTTTTACACAGAAAACAGAAAACCTTTACCCAGATTTGAAATTTTAGTTTTATAGCGCAGCGAATCATGTCTTTGGGATTGAGGTTTGAAGACAGGTTAGATGGGGAGAATAACTACAGTGCATGGAGGGAGAGAATCCAAAGTATCTTTGAGGAAAGCAGAGGTATGGGGCATTATGGTACATACCACACAACACATAGTAGCAGTTCCTGCTGACCTAGTACAGTTAGCAAAGTTCAATAAAAAGAATGCTTAGGCAAAAAGACTGATTTTGGATGGAATCAAAGATCATGTCATTCCTCATGTGAGAGGAAAGACTTATGCACATGAAATGTGCATTGCCTTGACAGGGATTTACCAGAGCTCAAATGAGAACAGAAAGATGGTCCTAAAGGAGAAACTAGAGGCCATAAAAATGACTAAGACTGACAGTGCTACAACATACCTCACCAAGATCACTTCGGTGAGAGATAAGTTGGCAGTCGTAGGAGAGACCATTGCATCAACTGAGTTGGTGAGGATAGCTTTGAATGGACTTCCCAACTCTTGGGAGAGTTTTGTAGATGGTATTGTTGCACGTGAGAACCTTCCCAGATAGGAGCTTCCACCAGTGGAGGCAAAGGAAAAGGTAAAGGCAAGCAGTAGAACAAAGAGAAGGCCTATTCCAAAGTCAAATATTGGAATTGTCAAAAGATGGTACACTATGTTGTTGTGTGCCTAGAGAAGAAGAACAAGAAAGGGAAAGAGAAAACCATGGTAGGTTCTGCAGAGATAAAGGGCTTCTCAGAGAGCTTTGATCGAGAGTTTGGATTCATAGCTTGTGAGTCCTCTAGTATAGTATCCCCTGCCATACAGGTTCAGAGGGAGTGTGCACTCTCCTCTACTAGCAGAGCATCTTCTAGCATTTGGTATGTTGACAGTGGCGCTTCTCGCCATGTAACAGGAGTAAGAGAGTACTTCTCAGAGCTTTCAGAGAGTGATACTGATATGAAGGTAGTACTTGGTGATGACAACATTGTTAGAGCAGTTGGTGTGAGAACATTAACATTTGATAGGGAACCCAAACCTCCCTTGAAAGTGTCAGACGTTCTATATGTGCCTGGAATGAAGAAGAACCTGATATCTGTTTCAACACTCGAGGAGAGAGGGTATGAGGTGTTGTTCAGGAGTGGGCAGGTAATCATATATCCTAGGAGAACTCCAGCTGCTTCAGCTAGAGCTAGAGTGATTGGTGTGTGCCATGCTAAGGTGTACAAGTTCTCATTCCAGCCCCTGATGGCATTGAGTAACAGTACCAGAGATAGAACCAACAACAAATCTAGCAGTTCATAGTTGTGTGAGATTTGGCATTGCAGGATGGGTCACATGTATCATGGCGCCTTGAGGATGTTGCGAGAGATCACCATTGGTGTGCCAGATTTCAGTTCTGATCACCTTGATGTATGCAGAGGATGTGCTATGGGGAAGTTTGCTAAATCTCCTTTTCCCAACAACGACAGCAAAGTGACAGGGATCCTTGACTTGATTCATTCCGATGTGAGTGGTTGGATGTCTCATGTATCCTTGAGTGCCTATGAGTATTATGTTTTATTCATTGATGACCACTCCAGGAAGACCTGGATTTATTTCTTGAAGACCGAGAGTGAGGTCTTCAAGCGGTTTCAAGAGTTTAAAGCTCTTGTGGAGACCCAAACAGGTAGGAAGATCAAGGTACTCAGGTCGGACAATGGAGGTGAGTACACTCTGGGTGAGTTTGTGGATTTTGGTGCTCAGGCAGGCATTAAGAGGGAGTTCACGATTCCTTACAACCCCTAGTAGAATGGGGTGTCAGAGAGGAAGAATAGATCCATTGTAGGTGTTGCCAAAGCCATGCTTCATGATCAGGGGTTACCTTTATTTTTGTGGGCAAAGGCCTGCAACACTGTTGTTTACTTGCTAAACAGGAGTCCACATCGTGCCTTGGGGAATGTGACTCTGAGGAGGCTTTTTCTGAAAAGAAGCCTGATGTTTGGCACTTTCATATCTTTGGGTGCTTTACATATTCCTATGTCCCCAAGGAGAAAAAGGACCAAGCTAGAACCTACTGCAGACAAGGGCATCCTTGTGGATTATAGCGAGACCTCGAAAGCTTACCGGATTTACATTCCTACAAAGGGCAAAGTGGTTTTTAGGCAGGATGTAAAGTTCGAGGTGGAGAGAGATTTCAGGAGGTCACGGGAGTTACATTATCTAGAGTCACCACACCCTCAGCAGCAGCTGAGTCAGTCACAGGGATCCAGTGCATAAGGTGCAGGAGGTCAGGGATCAAGAGGTACATCTATTACAGTGTCAGGTCCATCAGTGAGCAGTGGCTCTCAGAGTCAAGTGAGGGGATCTTCGGGTAGCATGCACGACAGTCCACAGAGCAGTTCACAGGATAGTCCACTGACGGACAACTCGCATGGTACTTCAGCTTCTACAGGCACATGTACAGGTATGAGGTCAGTTGGCAGGCCTTCAGGAGTTTAGGCTTCTAATGATGATGAGGATTCTTTCACTCCAATGGAAAAAGTAGGCTTAGGGAAGAGGAAGCCCAAGTGGCTTCAAGACTCCTTGCGCGAGGCCACATCAGTTGCTGGGCCAAAGAGACAGGCCTGAGAGAGTAGACCACTTGAGCGGTTATGTATTTACATGGCAATGGTGACAAGCATTGTTGACTCCGGGCCTTCTAATGATGAGGAGGTAGCCAGCCAGTAGGTCTAGAGAGAGGCCATGATGGAGGAGTATTCTTCTATTATGAAGAACGATGTTTGGGAGATAGTGCCTAGGCCTGAAGGTAAATCAGTTGTTACTCCCTGATGGCTCTACAAGATAAACCATGTTGCAGATGGCAGCATAGAGAAGTTCAAGGCTCGATTTGTGGCGAGAGGGTTCTCACAGGTAGAAGGAGTTGACTATGAGGAGACCTTCGCTCCCGTGGCTCGGTATGCATCTATTCGCTCCATTTTATCGATTGCAGTAGAGATGGGTTGGAACTTGGAAGATCCACCAGATGGATGTGAAGACCGCCTTTCTCAATGGCTTCATTTAGGAGGAAGTTTATATTGAGCAGCCGCAGGGCTTTGAGGTGCATGGGCGAGAGACCTATGTATGCAAATTGAAAAAGGCACTATATGGGCTGAAGCAAGCTCCTAGAACTTGGTACTCTCAGATTGATACATACTAGCAGCAGTTGGGTTTCACGAAGAGTGAGGTTGATCCGAACCTATACTTCATTGTGGTAGGCGAGGAGCCTCTCATTTTGGTGTTGTATGTTGATGACTTGGTCATCACTGGAGCAGAGAGACTTATTGAGGGCTGCAAGAGAGATCTTGCTTCAGAGTTTGAGATGAAAGATATCAGCTTGATGCATTATTTTCTGGGATTGGAGGTGTGGTAGGAGGAGGGGCATATTTTCCTGGGACAAGGGAAGTACATCGTGGATATTCTTAGCAGATTTCACATGGAAGACTGCAAACCCATGTCTACACCTATGATCGCTAACTGGAAGAAGCTTCATGCTTCTAATTCCGAGTTGGTGGATCCTACTCTATATAGACCGCTGATTGGTTCATTGATGTATTTGGTCAACACTCGACCAGATATATGTTTTGCAGTTAACACTATGAGTCAGTTCATGCGTGAGCCCATGGGAGTGTACTGGGTGGCTGCAAAACACATTCTTCGTTACTTGCAGGGTATTGTGAATTATGGTCTGGATTATAGACAAGGTGATGGAGTGAGACTGGCAGGGTACGAAGATTTAGATTGGGCAGGTTGTACTTCAGACAGGAAGAGTACTTCAGGTTGTTGTTTTGGGTTGGGCTCATGGTTCAGCCGAAAACAACAGTCAGTTGCATTGAGCTCAGCTGAGGCAGAGTATATGGCTGCTAGTTTGGCTAGATGTGAAGCCATATGGTTTTGCAAGATGTTGTTTGGTCTATTTGGTCAGGCATTGAGACCTTATGTGATTTACTGCGATAATTAGAGTTGCATGAAACTCACGGAGAATCTAATTTTTCATGACAGGTCAAAGCATATTGGGATCAAGTATCACTTCATTCGAGACTATGTCCAAAAGGGAGCAGTTAAGCTTGAGTACATTTCCACAGATGAGCAGGTAGCAAACATCTTCACCAAAGCCTTACCACGGGGCATACATGTATACTTCAGAGACAAGATGGGAGTGGCGAGGAACACTTTCTTCGGTAAGAGGGAGTGTTAAATTTGGGTACCAAAGGACAAGTGGTTCCCCATGGCTTTGATTTTTGGCCTAGGGAAAAGTGTCCACTTTATTGTACTTCTTCTCCTAAAAGTGACTTTATAAGTGGTAAAGTCAGTCTAATATTAAAGTGACTTTATAAGTGATAAAGTTACACTCTAATTTTAAAGTGACTTTATTAAAGTCAATGAAGAATTAGAAAGTGAAAAAGTGACTATGGAACTAAAAGGCTAAGTGGGTCTTTATTTAAGTGGGTGAGTTAAAAAATAGAAAGTGAGAATTATATGCACATTTATTCTCATCCCTTGATATAAATGAATCTGAGCCATTAGATCTTAGGGTTTCCCAAAATGTCATTTAGGGTAAAAGGAGAGAAGAAGAAAGAAAAAAGATCATTCAGTGTTTCATGAGCATTTGAGAGAAAAGGTAAGAGAGAGAGCAAGGAGATTTTATGACCAGGGAGGAAGTGAAGGAGAGCAGCAAATCCATACAGTAGCTTGGCACACATCCCAAGACAGAAAATTCCTACTGCAGCATTTATTGGCACGCATCCCAAGACAGAAATCAGTACAGCAGTGTTTTGGCACGTTTTCCAAGGGAGTACGACACAGAAATCGAGGAGAAATTCAAATAAAAGTAGGTTAAAAGCATGAATTTCGACACTGAGTTGGGCACGCTTTTCGAGGAGGAAGACAACTATACATTTCCGTACAATCTGTATAGTTGTACACTAAATTTTGGGTACAAATCCTGAGGAAGCCATACAACATTTAATGTTGTTTTTTCTGTTTGCTGTTGGCATGATTTTCGAAGCGGGGTTCAAGCACGGAAATTGAGATAAATTGTAATTTGTGAATGCTGGAATTTTTCTGTGTATTTCAGTTTCTCTGTAAAAGTTTTTCAAAAATAAAGATGAGCTCTCAAATTGGTTTTCCCCAAGAGTTTTAGGGGGTTTTTCCAAGTTCATATTGACCAAAAATCAGTGTCATTTTCTGTGGCTGTTATATTTCACTGTGCATTTATTTCTGCATTTTCTAGCAATAGTAAAATCTCCAAATTTGTGTTTTCAGAAATAATTGTCATTTCCAGATTTTAGTGTTTTTATCATGCTTGGATTTCACATTAAATGCATGGAGTGATAAGGGAAAACTGATAACCGGAGTGGGGACTGAAATTTTACACAGATCTATCCACATCCACAGAAGTAGATGACAAATTGGTCAAACTATATTTTGTCAATAAAACCGGTCAGAATATATCTCTTAGAAACCAACTCTACGGAACTAGAATATCTAAAGAAAGAAGTGGACCCATACTTCGTGAAGATATCAAAAATAAAGGATCAACTCCAAGGACTTGGACAAGTCACATCTAATTTGGACTAATTACTTACACACTCAATGCTCTACCTCCAACTTGGAGTAGTTTTGCAAGTGGAATCTATGCAAGGAAAGATAGTCCAGCATTTGAAGAACTTTGGGCTCTACCATTTTTAGAAGAAACAAGTTTAAAGGCCAAGGATGATATTGAAGCACATAATGAAATCTCTCAAGCATTCGCTGCAAAATCAAAGAATAAGTTTGGATGATTTGGACCTCATCATAGAAACAACAACAACAAGAAGCCGCGTGGAAACCGAGATATGTCTAAAGTGCAATGTTTTGGTTGCAATGAATATGTACATTATAAAAGAGATTGTCGCAAGGATCTTAAAAATCATAAGAACAATAAGAGGAAGGAAAGGAATGAAGCCCATGCAGCAAAAGATGGAGACATTGAAAAGAAACCTAAGAACAAAGACACCAAAGGCCTCGACTACTAACGTTTATAGTGTGCACTGTGTACCAGGTTTGCAAGCAATTCTGTTTTCATTAGAAGATGGCAGTTAGAGTAGCAGTTACAGTTACATTTGAAGTATTGAAGAAGTATGGGATTCACAAGTTGTGAAGTTATGAAGGTCTAGAAGAAGCATGCGGTTTTGATAAAATCATCGAAAATTGTCTATCTCATCATGGAAGCATGACTTGGCAGAAAGATTCGGAGCAAGCAAGGACTACAAACAGTACAATAGCAAATTCAAGGTCATTATGCAACATTATAGAAGTCTCTCCAACATAATATTCTGTTTCAAGTACCAGTATAGTGATACAACCAAAGTTTAGCATTTGAATCAAAAGAACATAGCAGATGTCCATTCTACAAGAAGAGCAGACAACTTATCAATATGCATTAAAGTCAGTGAAGAAGCAACATGGAAGCATAAATGAGGTTACTCTTATCACAAAGAAGGAATCTCATCATCTTATGCATAGACATCATCTTCGAAGAATTAAAAGAACAGTTTGATCAAAGAAGTGAATTGGATGGTAGCATGGAACAAAGAAGTACACTTACCTTAGCAAAAGTTCTTCATACCTTGCAATAAAATATTTAAAAAGGACTCATATCTTCAAAGGGTGTTGAAGGAAGAACATGATAAATGTAAATCAGATATACAGTTGGGCAGAAAGTAAAACAGAGTTTGATACATTTTGGTCAAAATATATTACTTGCAGAAAGTTGGAAGGAAAGTAAAGTCATTAAAATTCTCCTAGTTGGTTGACAGTTCATAGATATATGACAAACATCATTAGTTGTGGTCCAACAGCTAATTAGTTCGAATTCTGAATACATTATTGTTAATTTTTAGGGCTAGATTGTTCTCTGTTGTAGATAATTTCAATTTTAAACTTTTTCAACATTTTCATATTACATCCACCCCATAACATCATATCATCATTAGCAATTATATAGAGAGAACAATAACATCAACAAAACAATAAGGAACAATAGAAGAAAAACATACATAATAGAGACACCAGGATTTAGGTCAAAGACCAGGGCAAAATCCCACAAGGGGGAAAACCCAACCAAATTCTTCTTCTTAGATATTCATCAAATGTTCAGCTAAGATACAAAGCATGTTACATATGAAACACATATTTCAACATCCAATACATTAGGCCTCCTAGACGAAACCTAGCAGCAAACAACTGTAGGAAGGTAGATCTCTAAGTAACATATCTCTCTGTCAAGTCACTATCATAGAGACAAGCCATACATATAGATACACTTCCATACATCAAAGAGCCACTTCCATATCAAGGTCAATGTCACTATCACTGTCATTCATCATAGTTACGTAACAAGGTCATTGTCATAGTCAAGGTCACAGCCATACAATGTTAGTGCCAAGTTCTCTGTCATATTAGAGGTTAGTTCCATACCATATCAAAGGTCACTACTATACACTGTTATTGCCAAACATCACACTATCATAACTGTCATCAAGGGTACTCTAGACATACTGTTATCACTGTCAACAAGAGTATGTTATCATTGTCATTAAGGTCACTATTATGCCAAGATATCAAAGGTCACAGTTATGTCAAGTTTCACTGCTGTATCAAAGGGCACTGTCATGGATCTTATTCTTTGTCATTATTTTTCACTGTCAAGAGTACAAACATCGTAACCATACAAAATTGTTATGTAAACAGATGATCTGCCAAATATTATGGTCATCCAACACTGTAAATGTTATTGCATCATGTCACATTACAAGTCACAGAGATTAGACATACGAGCTATAGAGATAAAGCCAAAGCCATTGAATGCAAGCCTCAAGGAATGAATGCGAGCCTCTGAGTATATGAGAGTCACTGTAATAATGTGAGCCTTAAAGTATAGAGTCACTGTAATATAGGAGAGCCTCAGTGAAGGTATACAAACCATAGAAATTAGTGTGAGCCATAGGGTATAGCGAGCCACATAATTCAGAGATGACAACTGTGAGCCACATAAATTATGCAAGCCACTGATAAATATAAGCGAGCCAAAGCCATCATAATGTATACAGGCCACAATAATAAATTACGAGCAACAAAATAGAGAATAGCATGCCACAGCATCCAATGAGAGCCATAAAGCGAACCAGAGAGAGTCTAGAATGCAAGCCTGTAAAATGTAACTTCAAATCTTCGCACCATTTCACCTAAAGCTATGGATTGCACCTTTGGAGAGAGATATGGATTGTACCTTTGGAGATGGATTGATCACATACATATAGCCTTCCTCATGATCGAATGGGTGACTTAAAGGAACCAAGACAACTTGTAGAATTAGGAGGGAAATTCCTAAATTCAAATTTGCTCAAAATAATATTTAAATATCTTTTTCTTTAATGCTAGCTTGCCTAAATTTTATGCCACATTAACAATAATGAGAGGAGTGCCCAACACATTAATAATAATATTTATCTTATCAATTTGAATTCTCCTTTCGGGTGAGATTGACTTCTTTTGGGGTGGATGAGTTCCTATGGGAAAATTCATCCCATAGTTGCCCCAATTTTCAACAATTCTTGGGAGAACTTACATTGACAATACTATTGGTCATTAAAAAATGTGAACCCAGATATTGAGCAAGAAGACTTTAGAGGGAGCTAGCAGTAGAAACTGACATGAAGTATCTTACAAATTTAGACTTGAGGATGCAAAAATTAATTTGGCAATGTTAATAAAAGAGATGCTATTGGTGATTGAGATATGGTATGGGTTCCTAGAAGGATACCTGGCAGATTCCTGAGCTCTATAGAAGTAGAAGATGTGGTGGTTTGTACAGTCAGTTGCAAAGCAGAATCTTTGATAAACTACTTGATGACATGATAGATAAAAAACAAGGCTCCATAAAGATTGGTTGAGAACTTGGAAGGTCGAAGTGCTTTATGATTCACAATATGATGCACATTGAAGTCGTGAAGAAATAGTATGTCCCCATTGACAAAGCAAGTAGCCGATATATTGATTATGTTCCTTCCTTTAGGATTAGGTATTCGTGAGACAAACTTAGGCTCGTGGATGTCTGCTCCCTGATTGAGAGGGAGTGAGTATGGACACCTTGTTCTCCAGATGGGGAATGTGCATGAGAGGCGATGGTGTCCAAATTTATGCCTCCCAGCATTGTGCTCTAATCTAGCAGAGAGATAGAGCTTCTAATTCAAGGCCTTGCTATTTTTGACAATGTTGACTATGATGATGTAAATCACCATTGATGCTTACCAATCCAAATCTCTTCTTATATGAATATTTCAACTTGAGAGTATTTCGTCGTGTTATTATGAATACCTCCCTAGTTAAGAGCGAGTGTTGAAAAATGTAACTAGTGTTAGTCTTCATAATGTAATAAAATGTAATTTTTATAATTGATTATATTCATTATTATTATTCCATTTCTAGTCAAAGCATGTTCTTTAAGCTTATAGGGTCAATTGAGTCAAAAGAGAATTTATTGTGAGTAAAAAAGAAATGTATTTGAATCAAGTCCATTTAGACTTTCAAAAGAAAAAGAAAAGAACCTTTATTTTGAGTCAAATAGTCAACCACAAGGCCAAGTCGGACCTAACTGGACAAGTCGGCCCTAGAGGCAGGTATTTCACCCTCTTAGACATGTATATATACAAGTCAACTCGACCACTTTGGAGACTAATCAATAAACAACAAAACACATCAATTTCTATGCAAGAAAAGGAAGAAAAGTCAATGAAAGTCAAAGGAGAGAGAAGACGCACTATTTACACCCTAATTTTATCCACACGTGCGATATTTTTGCAATTTTTAAAAGGCTCTTATGGGGTCTGTTACCCACCACCCGTGGGTAGTATCCATAGGAGACAAATTTTCTCCTAGATGGTCCTCAGTCGGCAACCAACAGCCACTTGCAGCCACCAGATAGCTCGATGTGCCACTATCTCTACCAGTGTTATCGGAACCGAACTGGTTATGAAAAATCGGCCGGTCCGACAGGTTTGGAGGCAAAACTGGTCCGAACCGGCCCTCCGAACCGGAAATGACCGGTTCGGTACTGAACCAACCAATTCCGTCAACTGAACCAGTTAGTTCCGTACCAGTCCCGTTCGGACTGTTTCACAAGCTTGGGCATTAAAAAAAATATTTTTTTTTCTTTTTCTTTTTAATTTTTTAAAATTATTATTTCTCCTAGTTATTAACACTACCCTAGGCCCCCCCTAAAGCTACTTGAACACCCCCACCCCCTCTATTTCACTCACACTATTCATTCAAGTCTCTTGCAATTCTTGCGCTGAGTTCGGTGAGGAGAATTCAGAGAGTTTTTTGTAGGGTTGTTCTAAGGGAGATTTTTTGCAGATTTGAAGAGCTGATTGGAGTCTTGCAGAGTTGTTGGGTTGACAGATTTTCGAGATACTTAAAAGATTTTTTTTTCCCAAAGATCTTTGGGTTTTCTTCAGTGGTTTTTGCAATTGGTGGAAGAATTTTTTTATTTTGTTGGGGTTGCTACATAGTTGATTTCAAAAGATTTTGGAGCTGATTTTCTCCAAAATTTCAGAGGGTAAATCAAGGGCCATGGAAATCAAACCATAATCCCATTGTATACTTGGATGCTACTCACTCTTCAGATGAGGATAAGAAGGACGATCAGGTTGATGATTGATGATTTGATCATTGATTTGTTGTAGTTGTAGCTAGTAGTATTGTAGGTTGTAGTATAATACTATGATCTATGATGTTATTTTGGACTATAAAGGCCTTTTAGAGCCTGCTTCTTGATGTTTGTAACATTTAAGTTCAACGACGTTTTGCACTAAATGCTATTTTGGTTGTATGCACTGTTACTTGCTATATAAATGAGAAATTTTGCATATTTGTGTATAAATGGTTTGGATTCATATGGATGGACATGAATATATTTGTTTTTTCTTTAAAATATGAATATTTTATGTGTTTTTGGTAAACGGGTTTTTTTCCCCTTTTTTCCGATTCTGGTCCGGTTCCGATTGGTACCTGGTCCACAAGGTTTTCCGGTTCGATGACCGGTTCGGTTCCGATAACATTGATCTCTACCACCTAAGCCGACCATATGCTCCCTCGCCCATCTATCATGATCGTATGTTTAAAGGTGGGCCTTCCAACACCGAAGGAATGGCTTTTCATTGTGTAGTTGGTTGTTTTTGTTTACTTATCATGGACATGGATTAGTGGAGGGATTCAGCAGAAAGAGTGGGCTTGGTGGCACTACATGGGAAACCTCATTTTTGGTTGTGTGGTCCCACTTCCCAACACCATATACATCACTCCCCTTCACTCATTATAACCCCATTCACCATATTTCCCATCTGGGTCCACAAGGAGTCAGCCTCCCCCAGGCCTATAACGATGTTTCGAAGGTTGATACAGCTAAAAGAAAATAAAAAACATAATTTGGCGACTCTCAACAGGAAATGTACCATAAAATGCAAAATATGGTCGGGACATACAAATTTAGCATGTGGCCACAAGACAAACATGAGCTCTACCCCTATCATCATGGCTATCACTCTAGTTCCTAGGGCCCCTCATATTGGCCCCTTACATCATTAAGGAACCCATGATTGTCCCAACCCATGGTGGGTGATGAACTCTCCCACCTTAAGGAGGTATTCACTGCTATATCTTACATATCATGCTCTCATCCCCTAGAGCCCCGAGAAATTACAAAAGAAAAATATATAAAAGGAAAAAGGCATATGAAGAAGGGTGGAAAAACAATGGTCAAGGTAATTCATGTAATTGTTCCCACCTGCATTCATATAGCCAAGTGTGAACTTCCCTTATTTTCGCTACCCTTGTACTATGGCATGTGGTTGGATCCTTCCCCTAATGCCCCACTCCATTCCATCATTATTTCATATACCACCTACCATTTGATGGATGTACCATGGACATGTCACTCCCTTAAAGGTTGAAAGCCAGAAACCACCTAATAGGGTCCTTCGTTAAACTTCTTCTTGAACTTGGAGACACTTGTACGTTCTGATGCCCATTATGGAAGGGCATGCCACTATTGAAGTGTACACTTGGTTCCATTGTTTGTAAGCTCATTTACTCAATTGCACTAATGTTTGGTTGTATTGGAAGGTGAGGGGACGCATTGGATCTTATACAGGATTGCAAGTGGGTCTTCGTCTGGGATTTGGTGTAATGAACAAAGTTCGTATACGCAGCGGAATAATCTTCAAAATACTTCAAAGATGTAAACATCCATAGTACGATAAGTAGTAATTATATATAAGAATTGTTGCATGTACAAAAGATGTGTGAAATGAATACAATGAGGGCCTGCATATATAGGCAGGTGCCCTTTCATGAATGGCCATGTCTCTAAGACATGCCTTTTCATTATTAAACTATTAGTTAATTAATTATTATTTATTATTATTATATTTACATTTACATTTATTATTTTTATATGAATTATATTCATAACATTGCCCCTCTCACCAAAAAGATTTGTACTCAAAGCGAACTGATGAAAGAGTTGAATCTCTTTTCCTGTTTCGAATATCTTCTCGTCTTAGAACTTCCATCTTTGTTGATATAGGAAGATATGATGCTTTGAGTGATAAACAAAATTGTCAGACTAAGAAGGGATTTGACCATCCAAGACCAATCTTCTATGGAATCTTCTGATCACTTGAAATTTGTAATGAATCGTTATGAAAGGATTGCATTCTGCACACTTCAGTATTCCTTGGAACACAAATCTATTGTTTATGTTCTGAATGATTCAAATATGTAGGCAGACTTAGTTGTCTGCTCTTGTGATTCGGATGTCGATAAGGAGTTCTTACAGTTTGATTTTGCCCTGATTTGTTCATGGTGATTTCTTGTTTTATTGGGGGCATCTAATTTCTTTCAAGTTCATAAATTGCTTGATTAATTGCAAGATCTTCACTTGAACTTTTTGTTGTTCGGACTACAACTTCTGAGTACATCTTCACCTTAACTGATTTATCCTCTTCTTGAGATGTGATATTGATTGGATTAGTATTTGTTCCTTTATCTTCGACTAGGACTGTTATGGGTGGAGACTTCAATACTTCTTCTTGAGTAAGTTGTTCTAACTTGTCATTTAGTGACTTCTTCTCACTTTTATGCTTCTTTATTTGGGTAAGAAGGTTTTGGTTATGAATTCTTAGAAGTAAAATCTCTTCGCCTTCTGGATTGTTCGCTTTATGTTTAGTATCCTCCTCACCTTTTAAACTTTCGATTCGTTCTAATAATGTTTGATTAAGGTTTTTTACACGTAAATTTTCCTCTTCTTGTTATGATAAGCGCTTCTTGAGTTCCTTCTTTGTGGCCTTAGCTTTCTTGATTTGTTTGAGTAGTTTTTCATTGTGATCAAAGAGGAGTGAAATTTCTGTCTTTACTGGAGATGACTTCTTCAAGCTCTTTCTGCTTCTTCGGTATAATTTTCTTATTATCTTGAAACATCAATTCCGAAATATCCTTAAAGTCTTCTAATGAAGGTGTTATTGATTATGTCTTGCTTGTTAGGTCTCGAAATGTGACCATCTTCCCCTTATACGAAAACGTCAAAAAATTGTTTCTCTATGTTTAACATGAATGTACCCAATCTTTAAACCAAGGTTGACCGAGAATTATGTCAATCTTTCTATTAAACATAGTTACAACACGGAATTGAGATATGTACTCATAATGATCTACTGTCACCTGTAAATCGCAAATTTCATACTCCTTTTGGCCACAAATATCTTTTCTTTCACCAATGCTTGGCTCTTGAATTAATAGTTGATTTGCTAAATTAATATTGATGTAATTTTCCTCATTGCTTGTGCTGATAGCGATATTAATTTATTTTCCTTTGATATTTCCTTTTATTGTAATTAATCTATAATCCATAACTGAAAGACCTTTATAGGAAAAAAAAAATTCCTTTACTTCTGAGTTAGACTCCATTCTATTTAAATTTTCGGGATGAACATAGGGTTATAAAAGCAATCCCCTTTCTCTTCTTTTTTTTTAAACTATCCTATTTTCTTTTCTTATTTTCACCTATCACTTTTACTTTTTTTTAATCCTTATAGTCATACTTTTTCAAAAAAAAAAATTGGACCAATTTTATTTTAAAAAATACCTTTAATTGATATTATTTATATATATATATTATATATACAATTATTAGCATTTCCTAAAAATGTGATGAAATGCAAGTAAAAATGGGTGGTGACTATTGAAACTGAACGAACGCGTTTAATGTTGAAAGGAGTGGTAATTGGATAATGTTGGTGCAAGCTTGAATTTGACTGCAATAGATTACGAGTTTCCCTAACACTATTCTTATGGCCCAAATAGAATGAACAGGGCATGGAATATGCAGTCGATGATGGGCAGAAGTTGTCAGAGGTTGTGGCGATAACGACTGTTGCACAAGCAACGATATAGTGAGCAACTGGTGAAGTCGGTTGGGAAGTGATGTAGAGCATTAATTTTAGCAAACGAAGCGAGCAGCGGTGGCGGTGGGAGTTGATCGGAAGCAAAGACGGCTGCAAAATCTGTGGCAGCGGATTTCATAGGGTCGCAGGAGTTGCGTCGCATCAGAGGTAGAGGTGCCGCAATTGTGTCCGCAATTGTGCGGCCCATCGGTGGTGGGTTGACGATGAAATAGCTTGCAACAGTGTGGCAACATGGGCAATGGTTGCAGACTCGCAATGTTACAGAATTGGGTGGCGGTGTTGTTGGGTGGACATCATCAACAGTGACGGGGAGTTGTGTAGCCCGATATTTATGTCGTATTTAGCAGTGTGCGTCCAGTAGTTATGTCCAGTGTGTCGTTGTGCATGTTTTTTGTTTTTTTCTTAAAACATATATATATATATATATATAGATATATGTTTCTTTTAATATATTTTTTTAATATATTTTTTTTGGTTTATTTTTATTTTTATTTTTGATTTTTTTCTTTCCTTTTTTATTTTTCTTTTCACTTTATTTTTTACTCTTTTTTATAATCTTATAATTTTTTACTTTTATATCAATTTTTTTAGTCTCTTTTTTTTTAATAATTTTATGGCCAAAGGCCTGACAACGAAATGGAAAACCTACAATTACTTGTGTGGCTAAAAGCCTCATTTTCTCAACAATGAAATTGGTGAATACTTGATGGCCAAGTTCCTAATGGAAAAATGGAGAATCTCCAAAATGTGTAGCCAAACGCTTCGATTATGACATCAACAAAATTGACGAAAATTGATGGCCAAAGCCAATGATCGTAGAAGCTAGCTCTGATACCAATGTAATGAACAAATTTCGTATACGCAGCGGAATTATTTTCAAAATACTTCAAAGATGTAAACATCCATAGTATGATAAGTAGTAATTGTATATAAGAATTGTTGAATGTACAAAAGATGTGTGAAATGATTACAATGAGGGCTCGCTGATATACCTAAGCAGGTGCCCTATCATGAATGGTCATGTCTCTAAGACATGCCTCTTCATTACTAACTAACTAACTATTAGTTATTTAATTATTATTTATTATTATTGTATTTATATTTACATTTATTATTTTTATATGAATTATATTCAAAACATTTGGTCTCCCTATACAGGGTCCAAGCCATCCTGAGGCTCATATTAGCATTTGTAGGGTGAGCATTGAGAGGCACCAGTCTCCAGCATAGTTTAGAGCAGATTACCACTTCATGGGATCCTTGAGTTCCACTTATTCCTTGTCTGTGTTCCACCTGTTACCACTCAAACCTACAGGGGACCTAAAGGGGTTCCTAAGAGGGTCACTGTTAGGCTAAGCGAAACGGTGGAGGCTTAGCCCATTGTCACCACGGCTAAGACTCCCTTCTCTTTACGGACTTTCACTGATGGGAGGAGTCTCGATGTTTTTGGGAAGCCACTTATAAAGTGTAAATCGACGAATAGGTGTGAAGTGATCCCAGAAGCCCTTTGCTAAGGAAGATATCAAGAGTAGAGCTTGCTTGCTCTTAAAGCAAGGGTCTTGATCTTCTAGGGAGAAGGGAGAAGGATTAGAGGGTAATAATGAAGTCTATGACTAGTAGAGGTACTCCCTGATCTCTAAAAATCCTATAAGAACATGGTCTCCCAAATAGCCCTTGATGATTAATCTTTGGTAAGAAATGGGACCACACGAGACCAAGTGGACCCAACCCAAGTTTGGGGATAGAATATAGCAACCAATGTTGTTCCTATCCTAGACAAGGTGAGGGGAAGGATCAAACAAAAAATTTTGCTTCAAAAGGTCAAACTAATCCTACTAGGTTCTAGCCTTGGGGATACCTAGGAAAAACTTGGACCTAGAGATAGGGCTTGAAGTTCCCAGAGATTCCACCGTGGGAATTGCCTCAAATTTGGAGGAGATTGAGAAGGACCCACCAACGCAGTAACCTCTAGGAGATTGGAGTTTTCCTGTGGGTGAATACCAGAGAAATTGATTTCCTAGGTGACCTAATAGGGCTAGACCTAGGAAAAAGGAGAAAGAGGTAAGAAAGAAAGGGAAAATGATCACCCTTTAGAGGGACTAGTGCCTATTTCCCTTGGGGATATGGACTCAAGGATGATAATGATTGAGAATTCGGTTTTTTGATCAAGGAGGCTTGGAAAGTCAGCTTCGTTCAATGTCAAGGGAAACAGAAGAAAAGTGACCTTCAAACATTTATACTTCAAACAAATGGTGCAAACTTATCGAGACAAAACAATCTCTAGGATATTTCATTCGTCTAACAATGGCCCATACATTAAATGAGCTAAACAGATAATTCCACATTCCAATCATGCAGCAATTAGCCCTAATTATGGCAAAGTTCAACAGTATGCAACAACAAGAATATATCATCAAAATTCACTTACGGTGTTAGAGAGTATATCCAACCAGTATCACATTTGTAAAACGAAGCTCCAAGATAAAAATGGCCCAAATCCATACATCAAAATTCATCCATTATCCAAAATAATCCTCCAAGAAGAAATGTGAAGTTCTCTAAAAATAGAGAGAACCCTAGTGAAGTGATGATACAAATGAATGTAGCTAACTCCTATTTATACACCTTTTAGGAGTTTCGTATTAGCCTATTGGCCTACATTAGCCCCTAATAATAAAATAATGTGCAAATGAAACCACCTTTGGTGACAAGCCCACCAAACTAGCTCATAAATGGAATAATAAGCCTCTCAGGAGGTCAACTAATAATATGTGCATGTCTTGGGGCCCTCCAAAGACCTAATTATATCCAAAAGTGAAATAATGATGAATAAACTCCTCAAAATATGATTGAAAAGGGGTTGGCCCCTTGTTCTCCAAGTGGGGGCATACCAATGACCCCAAGGGTCTCCATATGAGTCGAAGATGCATGTAGATCCTCTGCAAGGGCTTGAATGATGGAATGAACACTGCCATGACTTCGTACAAGTCCTGGTACACCTGCCAAGAGTGTCGTGGTCTTGTGGGGCCTACTCGGCATAGTGTACCAAGCATATGATCATCATCCCAAAAGTGGATCTTTGATAGTCTCTGAATATCAGTGGGGATCCGTGGAGTGTTGTCTGCTGTTGTGGAGGCTCATTTCTCTCTACACACACCCCATATGTGCCAATGTAGCCTTCTAGGGGTTAGGACCCCATACAAGGAGGCCAAACTCAAATGGAAACCACTTACAATCTTGTATAAGATCCAATGCGTCCCCTAGCCTTCCATTACAACAAATCATTAGAGTAATCGTGTAAAAGAACTTACAAACCATAGATAACAAAGTGTGCACTTCACAATGGAGTGTAAAAACTCTGGTAAACCTGAATAAGTAAATATTATTGATGATGATAGATGAAAAGATAAGAGATGATTACAATGAGGGATCGCCTAGGCTTTAAATATAGCCTCAAGGTGTCCCTTGGTAAAGAGGCATGATCTTTAGGGATCGCCTAGGCTTTAAATATAGCCTCAAGGTGTCCCTTGGTAAAGAGGCATGATCTTTGCAGTTAATAAAACCTAACATAACTATATCTAACTAATAATTAATAAAATATTCATAACATTGCCCCTCTCTTAAGATGCTTTGTCCTCAAAGCATATGTAACGATGGACAATGTTGACGAATGCCTGGGTTTCTTGAGCGGCGGGCTCTTGCTTCCCACATTTTAAAAAGATCGTGGAGCATATTCTCGAGTTCAACCTTTTGTTGATCTGGATAGTGAAAATATCTGATATCGACAGGGTCGGATCCTGTCTTGACTTTTGGTGACTCGTCGTGGCTCTCTTTTGAAGATAACATTTCTAACTGATGACATTGTACTGTAGATGTTGGCGCTCCTATTTGAATCATCTTTGTCATCAGAGAGGAAAATACGACTTGATTTCCTGGGGCTTGGAATCCATACAACTTGTATTTCTGCCCTTTCCACTTAAAACTTATAAACTGCTTCTGATGGTTGGCAGAATAAGTACCTAGAGTTCGTAGCCATTGAATTCCTAAGACTACATCTACTCCTCGTAATGGAACGGTGTAGAATGGAGATTCTAAATGAAAGTCTTTAATTTGCAATTTGACTTTATGGCATTTTCCTACTTGTTTAATCTTCTTGCCATCGACCACCATTACCTTCATATTAGGCATGGGAAAAGTAAAGAGGTTGAGTCTTTTGGCCATGGCTGAATCTAGAAAATTGTGCGTGCTGCCTGTGTCTATGAGAACCATTACATTGTTTTTCTTAATATGTCCTCTTAACCTTAGGGTTTGAGGTTGTAATATGCCTGTCATAGCTGATAATGACACTTGCGGAATAGTTTCGCCATCCACTACTGGAGAGAACTCTAAGTTGTCTTCTAATCCTTCTATACACGAATTAGTACTGTTAGCGTCGTTAGTTGCTTCACAACTGTATAGATTTTTCGCTTTTCCATTAGCACATCTGTGCTTAGGGTCCCAGTTTTCACCGCAGCGTTTGCACTTGCCCTCTCGCATTCTTTGTTTTTCCAAACTAGATTTTTCTTCTTCACGAAGATGGACAGGGACATATTTTGTGTCATCTACATTTTCAGATTGAGGAAACCGTCGTCTCGAATATACTTTTTCTGGTTTTGATAATCTTTCAAATTTCTTTTCAGCAACTTTTGCTTTTTGCCTTGCTACTTCTATGGACGTAATTTCATGTAGTTCGAGCTCTTCTTGTATGTGGATTTTAAGTCCTGAGATGTAAGACTAGATTAGACGAGATTCCGACAATCCGAGTATTCGTGTTGCCAAAGTCTCCCATTCTCGCGTGTACTCATCCACATCTCCTTTTTGGCGTAATTTGATAAACGTTGAAAAGAACTTTTCTTCTTTTATGCCTTGAAACCTTTTGAAGAACGCATCCTTAAATTTCCTCCAACTGATAGCGAGCGTCTTTTTTTTCCACCACATATACCAATTATATGCTTCTCCTTCCATTTTCATGGAAGCATGTTTAATTTTTTCATCATCACTAGTAATGTCATAAATCTCAAAATATTCTTCCGCTTTATTAAGCCATGCAATGCTATTCTTTTCATTACCATCAAATTTGGGTAGGTCGATCTTGGCTTTGCGCTGATATGCTAATGGTGGAACAAGAAGGGGATATTGATTAGCGAATGCATTCCAGAGTTGCTTATTTTGAAAATCTGCATTACTATCTTCTTGATGATGTGGGGAATCGGTTTTTTCCTGATGCTCTTCCGAGTTCCCTGAATCTGCGGAATTGTTTTGTTGATTTGGTTCCCTGTTAGGAGATGTTGGGGATTGTGTCTGACTTAACTTATCTATTTTATCATTTAGCTTACTGAAGAGTTCTGTCATACTGTTCATTGCTTCGCTATGTTCTGTCATCTTGTTCATTGCTTCGTTAAGCTTTTCTGTGGCCCCGTGATGATTTAGCCACATTTGTCTTTCTATTCGATTTGTTGTATCATGGATTTTTTTGATGTCGTTGGAGTGCCCTGAAACTGTACCTTCCAGATTGACTAATCTTTTTCCGAATTCTTCGGAATTGTTATTGATTTGTTTCTCAAGATCTCCCAATTTCTTCTGGAATTCCGCCATCGACATTGACGAAGACATCGAGCGTGTATGAGGTGGGGAATATCTTTCTGCCAGTTTCTCCTCTTTTTTCTTTAAAATTAATTAATCAATATTTAATTAATTATTTTTTTTTTTTGAATTAATTAATTAATTAATAATAATTTATTTTTTTAAACTATATAATTATTATATATATATATATAATTTTTAATTAAAAATTATATAATATATATAATTTAATTATATAATTATTATATATATATATATATATATATATATAATTTATTAAATGGAAATTATATAATATATAAATGAACTATATAATTATAATATATATATATATATAATTATCTATTAAATTATATAATATATATTTTATATATAATTAAAAAAAAATCGTGTTTTTTTTAAAATGTGTCGTTCCGTTTTTAAAACGACACACTGTTTCACGAAAAAAAATTTTAAACGCAAATTTTATTATCTTCTGATATTATCTGTATCTTTCTTCTGATGTCCACGCTCACCTGTTCACGATTTGATCGTGATTTTTATTTAAATACACGCTTGCGCTAACCAAAAACAAAAAAAAACCGAACCATACAAAAAATGAAACGCGGGTTTTCTAGTTTGATGTCTGTGTGCGTTTATCGCTTGTCGTTTTTGCAGGTCGAGCAATCGAAGGTAGGGACGGTGTGAGGAATGGAGGACAAGGGTTTTTCGAATGTAGACGGATTGATGGCTATGCTTTTGAATTCATTTTGTTTGGTAGTTTGCAGGGACGAGGTGTCGACTGCTGCAGAGGAGATGGCTTGACGGTGAGGGAAAACACCAAGCAGAGAATGCTGAGGCTAGACAGACGGCGGAAGAGGTGGATTAGACAATGGCAGCAATGAAGATTGCGTGAGGAAGCAGAGCACGAGAGAGATGGATGGTGAAGGCAAAAAAATTGATGGCGTAAATATAAAGGCAGCGGATGAATGACTGTTCTTTCCTTAGGTTCTGTTCCAGAAGATCCGAATTTCTAATCCTTGACACAGATCACCAAAACAGATTAACCTTTAAATTTCTCTTCCTTGGTTTCTTCAGTTCACGATCTTGAAAAAATCTGCAATTCTGGAATTGCAATTCTCGAATTCTGTAATTCCGGGGTGATCACATAGATCCCGAAGAGCGATGGCTCCGATACCAATGGAGTGTAAAAACTCTGGTAAACCTGAATAAGTATATATTATTGATGATGATAGATGAAAAGATAAGAGATGATTACAATGAGGGATCGCCTAGGCTTTAAATATAGCCTCAAGGTGTCCCTTGGTGAAGAGGCATGATCTTTGATCATGCCCTTTCAGTTAATAAAACCTAACATAACTATATCTAACTAATAATTAATAAAATATTCATAACACACAATGGCATGCCCTTCCATAGTGGGCTTTGGCATGTGCTAATGTCTCCATGCTCCAAAAGGGGTTAGCCAAGTACCTTATTAGGTGGTTTCAGCGCTTAAATACAAACATGTAGATAACCCAACATTGGATTTTGCCCACATGATTCGACACAACTTTAAAATTTTGTTCGACGTACATCCATCCAATGGGGGTGGAAAGTGATAAATAAGTGAAATGGAGTAGGGAATGAGAGGGGCAATCCCGGGCCACATATTGGGGCATAGGGGTAGCTAGATAAGGGAAAGACCACACCTAGCTATATAATGTGTAGGAGGGAGCAATTGTGGTACATGAGGTGCCCCGACTTTGATTTTTCCACCCTTCTTTATATGCCTTTTACCTTTTATAAATTTTCTTGAACTAATTGCTCGGGGCTTCAAGGATAAGAACATGATGTGTAAGATATATTAGTGATTTACCCCTTTAGGTAAGGTGGTTTATTTCCCTCCAGGGGTCGAGAAAATGATGGGTTCCTCAATGATAAAGGAGGCTCATCTAGGACCTATGGAACCAGGGTGATGACCATGGCTATGGGGTAGAGCTCATGTATTCACTTTTGCCCACGTGCTAATTATTTTGTCCCTACCATCTTTTGCATTGTGTGCTACAATTTCTTGTTAAATGCGGCCAATTATGCTTTTTCCTTTTCTTTTAGCTACTTCAACCTTCCGGGCATCATTCCAGACCTGGCCCAAGGTGGGGAAAATGGGATAGGGAGGCTGACCCTATGTGGACCCAGGTAAGATAAATGATGAATGGGGGTATAGTGAGTGTAAAGGGAATAATATGTGGATAAAGGAGTGGGACCACGCACCCAAAGTTGGGGTTTCCCAAGAAGTACCACCCTAGAACCAAATGGAAAATAAATGAGATCCCACAGGACTAAGATGTAAGGGTAACACCCAAAAGAGATCAAGGGGACATGAGCACAAACTAAGCCCACTCTTTCTGCTAAATCCCCCCATCAATCCATGCCCAGAAGTCTCCGTGATAAGTAAACCCAATACTCAATTACCAAATGACAAGACATACCTTTAGATTCGAGAGGCCCACCTTCAAACATACGATCAATACAGATGGGTGAGGGACCACATGGCCGGCTTAGGTGGTAGAGAAATGGCACAACAAGCTAGAATAAGGCTACAAGGGCCTATTGGCTGCCGACTGAGGTCCATCATGGAGAAAAATGTCTCCTAGGGATATCACTAACGAAGTGGTGGGTAACATCTGGCTCCAACTAGGACGTGATCTCTCTCAAAGTGGGCAAGGCTACTCGAACGGGAGGTCACGAGAACTCCAACAAACTCTTGGTCACCGTAGACCTGTTATCTTCACATGTCAAAAGATCAAAGCCATAGGGAAACACGTTTTTCACAGTGTCTTATGATCCCCCATGCTTAATGTCAGGCCATAAAATCAACAAGTAATAAAAATATGCAATTATTAATCTAAATGCAGCTAATCTATCATGAGCTATGTTGTAGGAAATGTGGGTCCCACCCCTATTTCACCCAAAAAACGAAATGGAAATGCATTTCCTAACTGTACGGCCGTGTTTCCTTCCACTTAAATCAACTTAACTTGTGTTTGTTTTCAGGGTTTGCGTGCGTTTTAATATTTTTTTAATTGTTTACTTTGCCTTTTGGATGCTTCTAGATGGCTTTCTAAACTTATAAAAAGACAAGCCTCATTCTTTCATCACACGAAAGTCCTAAATTCTAATATATATATATCGCGTTTCCCTATTTCCAAAATTTGGGGAGGTCGCATTTTGTACTCTTTCCCGTTTCGGAAACTTGTTTCCGTTTCCCTATTTCAAAAACTCGTTTCCGTTTCCCCGTTTCGTTGAACTTAGATAATGAGAAATATCGTATTAAATTATTTCTAATGCGAAAATCAACATGCAATGCATCCTACCCTAACATGCATATAAAACTATTACTAAGTGTAATCATAAAGCCAGTGGAACCAACATATCATCAAATAAATATAAATATATCGGCCTATATGATTATTCATGTAGCAAATGTCAAATCTAAGGTGGACAGAATCACTTGGATGATAAGGCTTGTGGGAAGTATAGAAGTAGGATGCCCACACATGGATGATTATGCAAGAAGAGGTAATAAAAGGATGTAATCCAATCCATGAGGTCCTCTCTTCTAACCAAAATATGGAGAAGTCAATGATTTGGCTCATAAACTTTTGATGGATGGCTATCTCGAGCCTATTATTTCCATGATCGTCCTTATCATTTATGACATATTTTATCACTTCCATAGGGTTATGATTAGTAGGAAAGGGAGATTGATAAGATGGAGAAACACATATATGTTGCCCATGATGATCACACTGGAAAGGGGAGATTATAGATTGATAATGATCCTGAGGGGGTGCCCAAGGAGATAAAGTATAATAAATGAGGGGCTCATTCTTGACACTATGCTTGGAAGGGGGAAAGGGCTCACCTCCACTTGAGATCATGCAACAGGAGATGAGGGAATCACTTGATGAAGACTCAAGATGATGACCGAAAGGGAGGATGAAGTATTGCATTCAATGGGTTTTTCTTCCCCAACATCATAATCTAAAGCCTCAAGTGATTTGAACATAGAATCATACTCGGGAGAGATGGGAGCCTTATCAATTTTCTTAGCATCAAAGATTGGGTCTCTCCCAAAAGGAAAATTGATCACCTCCAACCTCCCCTCTTTGTGCAAGGGAAAATAAAGATTCCCCTTCCCAAGAGTACCAATGGATATGTCATCATAAATAGCGCTCAAGAGAAAGGGAAAACTAATTTCATCCTCATCTTCCTTACCAATGTCAGAAAGAGGACCACAATCAAAATTGAGGACAAACAATTTCCCATTTATCCTTTTCAATGTGGAAGTAATCTTCAATGTCATCTTCCAAGGGGCTAATGGGATCACCTTCCTCAAGGTTCTCAAAAGGAGATTCATCGAGAGTAATATCCTTGAGAAAGGTAAGGTTAGTCTCAACTACATCTTCCATGGACTCATCCTTCCCAACACGTGTTGTCAAAATCATCATTTTCATCATGTGGACACAAGGACTAATTTTTCCATTTACCACTCAAGTTCTCAAGCTCTTGATGATGCTCAATGAAGGGTTCTTCTTGAATGCTCAATGTGGGGCATACTTGAAAATGTCTAAGAAAGGCATCAACAAACTCGTCAGTAGATGAGATGCTCCTAGGTTCATGATTTTGCAACCATGAGTTATGACCATAGAGGGAACTAAAGAATAACAACATAAGGACATCCTTGTGGACCACTTTCTCCTTTGAAGTATGTGCAATAAATCTTTCCACATGACCAATTGTGAAACTTGGGTCACCATCAAATACGAGTACCCCACATACCATCCTTCTTGTGACATGATTGGGGTGCCCTGGAAGCAATGTCCAAAGCAAGAAATTTATCAAGGAAGGAGAACCTATTTGAGATATACATGACAAATACATAGGAGTCGCCAGGGTGAATTTGAAGATGCCTAGAAAAATACTTGCTTCACCCTATAAGCATTGACCTTAAAGTTCAATGAAGAACTAGGGCTTCATTCTTCCAATGGAGTTGCCAATAATAATATGTCAACAGTATGCACCAATAAGAATATAACATCAAAATTCACTTACAATGTTAGAGAGTATATCCAACCAGCATCACATTTGCAAAACGAAGCCCCAAGATAAAAATGGCCTAAATCCATACATCAAAATTCATGCATTATCCAAAATAATCCTCCAATACGAAATGTGAAGTTCTCTAAAGATAGAGAGATCCCACATGAAGTGATGATACAAATGAATGTAGGTAACTCCTACTTATACACCTTTTAAGAGTTCGAATTAGCCTATTGGCCTACATTAGCCCCTAATAATAAAATAATGTGCAAATGAAGCCACCTTTGGTGACAAGCTGTAAATTTTTGTAGATAATCTATGCTTGATGCAACTTTACTTTTTATCCCAATATCAATTAGCAATCACATAAACAAGAAAGTAAAATGTTGATAGAACATACCAATAGATCGACAGAAGACAAGACAAAATATATAAGTGTGTTGGTGCATTACGGCAGTCAGCAGGATGCTTCAACCAGTAAAGTCTCAATACGGTCAGCCAAGTAGAAGTGTCACACAACCATCTAGGACAGCCAGATCAGTCAACCCCAAAAGTCAACGAAAGTCAACGTTGTCAGTCAACAGTCAGCGCAAACAACAGCAGCAACAAGGTCAACGCAGCCAAGTCAAAGTCAACATCCAGCCTCGAGAATTGTGCCAAAAAATTCGGATTGAGGAAATCGAAAGATTGGGAGAGTTTCAAGTCAATTTGACCATGCGTTGACCATAGTCAACACTGCGGTAGAAACCCTAGGCCGAAAACAGAATTTTCTCCTTGCTGCAACTTCCCGCGTGTGAAGCGAAGAGCCTCCAAGGTGATCAAACCAATCAGATGAGGAGAGAGAAATGTGTGAGGATGATGATGAGTGAAAACATCCTCCAACATTGACCAATTTATCATCAATGAGGGTGTGTGACACAACTGCTGGGGTTCCAAACCTTCAGGCCGACCTACACATATTTTGAATAAATTCAAAATAAATGTTTTGCTCATCGGATCAAGATGATCTTTAGATCAATCTTGCACCTCTCCAAAAGAGGAGTCCAATACAAATATTCACATCTTCATCTAAGCATCACAACATGGAGTTTGGACCCAATTGTCCAAAATTAACACCCCCTCTCGACTAGGGAGAACTCCATCCACTTGTGCAATCCAAACATCATGCGTCATCCCGCCGTAACTTGCTTTGTTGGCTTCTTTATTTCAAAACAAAGTTGGGTCAATCACAAAGACATCATCCCCGGCTGACAGATTCAGCCCAGAGGTCCAACACCTCTATAGGACTCAAAAGAGTCACATACCAACCCGAAGTTGGTTTATCTGACCCGAAGTCAGTAGGAGGTCAGAAACCTCACTATACTTGATCCCAAATCAAGTGGTTGGACCATGCGATCCTAGATAGAGAGTACGACAATCTCTGATGCATCCATCAGTCTTTGCTACTAGTCTCTAGCTTTTCCCACCTCACTGGCCAAATGAGAGGTACTTCCCATGAGTCTGGGACTCAAATGGGTAGGATGCATATGGGGCATAGATCATGAGAGGTGAACCAACTCAATCATCATAACTAACAAGGTTCGGCAACCCTAGCCCTATGGTTTCTTATAGCTCCGAGAAGCTATCCCCAAAGCCCCCAGAGCTCCAAGAGCCCATCATCCAACAGGACCCTCAGGATAGGGTCGTTCCATGATACCAAGATTCTCACGAAAGGTTAGGAACTTGACCTTCCCCAAGGGCTTTGTGAGAATATCCGCGACCTGCTTATCAGTTCCTATATGATCGAGCCTTACAGCGCCTCGCTATACCATATCCCGGATAAAGTGGTACCTGATATCAATATGCTTGGATCAATCGTGGAACACGGGATTCTCGGACAACTGAATCCCACTCTGGTTATCACAGAGTATCACGGTGGTATCTAGCACATGCCCGAATAGCTCTCTGAAGAGCTTTTGCAACCAAACTGCTTCACAACAGGCCATACTCGCTACAATGTATTCAGCCTCCGCGGTGCTCAAAGCCACCAACTTCTGCTTCCTGCTCATCCATGATATCGAAGCAGATCCAACAGTGAAGAAGCGTCCTGATGTGCTCTTATGATCCACCACACTGCCAGCCCAATCGGTATCAGTATATCCATGGAGTGTCATGCTCCAGGCAGTGTATCTCATCCCATGGTTTATCGTGCCCCGAAGATATCTTAACAGATTCTTGGTACCAACCCAGTGAATGTGATGAGGTTCAACCATATGTTGACTTAATGTGTTCACTAAGAACATCAGGGCCCCTACGAGTTGACGATACTCCATAGGATTTGTTAGCACAGGCTCAGCAGCGTTGCCACTCAACTTCTTAAAGTTGAGCTCCATTGATGTCGACATGGACTTACAGTCCACCATACCAAATATTTCCAAAAGCTTCACAATATATTTTCCTTGAGAAAGGAAAACCTCGCCAAGTCTCTGCCAGACCTGCAGGCCTAGGAAGTAGTGCATCAGTCCTAGGTCCAGTTGAGATTTTGTGTATTTGGGGTAGCATCAGTTATGCTCTAGCTCCCATATTTTGTAGAGGGACTAGAGTACACTTGATCTACAAGACCCAGAAATTGATTTGGGAAATTTCATATGGTTTAGGAGATATTAAATTAATTATTTTAATGTATTTACTAAGTTAAAACTTAGGGAACTTAAATAATTAAAGTGAATTTAATTAAACATGTGATTAAATTGTCTTAAGTCACATGGATCAAGCTTTCTTTAAATCTTAGCCATTGATTCAATATTTGATCATGGTCGTTGGTTTTCCAATAAGAAAAGTATAAAGGAAAGGCTTGGGGTCATTTGTAAAGACACACAAAGGTAGAGCACTGAAGTTAAGCAAAGATTCTAGGGCAAGGTTTACTAAGAATTCTCAGGAGTGTTTTAGCTACAGAGAGGGGAATTTAGACCAAGGGGATGATCTAATCCCGGGGTCTAGAGTACATAAGAGGAAGAGATCAGCTCAGAGGACAGCGCAGAGGAGAAGGGAAGCTGCAGCAGCAAAAACAGCGCAGTCCCTCCAAGGACATTCTGATTTTCAGCAGGAAACCCTTAGAGGGTTATGCAGAGACCCTAAGGGGCAGCGTAAGGCCTGCGTCACCCAGTTTGGGGTAACGCAGACATTTGCGGAGTAGCATTGAGGGTCAGAGGGGCTTCAGAGTCTGATGCAGAGGCTTTCCGGGGCAGTGTTGGGGTTTCTAGGATGAGTTCTATAAATCCCATTTGAGGGTGTGGATCAGTCATTATTTTGGCCCTAGATCAGCTAGTACGCTGTAGATCTAGTAGATTCTCTGTTGGGTTTTCTAGATCTAGAACCTAGGCTTGTTGTATTTAGAAAATTCTTAATAATAAAACCCTCAAGCAGCCAGAGACCGGTCTTCTCGCATTTGCTTTTTCCAGGGACTATTTGTCCAGAAATAACTGTCACTTTGTCTATGTGTGCATGAACTTGTTCTAGATCTGCATTGGTGGAGATCTATTATGTGTTTTGCTTCAATTTTAACTTGAATTTCTTCAGTTAATAACTTGTCTAAGTAGGAGCATAACTAGATTAACAGTAAATAATTTCCGCATAAAGTGTAAAGATTCAGAAATTTCCACATGGTATCAGAGCAATTGCAGATCTAGGAGGGTCACCAGCAAGAAACTGAAGGTTCTAGCTGCAGGAAGCAGCTGGAAAAGCAGCAGAAATGCAGATCTGAAGGGACAGCGCAGTTTTCAGAGGCAGATTCACACAAAGGGAAGGGTGACGTTGCCTAACGTTGTCTCCTAGCAAGCCCACGAAATTACTGTGCAGATGCAGCTCAGAAACAACGTTGGATTGGTCTAAAGCTAGCCAGTGTGATGCATATCTGAATCTGTCAGATCCAGAAAAGACTGAAGAAAAGCTGCAGAAATTCAAAAGGTGCTGGTGGAGTTAATTTTCTGAAGTTTTCAAATTTTTAGCCTTCGCACTAGTGACAAAGAGTGGGAGGAGATCAACTTCTCTGAGAGTTTCTAGCCAAAGAAAATTGCAGTTTGATCAGAGGATCAAAGAGCGCTGAAACATAGTTGATTTGGCAGATTTCCAAGGAGGGAAATCAGTTGTCAGAGGGAGCAGAGGGTGCCCAATTCATAAAGGACCCTAGATCTAGATCTCTAGTATAGAGAGGACGAGCTCTGACAGAATTGCTAAGCAAATGGCCGAAGATGACGAAACCATGAGTGCTCATGAACCACGAAAGTGGGGTGACATGGATATGTAGAGGAGCTACATCCTTGAGCAACTCATCTCTTGGATCACATGCGAGCTATGGCAGCCTTAAGACAATAGCGAGACAAGTGGAGCAGTGGGTGCATAAATCACAGATGAAGCAGTCGCAGAGGCAAATCTGAAGACTGGAAGGAGCAACACAAAACAAGGCAGCAACAGCGTAGAAGCAGCAACAGTGCAGAGCCACTTATGCAGTGTGGAGTTGCAGCAGCGCAGAAGGCCTCAGAGGGACAACGCAGTGCAGCAGCAGCGTGATAGATTTTAGCACAAGGGGCTGATGTGACTTCAGTAGTGCAGAGGGAGTTTGATTACGTAGGCAGAGTTGTAGATGTGCATCATCCTTCAGATGCCAGCACAGATCTGTAGCCTATGGAGCTTTAGTGATGAGGATGCAGCCCATCAAACTTGTTTGTCAAAGATTGGGCAGGAGATTCAGTTGTTTCTCTCAACAACTAAAGTTGCAGTGCAACAGATCATCAGTGGTAGTGTTATGAGCAGCACAGATGCGGCATATTGAGAGGGAGCTGCAGTTCAGAGGTTGTAGTGGCAGTGGCAGAGTCATGGGCATCAATACAGAATGGCAGCAACAGTGCAGAGTTGAGTGGCAACAAGCCAAGCATCAGTAGCACAAAACCAGTGCCCAAAATCATGTAATGCATAGTGTGATGTATTGCTAGAGCACGCCCTTGATGCTAAGAGGGAGTGTTGATATTTTGTGTATTTGGGGTAGCATCAATTGTGCTCTAGCTCCCATATTTTTTGGAGGGACTAGAGTGCACTTGATCTACAAAACCCAAAAATTGATTTGGGAAATTTCATCTAGTTTAGGAGATATTAAATTAATTAATTATTTTAATGTATTTCCAAAGTTAAAACTTAGGGAACTAAATAATTAAAGTGATTTTAATTAAACATGTGATGAAATTGTATTAAGTCACATGGATCAAGCTTTCTTTTAATCTTAGCCATTGATTCAAGATCTGATCATGGCAGTTGGTTTCCCAATAAGAAAAGTATAAAGGAAAGGCTTGGGGTCATTTGTAAAGACACACAGAGGCAGAGCACTAAAGCTAAGCTGAGATTCTAGGGCAGGGTTTGTTAAGAATTTGCAGTAGTGTTTCAGTTGCAGGGAGGGGAATTTAGGCCAGGGGGATGACCTGATCCTGGGGTCTAGGATACACAAGAGGCAGAGATCAGCTCAAAGGACAGCGTAGAGGAGAAGGGAAGCTGCAGCAGCAAGGATAGCACAGTCCCTCCAAGAACATCGTCATTTTCAGTAGGAAACCCTCCAAGGGTTACGCAGAGACCCTAAGGGGCAGCGTAAGGTCTGCATCACCCAGTCTGGGGTAACGCAGACCTTTCCAGAGCAACACTAAGGGTCAGAGGGGCTACAAAGGCTGACGCAGAGGCTTTCCAGGGCAGCGCTGGGGTTTCTAGGCCCTAATCTTGGCCGAGTTATGTAAATCCCATTTGAGGGTGTGGATCAGTCATTATTTTGGCCCTATATCAGCTAGTGAGTTGTAGATCTAGTAGATTCTCTATCGAGTTTTTCAGATCTGGAACCCAGGCTTGTTGTATTCAGAAAATTCTTAATAATAAAACCCTCCAGCAGCCAAAGACCGGTTTTCCCACATTGGGTTTTTCCGGGGACTATTTGGCCAGAAATAACTGTCACTTTGTCTACGTGTGCATGAACTTGCTATAGATCTGAATTGGTGGAGATCTGTTATGTGTTTTGCTTCGATTTTAACTTGAATTTATTCAGTTAATAACTTGTCTAAGTAGGACGAGCATAACCAGATTAACAGTAAATAATTTCTGCATAAAGTGTAAAGATTCAGAAATTTCCACAGGTCCTTCATCTTGAACTCAGCAGCGAGCTCCCTCTTACACTGATGAATGAGAGGTTCAACACCTGTCAGGAAGAGGTTATCCACATACAACACCAGAATGAGAGGCTTTTCTCTATCAACCTTGAAGTAAAGGTTTGGATCAACATTACTACGAGTGAACCCCAGCTTCATCAGGTAGCTATCTATTCTCACGTACCAAGCTTCGGGTGCTTACTTCAGCCCATGGAGGGCTTTCTTCAACTGCAAACATGGGTGTCCTGATCCTGGACTTCAAACCCCAGAGGTTGCTCCACATACACCTCTTCCTTTATCGCACCATGCAGAAATGCGGTCTTCACATCCATCTGATGAAGACTCCATGATTGCATAGCGGCGAGGGCTATGATAGATCGGATGGTGGTATATCGAGCCACAGGTGCAAATATATCATCATAGTCTATGCCTTCCTTTTGAGAGAAGCCCCAAGCAACGAATCTTGCCTTGAACTTTTCAACACTTCCATCAGATCCAAGCTTGATCTTGTAGGGCCATTTCGAGGTGACAACTTCTTTGTCCTCTGGTCTTGGAACCACATCCCAGACATCATTCTTCATTATGGACTCATACTCTTCGTGCATAGCATCCTTCCAGACTTGATGCTTTACGACTTCCTCAAAAGATCCAAGCTCAGATTATACGATAGTACTCATGGCTGCTAGATACCCTTGGTATCTATTCGGTTTCTTGCTTTCACGGAATATCCCCCTTGGGGCCATATGTCCCTCGGCATCCTCGAGAGTGTCCCTGAGCCATGATGGTCTCTTCCTCATCGAGGCAGGTGGATCAATCGAGTCCATCGGTCCTCTACCATCGGGCATCGTCTCATCCTTTGGTTCTTCTTGATTTCTAGGCCTTGTTTCATGATCTTCCTCAGATCTCGGAAGATTTGACTACTTTCCGCAGGGAAGCATCTTCGTCAAAGGTAACATCGTGGCATATCTCCACTTCCCATTGACCAGGCACATAGACTCTATAGGCCTTCGAAGTTTTGCTATAGCCCACAAACATTCCCTTCTTTCTAGAAGCATCCAACTTGCTCCTCTTCTCCTTTGGTACATGAAAATAAACAGGACATCCAAAAACTCTAAAATGTAAGACGTCAGGTTTTTTACCAGAGAAAACCTCTTCGGGAGTTTTGGAGTCCAGAGCAAAATGCAGGCATCGGTTTTGTATGTACACGGTAGTGTTCGCAGCTACTCCCCACAGAAACTTCAGTAGACCTTGGTCACATAGCATGGCATGGGCAGCTTCCACAGTGGACCTATTCTTATGTTCAGCAATGCCATTCTGCTCATGAGTATAGACAGTTGTGGTCTCCCTCTTGATGCCAACTTCTTTGCAAAAGTTCTTGAACTCGTTCGTCTCATATCCAGTGCCATTATCGGTCCTCAATATCTTGATCTCCTTCCCTATCAGATTTTCTACCAAGGCTTTGAAGGTACGGAACCACATGAAAGCCTCATCCTTCTTTTTCAAGAAGTATATCTAGGTTTTGTGAGAGAAGTCATCTATGAACATCATATAATAAGAACATCCTCCCAAGGATGTCACAGGCAGCATACCAAACAGATCAGAATGTATCAGTTGCAAGACATCAGATGTCTTTGTGACACTTGAGGGGAAAGGTCCCCTTGTATGCTTTCCTTCGGAACAACCCTGACATACACCTTCATGATTATTTGTAAACTCGGGCATCCCTGTCACCACCTTCCTTGCTTCGGGAAGGGCCTTGTAGTGAAGGTGTCCAAACCTCTGGTGCCATAGTTAAGTCTGTCGGATAGTATCACACGTCATTGCTCCTTGTGGACTTCCTCCAACCTGGTAGAGTGTATCAACTCTAAACCCAATCGTGATAGCTTCCTTAAAACTCTTCTTCCAGATACGCACCTTCCCATCAATGAATGCCACATTGAAACCTTTGTCCTCCATGGCCTAAATAGACACAAAGTTCTTCCTCAAATCAGGTACATAGAGTACATATTGCAAGCGGAGGACTTGACCTTGAGACAAGTGGAGGGTCACAGTCCCTGTCCCTTTCACGGGATATGTGGCATTATCTCCAAGGATAATTTCTAGATTAGTATCCTTCTCAACCATATCAGAAAGTGCTTCCTTGAACCTAGTGATGTGCCTTGAGGCACCACTATCTATCAACCAGACATCCATAGTGTCGGGTGTAGATGCAGCAGAGAGGGCAGATACAAGAATGAATTCATGTCTTTTATCAACAACATTTGATTTCTCATACTCGAAATTTCTCGACCTTTTGAAAGGTTGCCCATTTCCATTGGAGGGAGCCTTCCTCTTCCCTTTGAACCTGTTGTTCCTTTGATTGCCATTCCTTCAGTTGTTGTTGTTGTCATCATCATCACGAGAATCCTTCTTGAAAGGGCATTCTCTAGCATAGTGACTTGGCTTGTGACAAGTGTAACACTTGCCTTTCTTTCCTTCAGCGCCTGCTCTTCCTTTGTTCCTTGGACCACCAAAGTTCTTCTTAGTATGAGCAGTGAAGGAAACATTTCCTTCATTTTCATATTCCTTCATCCTTGTCTCTTCTTGTACACATCTCGATAGTTCTTCATCAAAATCAGGGATCACATTGTTATCGAGAATGGTAGTGTTGAATACATGCCATTTGGATGAGAGACC
The DNA here is from genome assembly GCA_034641835.2 of Pinus albicaulis. Lineage (NCBI taxonomy): Eukaryota > Viridiplantae > Streptophyta > Pinopsida > Pinales > Pinaceae > Pinus > Pinus albicaulis. Next base: position 280,252,287 of record CM076583.1, on the reverse strand, counting down.
TCCAAGTGCGGTGAGAACCATCTCTCGATCAGCTATAGTCTCCCTAATAGCCAGAAAATTATTCTTGATTTCGGTCAGCTTCGGAAAATATGATTAAACAGACTCATCCGTGCCTTTCTTTAGATTCTTCAATTGGTTCTTGAAGAATAGGACTTGATTCGCATTGTTGGCCTTGAACATGTTGACCAACTTATCATACATCTCCTTGGATGTGCCCAGCTCAGAGATGTAGGCAACCAAACCCTTATGAATTGAGTCCCTTATCATCAGTTTTGCTTTGATTTCCCCTTCTAGTACTTTGTTTTGGCAATAGCAGTTGCAGTGGATGGAGGCTCTTGGACTTTGCCCTGCACATAGTCCGTGACATATTGGTCTTCCAACATAAGATCCAATGTCATCTTCTAGGCATGGAAGCCATCCTTCCCAGTCAATTTGTCAACAACCTTAAAGCCACTGTAGTTAGAGGAACCCATGCTCTTCTTCGGTGATTGCTACAAACTAGGGCTTTGTCTTAACCTCAGCTCTGATTCTATGTAAATTTTTGTAGATGTTCTATGCTTGATGCAACTTTACTTTTTATCCCAATATCAGTCAGCAATCACATAAACAAGAAAGTAAAATGCTGATAGAACATACCACTAGATCGACAAAGACAACACAAAATATATAAGTGTGTTGGTGCGTTACGGCGGTCAACAGGATGCTTCAACCAGGAAAGTCTCAATACAGTCAACCAACCAAAAGTGTCACACAACCCTCTAGGATAGCCAGATCAGTCAACCCCAAAAGTCAACGCTATTAGTCAACGGACAACACAAACAGTAGCAGCAGCAAGGTCAACGCAGCCAAGTCATAGTCAACGTCCAGCCTCGAGAATTGTGCCAAAAATGCGGATTGAGGAAATCGAAAGATTGGGAGAGTTTCAGGTCAATTTGACCATGCATTGACCAAAGTCAACGCTGGTCAATGTTGCGGTAGAAAGCCTAGGCCGAAAACAAAATTTTATCCTTGCTGCAATTTCCCACGTGTGAAGAGAAGAGCCTCCAAGGTGATTCAACCAATCAGATGAGGAGAGAGAAATCTGTGAGGATGATGATGAGTGAAAATGTCCTCCAACGTTGACCAATTTATATCCATCAATGAGGGTGTGTGACACAACTGCTGGGGTTCCAAACCTTTAGGCCGACCAGCACATATTTTTAATAAATTCAAAATAAATGTTCTGCTCATCAAATCAAGATGATCTTTAGATCAATCTTGCACCTCTCCGAAAGAGGAGTCCAATAAAAATATTGGCATCTTCATCTGAGCATCACAACATGGAGTTTGGACCTAGTTGTCCAAAATTAAAACAAGCCCACAAAACTAACTCACAAATGGAATAATAAGCCTCTTGGGAGGTCAACTAATAATATGTGCATGTCATGGGGCTTTCCAAACGCCTAATTATATCCAGAAGTGCCATAATGATGAATAAAGTCCTCAAAATATGATGGACAAGGGGATGGCCCCTTGTTCTCCAAGTAGTAGACCTGTGGTGCTCCGAATGGGTGTGGGGGCACACCAATGACACCAAGTGTCTCCATATGAGTCGAAGATGCATGTAGATCCTCTGCAAGGGTTTGAAAGATGGAATGAACACTGCCATGACATCGTACAAGTCTTGGGACACCTGCCAAGAGTGTGGTGGTCCTATGGGGTCTGCTCGGCATAGTGTACCAAAAATATCATCATCATCCCAAAAGTGGACATCTAGTAGTCTTTGAACATCGGTGGGGATCCGTGGAGTGTTGCCTGCTGTTGTGGAGGCCCATGGCTCTCTACACACAAGAAACCTTCGCCCCTGTAGCTCGGTATACTTCAATCAGATCCGTCATCTCTCTTGCATCACAGATGGGATGGGAAATTCACCAGATGGATGTTAAGACTGCGTTCTTGAATGGGGTGATAGAAGAGGAAGTGTACATAGAACAACCAGAGGGTTTTGAGATGCATGAGCGGAAAACTCGTGTGTACAGGCTTAAGAAATCTTTGTACAGACTGAAGCAAGCCCCTAGAGCTTGGTATGGGCGAATTGATAGCGCAGAAGATGGGATTTGTCAAGAGTGACGCAAATCCCAACCTCTATATCTGAGAGTAGGGGATGAGCCTCTAATATTGGTGTTATATGTAGATGATCTATTTCTAACTAGATCATCTAAGCTCATAAAAGACTGCAAGGAAAATCTCGCTACAAAATTCGACATTAATGATCAAGGGAAAATACACTATTTTCTGGGGTTGGAAGTTTGACAGCAGAAGGGAGAAATCTTCCTTGGGCAATGAAGATATACTACAAAGATTTTGAAGAGATTTCAGATGGAGGACTGTAGCCCCATGGCTACGACACGTCTGAGGATGATGAGGCTGATCCTACCTTGTATAGGCAGCTCATAGGTTCATTGATGTACCTGGTCAACACTAGACCAGACATTTGTTATGTCGTGAATACCCTCAGTCGGTTCATGGTATAACCAAGGAGGGCTCACTGGGCAACAACCAAACATGTTCTCAGATACTTGAAGGGGACAATCGAGTTTGGATTGAGGTACACCAAGGGCAATGAAATCCAGTTGAGTGGGTTCACTAATGCAGTCTGGGCTGGAAGTCCAGTAGATCAAAAAAGTACCAGTGGGTATTGTTTCTGTGTCAGATCACGAATGACTTCCTAGTGCAATAGAAAACAGAAATCCGTGGCGCTGAGCTCAGCCGAGGTTGAATATATGGCAGCTAGCACAACTTCATGTGAGGCCATATGGCTTCATAAGTTGCTCATGAACTTACTCAAGAAGAGGATGGAACCGACCAGAATTTTTTGTGATAATTAGAGTTGCATCAAGCTCTCTGAAAATCTTGTGTTCCATGATCAATCGAAGCACATTGACATCAGGTGCCACTTCATCAAAGACTATGTCCAACGGGGAGCTGTACAGTTGAAGTACATTCCTATAGGGGAACAAGTGGCAGATATCCTCACAAAAGCTCTGGGTAAGATTAAGTTTACTTACTTCAGAGAAAAGATGGGGATGGTCAAGAATCCATTCTAATAGCGGAATGGATGGGCTCGATATTCAAAGGGAGCTGCAGTACAGATGAGGCAGTGACAGAGATGGTGTCATGGGCATCAGCTCAACAGATGAAGAGCAGCAACCGAGATATCAGCAATGCATTAGATGCTTCAGGTCAGAGAATATGCAGTTGGTATTTTGCTTGAACACTTTCCTCGCTAAGAGAGAGTGTTGATTTTGTAGCGTTGGAAAGTGTTCCAAGTCTCATATCTTGTGAGGGGGCTTAGACATCAGTATTCGAAAGAACCTAGAAACCAAACATTTGTGAAAATTCCACTCGGCTCATGTTTTATTAAAATAATTAATTATTTAATGTGGTACCTGAGTCTAAACATAAGGAAATTAAATAATTAAAGGGTATTAATAAAACAGTGTGAGAATCTTCTAGAAAACGAAGATCAAGTCATGTTTTAATCTTAGCCATTGATTAGAGATCTAATCTGGGTCGTTGATTCATCAATGAGAAGATTATAAGAGAAGGCTTGAGGGTCAGTTGGAAAGCAAGTCGGCCACACACTCAGTACCCGAAGGAAATCGATTCTGAAGGAATAGAATTCGATTTCAGAGGGAGAGTTGTAGAGGCAGAGTTGCAGAGGCAAAAGAAGGACGGGGAAGTCAGCAAAGGCTAAGAAAGGCAAGAAGAGGAGGACGCAGGGGGTCATAGACGTTAGTGCTGAGCAGCAGCACTGAGTCACACGCAAAGTGACGCAGTATAGTACATGGACTGCGCAGAAGACCACGCAGACTGACGTAGAGGGAGATAGGGTGTCTTTCGAGTGTGAGAAATTCTCCCAAAGGATTTTGGGAATTTGTCTCAGGTGTATTCTAGAAGTCTGCTCGTCTATTTCTTGTAAATGATTTTCCTTGTTGAAGAATAATACAAACCCTCATCTATTGCACTAATTTTCCCGCATTGGGTTTTCCCAGGGACAATTGTCCAAAAATAACTGTGTTCATGTCATTGTTTCTATTGCGACATATGTGTTGTATTTCATTTTCTGCTTATGGTTAAGTGAATGTTGCAGTTGTGTTTATGTTCAGAATTTACTGGAAGAAAATTTGTAAATAACTTATCATAAATAACTAGGCGAAATAAACCTATCACTACAGTAATATTTCAGTTTGAAAATTTCACAAGTAACACCCAAAAGACAACAGGGGACAGGAGCACAAACTAAGCCCACTCTTTCTACCAAATCCCCTCGTCAATCCATGCCCAGAAGTATCCATGATAAGTAAACCCAATACTCAATTACCAAATGACAAGACATACCTTTAGATTCGGGAGGCCCACCTTCAAACATAAGACCAATACAGATGGGTGAGGGACCACATGGTTGGCTCAGGTGGCAGAGAAATGGCACAACGAGCTAGAATAAGACTGCAAGGGGTTGCTGGCCGCCGGCTGAGGTCCATCATGTTGAAAAATTTCTCCTAGGGATATCACCGACAAAGTGGCGGGTAACACCACCTTCTAGACGATGATGATGCACATGGACCACCTTGCCCAGCTGGCTCCACTCTTACACCAAACACTAAGCAGTTGATCTAGGGCCCAAATGAAGATGTGTCTCGCCATGAGAGACAATGGGAGGGCTTGCATCATTCTTTCAGCCCTTACAGATGGAATACGGGTTTGTTCGATCCATTTGGAGACCCATGAGGATGTTTTGTGTCCCCACAGCCACTTGGGGAGGCACCACAGGTCACTTGCTTGGATATCAAGGGGCCAATCCTTTTATCACTATGTTTGGAGCTCATTCATTCATCTTGGCACATATTGGCCTCCACTAGGCCCAACGTTGCACGAAGCAGGGATGCTTTTTTAAAGCAAGGACGCAATAGCATCATTTTCCAAAAATATAGGAAGCGAAGCGTCTACTATATATATATTTGCATTTATATTGAAAAAAACATCCCAAATACCAAATTAGTTATAGAATACATGAAAACATGCATATTTTTACATAAATCAAGATAGATATGGCATCCATGATTCCAATGTACATCAATGATTAATTATTCAAGCATCAACCATCTATATTCTAGCAATTACAAACATAAATCAAATTTTTAAGCATATTATAAATCATAAAACATTTTAGTATATTATAAAACATAAAACATAAAGCATATTATCTAGCAAATGACCAACTGTCAACATTAGTCATGTCCAAAATTCAAATAATAATGTTTACAAAATAGGCCTCTTGGCAACCACCAAGACTCAAGTACACACTGAACTAGGAAGAGTAAGACAAAAAAGTTCAAATTCACAACAAGCCTACAAGTCTAATCTGTGACAAAAGTAGTAAATTGTGAATATATCTACTAATCTCTCCTTCCACCACGAACAGTACGTGGCGGGGGCCTTCCACGTTGTGGCAATGATGAAGATGGTGGTTGTGGAAGTTGTGGCACTGAAACTAATGAAGATGAAGCCCCTGTTGTTGGTGTTGAAGCATGGAACCTGGGAATAGATGTTGGTAGCATCTCAACTCGATCATCATCATCTTGGATCAGAGCATCCTCTAATTGCTCTAATCGCAACACTCCATCCTCCAAATTGGGCTCCTCTGGATTTTTGTCCCAAACCTTAAGGTCTTTATTAGTCTTTGCATCATCATAGTAACGGGACAACAATCGCAAGTTGTAATGAACATAAACCAACCTCTCTGCCTAGTCTAAACTCAACCTGTTCCTTTTAACACTAAGGATGAAAGAATAAGAGCTCCACCAACTCTCTGCAGAAGACGTGTTTACCACCTATGATAGCACCCACAATGCCAAAGTCTGTAGAGGTGCAGTAGCACCTAGATGCATGTTCCACCACTCGAGAGAAGAAAAAGTCCCTCGATCTATAATTACATGCATGCTCCTGAATGGACTAGTGCTAAGCGTATAGTTGCTCAATGGTTTTCGTACCATGGCAGCATCCTCATCAGGGACTAATTTATCCAATGCCTTCTAGAACCTTTGGATCTAGGTGTGGTTTTCTCCTACTCGCTCCTCCCCCCCTCCCCAGTTGTTGGTGTTGAAAGCCATGATGGATGATGGTATTTAGGTGTCAAAACATATGCTAAGGCATGCAATGGAGCGTTTACCATATCCCATCGTTTTTCCACCTCTGCACGAATATAATTGTACAAGCTGATATCTCTACGCTCAACAATGTCTTTAATCTACCCCAACATGCTATCCATTTGCTCATCCACCTCCCAAATTATTGGCTGACCTCAATCTGCAAACTTGATCATGTAATAAATTGGATTGGTGAATTACAAAACATATTTAATTTGTGACCAAAATAATGTGTCAAGAATAGTGTCCTTGGCTACATTAGCACCATCTCTATCAGTGTTAATTTCCTCCCATGATTCAGAGGTCACCATATTAGTTATATCTTGTCTCACCTTCACTACCCGCCTAAAGGTGAGGTAATAACTTGCAAATCTTGTTTTTGCAAGTTTAAGCAACTGCAACTTGGAGTAAGTGCCATAAAATTAGTTTATCATTGTATGCCCTGTGATGAATTTAAGGAGTTGCTTCCCTCTCTTGTAAAGCTCAATAATCCACCCACATTCTTTATGCTTCACAATATCATGCATCAAAAGGTTCTATGTGTGCAGCAAGCACCCCGACCAAAAGATGTGTGGATGAGTACGCTCAATAACTTTTCTTGTTGCCTTACAATTTGCTGCATTATTTGTGATCACTTGAAACACATTATTAGGACCAACACCTTTGAGTGATTGCAATAGGAGATTTGCAATGTTTTGGGAAGTTACACTGACAGAGCAGGAGTCATGACATGTAATAATGTTAGGATATTCCAACACATAGGAAATAGTTAAGAATAACTTAGTCTAGTGTAGAGATAGGTAAAGTGTGTTTTTTTACCATGTACATTTGTAACTTATAATCCGACGGTCACGATTTGTAGTGATCCGACGGTTATCTCTCACCTCGGTATTAACGGCACTTGATTTGTGGCTTAACACCAGATTGGTCCATGATCTCTATTTAAAGAGCATGGAGGATCATTTGTCCGGTAACCGTTTATGAGAGAAACATATGTAACTTTTATTTTTATTTTAATAAATTCCCTGAAGTGGCCGCGTTGGCTCAGGGAGTGGACCGTTTCCCTATTTGAGGGTTTTAACCACATGATTATACTGGTGTACTGATTTGTGATCTGTTTGTGAGCGGTGACCTTTGGTTCTTGATCTACGGAAGTTACCCTGTAAATTCCTACATGGTATCGAAGCTATTTTGAGGGTCGCGTCCATTGTTGATCAAAATCCGAAGCCGGTTTGACTGCATGCGAATGCCGTTTTGTAGATTTACTATTTCTAAACATTTTTGGGCTTGGAGAACTACTCGGTTGTGTCCGGAGCGTCTATTACAGTGAGGAACGCCTTTTGTTTCATGCGAAAAGGTTTTCGGCTGCCCAAGTTATGTCAATTTAGATCTGGAGGTATAAAATATCTATTTTGCAGCTATATTTGTTAATAGATATGCTTATTTCGATTTATTTCTGTTTATTTTCGGTATTAAGGTTTTATTTATTTGTCGGATCTATACCCTCTTTGCTATGTATGCTCTTTGTTGTGCGCTCTGTGTGATCTCGGCAAATCAGAAAAAGGAAAAAGGGATTTTTTTTGCTACATATGCTCTTTCCCCGCGTCTTTGTGCGATCTCGGGAAATCAGAAATAGTGAGAAAAGTGATAGTTGTCGGTAAGGCTAACCGAAAATCTAACATTCTGCCGTAAGACTTTGCATTTCGTTTTTTTGGCTCGGTTTTGTGTTTTTTTGTGCAGGAAAAGGCACGCACGGCGAAGAGTAAAAAAAAAAAAAACCCCCTTCCTCCTTTCATACAATAACGTGATCCTTTTACTATCTCACTTGGTGAGCGGCTAGTTTATGAGAATAGAGGTCTTGAGTTCAAGTCTCCTTCTTAAGCTTCTTTTGTAAAAAGTTTTTGTTCAAAGGGGCGGAACTTTTTTTAAAAAGCCGCACTTCATCCCGTTCCCGTAACTATTCAGCATCTACACCTCAGATTTTTCAAAAGGCATAACTTCTTCATCCAGAAACCATTTTTCGAGCCGTTTTTTTTTAAACGGCCTAATTTTTCGAGATCTTTCCATTGGACCAGTTATTTTCAGCTTTTTTCAGCTTCATTTTTTTTTTTTTAAATGGAATGTGCATGCCTGGTTATTCTTAACAGCACCAATTATTTCCAATGGCTACCTCACATGGTAGATATACTTAGAAGTAAAGGGCTTTATAGAATAGCCACAAGTCAAGAAACTAAACCTTCCGATTATGATAAAGTTCCTAAATGGGAAAATAAACAAGATCAAGCACGAGGCTTGATAGGAACGTCCATTGCTCAAGATCTTCGATTTCACATCCTTGACATTGACACCCCTAATAAAGCCCTAGAAAAGCTAAATAATGTTTTTGCCATTCAAAATCAAATCAAGGCCCACCAGCTTGAAAATGAGTTGCTTACTTTGGACACTAATAATTTCTCTCTATTGAAGACTTTTTGTCTAAATTCAAGACCCTTAGACTTCTTTTAGAAGGTTGTAAGGTCAAAAAGGAAGATGGTAGCCTCGTCTATTGCATTCTTGCTAAGCTTGGCCCTGCATACTCTGTATTTGTTTCTACCTTCCATTCCACTAGAGAAGTCATCATCTCTTCTGGAACCACCTACAAGAATCCCTCTTTTGATTCCTTTTGTGATTCTTTGATAAGAGAACAAGAAAAACTCTTACACCTTGGTCTTATCACTACTGGAAACACGTCTAAGAAAGCCTTAGCAGCCCAACAGCAACCATATCAAAAGAATCCCAAGAAGCAGTATCCTAAAAAGTATCGTCCTAAACCAAACAAGGGTCCCAAGCAATTTCAGCCGCAAAGTGAAAAATCAAATCACCAAAATGATAAAGCAAATAAAAAAAAAAGGAAGAAGACATATAGACATTGCAACTTTTGCAATCGTGATGGCCATATAGAGTCCAAATGTTTTAAGAAGATGGAAGCCTTAAAAGCAGCAATGAAGAAGCACAACATCAATTTGGAGCACTCTTCACCTTCATCTTCAGGCATGGCACTTTCTGCTTGTGGTTGTCAAGCATCAAGATCTAGTTATGCATTAAATGTATCTTCTTCTTCTCCTTCTCATGAATGGCTCATTGATTCTGGAGCTTCTTACCACATGGCTAAAAATAAATCCATGTTTTCTTCTTTAAATGATTGTAACACCAAACATATTTATATTGGTGATGATAGATCTCTTAGTGTTGTAGGATCTGGAACCATTCATCTAGATAATGGTCAGTTTAATGATGTACTATGTGTTCCTACCTTGTCATGCAACCTTCTATCTGTTTATTAGATAACTCATTCAAGTGAAGGGAAAATAGTAGAATTCTCACCTCATGATGTTGTAATCAAGGACCTCAAAGATCCTAAACATATTTTAGCTACTGGCATTGCTGATGATTCCACAAGGTTGTATAAGTTTGACAACTTTGGGTCATCATCTCTTCCCTCTTTTTTTGTTGCTCATAATGATGATGTGAGCAAACTTTGGCATGAGCGATTTGGTCACTTAAACTATCGCTCTCTTCAAACTCTATGTAAGGAAAATATGGTGACGGGCCTTCCTATGGTATCTTGCCGGGATGGTGTTTGCTCCAGATGTGTACTCGGAAAACATCATCGAGATAGTTTTGACAAACGTGCCTCTTGGCACACTTCAACCCCTTTGCAGCTTGTGCACGGTGATTTATGTGGTCCACTTCCTGTTGTTTCTTTCTCTGGTTGCAAGTACTTCTTAACTTTCATTGATGATTTTTCCAGACGCACTTGGGTATATTTCTTAAAACTCAAGAGTGAAGTTTTTAACATGTTCTTGGCCTTTAAGGCCTTTGTTGAGAAACAATTTGGACATCAAATTCTTAAGTTAAGATCAGACAATGGCAGAGAATATGTTAACAACAAATTTATCAACTTCTGCACTGAGCATGGCATTCAATTGCAACATACTGTTCCTTATACTCCACAACAAAATGGTGTAGCTGAAAGGAAGAATCGCACCTTAAAAGAAATGGCTAATTGTATGCTTCAATCTAAAGGACTTGGTCTCAATTTTTGGGCAGAAGCCATTAACTGTGCAAATTACATAGTAAATCGCACTCCTACTAAGGTTTTAAATAATATAACTCTAGAAGAAGCTTGGAGCTCAATCAAACCAGATGTAAGTCACTTTCGTGTTTTTGGAAGTGATGCTTGGGCTCATATTCCAGATGCGAAACATAAAGCCTTAGAACCTAAGAGTGAAAAATGTATTTTTGTTGGATATTCTGAAGATGTCAAAGGATATAGACTTCTTCAACCAAAATCCAAAAATATTATCATTAGAAGAGATGTAAAATTTGATGAAAATATATCGGCCTGCGAGCCTAGTTCGGCGAGTGTGCCACCTTTGGCATGTGAGCCTGATTCGGCATATGTGCCACCTCTCTCTCTCTCTTCTATTTTTAATAGCATTCCTTCTAGTTCAGATGATGACAGCGAGGATGACAATCCTCCTCCACCTCGTGAAATTGTTCCTTATACTCCACCACTTCCAAGATGGGTCCGCTCTACTCGGGATGCAGCAGGTTCTCTTGCAGGTGACCTTGCCGATCGACGACGTACACGTTCTCAGTTCGAAAGAGCTTCTTCCTTATTGGCTCAAGTTCCGGAAAAACGTGATCCAGAAACCTTTGAAGAAGCCTCCGGTCATCCAGATTGGGATGAAGCTATGAATGAAGAGTATCGTTCCTTATTGGCAAATGATACTTGGGATCTTGTTCCTCTTCCAAAAGGAAGAAAACTTGTCAGATGCCGATGGGTTTACAAAACCAAGTTTGGACCAGATGGAAAAGTGGATAGACATAAAGCTCGTCTTGTTGCTAAAGGATTTTCACAAGTTGAAGGCATTGACTATACTGAAACCTTCTCCCGTGTTGCCAAAATGAATTCTATCCGCCTTATTCTTTCCCTTGCTGCCTCCTTTAAATGCGAAGTCCATCAGATGGATGTTAAATCCGCCTTCTTACATGGAGATTTGCATGAAGAAATCTACATGGAACAACCCCCTGGCTTTATCCAAAAAGACTCCAGCCTTGTTTGTCGCCTTAGGAAGTCTCTCTATGGTCTCAAACAAGCTCCTCGGGCTTGGTATGACAAAATGGATAGATTTCTCTTAAATAATGGCTTTTCTAGGTGTCATTCTGACAACACTGTCTACACCAAGAAAGTGGGTAATTCCTTCACCATCCTTGTTCTTTATGTTGATGATATTATCCTTACTAGTAGTGATCAAAACCATATAAACCATGTGAAGTCTAGCCTCAAAAAGAAGTTTGAAATGACAAACTTAGGACACTTGCATTATTTCCTTGGTCTTCAAGTCTTGCAATCCAAGGAAGGCATTACCCTCTCTCAGTCCAAGTATGCGTGTGATCTTCTACACCACTTTCACATGGAAGACTGTAAGCCTGCCCCTTCTCCCTTTCAGTCTGGAGTCAAGCTTTCAGTCAACTATACTACCCCTAAAGTTGATGCTACCTTATACAGTCAACTTGTTGGTAATCTTTTTTATCTAACCCATACTCGTCCTGACCTTTCCTTTGTCGTTGGTCTTGTCGCTCGGTTTATGCATCAACCTCATGAAAGTCACTGGAAAGCAGCTAAAAGAATACTTCGATATATTCGAGGTACAGTTCAGTGCAGGATTTATTACAGTGCAGGAGCATCTCCCTTGTTGATTGGTTTCACTAATTCTGATTGTGCTGATGACCCTGATGATCGGAAGTCCACTGCAGGATATGTATTCACTCTTGGTTCATGACCTATTACTTGGCCTTGTAAGAAACAAAGTGCCATCTCACTTTCTTCAGCAGAAGCAGAGTATCGTGGTGCAATTGAAGCCAGCAAGGAAGCCATGTGGCTTCATCAAATCCTGTCCAAATTTGGTCTTCATCAGCAACATCCAACTACACTTTGGTGTGATAATCAGAGTGCCATTCAGTTATGTAAAGATCCAGTTCAGCATCAGTGTATGAAACACATTGAACTCCACATACACTTGATCAGAAAGCTCATTCATGATCGTGTTCTTGAAGTGCAGTATTGTCCGACCAATGATCAAGTAGCCGATATCTTTACGAAGGCTCTCACAGAAGCGAAGTTTACCAAACTTCGATCCATGCTTGGAGTTCAGGAAAGTTTTCATTAAGGGGGGATAGGCTCTAATGCCTCCTTCCTTCTCTTATTGTGTCACTTTTGTAAATCCTTCAATCCTATTCCAATTTGTTCTTAAGGGGGGATGTTAGGATATTTCGACACATAGGAAATACGCTCCTTTTGTGTCACCTTTGTAAATCTTTCAATCTATCCCAAGTTGTTCTTAAGGGGGGATGTTACGATATTCCGACACATAGGAAATAGTTAAGAATAACTTAGTCTAGTGTAGAGTTAGGTAAAGTGTGTTTCTTTACCATGTACATTTGTAACTTATAATCCGACGGTCACGATTTGTAGTGATCCGACGGTTACCTCTCACCTCGGTATTAACAACAATTCATTCATGGATTGACACCTGATTGGTCCATGATCTCTATTTAAAGAGCATGGAGGGCCATTTGTCCGGTAACCGTTTATGAGAGAAACATATGTAACTTTTCTTTTTATATTAATAAATTCCCTGAAGTGGCCACGTTGGCTCAGGGCGTGGACTGTTTCCCTCTTTGAAGGTTTTAACCACGTGATTATACTGGTGTACGGATTTGTGATATGTTTGTGAGCGGTGACCTTTGGTTCTTGATCTACGGAAGTTACCCTATAAATTCCTACAAATAAATACTGCACCACTAGTAGAAACACCAAGAACATTTATCAAATGTTGGTTTCTAATATTTGTCCACCCATTTGATACAATGGATATTGTTGGAAATACTGAGGGGGGGGTGAATCAGTGTTTATTTTCAATTGTTATTTTTACCAATTAAGATTTTTCACAATTACAATCAAAAAATAAATAATAGGAATTTTATTGGGAACAAATGAGGACACCAATCCTCTTTTTACAATAGTTTGAGTACAATAATGATGAATGAGCCAACCCTTTAATTCAGCACGCTCCAACCTGTTGCCAAGCTCCTACTTGGGCTTTATGAGGCTCCAACCTCTAGGGCACAAAGCCTTCAACTTTTAATAAACAAAATGCATGAATGACTTACTTCAATATTCGAATAACTACCCCACAAGACTGCTCCAGACTCCCAACTTGTCCACACTCCAAGATCCAAATAGGAATGTTCTTCACTGTCCAAAGCTTCAAGTTATTTTCTTGTTCACTGCTCAAATTTCCAAATTTGTTACTTTTCAAGCATTCAAAATCTAACTGTCCTTCTCACAGAAGATTGTTTCTACACTTCCCCACAGATTAGAGGTGTAAATGCTAGGTATCTCCACGTGACTGTACACAAGTCTGTTCACAGGTCTACGGGTAGTTGTTGGGGCTTCAAGCCTTAAGTCTGATCTTCAAGTGTTGACAGTTTAAGTGTACTACCACAGATCTTGTCAAAATCTGAGTCTTCAACAAGCTTGAAATAGTTACCCAAGTCCGAGCTAACTTGAGCTCCACAGTCACCAGTTTGAGCTCCTTAATACTGGTTCGAGCCCCTTCAACTAGTCTGAGCACTCCATAATAGGCACAATCAACAATGTTATCATTGTTCCGAGCTTCTGAGTAGCAACTACAAGTCTGGGCTATGTCCACTGTTTGATTGTCCGAGCCCTTAACTGTTCCAAACTCCTTTGCTCTCAAGTCTGAATTTCTGCACCACAGATTTGAGCCTTGTCACTTATTCTTGGAGGCCTGTTCACCGTTCCGAGGTGTTGAGAATTCATTAGTCTTGAAGGAAGTTCTAATTTTCTTTCCATATTGACATGGACCACACACAACCTGTTCTGCCTTTAGAATTTTTGGAATGTCCCTCACTGCACTTGTTTTGCTAATTCTAACCAAGTTGTCAAAATTTAGATGTCCAAATCGCTTGTGCCATAACCAGCTTTCATCTGTTTGACTCATGTAGCATTTTTCTTCTTGAATTTTACTCAAAATGTATACGTTATCTCGTGTTCTTACTCCTTTTTCCCACAAGTTCTCCTGAAGAGGATTTTCTTATCTCACAATTTTTAGTACTGAAGATAACATTATTTCCTTGATCACAAATCTGGCCAATGCTTAGAAGATTATGTTTGAGCCCTTCCACTAGTAGTGTGTTATGTGCTTTTCCCTTTCCATTAACAAGAGAAGTTGTCCCTTTTCCGGAAATTTTAGCAGATCCACTTCCAAAGGATACATTTCCATCCTTTTTGTTTAATGAGATAAACTTCTTTTGGTCACCTGTCATGTGTCTTGAACATCCACTAACCACAAACCATTGATTTTCATCACTTTGTGCACATAAAGCTAGACCACATTTATTTGTAGTGGGTTCCTCCTTTTTCAACTCTTCCCTTTTTCACATAAATGGACAATTTTGTGCATCGTGACCAAAATCATTACATTTTGAACATACTAGATCATACTTAGCCAAAGGATCAAATGAATTATAGATCTTGATTTGAACTTGCTCTTTTGAACTAAACGACTTGCTTTGATAATTGGTCCTATATCTCCTCGATTTATTATCCTTATAAGCCTTGCAATGCTTAGCTTAATGACCAAAATTTTTACAATAGAAACAATAACCAAGAAAAATAGTTTGATACTTGTTTGGATACCCTTGCCTTGATGTAATATTCTTCCCTGGAGATAGCTTTCCTTCATTTCTTGGCTTGTTGTAGGTGGATCTTTATTCTTGGTGGAACGACTTCGCTTCTTTTGGATGATTGCAAAGGATGTCAGCATAACTTCTTCGGATTTCTTCATTGGCATTCTTCTTTGAACTTGATTATTCACCTTTGAAACCAGTTCCATTCTTATCATGTTGAGGTCTTTGAGTATTAAGGATGTTATCAAGAGATGAGAGCTTTGCCAACTCTTATTAACCTGATTCAACTATTTCTTTAAAGAGACAATTTCAGCTTCACGTTTTTCGCATATTTCTTCTCTTTCTTTTAGTTCGTTGTTCAAAAACAATCCCTTCCTTTTTGTTTCTTCCTTTTCTATTTTGAGCAAAATGACCTTCTTCCTTAATTTCTCATTTTCTTCAATAGCACGCATTAGTAATTCATCTACATTTCCTTCATCTTGTTTTTCGGAATCACCATCATTTGTAAATGCCATGAACAATACTTCATTGCTTCTAGCATAGTAATATTCTTCATCAGACTCATCATTATCCCTTTTGAGTAGAAAGGTATTTTTAGTTGATCTTTTCTTTGTAATCAAGAATTCTTCTTCATCAAAGTCGTCTTGTTTGGAGAATAAATTCTTCATATTTGACCCTTTCTTCTTGAACATCCTCTTTTTATATTCGTGTTCCTCATCGCTATCATGTTTATCAGGACACTTTGCAGTATAATGTCCTATTCTACCACACATAAAACAAATGAGAGGATACTTGCCTTTGAGTTTGGACCCTTTCCTTAGTTTCTTCACAAATTGTGCAAGTTCTGTTTCAGTATCAGAATCATCAATGCTATAATTACAATTTTTCCCCTTCTTCAATGTTTTTGAAGCCTTGAATGCAGCTTCCTTAGAATTTGGGATTCCTTTTCTCATTTCATATGCAATGAGAATCCCATAAAGTTTGTCCATTTTTAGTGTATCCAAGTCTTTTATTTCTTCTATGGCACTAACTTTGGAATCAAATTGTTCTGGAAGTGATCTCGAAACCTTTTGGACAATTGTGCTCTCTTCAATTTTTTCACCTAAACCCTTGAGTGAGTTGACAACTTCATCCACTCAGAGGAAAAAGGTTGCAATGTCTTCGTCGTCACCCATTTTAAGACTCTCAAATTTTCTTATATGTGTTTGGAGTTTTTCCTTCTTGACCTTGGAGTCTCCATCATAGATAGCAATAAGCTTGTCCAACATTTCCTTGACAGAATCACAATTCATAACTTTTGTAAATTATGAATCAAAAATTCCACTTGTTGTGGAATTTAGAGCTTTGGCATTTGCTATATAAACTTTCCTTCCGTCTTGATCTGTTGGTGGAGAAAGTGGAACTTTATACCCATGTAGAACTGATTTCCATACTTTTGGTCCAAGAGACCTTAAATAAAATGTCATCCTCTGTTTCCAAAAGGCTAAATTTGTTCCATAAAATTGGGGGATTTTTCCTTAATCCTGAATTTTCATTGTGACTTAAGAATCCTTCTTCCAACTGTTAGGTTGGTCATGAAGAAGTTGGCTCTGATTCCAATTGTTGGAGGTATTGAGAGTGGGAGTGAATCAGTGTTTCTTTTCAATTGTTATTTTTACCAGTTAAGATTTTCACAATTACAATCAGAAAATAAATAATAAGAATTTTATTAGGAACAAATGAGGACACCAATCCTCTTTTTACAATAGTTTGAGTACAATAATGTTCAGGGCACCAACCCTTCAATTCACTAGGCTCCAACCTGTTGCCAAGCTCCTACTTGGGCTTTATGAGGCTCCAACCCTATATTCCTTAAGGCTCCAACCTTGTTTTAGAGACTCCAACCTCTAGAGCACCAACCCTTCAACTTTTAATAAAAAAAATGTATGAATGACTTACTTCAATAGTCGAATAACTACTCCATAAGACTGCTCCAGACTTCCAACTTGTCCACACTCCAAGATCAAAATAGGAATGTTCTTCACTGTCTAAAGCTTGAAGTTTTTTTCTTGTTCACTGCTCAAATTTTCAAATTTGAGTAGTGAACAAGCATTCAAAATGTAACTTTCCTTCTCACAGAAGTCTGTTTCCGCACTTTTTGTGATTGATCTTCCTGTGACTGATCTTCACCGAATTGATGGTCCAGAAAAAATGAGTTTGAACTTGTATTTATACAAATTTTGACCTTAAACGAGTAGACACGTCCCATGGAGGTGAGGCTGACTTGCTCATGTTGGCTCCTGTTGGCTAAGGTAAAGAATGTATTATATCATCATAAAAAAAAACAATCTCTCTTAAACTAGGAGGAGTTAGAGGATGAGTAAGGGCTTATTGGAAAGAGGAAGGTGTCCTCTACAAGCTAGTGAAAGGGTCATTGTAAGATGATGTCTCAAATGTTATTAGAAATATTTTTCTTTATGGTTGTACTAAAATCAAAGCAAAGTGTCATCATCATGAATCAAGGCTTCTTCATCAAGAACAAGGCCATCATATAGCTAGGGTTTCATTAGGGCAAGGGCTTCTTTATTAGGACTCGAAGAGTGGCTTTCAACAATCATCCATGCCATTATTATTTTCATCAATGCTTATATTAACATTAATGACAATTTCAACAGATACACCACAATCCACCCACTCATTTGTAAAACGTGCCAAAGCTCTTTGAACCTTTTCTTTTTCTCTTTCTAATAACATTGTTCTAGCTTTCTCATAGTTGTGGCTCTTGTATCCTTTTGTGGCTTCATTGATGGCCTTTACCATATCATGCCAATAGGGAGAGTGAAGTACCTTGAATGCTACACTGCAAGAACAAAGAAATCAGACTATCTTTCCATCCACATCATCCCTCCCAACTACATTCAGCAAATCCCCTATTGTTCTTCTACCTCTAGAGCTTACAGAAGAACCACGAGGACATGAGCTACAAAATCTAGAGGTTGCACTTGATTCAGATTAAGTTTTTTGTTTCTTGCTTTTTTGTTGTGCAACCTCCTCTATTTGGATGTATTTTCTTCTTTTTTCAGTTGAAACAAATTTGTATCCCCACAACACCCTTTTTCTCATCATTGTCTAACACCCCACAAAGATGCCTCCTCACACGGGTATATGAAACACTATATGGTTTTCCTCCATGACAACTATGAGGGCACAAAAACTTGTAGCTTCCACCACCTATTCCCCCTTCAAGATTGGTCACATACTTCCACAAGGGTGTCAATGCAGCTTTCCTGTCTAGGGTTTCAATGTTCTCTTCAGGTTCATCCCCTTTCTCTTCAAAGCCTTCCTCCTCATCATACATTGGGTCACTCATTTGGGGACTACTATCCTCTTTTTCTTCTTCCCTTCAATTCCTATTCCCCCTTGCCATCATGAAAACCAAAAGTGGAATGATGCATAGAAGCCAAAAGAAAACCATCTTGGAATATGAATATAGGTGGTGGACAACCTGCAATAGGAAAGAGTAGGAGAGGGAGGAGAAAAAATACAAAAAAAAGGACAAAAATATGAGGGAGTTTGGGCTTTGCACTTACCTCTTTAGCTCTTGTAGATGGAAGTCCTTCTTTGCTCCTCCTCCTTCACTGCTCCTAGCTCCTCCTTCTTCACTCCTTCAAGCTCTCCTCAACTCTCTCTTCTCCACGCTCCCTTCTCCAACCTCTCCAAAAACACAAGAGCAAGGAAATGAGAGGAGAAAGGCAATTGTATTCCCTTCATTCTATCCCTAACCTAACTTTAACCAACCACCCAACCCCAATTAAACAAAAATAAAATAAAATAAAATTAATTAATTGGGTTCATGTGGCGGAACCAATCGGGATCCGCCCAAAGTCGACCTCGAACTGCGGCGGATCCAACCCCGGAACCACATCCCGGGAAAACCAAAACGCGGATCGGGCCAAAATGTTCCCATAGGCCAGGAATCGTCCTTCCCAACCCGATCTGCGTTTCGGTTTTTCTGGGATGCAATTCCTAGGAAGATCACCAACATTTCTGTACAGGACGCGGTTCTAGGGCTTGAGTCGCGAGGGGGGGGAAACATTTCATGCAACTTTGACTAGGCCTCCTCAATGGTCTTTTGACCTATTGTATCTATTATTTCGCCCTCGCGTGATGCTTATTTTTTTATTATGGAGCTATCTTGGTGGACTTGTCACCAAGGAATGTTATTTTTGCACATTATTTTATTAGTTGAGGCATTACTAAGCCTAATTAGGAAAACCGAACCCCTTAGGGAGGATATATATTGATGTGATAATCATTTCATTTGATCATCACTTGGATTTGGATTGGTATCTCTTCTTGAGAATTTCTCATTAGTGAAGCAACAAAATTGCAGGCTTGTTGACTTAAATGTAAAAATACACAAGAGGTATTTTGTAGTAATAATTTATTATATATAAAATGTATAAGTGATGATGAATGTTACAATGAGGCCCCACTTATATACCTAGGCAAGTGGCCTTTCATGAGTAGGTATGTCCTTTAGACATGCCTTTTCTTAACTTAATGACTACTTAACATAATCTTTATTTGATTATTTGATATTTACATTTAGTTTTATTTATTTATTTGCTATGAATTATATTCATAACATTGCTTCCCTCTTGAAAAGCTTTGTCCTTAGCTTATTTGCTAAGAATTCCTTCATGTTGTGCTTATCATCTAGACATATATAACTTGACATCATTGGAACTTCGTCTTGTGATATTGTCTTGAATTTAGGGTTATCGAATTTTTATTTTTTTTCCAATATTATATTCACAGAATATTTTGACAAATACGAACATATCGTTTTCAAGCACGATGCATGATGATTTCGGCGATAATACTTTACAAATAGAAACCAAGAAAAATATATCGACCCAAATGTTCTCTTCGTTTAAGATAGTCATTAATAATGTCCTCGAGATTAATCCTACCCCTACCCCTAGCATAATTAATTATGTTAAGATGACGTTTCATTTCATCAATTGTGACCACTGGTATTTCATTCCGTTTAATTTTAATATACTCAACATTGGAACTACATTGGTCAGTAATATTGTATGCATCTTCTTCTTTAACGGTGGATCCAGGTCTTGGAGATGGTTGCTACCAAATTTAGGAAAACCACTAATTGCTTCTGTGCCAAATGATGTGAATGATCGAGTTAGAAAGGGAAAACGGTAAGCTAGGAACAAAGTAGAGCATTGAAATATTGGTTGTAACGGGTTTGGACACGAGTAACAACAATGGTAGCCAGAAGCGGATAGGGTTTTACACAGACAAACGAGCGCAGGGAGAGATGTGTTGGACGTCAACTTGCCGGAACAGGGGGCACAATACGTGGCTGCAAATAGGATTGTAGAGGGGGCAGCCAACGGAGACAGGTTGAAGTCAAAGGCGATATTTGCATAGCGAATGAGATCCACACTGTAGAAGCATTTTAAGTAAATGGTCCACAGCATGCCACAGAAACCCTCGGCGCAGGACTTCATGGCTGTAATACAATCCCCGTCCATGTTCTATACTCAAGCTAATGCTCTCATGTTTATCAAACATAGGGCTGTGAGTTTTAATTTATTCATTTGTTTAATAATCGTGTCCTCTAGCATTTCGAATCTCTTTTCATAAACATCTTGTAAACCATATTCTGCAACAGCGGAGAAGCGAATCTGCAAATAGCGTTGCACGCCATAGAAAACAATTCCTGTGATCACATCATTCACTGCTACAATTCTGCAAAAGGAGAGGAATCTTGTCGGGTAACCACTAGAGGTCGAATTTTGTGCAAGATCTCGTAAAAATTGTACCACCTCTCCTCCATGGTGTCTAGATCCAAAATAGCAACCTATGATGAGAACATTGAGATCAAAACCAGTGTTTGTATAATTTGGTTTCAATTTAAGCCATTTTCTACTGCATTCACTAGGTTCCCATTTTGAATCTAAATCTTTCAAAATTATGCCTTCATCTCTGTTATCAACAGTTTTTGAAAAAATTTAGCAACTTCATCAACACTCTTCCAGCTAGTAGGCTCATCTTTATCTTTAAGATCATCTTCATTCTCATTATACTCTAAAATTGAAATAACCTCTTCCTGGTCTTCTGCAAAATGTAGTGATTCTTCAAGAATAATTTATGTCAATTCATTTTTATCATTATTTTCTTCAGATATAATAACAACAACCTCATCATCATTGTAGTTTCCTCTATCTAATGAAGCTATCAAGCCTTCATTCTCAACCACTGGTTGTGAACTCACAAATGAGTCTAATCCATGTCGTGAAATAAATGGCACATCATTCGTGACCTCTGTACTTGCAGATGCTAAAGACAAATTAACTAGTACATCCATATTTTGTGAGGCCATCCAACAAGGATCCCTTTGAGAATCATGGCTAACATCAGAAGCAAGTTGCTAAGGAGTAGTCACTGCTACTTGAGATGAAGATGATATGTTTTTTGGTAAAGAGAGTTGTGACACTGCTATTGATGGCAATACAACTTGATGCATTGTAGTTCGAGGTGCCAATATCTGTAATATCACAGTAAATGATGGCTTTATATGAGATTGCAAAGATCCAAGAATTGGAGAAGGACGTAGCATGCAATTGCTTCCTTCTTGGCTGCTTCACCCATCATAATATTAGAAGCTTGGCCTAATTAAAACCCCTCATCAAAAGTTGGTTCATGGGTAGTGCGATCAATGCTTCTAGACATTTTGCCATCTTGGCAAAGAATTTCTTCATCTGGATGCTCATCTTCATCTATATCAACTTCTTCATCGGAATTTTCAACATTCTGATCAAAATCTTCTTCTCTTGCTTCACCTTGTTTCATTTCTTTACCATAACTATCATCCTCTTTATTATGGATTTCTGCGTAACTTTTCTTAAAACATGTCGTAACTTCTGCACATGATTTTTCTAATTGCTGAAGCTTTTCTTGAATTTTACTAAAATGTTCACCGTCTTCAGGGCAAAAACTTAACGGCATATCTCACAAGAGTATATTGTGCGGCCTGGCTCTGATACCACTGAAGCAACAAAACTGTAGGTTTGTTGACTTAAATGTAAAAATACACAAGAGGTATTTTGTAATAATAATTTATTATATATAAAATGTATAAGTGATGATGAATGCTACAATGAGGCACCGCTTATATACCTAGGCAGGTGGCCTTTCATGAGTGGGCATGTCTTTTAGACACCCTTTTCTCTAACTTAATGACTACTTAACATAATCTTTATTTGATTTATTAATATTTACATTTATTTTTATTTATTTATTTGTTATGAATTATATTCATAACAATTAGCTATTGAGGACGAATTGAAGATTCTTGAATCCATTTTGATGTTTGGATTGATGTTATTTTATTTTGGAGCTTCTCTCTTTCAAATATAATCGATGGATATACTTTTTGTGCCATGTAACTTTCTCTGTTATGCAAAATTTTCATTCTATGCGTAATGTATGGAATACTACATTATGATGTTGCTTGTGCTCTAAACTTATGCGAAAATCTTGAATCACTTAGGCTTGACCTATTATATGTGTTCTCCATTGGGCAGGAAAATTGAATGTTCCAAGAGGTTATCATTGAGGCTTCAACCTTGAAACTCCATTATTTTGACAAATCGAAGTATAAATCCTTGTTGTAGCTAGGTAGTTGCTTCATTACGACATGCGAAGCTACAATTAGGCTCCTCGATAGAGCAAAAACCGTAAAATCAATCTCATCCTTGACTCCATTCTCCTAATAGGCTAGGCACCAGTCCTGTCCTAGGTGATCACCAAAACTAAGATTTTTCTCACCTCCTTTTCTCTTTTCCAAGCCCTAACCCTAGTAGGCTTCCTAGGGCATCACCTGAAATCTTATGTATCCATCCAAAATTGAAGAAATTTAATCAAGAATTGTGTTGGTCTATCCTTGAGAGGTTCTCCAATTTTGATGTCATCCCGACAGTGGACTCTCGAGTTTTGGTAAGCCCTAGATCGCAAACCATTCTCCCTAGGTTTCCTTTGGTTAGAGGCTTTATCAAGGATCATTATATTAAAGTCTCAAGTCAAATCCAACCTCTTGATCCTTCTCCTCCCTCACTTGGGCAAGCCCCTTTGTTTGAAGTTTCATCCCAAACCCTTGACCTCGTTTGGGTCCACTAGGGCTTCTTTGTGGTCCTGCAACCCTGTCACTCCAATTTCACAAGAATTGCTTGGAAACCCTATTCTTTTAGGGTTCTTTAGTCAAAGGCATTTCTTTTCAAGAAATACTCCTCAACGCTAGGTCTAGGTCTTCTTCTAGCCCTTCTTGGAGAGCCAATCACCTTGCTTCTAAAGCAAGCAACCCCCATCATTAGAGTCTCTCCTTTGAATAGGCTCTTGAAATGACTATCCACACACACCATTGATACATTTCTCCAATTGATTTCCCTAACACCAGGACTCCTCCCATCGGCGAAAGTCTATAAATAGCGGTGAACTTTAGCTGAGGTGACAGTGGGCTATTGCTCCATTGTTGCCACTTGACCTAGTAGTTGTTCCATAGGAACCCCTCCTAGGACCCCTGCTAGTTTGAGCAGTAACAAAGTCGAAATTCGGCCTTCATTGCAAGACTAAGATTCTCTGTGGTTTGACCAAATTTCAAAGATTTAACTAGTATTGACTTTTCTTGACTTTGACTTTTTGGAGGTGACTTGGAGGAGGTTTAACTTGGAAACTTTGTCATGGTCTTGGTGTTGGTGTTGGGTCTTGGATATCTCACTTTGATATGTTCTTTAGGAAGAGGATTGTTTGGGTTTTCCCCATTGCAGGGCTTTGCCCAAGCTTGGAGCCATATTTCTTGTGTTCTTTGTCTCTTTATTTGGATGGGCTCCATCGCAAAAGAAATGCAGAGCAAAGGTTTCAAATGTAGAGCTTTCAGAATATGTTAGTGTTGTGCTACTAAATTGACAAAGCAATAAGTCCAAGCATTGGACCTACCTTAGGTCTTTGGAACTAGGGTGGAGCTCTAGCTCTAAGTGTTGTAGTTAAATGTGTTTTATCTATGGCATAGTTTATAGAATAATTTCCATGTTTTCAACAACATCAAAACATTATTAGCATTATGTAATTACTTCTTTATAAAATTATAAAAAATAATTCATACGCATGAAAAAGCAGTAGAAAATCATAGTAGAGATATCAAGAAACCATGAAACACAAGACACAGAAATTAGGCACACAGCGAGGGAAAAACCCACAAGGGGAAAACCCATAAAAATTTCTTCCCTACGAGAGAGGGAGTGAGTTTCCAGATTCATCAATACATCATAAATAACAATAGCAGAATAATATCCAAACCAGTAACCAAAATCATGATCAAGTGCCATGTCAAAATCCAACTTCTTGAAATTTCGACGCTCCCTACAATTTCATCATCCTCCTTAAATTTCGGCCCTCCTGTAATTTCGTTGGATCAAAGATGCATGAGATAAAAATCGATGTGTCCAAATGAGGAGAAACGATTTCCTTTATATATCCCTCAAGTGGGGGTCAAATGTGTGCCTCTTAGGGGCCCAACCAACCTAAAACATCATGAGGCCGACTTGAAATAAATTTGGAGGCAAATTTAAGATTCAAATTTCCCATTTCTTTTCCAAAATGAAAATACCGACCACGGCTACCATATTTTGCAACAAAATGTGGATATGATTGCATGCTATTTATAGCATTTTATTGTGATTTGTATGTTGGTTGCAGGGATGTTCTAGTACAATTGATTTTGTTGAAAAATGCAATGGCATTGCATGTGTTTGCTATTAGGCATCTTGAAGGTCTGGACAATCTATTGTTTTAACCATGGATGCTTGTTATTTCTATAGTTTTCGCAGAACTACCTGCATGGTTTCTGCATGATTGTTTAAGTGGAGTGTTCTTACACATTTGGGATGAATGTGCATGTGAATGGTCTCATGATATGAACGATTATGTGGAAATCCCTGCATTACTTGTGTTGCATAGCATAATTGTTTTGTTGATATATATATATATATATATATATATATATATCTGTTGATGGAATGGGAAAATCCCATGGTCTGTATGTTATATGACAGAGAGCCTCGATGAATTGAAGGCATGATATTTGTGACACTATTAGAGAGTCAAGTGTTTTGATAATCGTTGGTTTATGCAAGCAGGTGTGGGTTATAGCACTATAATCATGGATTGTGTATTGATTGTTGATTACATGCATGACCAAGACACATTTATAAATGTGATACATATATCTTATAAGATGACAGATGCTAGTGTGAAATATGGTTTTCTAACTATACCCCCCTTGTTAATTTTCCACTGTTTTATGTTGTTACAATCATTTTAGCCTAATTCTTAACCTCCATTAGCAATCAATTCGATTTCTAGTAATAAATAGAAATTGTAGATATAACAGTAAATGCAATGTCCTATAGAAGATAATCAAAAGCAATGATGAGACACAAGAATTGGTCAAAGACCAGGGAAAAACCCCACAAGGGGGAAAAGTTAAAACCGTTTCAAATTCTTCTTCTTATTAAATTGTCATAAAATGTTAAGCAGAGAGTACAATGTTCCATATTCATTAACCAAGAGTCAAAGGTCATCAACATTGACTTTCCAACAACCAATATCCAAAACTTCAAGAGATGAGCCCAAAAGTCAAATCTAGCCAAAATATCAAATCTGTTCAAAGTCAACCATAGTCAACATCATCAAGTGATGCCCTAACCAGTCATAAGTCAATGGTCAAGAAGCCTCCTAAACAACTCAGTTAAAGGTCAAAATACTCGGCCTCTTTTGTTGGTCAAAATGAAGTCAAAACAGTCCCAAAATACACAATCAAACTTGGTCAATGGAGAGAGAAGGTATGCAGTCAAATCTGAAGTCAAAGTCTGCAATCAACTGCAAATCAAAGTGCCCAGAAAACCTCAATCTCTATGCCAAAGAATTCAGCCTCAAAAAGCAGTTCAAAATTCCAAGTCATATTAAGTCAAACTACGCCCAATCACAAAGAGTCAACATTGGTCAAAGCACTGAAGCTAGAAAGATTTTCAGCCCTCTTGAACTCTCTCCGACTCAAAAGTGTGAGAAGATGATCTGCAATTTTAGACATATGAACCTCCAAGAGAAGAAGAAATGATGTGTGAGATGTGTGTCCAAATGAGGTGTTAATGTTGTGTTTATAGGCGTTGGAGGAGACCCAATTTATTTTTAAAGTCGAGTTGAACTTTTGTGCACTTCTAGGTTTTCACATCAAAAATAATATTTTCTTTAACTAAATTAAATTCTTCCAAGGGCAATTTGGGGTTCCTCTGGATGAAGAAGATTGTCCAATGGAGGGAATTTATCTCTGAGCTCCAAATTAACACTCCCTTTCAGCTAGGGAGAAATTTCCGACTACAACATATGTCCCATCTCAAATATCTCGTCATCATCAAGTCAAATGTCGCATTTGCTCATCTTTGCTTATCTCTCCTCATTTGCTGAACACTCTCGGATCTAAAAGAAAAAGAATTTGACATCATAGGGGAGCTCAAGCTACTACCCTCTCTCTAGTGACAATAGGCGAGATAATACTTACCTAGCAAGGATCGCATCCACCTTATTGTCTATCAACAGACAAGATACAACTTACTATAGAAGGTAAGGATTACATTCATCCTTTCGTCCAATGAAAATGGGAGAGATCCATCTACCAAGCAAGGATCACATCCATCCTATTGTCTAATCAACAGGAAAAAAAAAACTTGCCATTGAAGGTAGTGATTGTGAAAATTCCTAAATTTGGAATCCTATTGCAGCAACTGGAAAATATTCACCTAATTGTTAATCTTTAATTAATAATTTATCTGCAATTATCTACGGAAAACACTGGATACATCACACTGTAACCTACATAAGTATAAAAATGTTGCGGGAAAAAAATACAGCGCAGGAAAGAAATAAACACACAATCGACACCGCTATTTTTGGAAAAATGTCCCCGGGAAAACCCAATGCGGGAAAATCGGTGCAGCAGTTGAGGGTTTGTATTATTATGCAGTAGTTTCTGAATACAAGTCTATGACTCGAAGTAATGCTAATCGAAACCTTTATTTTAAGGTTGATAGAGAAAGGCCTCTCATTCTGGTTCTCTACGTGGACGATCTCTTCTTGACAGGTGCTGACCCTCTCATTCATCAGTTTAAGAGGGAGCTAGCTTCCGAGTTTGAGATGAAAGACCTCAGGCTGGTGAATTACTTCCTAGGCTTCGAGGTCTAGCAAAGGCCAGGCGATATTTTCCTTTCTCAAGGAAAATATGTTGTGAAGCTGTTGGAGAGATTTGGTATGGTAGATTGTAAGTTTGTGTCGACACTGATGGAACTCAAATTTAAGAAGTTGAGTGGAAACGCTGTTGGGCTCGAGCTGGGAAATCCCGCCAAGTATTGACAACTCTTGGATACCTTAATGTTCTTAGCGAACTCCCGTCTGAACATATGTTTTGGAGTGAACACTTTGAGTCAACATATGGTTGAGCGTCATCACATTCATTGGATTGGTGCCAAGAATCTACTGAGATATCTTTGGGGCACAATCAACCATGGGCTGAGATACACTACCGAGAGTTTGTGACTCCATGGATATACAAATGCCAATTGGGCTGGCAGTGTGGTGGATCGCAAGAGCACATATGGATGTTGCTTTACCTTGGGTTTTGCTTCAATATCTTGGATGAGTAGGAAGCATAAGTCGGTAGCTTTGAGCACCGTTGAGGCCGAATACATTGCAGCGAGTATGGCTTGTTGTGAAGCTGTTTCGCTGAGAAAGCTCTTCAGTGAGCTCTTCGGACATGTGCTAGATACCACCGTTATCCTTTGTGATAACAAGAGTGGGATTCATCTTTCTGAGAATCCCGTGTTCCACGATCGATCCAAGCATATTGATATTAGGTACCACTTTATCCGAGATATGGTACAACGAGGTGTCGTAAGGCTCGATCACAGTGGGACTGATGAGCAAGTCGCGGATATTCTCATGAAGCCCCTAGGGAAGGTCAAATTCTTAACCTTCCGTGAGAAGCTCAGAATTGTGGAAAGACCTTATTTTGAGGGTCCTGCTTGAGTTGGACTATGAGCTCTAGGAGCTCCAGGGGCTTGGGGATAGCTTATTGGAGCTATAAGCACACACGAGGCTAGGCTTGCCAAACCTTGTTGTGTTTCTGCCCCACCGTTATGATATTGAGTTGGTTCACCTCTCGTTGATCTATGCCCGACACACATCCTACCCATGGAGTTTCAGACTCGTGGGAAGTACCTGTCATTTGGCCAATGAGGTGGGAAATGTGGATAGAGACTAATAACAAGACCGATGGACGCATCGAAGATTGTTGTACTCTCTATGTCTAGGATGGCACGTGTCCAACACCTTGATTTGTGATCAAGTCTAATGAGGTTCTTACCTCTAAAATTGACTTTGGGTCAATAAACTAACTTCAGGTTAGTATGTGACTCTTTTTGAGTCTATAGAGATTTTATCCTCTAAACTGTCTTCGGGTCAGTAAACTAACTTCAGGTTAGTATGTGACTCTTTTGAGAAGAAGCTGACTTCGGGTCAGCAGAGTGTGATGTCTTTGTGACTCACTCTCCTTGTTCTATTTGTGATGAGAGCCAGCAAAGCACATTACGGCAGGATGACGCAGGAGTGAAGGATGATATATGATGGTACACAATGGTACTGATCTCTGGATAGCACTGGTGGACAGATGGAGTTCTCCCTAGTTGAGGGGGAGTGTTAATTTTGGGTAACTAGGTCCAAACTCCAGGTTGCACAACTCATATGATGATGATTATATTTTTGTTGGATTCCTCTTTCTGAGAGGTGCAAGATTGATCTAAGGATCATCTTGTTTGGATAAGCAGAACATATATTTTGATTTTATTTTCCACACATGTGCAAGGTCGGCCAGATTTGTAATGTAGGCTCACAAGCCTAATAGATGTGTCACATACCCTCACTGATGGATATAAATTGGAGAGACTTGGAGATCATTTGCTCATCAACTCATCACACATTCTCTCTTGTGATCTGATTGGTTCGATCAGCCTTTTGGAGGCCTCTCTCTCTCACACGTGCGGAGCTGAAGTTGGGAAAAGTGCGGTTTGTTTTAGCACTGATTGTTGTTGCATTGACCAGCGTTGACCGTGGTCAAACCTTGGAGTTTTGACCTCCAACTTTTGCAAAAATTTCAATCTTGTGAGGCCACATTAGAGGGTAGAAAGATCGAGGAAACAGGAGCCTGTTGACTGAAGCTCTAAACTGCAACGTTGACTTTCTGTTGACCAGCGTTGACTTTTGAGGAGATGTCTTTGAGGGGTGTGTGTGACATCTTGGAGGGTTGGCTGATCTGTTGGAGAAATCTTTTTCTTTCTTTTGATAAATACATTTTATTATGACTCGAATACAATTATGAAGATTGAACCTAGTTACATAGAGATTTAGGTCAAAGACCAAGGAAAAACCTCACAAGGGAAAAACCCAACCAAATTCTTCTTGTATTAGTTATCATCAAATGTTTAGCAGAGATACATAGTCCAAGTACATCCAACAATAAGTCAAAGCCTTGACCATCCAAGTCAACAAATCAATATCCAATCAATGATGACCATAAACGTCAAATCTGGGCAAAGTGCCAGTTCTACAATTCCAGCCTTGTCAAAGTTTAGTCAACAACAGTGAATGAAAACCCCAACCAGTAAAAGTCAATGGTCAAATGTGCTAAGAAGGCTTCAGTCAAAGCAGTAATAAATTCAACCTTCCTTGCTTGGTCAAACCTAGTCAAAATAGATCCAGGATTCCTCTTGCAATTTGGTCAAAGTCAACTGTCAACCCGCTGTCAACCATAGCTTCAAGTCTGTGGTCAAAATGGTCAAAGTGCTCGGAACAATTTGGTCATAGTCTCCCTAAATTCAACCTTCCAAAATAGATTAGAAAATTCAGTCAACCAAGTCAAATTAGCCCCAAGTCAACACTAGTCAAAGATGCCCAAAAACAGAAGTCAATGCAAACAACAAAACTTCTCTCTCCTCCTTTCGCACATGTGAACTTGGCCTTGCAATTTTCAGAAGAGATTGAAGCAAGTGAAGATGTAATGCCTCTAAATGATGTTAATGAACTTGTATTTATTTGCATTGATTACCTTGGACTTCGAATCCCAGAGGTTGCTCCACATAAACCTCTTCCTTTATTTAACCATGCAAAAAAGCAGTCTTCACATCCATCTGATGGAGACTCCATCCTTGCATTGCAGCAAGGGCAATAATAGATCGGATGGTGGTATAACGGGCGACAGGTGCAAATATATCAACATAATCTATGCCTTCCTTTTGAGAGAGGCCTCGAGCAACAAATCTTACCTTGTACTTTTCAACACTATCATCAAATCCATGCTTGATCTATAGAGCCATTTCGAGGTGACAACAAATTTGTCCTCCGGTCTCAAGACCACTTCCCAAACATCATTTTTCATAATGGACTCATATGCTTCGTGCATAGCATCCTTCCAAACTTGATGCATTACGGCTTCCTCAAATGATCCAGGCTTAGATTGTACAAATGTGTTCATGGCTGCTAGGTACCCTTGGTACCTATTCGGCTTCTTGCTTTCACGGAAGTCCCCCTTGGGGCAATATGTCTCTAGGCATCTTCGAGAGTGTTGATAAGCCATGAGGATCTCTTTCTATTTGAAGGAGGTGGATCAATAGGATCCATTCGTCCTTCAACATCGGGCATCGATTCATCCTTCAGCTCTTCATGCTTCCCTTCTTCTTCATCTTCTTTGTCTTCCTTGGAGCTAGGAAGATTTATCACTTTCTTGAGGGCAGCATCTTCATCAAATGTGACATCGTGGCATATCTCCACTTCTCTTTGACCAAGCACATAGATTTTATATGCCTTCGAAGTTTCACTGTAGCCCACAAACATTCCCTTCTTTCCAGAAGCATCCAGCTTGCTTCTCTTTTCTTTTGGCACATGAAAGTAAACAAGACAACCAAAAACTCTAAAATGAGAAACATCAGGTTTCCTACCATAAAAGACTTCTCAAGGAATCTTGGAGTCTAGAGCGAAATGTGGGCATCTATTTTGAACATACACAGCAGTGTTCGCAGCTTCTCCCCATAGAAACTTCGGAAGACCTTGGTCACATAGCATGGCACGGACAGCTTCCACAATGGTCCTATTCTTTCTTTCAGCAACACCATTTTGCTCAGGAGTATACACAGTTGTGGTCTCCCTCTCAATGCCAGTTTCATTGCAAAAGTCATTGAATTCATTTGAATCATAATCAGACCCATTATCGGTCCTCAAAACTTTGATTCTCTTCTCGGTTTGATTTTCCACCAAGGCCTTGAAGGTACGGAACCATTTGAATTCTTCGTCCTTCTTCTTCAATAAATATATACAGGTCTTGTGAGAGAAGTCATCTATAAAAGGCATGTAATAGGAACATCCTCCGAAGGATGTCACGTGCAGAATACTAGAAAAATCATAATGTATCAACTGCAAGATATCAGATGTCCTTGTGACACTTGAGGGGAATGGTCCTCTTGTATGCTTCCCTTCGACACAACCCTAACATATACCTTCATGATCATCTTTAAATTCGGGCATCCCTGTCACCATCTTCCTTGCTTCGGGAAGGGCTTTGTAATGAAGGTGTGCAAACCTCTAGTGCCATAACTCTGTTTGAAGAGTTGTATCACATAACATAGCCCCCAATGGACTTCCTCCAACCTGGTAGAGTGTATCAAATCTAAAACCAATAGTAAGAGCTTCTTTGAAGTTCTTCTTCCATATGCGTACATTTCCATCAACGAATACCACCTTGAACCCTTTGTCTTCCATTGCCGAAATAGACACAAGGTTCTTCTTCAAATCAAGTACGTACAACACATCTTGTAAACGGAAGACTTGACCTTGAGATAGATGGAGGGTCATAGTCCCAGTCCCTTTCACGAGATAGGTGGCATTATCTCCAAGGATAATTTCTAAATTTGTATCGTTCTTAATAAAATCAGAGAGGGCTTCTATATAACCAGCGAGGTGCCTTGAAGCACCACTATCAATCAACCAGACATCTAGGGTGTCGAGAGGAAGATGCAATAGAGAGGGAAGATACAAGAATAAATTTATTTTTCTTATTATCAACAACATTAGACTCAACGTACCTGGAATTTCTTGACCTCTTGAAGGGTTGCCCATTTCCACTACGATCAAAGGGAGCCTTCATTTTTCCTTTGAACCTGTTGTTCCTTTGATTGCCATTCCCCCCTGGAGTTGTTGTTATCATCATCCCTGGGAGAGTCCCTTCTATTAGGGCATTCTCTTGCATAGTGACCAAACTTATTACAAGTGTAACATCTTCCCTTCCTTCCTTTGGGCCTCCTTCTTCCATGGTTTTGATTTCTCAAGCCACCAGGGTTCTTCTTCTCTGCATGAGTAGTGAAGGCAGTAGGGTCACCTCCATTCCCATTAGAGGGATGATCTCTCTCCATCATTCTTGTCTCCTATTGAGTGCATCTCGTCAATATTTCATCAAAATCAGGAATCACATTATTATTAAGAATAGTGGTATTGAATACATACCAATCACGGGGGAGACCTCCAAGTGCAATGAGAACCCTCTCTCGATCAACTATTTCTTCTCCAATAGCTAAGAGATTATACCTGATTTCAGTGAGCCTCATAAAATAGGATTGAATGGATTCTTCTTTAACCTTCTTGATATTCTTCAATTGATTCTTGAAGAAAAGAACCTGATTAAAATTGCTAGCCCTGAACATGCTAACCAACTTATCATACATCTCTTAGATGTGCTTAGCTCAAAAATATAAGCAACCAAGTGCTTATGAATAGAATCTTAGATAATCATCTTTGCTTTGGAATCCCCTTTTCTATACTTCGTCTTTGTGACAGCAAGTGCATTTGATAGAGGCTCATGAATCTTCCCCTACACATAATCCATGACATCTTGATCTTCTAATGCCAAATCCAAGGACATCTTCCACGCATGATAATCAGACTTGTTAGTCAACTTATCATCAGATTTGAAACCCTTATAGTTTGAGGAGGTTGAGGAGGTCATTGGTCCTTGATAGGATTTCTTCTTTGGTGATTACTTTTCACACTATCTTGGGCTTTGTCTTCACCTCAGCTCTAATACCATGTTAATTTTAGATAACCCTGGTATCTTCTATGCTTAATGCAATTTTACTTCAATCTTTCTTAGGCCCGATTCAATTTAGCAATCACATAAACATGAAAGTAAAATGTTGATAGAACATAATAATAGATCAACAGAAGACAAGCCAATAATATAGATCATATTTTACAATTCTTCTTGTCCAGCAAGGATATAAGGTAATGTTTGTTACGGCAGTCAACAGGATGCACCAGCCAGCAAAGTCTTTCTCCGACAGATCAGCCAACTCTCCAAGGTGTCACAAACACCCCTCAGACATCTCCTCAAAAGTCAACATTGGTCAACAGAAAGTCAACGTTGCAGTTTAGGGCTTCGGTCAACATGCTCCTTTTTCCTCAATCTTTCTTCCCTCTAATGCAGCCTCACATGATCGAAATTTCTGCACAAGTTGGAGGTCAAAATTCCAAGTTTTGACCACGGTCAACGCACCAGCAATCAACACTAAAACAATATGCATTCTTCCCAGCTTCAACTCCACACGTGTGAGACAGAGAGGCCTCCAAAGGGTTGATCGAACCAATCAAATCATAAGAGAGAATGTGTGATGAGTTGATGAGCAAATGATCTCCAAGTCTCTCCAATTTATATCCATCAGTGAGGGTGTGTGACACATCTATTAGGCTTGTGAGCCTACATTACAAATCTGGTTGACCTTGCACATGTGTGGAAAATAAAATCAAAATATATGTTATGCTCATCCAAACAAGATGATCCTTAGATCAATCTTGCATCGAAAAAGGAATCCAACAAAAATATAATCATCATCATATGAGCAATGCAACCTAGAGTTTGGACCTAATTGCCCAAAATCAACACTCTCTCTTGCGCAAAGTTAATGGGCTACTGCTAGGGTCGAAGTTCTGCTACTGCTTTTAGGTCGAACTTTCTGCTACTGCTTCAAGGTCGAAGTGCCACTGCTTCTAGGTCGAAGTTCTGCTGCTTCTAGGTCGAAGTGCTATGGTTGCTTCTTGGTCGAAATTTCTGCTACTGCTTCAAGGCCGAAGTATTGCTGCTTCTAGGTTGAAGTCTTGTTGTTGCTACTAGGTCGAAGTTCTGCTGTAGCAAGGTCAAAGTTCTAGGTCAAAGTTGTTGTTGGAAGGTTATCCTAGATAACCACACTGAAAATACATACTCAAGTTTTGGTTATGGGTGACAAAAATAGAACAATGACAACACTGTAGG
Source organism: Pinus albicaulis (assembly GCA_034641835.2). Classification (NCBI taxonomy): domain Eukaryota; kingdom Viridiplantae; phylum Streptophyta; class Pinopsida; order Pinales; family Pinaceae; genus Pinus; species Pinus albicaulis. The sequence continues at coordinate 280,217,880 of CM076583.1, read as the reverse complement.
AAATAATTCATGAGGTTTTCTAAGGAAAGATTTTATTGGCATGCCAATGAAGACGAGACACCTAAGGAGTCATAGAAATTAAAGTTGGAAAAGGACAAGACAATGGAAGTAAGAAATATTATTTATGCAGAAAACCAAAAGAAAGAGAGGTGGGGATTTAGATAAGATGAGACAATATAATTGTATTAGCATTCGACAAATGACCACAAAAGTAGGTCAATGGAACTTAGAAATACAAGCAGTATGAATACAATGTGGGAATGCAAGTGCAGATCCTAGAAAATGTTAAAATAATATAAAGAAAGAAACCTATATGAGTACAGGCTCAATTATGACAGAAAGAAAGCAGACATCCAAAAGTTATGTCGCGTGGTTCAGGTTCGACAATAATTAGGTTCAATTTGAATATGAATTTTCCAATAAGGTTTGAATCAGGTTCACCGTTATATATATATATATATTTGTAATTGTATCACTAATATAAGTTTATAAATAGCCAGTAATGATTCTGTTGAGTAACCCATAACTGCTACCAAAGCAGAACCTATGTAAAGGTAGTCTTCACACTCGAAATCAAGTTGCCCAGAACCATACCCCAAGATATTTTTTATGTAACTTGTGTCATCCTAGAGTAACCCCTAACTGTCAGCGTACTTACTAGTTCTTGTTCATGCGGAGGTAAAAATGTTACCAGGACAATAGTAAATACACTACCTTTAGATTTTTGAACTCATGTGTAATTGTATTACGTTAACGCACACATTTGACAACAGTATGGAAGACTGAGGACAAATTTCCTGGCACTTCATTTGACCATGCACTTTCAGTTGTATGCAGGTACAAAGGTCTAATAGTACATTTAATAAGCTAAACAAAACATAATGCACCTGAACTGAACTAAAGCCGAACCCAGAATTTGTTTTGAGGTTCGCCAAACTTCGAACCTCAAGGTTCAAGCTTGGCAAACCCTCTGAGACTCTGACTTAGTCCAAAAGAATCGCATCATCAAGACTAGTAGCAAAGCAGTTACATATATAGCTTTAATCAGTGGGGCTACTCTAGTAGTTCTTATGAATTTAGAACCAAGTACACTCAAATAATAAAGGAATCAATATGCATCAGGCCATATGTTGATCTGAAGTCTTAATTTTCCTGTTTGGCATATTCAGTGTCATTGACACTATAATTAAGGGACATCTGGTCAAAAATAATAATATTGCTTATAATTATAAGTTATGTCATAAGCTCTGTGAGGGATTCATGACATTAAATTAGTACGTCATTAGCACTATAATAAGGGAAATCTGGTCAAAGAGATATAATATGCTTGAGAGCTATAATTTGTGTCATAAGCTCTGTAAGTGGCGGATAACATTATATTAGGACCTAAGTTGCAGGAAACATTGGGTAGAGGGTCGTTTCCCTATAGAAATGAAACGGAAACTCGGAAACCCGTACCATACAGCCTAGAAACGGGTTTTTGTCCATACTAGGTCGTTTCGCATTGAGGAAATGTGCCCAGTATGGAAAGAAACGTGTTTCCAGGTCGTACGGGTGCGTTTTAGACGTTTAATATTATTTTATTGCGCTTTTTTTTCGGTTTGTATTTTTTATTATTTTATTAGGCATGGAAAGTATATTTTGGATGCTTCTAGATGGCTCTCTCAACTTATAAAAGACTCTCGCCTCATTCCCTCATCACACAAATTGAGCAAGTCATTTCACTTGGAGAAGGGTGATTTTAGCAAGGAGAAAAGAGGATGACAGTAGTACTTCAGTTAGGGCGTTTTCACCATTGAGAAAAGGAGATTTCAGCAGCAAGAGAAAGAGATTTCAAAAGCAGATTTGAAGTGTGAAATTTCCAGCTACGACATTCTTGGTTTTTGGCTCAGCTACAGCGATATTTCTCATCTTTTCTGGCATTTTGTGGTAGCTTCAACTATACAAAATTAATTTGGGTAAGAAGCATTCATTTTCTTGGTTTTTTTATTTTTTTTGTTGCAATGACTTCCATCCAAGGTTCAAGTTCAAGCCCCAAGTCCAACCCAAGGGTTGAATATTATCCTCTTTGGAAGCATGTTCAGAAGCTCCAAAAATGTGGAGGCGGTGGCTCATGGGAATGGCGATGTAATCTTTGCAATAATCCATACAAGGGCTCTTACCCAAGAGTGAAGGCACATCTTTTGCATGGAAGAGGATAGGGGATTACAAGTTGCACAAAAACAACAAACCCATTAGTGAGGAGGGCATATCAAAGAAAGCAAGATCAAGCAGATGGAATTAAAAGAAGGCATGATGAACTTAGTCAAGCTACTCCTAATGATCCAGCAAACATTGAGCCAAGGATTGTAGCTAAAGCAAGGAAGAGGAGAGCCACTCAATAACCAGAACAACCACCATCCAAAGGAGCATCCACTACAGTTCAAGATAACATAATTACTAAATTGGTGAATGTGCAAGCAAGAGAAGAAGTTGATTCCAGAGTGACTAGGCACATCTATGCATGTGGTATCCCATTCAATGTTGTTCGCTCTCCTTACTGGCAAGATATGATAAGGGCAGTTAACAAAGCTCCTCAAGGGTACAAGGGGCCCAACTATGAGAAAGTTAGAACTTAGCTTCTCAAAAATGAGAAGGATCTTGTGGCGGATATCTTATCACCAATTCAATCTTCCTGGAGTAGCTCTGGGGTTACCATAGTCTCAGATGGATGGATAGATACAAGGCGTAGACCATTGATAAATATCATTGCCACTTCACCAAAAGGAGCAATGTTTTCAAAGGCGGCAGACTGCTCAGGAGAGGTAAAAGATGCACAATTCATTGTTGATGTTATTATAAAATCTATTAAACAAATAGGTCCTAACAGGGTGGTGCAAGTTATCACAGATAATGCACCAATTTGAAAAGTTGCATGTTTAATTAATGAGGGGAGGTATGACCACATCTTTTGGACACCCTGCTGTCCATAATCTGAATTTGATCTTAGAGGAGATCGACAATAAAGTTCCATGGATAAAGGAAATCATACGGGAAGCAAAGAAGATTGCTAAATTCATCACCAACCACCACCAATCTCAAACAATATTTCGAGAGTACTCCAAATTGGAGTTGTTAAATGTTGTTGAGACAAGATATGCCTCAAACTTCATAATGTTGCGTCGCATTGTTGAGGTTAAGGAAGCATTAGTTCTTAGGAGAGGTATATGATGGCATGGATTCCATAGTTGAGAAAACTATTGAAATCATTTCACAAGAATCTCCACAACTTTTGTTTGTAGATGATCATTTTGTTGATTTACTCAAGAAAATCACTATTGATAGGTGGAACAATTTCAACACTTCATTGCACACTTTAGCACATGCCTTGAAAGTTGAACCCCAAATTTTATGATAAGGAGCTTATTGCTCAAAGCAATGGGAAGAGGAAGGCACCCAATAAGGATAGAGAGGTGGCTAATGGGGTGAAAAAAACCCTCATGAGAATTTTTTCAGCTCATGTACACAAGGAGGTGAAGGAAGAATTTTCCAGTTTTGTTGTAGGAATAGATGATTATTCAGATATATCATCTTTGGAGGCTTGAAGCACCATGAATCCAGTTAGGTGGTGGATTTGTCATGGAGCAAATGGTGTACATTTGCAAAACCTTTACATTCGCATCCTTTCACAAGTGGCAAGCTCTTCATCAGCAGAAGGAAATTGGAGCACCTATGGTTTTATTCATTTTTTGAAGCATAACAGGTTGGGCTCACAAAAGGCAGAGAATCTTGTTTATGTGCACTCCAACCTTCGCCTTGCATCTCGTAGGGGTCTAGATTATGGCAATGGTCCTTCTAAAGAATGGGATGTCAATCCAGAAAGTCCTGATTTGGAGCTCTCTCTTGCTGCCATGAATATTGAGGACTAAGAGCATAGAAGTGGAATTGGCCAATCATCTTCTTCAGCTACACCATGCATTGTTGAGCATGCTTCTGCTGCTATTTTTTTTATGAGGATTCTGATGATGAGTATTAATCTTTTTCTTTATAGTACTTGCAACCTCATACATATAATAAAGGCTGATTTTGAGATTTGAATATATAATAAAGGCTGATTTTGGATATTCCGATATTGCTATTTTCATTATGTGTTTGTGATCATTCATGAGTAAATGAGATGTAAATTTAGAGACTTATAGTTTATGCATTGACATTGGACAATTTAACCATAATGCTTAAACTTTAAATGTAATAAATTATAATTTACGATGTATGATTTATGATTGCACATAACATTTCTTAAATGTCCTAAATATATATATATCGTGTTTCCCCGTTTCGTACCCGTGCCTGTTTCAGAAACTCGTATCCGTTTCCCCATTTCGTGCAACTTAGATTAGGACGTTGTACTTTGGAGGTCATTATTCATTGGGGTAGTTGCCTCCCACTGTTTTGTATGGGACACTTTTGCCAAAATTGAAGGCCCCTTCTCTCAAGTGAAGCTATCATCACTTAGATTGGGCATGTCCTATTTTTTAAAGCCATGAACACCTGCATGCTATATTTTTCTGTCACTGTTTGAAATTCGCAGGCACCGGTAAAATCTGTGTAATATTAGGAAAATCCAGAATAGTATATGCTCATGGAAATTGCTTCTAGACCTATGAAATTGGGCATCAGCTTTAAAAAATGTCCAAGCAAAAATTATGTGCCATTGACACTATAATTAAGGGACATCTGGTCAAAGATATATAATATTCCTGACAGTTATAAGTTACGTCATAAGGTTTGTGAGGGATTCATGCCATTAAATTAGTATGTCATTAGCACTATAATAAGGGAGATCTAGTCAAGAAGATATAATATGCTTAAGAGCTATAATTTTTGCAATAGGCTCTATAAGTGGCTGATGACATTACATTAGGACATTGTAATTTGGAGGTCATTATTCATTGGGGGTAGTTGCCTCCCACTGTTTTGTATGGGACACTTCTACCAAAATTGAAGGCCCCCTCTCTCAAGTAAATCTATCGTCACTTATATTGGGTATGTCCTATTTTTTAAAGCCATGAACACCTGCATGCTTTATTTCATTGTCACTGTTTGAAATTCTCAGGTACAGGTAAAATCCATGTGCAATATTGGGAAAATACAGAATACTCTATTCTCTTGAAAGTTGGTTCTAGACCTATGAGGTTGGGCATCACCTTTAAAAAATGTCCAAGATAAAATTGTTTTAAGTATTGCATCTGGGCAGTAAAGCTTGACATAGCTCAGTGCACTGTTCAAACTCCACAGCAAGCATTCATTAATACCATCCAAAATGGTATACATGACATGAAATTTATTACTTTATTAGAGTGCATGAGCTTTTCATCCAACCTTTTTAAATGAAAACAAAACAACGAAGCAGAAGAAAAGGTTGGAAGTGCTATCACAAACCATGGCAAATGCATCAAGATCATCAGGGTTGAAATGCTTCAGAGCTGAAAGAACAGCCATCCGGAAACCTCTGATAGCTTCTGCTGATTCTGTTGTTGCATCTGCCACAGCATATTTTTGAAGAAGGAGCTCAAGCTGACCATTTTCAATGAGAATATCCAGCATGAAATACAGAGCATGGAAATTCCCAACTCCTGTCACCAAGCGAGCCAGGCACGAAAAATCCCCTTCTGCAACATATGACTCAACTCGTGTTGCTGCAAGGGCCACAAGAACATCCACTCCATCAAGACATGCAGACGTCTTGTAGAAATGGTGTGCCAAAATGAGCAACTCAACCTGCAGGTACATATCAAAGCATTATCAATTGGATTCAAAAGTATTACCTATTTTAAATTTAGATCCATGCTTTCAGATTAAACAGACCAACCAATCACTAAAAGAATAAAATGTTAAAAAAACCAAAAGTTTCCACATAACTGTCTACGATCTCATTTTGGGAATAACATACATGAGAAATAATTTGCAGATTTTCTCAGCATGAAGGTGGCATCATGCTAAACGCAATCCACAAATATTTATATGCAGTAAAAGAAGGAATCCATTTAAACAACCAAGAAGGCAGGATAACTGATATCAGCTAAAAGCTAAGTTGTCCAGATACTGATAGATGAATGGATGCGCATATGGTAAATTTTCAGAAAGAAATTAAGGTTCAAATTCTATCCTTTTAAACTCCTTCATGTCTTATTCTTCATTTTAATAATCAAAACACAGGTAGGTGGATAATGCAATCTGTTCCCTCTCTGGCACAACTCGAAGAGCTAAGAACTGGTACCATCAATGCCACGCTAAAAGATTACTTAGACCAAACATACCTTCCATTTAATTTTACACAAACTTCTTATAATTCGAAACAATAACGGATATAAAGTGTTTGTTTCAGTAGTTAAAAATCTACACCTTAAACATAATAATTGCCTGCCCGAGGAAAATAATTTCCTTTTCTATATAGAAATCTTCTGGTCATTTCGTTAATGGAAAAAAGTATTTTTTCTTTGCATTAAAAAAAAAAAAGCAAATGTTTGTTATTACCTCACAGGCATGAGGCATGTCATGACCAGTTATGACCAGTCGCATTAATGCGTGCCCAAGTTCTGGCTCAGAAGAACACAATTCTGCCCACTTTAAGAAATCAGAGGCTCTCCATAAAAGAGGAGCAGGTCCTTCCTCTCTTTGTGATGATTCCATGTATCCACCACGGTGTGCTGCCAAAAGGCCCTGGATAGTAAGGAAATCCATGTTCATTATGATGCAGGTAGATTATACTTGTCATGTGTGGCAAGCACTAAACTCGGATGTTTAATTATAAACGTAAGCAGAAAAGCCAAACCTTCAAAAATGATTCTGCAAGAATGCGTGCAATGCTTGCTGCAGGCATTGAGTGAGTCTCAACAAGAAGTTTAGCTTCCTCTAGTGAATCTTGGGCTTTGAGAGAAAGAAGCTGAAGAAGTTCAATTGGCTGCTTCTGGAATGCTTCAGAAAATGACAGCTCTAGAAAACTGGCAATCTTCACCACCGCTATTATCCTCTTGCATAAACCTCTTCCACATCCTTCACAGAATTTAGTTGCAATCACTTCTAAAACCTGAAAAATTTGTCATAAAATGATAGATCAGCAGAACTGGGTGATCTCTGAGCATCATGGTTACTGTACATATACCTGTCTGATGCCAAGGTTAAGGGAATTCCTAAAACTAAATAAATATGGAAACCAGAATCGAAGATGTACCTAAGGAAAGAAATTACCTCTAAAGGTGTCATCATATTGATGTTTTCTGTTATATTCAAGGACTGGAGTAATGCAAATGCAGGAGACTCAGTCATTGGCAATGTAACATATCCATTCATATTAGGATTGGAAATCTCTGCAACTTTCAAAGCTTCCTCTATAAGTAAGAGCTCTGACGGTACATGTGTTGGTGAAAGTTTCTGTTGGAGCTGTTTTGCTGCAGCTATTTGACCAACCTCTAGAAGTGATAACACAGCCCTTTCAAGTTCTGCTGCTCCGACCCTTTCTTCCCATCCTGCAAGAGCCGCCTCTATCTTTATATTTTCCTCAAATGATGGAAAAACAACCCCATGTTCATTACTTCTGATAGGAGATATAGAAGATAATAGATTATCTTCAGTGTCACTCTGACCTCTTTCTGCACTATCGAGTGGAGCTCGTTTATGAAGTACATGCCCTCTGTTCCTTCTTTTTGGTTTTGAGCCACCACCAGACACATTAGTGGAACTAACATCTACAATGTGTGGATTACGATTATCTGACTTGCTAATTTCCTTGTTATCAATTTGATCTGTAGATCTTGCTCTGATGATGTTCAAGTGACTATCCATTATTGCAATGATACTTGCTGTGTGGTCAATGACACTAGCATTATTTCCTATATTACATTCCTGGTTTGACCTCGAATAAACATTTGGAATCTGAAAAATGGCCTTTCCATTCTTCATCTCTGCCTCAGATTCCACAGCCAGAAGCCATACTCTAGTTTCAATTTCTCGAAGCAAATGTAAAGGATAGACCCTGCAATATTTCTCATGATAGAGATTTACATTTGTGAGGTGTAAGAAAATGTAATTACATAAATTAATGCAAGAAAAACGGAGAAGAATTTGACAAACGAAATGAACATTGAAGACCCCTTCACTTACGGCTGCGACTGTGTCATGCTGCCACTTAACCACTGTAATGCAAGCAACAGCATTCCATGCAGTTCTAATGCTGGAACATCTTTTTCAATAGCTTCTGCATGCTTCAGGAAGAACATACCCGCCTGCATCAAAGAACTTGGCTTTAAAAGCTAGACAACATTGTACACATTCTTTCAAAACTAATCTCTCAATAGCTCCAAATTAAAACAAGGATAATTTTGTTCATACAAATCAGAATAAAACCAGATTTTATTTTCATATGAAAACTGATACAGTGATATGACCTGCAATGGGGGAAAGGAGTATTTTTTAAAAAGATCTTGACAGTGGCCCCACAAAGCAGCCTGTTCTTCTGGCACATCCCATAAAAACTCTTTCCACTCTGACACCATGGCTTCAGCCTGTAAAATATACATGTTTCATAAATGATTAGCAGAACACGTGGCAATTATATAAAACATGAAAAAGTGCATCTTAAGTGAAACCAACAAAGCTATCCATCTAATATAAAATTCAACATTTTTGAAGGTTTAGACTATTTGAAATTACTTACCAATAGCAGTCTCCTAATCTGTAAGGAAATTGATAATATCTCAGTTTAGGAGCAGAGATTTGCACAAAGTGAAGAGCCATTGATCATCAAACATAAAAATATAACACTAATTATGATCTCAAATTAAAAGTGACGTTTTCATGTAAAGTTTTGAAATCTAGTTTGTCTTATGGGCAATGGATAGATATTGCAAAAGCACACAAACTAAGTTAAATTTTGCATATTAATTTGATGACAGAGTTTACCCTTCCTGGGCTACGTCTCCCAGTCCAGCTTCCAATGGTGGCCCTTTAAATTATATGCTCAAATGTGAAATTACATTAACATACAATGCTCAAATTGCAAAAATAACACTGTCATTGTGTCTATAACACCCAAAAACCCTTGTATAGGCTCTTCTTGGGCTCAAAAAGAGTAAAAAATGACCAAGTTAGGCCTATTTTACCAAATTTGTTTGCTAACTCTCCTGCAAAACTCCTTTCTCTGCAAACTGGGCAACAAAACTGCAGTAGCCCAATTGGTGACCACTTAGATTGTGGTTCCGCAAGTCGGGGGTTCGATCCTCCACGCCCGCAGGTTTTATCATTGTTGGTTATATAACGTGGTGGGGGTCGTCTAACCGACCCTGCCCTTTTAGCGCCACCCCGGCAAGAGCACAAGTTAAATGGGAGGGCAAGCGGGTGGTTTAACAAACCATGTACCCGCCTCCATGGCTATAGCGGGGGCTGTCTGACCAACCCTGCCCTTTTAGCGCCACCCGGCAAGAGCACGAGTTAAATGAGAGGGCAAGGTGGTGGTTTAACAAACCACGCACCCACCCCCATGGCTATAGCGCAACTGTCAAGCCTTTGTGGTCAAAAAGGTTGGGGGTTCAACCCACTAGCCACACACTATATACGTTGACTTTGTTGTTGGCTGATCTCTCAAAAGTTGATGTTATTGTGAATTGGCCTAAACCTAACATTGTAACAGAATTTATGAGCTTTTTGGGAGCAAAGCAATATTGGAGAAAATTTATCGCTAACTTCTCACTCACACCATTACATGCTTTGCAAAGTGTGAAACACATCTTTTAGTTGGGAGGCAAGCAACGGAAAGCCTTCGACACTTTAAAAGAGAAAATCAGTTTTCGTGCTACTGTGGAAATACCTCCTGCTCTTGTAAATCCTTCTCTTTTTGCCTGGAATTTGGTCAAGGAATGCTTCAGCAATAGTGTAGCCCCTATCTCCGGCTCCACTCTCCAACAAGAAGTGTGTGGCTCCTTTCTTGCGTCCCAGCTGAACCAAAAATGCATGGTATCTGTGTGGTATCCTCCCAACTACCAAAGATGAGTAGAATTTGCCTCCCTAGGGGTGCAATTTCGTGTCCATTCGCAATAGGTGAGATTTCCTTGGAGACCCTCCTTTGCAAGCAACAAAGATCATGATCACCCGAACATCTTGAGCAACAATGTGTAAAATGATATTGTAAATTATCATAAGGTATTGAATGCCGCCCGCAACCCTTTATTTTTAATTGTTAAATACCTTTTGTGGTTCCCTATCCAAATACTTCGATCTTCTTTCCACAAAATCATTTTTCCTTGGAGGGTGACCCCACAATCCACTAAAGTTGAAGATTTTATTTTCCTAAGTCCCATGTGTTAAACTCGGACAACTAGGTCCAAAATCCATGTTGTGATGCTCAAATGAAGACACCAATATTTTTATTGGGTTCCTCTTTCGAAGAGGTGCAATATCGATCGAAAGATCATCTTGATTTGACGAGCATAACATTTATTTTGAATTTATTTTTAATACTTTCAAAATATGTGGAGGTTGGCCTTAAGGTTTTACACCCCCAGCAAATGTGTCACACACCCTCAGTGATTGATATAAATAGAGTCAATGTTGGAGGAAATTTCAATCATCTCATCACACACATCATCTCTCCTCTTTTGATTGGTTCGAGCTCCTTGGAAGCAGTTTTCGGTTCACACGTGGGAAAGAAGGACAAAGAGGATGCTACCTCCAAAGATTAGATTTTTGGCTACATTTCATTTGGAAGGCTGATACATTTTGGCACACACAAGAACCGAGGTCAGAAGAGTTGGGATCAGAGATCGTGTTGCGTTGACTTTTACTTGTTGTTGCCGCCGTGACTTTTCTCCGGGCAAAGCGCGACTTCTTGTCGAGGTTGACTTTGAGTTGATCGTGTGGCGGTTTTGAGGGTTGTTGTGACACATGCGCAGGTTGGCGACTGGTTGATATTTGCTTGCTGAAGCATCCTATTGACCATCGTAATGCACCACCACATTTTTATGTTTTCCGGTTTGTTTTCCGTAGATCTGTAATCGGTATGTTCTCTATCAACATTTTACTTGATTGTTTATGTGATTGTTGTAGCGATAAGTAAAGTTGCATCAGACAAGCATATGAACGTCTACATTTGTGTACATGGTATCAACGGGCCGAGGTGAAGACAAGCCCTATTTGTAGCAATCATCGAAGAAGGAAATGGGTTCCACAAACTATGGCTTCAAGGAGGATGACAAATTGACTGGGAAGGTTGAATTTCATGCTTGGAAGATGATATTGGATCTCAAATTGGAAGACCAAGATGCCATGGACTATGTGTAGGGTAAAATCCAAGAACCTCCATCCACTGTTATTGTTGCTGCCAAAACAAAGTACAAGAAGGGAGAGATCAGAGCAAAGCTGATGATCAGGGAATCCATTCATAAGAGTCTGGTGGCCTACATCTCTGAGCTAGGCACATCCAAAGAGATGTATGATAAATTGATCCTCATGTTCAAGGCCAACAATGCAAATCAAGTGTTATTCTTCAAGAATCAATTGAAAAATCTGAAGAAAGGCAAGGATGAGTTTGTCCAATCATACTTTCTGAAGCTGATCGAGATCAGGAACAATCTGCTGGCTATTGGGGAGACAATAGCTGATCGAGAGATGTTACTCACCGCACTTGGAGGGCTCCCATCCGATTGGCATGTGTTCAATACTACCATTCTCAATAATAATGTGATACCTGACTTTGACAAGGTATTGTCGAGATGCGTTCAAGAAGATACAAGAATGAAGGAGTATGAAAATGAAGGGAATGCTGCCTATGCTACTCATTCTAGAAAGAAGAACTTTGGTGGTCCAAAGACCAAAGGAAGAGCAGGGGCACAAGAAAGAAGGGCAAGTGTTACACTTGTCATAGGCCAGGTCACTATGCTAGAGAATGCCCTTTCAAGAAGGATTCTCCTGATGATGATGACAACAACAACAATCGGAGGGATGGCAATCAAAGGAACAACAGGTTCCAAGGAAAGAGGAAGGCTCCCTCCGACGGAAATGATCAACCTTTCAAACGGTCAAGAAATCTCCAAGCATGATAGAACTGAAAGTTGCGATGATGGGTGTTGAAATGAATTCATTCTTGCATTCCATTTCTCTATCGTACATCTCAACCCGACACCATGGATGTCCGGTTGATTGTCTGGTTGATAGATAGCGGTGCCTCAAGGCACATCACTGGGTTCAAGGAAGCACTTTCTGATATGGTTGAGAAGGATACTAATCTGGAAATTATCCTTGGAGATAATGCCACATATCCCGTGAAAGGGACAGGGACCGTGACCCTCCACTTGTCTCAAGGTCAAGTCCTCCGCTTGCAGGATGTACTCTATGTTCCTGATTTGAAGAAGAACCTTGTGTCTATTTCGGCCATGGAAGACGAAGGTTTCAATGTGGCATTCATTGATGAGAAGGTGTGTATCTCGAAGAAGAGTTTCAGAGGCGTTTTCATCACATTTGGGTCTAGAATTGATACACTCTACGAGGTTGGAGGAAGTCCACTGGGAGCAATGACACGAGATGCTGTCCAATAGACCGATAATGGCACTGAATATGAGACGAACGAGTTCAAGAACTTTTGCAGACGAGCTAGCATCAAGAGGGAGACCACAATGTTTGTGGGCTACAACGAAACTTTGAAGGCCTATAGATTAGATGTGCCTAGTCAAAGGGAAGTGGAGATATGCCACGATGTCACCTTTGACGAAGATACTTCCTTGAGTAAAGTAGTCAATCTTCTGAGATCTGAGGAAGATCATGAAGCAAGGCCTGGAAATCAAGAAGAACCAAAGGATGAGACGATGCCCGATGCTGAAGGACCGATGGACCCGATTGATCCACCTCCTTCACTGGGGAAGAGACCATCATGGCTCAAGGACACTCTCGAGGATGCCAAGGGACATATGGCCCCAAGGGGGACATTCCGTGAAAGCAAGAAACCGAGTAGATACCAAGGGTATCTAGCAGCCATCAGTACTATTGTACAATCTGAGCCTGGATCTTTTGAGGAAGCCATAAAGCATCAAGTATGGAAGGATGCTATGCACGAAGAATATGAGTCCATATTGAAGAATGATGTCTGGGATGTGGTTCCAAGACTGGAGGACAAAGCAGTTGTCACCTCGAAATGGCTCTACAAGATCAAGCATGGATCTAATGGAAGTGCTGAAAAGTTCAAGGCAAGATTCGTTGCCCGTGGCCTCTCTCAAAAAGAAGGCATAGACTATGATGACATATTTTCACCTATGACCACCATCCGATCCATCATAGCCCTTGCTGCTATGCAAGGATGGAGTCTTCATTAGATGGATGTGAAGACCACACTTCTGCATGGTGCAATGAAGGAAGAGATGTATGTGGGGCAACCTCTGGGGTTAAAAGTCCAGGATCAGGACACCCATGTTTGCAGGTTGAAGAAAGCCCTCTATGGGTTGAGGAAAGCACCCAGAGCTTGGTACGAGAGGATAGATAGCTACCTGATGAAGTTGGGCTTCACTCGTAGTAATGTTGATCCAAAACTTTATTTAAGGTTGATAGAGAGAAGTCTCTCATTCTAGTGTTGTATGTGGACGACCTCTTCTCGACCAAAGAGTTGGAGTTCCCTCTCATTCAAAGAAAGGCAAGAGGGAGCTCGCCGCCGAGTTCGAGATGAAGGACCTAGGACCGATGCACTACTTCCTAGCCCGGGAGGTCTGGCAGAGCGGCGAGATTTTCCTTTCAAGGAAAATACACTGTGAAGCTTCTAGAAAGATTTAGCATGGTGGATCGTAAGTCTACAAGTCGATGTTACGGAGCCTAACATTAAGAAGCTGAGTGCGCGCCGCCGGGCCCATGTTAGCAAATCCTACTGAGTATCGGCAACTCGTAGGAGCCCTGATGTTCTTAGTGAACACCTATCCGAACGTATGTTGTGCAGTGAACACTTTGAGTCAACACATGATTGATCATAACATTCACCAGGTTGGTGCCAAGAAACTCTTGAGATATCTCTGAGGCACGATAGACCGTGGGCTGAGATACACTGCTGGGAGTATGACACTCCATGGATATACTGATGCCAATTGGGCTAGCAGTGTGGTGGATCACAAGAGCACATCTGGATGCTACTTCACACGCAGATCTGCTTCGGGCAGGAAACTGAAGTCGGTAGCCTTGAGCACTGCTGAGGCCGAATACATTGTAACATGTATGGCTTGTTGTGAAGTCACTTGGTTGCGAAAGCTCTTTAGTGAGTTGTTCGAGCATGTGCTAGATGCCACCGTTATCCTTTGTGATAACTAGAGGGGGATTCGTTTGTCATAGAATCCCGTGTTCCACGAACGATCCAAGCATGTTGATAGCTGGTACCACTTTATCCGGGATATGGTACAGCGAGGCACCGTAAGGCTCGATCATATAGGAACTGATGAGCGTGTCGTCATATTTCCTATTAATGCCTTGGGGAAGGGTCATGTTCCTAACCTTCTTCCGTGAGAATCTTGGTATCAAGGGAACCACTCCTATTCCGAGGGTCCTTTAAATAAATAACGCAAATGCAACACACAACGTGAGATAGAGCTCACACAACTTGACATTAGATCAACGATGACATTACATATTTATAGCATAGGCACTCACCTAATCTTCCTAAGTTTGAGGTAACAATCCTAAACTGGTGGAACTAAAATCTATATAAAAACTCTCATTCAACAAACCATAACCACTCCTATTTCTACATTATTCTAGATTATTCTCATATCCTCCCTTAATGGAGAAATGGATTTTCTACAACACCTAATTTACTTCTAAAAACTTCAAATTGAGTTTACCAAGGGGCTTAGTAAAGATATCGGCCATATTATCTTTGGTATTACCAAATACTAACTCAATTTCATTTGATCAATCTTCTTCGTATAGAATGGTATTGCACCAATGTGTTTTGACTTCGGCATGATATATTGGATTAAAGCACTTCTAGAACACTTTTGATTATCACACCTATGCATGAACCACTTTGCTCCTCTGCCATGTAGATTCGCACCTCCACAACCAGCACACAGCTTCACAGGTGGCATTGGTCAAAGCTTTGTACTCAGATTTTGTTAATGATAAAGAAACAGTTGGTTGTTTCTTACTACTCCATGACACAACCCCTAATCCTATATGAAATGCATAGCCAGAGGTAGATCGTCTGTCATCAGGATTTCCTGCCCAATCTGAATCAGAAAAACCTGTCAGTGCAACATCAGATTCATCAGTATACATAATACCTAAATTGATTGTTCCTTTTAAGTATCGGAGAACTTCTTTGCATCGTTCCAGTGATTTCCTGAAGGCTTAGCCATAAACTAACTAAGGATACTGACTGAGTATGCAATGTCTGGTTTGGTAGTGGTGAGATAGTTCAGACTTCCCACCAACTGACAATATAGAGTTCCATTTTCCTCTTTAGTTCCATCCTATGTTGCCAGGAAACGTGGGTGCGGGTGCGGGTGCGGGTGCGGGGACGGGGACGGGGATGGGGACGGGGACAAGGACGGCATTTTTTGAAACAGGGCGCGTGGGTTCGTCTGGGTATTTTTATATTAATATATATTATAAATTATAAATTATAATTTATATATCATATATAATACTATATTTTATAAATTAAATTTATAAATTATAAATTTAATGACACTAATAATTTATAAACTTTAAAGATTTAAACATGCACATCATTCAAGAATCAACAATAAACATTCAAGTTTCAACATTTACATTTGACATTTGCCATTGAAATTTCAAAATTAAAATTTGCTTCATTTATTGTTTCTCATTGTTGATATGAACTCTGATCACAGAATTTTGTTCTTGCAACTTATAAACCATTTAAAAATTACCCAAATCATCATTATTTCCAAAAAAATAAAAATAAATAAAT
Organism: Pinus albicaulis; assembly: GCA_034641835.2. NCBI lineage: Eukaryota > Viridiplantae > Streptophyta > Pinopsida > Pinales > Pinaceae > Pinus > Pinus albicaulis. The sequence goes on along the minus strand of CM076583.1, from coordinate 280,201,946 downwards.
TAGAGTGAAATTTTACCTTAGCAGAAAAACACTCACTAGAAAAGTTGACTGTATTCACTTATTAATTCACTCTGTCCTTTACACCGACTCCACTCAGCACCATATTCTATAGGTTATTCAAAACGTTCTGAAAAATTTCATTATCTCCAGAATTTAGAAAAAGTAAAAAATCTAAAAAAGACATACTTTCCAGTAGTTTCAGAGTTTTCAAGATTCTACGTCTTTCCAAAAATCTCAACTCCTAAAGCATAAAGAAACTATATACTATTAAATTTACAAGATATTTTCCTAACACCGCATCCAATTTCTAACTTAAACAAACAAAAATATAATTTTAAATATGTTTTTGCCATGCATCCTCTTATTCTCTCCCAATCCCTTGCACATGTATACTATCTCACCTCATTTTCGTGTTTTGCACTTGACATAATTAATCTCAGGACCCAAAATTTCACATTTTTCTGACAATCATACCTCTATCCCTCCCATAAGTATACTTACCTCACTTGGCGTTTTGCATCCTGCACCCAAGTGATCTCAGGACCCAGAATCTCACTTCTTTCTGACCATTGTACTCTCTTTATGGACCCCTTAATTATCTCGTTTTCTGGAACATTAAACGCATATATATTACTTAACCTCTGTCAAACTATTATTTCTTCCAAATCATATCATGTCTCGGCTATCTTAAACTTAATTTTTTATATTAACTCCATAAGTCAATAAGAAAATGATCTGCTCGTGAAAGGTAGGTCTTGAAATTAGATTTTTTTAATAATAACTTATAAATTATTTATGGAGCAGAGCAATATATTTTAACTTTTAAAAAAATCAAAATAGTTCGATTTTAATTTTTATTTATCGTTTGAACTTTGAATCATGAATGTTTTAAAAGTTAGAAAAAAAATAAAAAATAAAATAGTTTTTATAATTTATTTTATTAAATTATAATTTATTTTTAATATTTATTAAAATTTAATTAAATTTCTTAATTTTTAATCATTTAAAAAAATTTATATATTTGAAAAAATTGTTCATGAAGAACCCTGAAGAACCCGAAATTCGGGTTCTAAGTACCCAAACGATGGGTTCTTCATACCAAAAGAACCCAAGAACCCGAAATTTTTTTTTTGAAGAACCTGGTTCTTCTGAGAAGAACCCGGTTCGTTTGGGTTCTTCTGAGAAGAACCCGTACCCGAATCCAGTACTTGGGTGTGGGAACCCGGTGTGGGTTCGGGAACCCCACCCCCGGGTGCGGGAACTCGTGCAACATAGGTTCCATCTTCTTTGTACAACTTTGCATTCTGTTCTAAGGGAGTTGACATAGCTTTGCAATCACTCATTTTGAACTTTTTAAGAATTTCCTTTGTGTATTTACTTTGAGTGATCAATGTTTTACCAAGCTCTCTCCATACCTCAATTCCTAAACAATAATGTAATTCACCCAGATCTTTCATTTCAAATTCCTGAGACAGCTGAATTTTAATTGCTTCAATTAACTTGTAAGCACTCCCTGTGATAATGAGATCATCCACATATAAAGATATTAAAGCAACATTTCCTTCATCACCTTTATTAACATACAGGTTAGGATCATTTTTGCTTTTCAGAAACCCATTCTAATGAAAGAAGGTATCAATCTTTACATACCATGATCTCGGCGCCTGTTTCAAACCATATAAGGCTTTTCTTAACCTGCAGACTAGATGCTCCTGTCCCTGTTTGACAAATCCTTCAAGTTGAACAAGATAAACTTCTTCCGTTAAATCACCATTCAGAAAAGTAGATTTGACATCCAATTGATGTATATTCAAATTATGTTTTGTAGCTAAGGCAATCAATACTCTAATTGTATTCAATTTAGCTACTGGTGCAAAAGTATCTTCATAATCAATTCCCTCCTATTGAGCATATCCTTTTGCAACTAATCTCGCCTTTAAATTTATCAATGCTACCATCTGCTTTAAATTTAGATTTATACAACCATTTGCTTCCAATTGGAACTTTGTTTTCAGGGAGTTCAACTAATTCTCATGTTTGATTTTTCATAAGAGAGTCATATTCATCATTCATAGCATTTCTCCATTGTTCATGCTCTTTAGCTTGTTCATAATCAACTGGTTCTACAACATTCATGATATTAGACATCAAGGCATAATCTCTATACCTTGCAGGAAGCTAGGTTTGTCGGGTTGACCTTCTTGGTTCTACAATACCTGTTGGAGTTCCATCCATGATTCTCCTGCTTTGAGGTGAATCTTCCTCTCGTGATGAATCACTGCTGCTGGATGTGCTCATGCTGCTTTCATTCTGATCTTGAACCTTTACTTGTACCTGTTCCTGTTCCTGTTTAACCAAAGTATCAATTTTGACATGATCATCATTAGATATATGCCAAGCATCATTCATTGTATCACTTTTATCAGCATTTTCATGAAACGCCACATCTCGACTTGCAAACAGTTTATGTGAACTGGGATCAAATAGTTTATATGCTTTCTGATCTGTACAATACCCAATAAAAACACACTTGATTGACTTTGCATCAAGTTTTCTTTTGTTATCCTTAGGAATATGTGCAAAGGCAGTACATCCAAATATTCTTAAATGACTGACATCAGGTTTATAACCATAAAGAATCTCAAAAGGAGTTTGAAAAGCTAATTTCTTAGCGGGACTTCGATTCTTCAAATAAATAGCAGTATTAATGGCTTCTGTCCAGAAACCATTACAAATTTTTTTACCTTGAAGCATACTGCGAGCACACTCCACCAGTGTTCTATTCCATCTCTCAGCAACACCATTTTGCTGAGGAGTATGAGGTATTGTGAACTGTTGTTGGATCCCATGAAACTTACAATACCTATAAACGCTCCTGATTTATATTCACCACCCTGATCTGATCTGAGAATTTTAATGTATTTTTCGGTTTGCTTTTCAATCAAAGTTCTGAATTCTTTAAAATACTCAAAGACATCACTTTTTCTTCGTATGAAATAGACTCGTGTATATCTAGATCTATCATCAACAAAAATAAGAAAGGAGGAAGCACCACCAAGCGACCTAGTTTGCATAGGTCCACATACATCAGTGTGAATTAATTCAAGTATATCATATTGTCTTTTCTCTGTATGAACGGGAAAATCCTCTCTATGCTGCTTACCAAGTGCACAAGCTTCACATGGTAAATGTTCACACTTCATAACAGGAAGACCTTCAACCATTGTTTTTCTTTGCAACAACAATAAATCATTGTAATTTAGGTGCCCATACCTTTGATGCCATAACTCTGCTATTGACGTTGTTGTGGATGTCAATGCAACATGACGCTTCATCGTCACATCCAATTTATACAATCCACCAACCCTGGTACCTGTGGAAACAACCCTGTAGCGATCCTGAACATCTTTCACAATACACCCCAATTTACCAAATTCCACTTTTAAATTATTATCAGTGATAGTTGAAACAGATATCAAATTCTTTTTAAGAGCAGGAACATACATCACATCATGAATCTGTCTCATTTGTCCATTAGGTAAGTACACATTTATTACGCCATAGCCTTGGACTTTATGTGACCTGTTATCTCCTAGATAAATGTGTGTGCCATCAATTTTCTCGTAATATTTATCATACCATTCTTTATTACAAGTCATATGAGCTAATGCACCAGAATCTATGAACCAAGCAGTCTCATCATTAGTTTCAGCAAACAATGCAGCATCAGAAAGAAACAATTTAAGATTTTTAAATCCATCACTGACTGAAGTGTCTCTGTTCATGAAATTTCCATTATGCCTTCTATGTCTCTGATTTGATTCATGATTATTTCTTCTATAGCAATCTTTAGCTAGATGTCCAGGTTTTCCACAATAATCACATTCAATATTTCTCTTAACATAAGAATCAGGATCTGTCATACCTTTCTGCTTTGCTTGAAAACGGCCTCTGTTCCTGTCGCATGGTCTCCCTCGGAATGATCTTTTACCTCTTGCAATCAATGCTAAATCGGAATCATTTGAATCCAGTTCAAAATGTTTCATTCTCTCTTCTTCTTGAAGAATTCCAGCCAATTCATCAAATGTAGGAGGCGTTTGTCTAGCTGAGAGTGCTGAAATAAAGACTTTATAGTCTTGGACTAAACACTTCAAAGCAACAGTTACTAAATCGCTACTAGACACTTTTTCACCAATGTCACCAAGCTTATCGCTCAAGTCTTTAATTCTAGAAACAAAGTTGTTGATGCTTTCATTGGCTTCCATTTTGATAGATAGTAGCTTCGTTTTTAAAAATAAAATGCGGATTGCATTAGTAGTTTCATACAAACCTTTGAGAGTTTCCCACGTGTGCTTTGAAAATGTACAGTCCCGAATGTGAGGAATGATGTTGTCCTTTACAGACATGCGCAACAGCACTTTTGCTTTCATTTCTCGCATATCCCAATCTGAAATCGTGGTGGCAGCGACAGGCTTGGGCTCGTCACCTTTGACAATCGTCCAGAGGTTGTATGCCTCGAGAACGGTGACCAGCTTAAACTTCCAATTAACGTAATTTTCGCCATCAAGTTTGGTGGATTCATTTAAATATGAATCAGCAAGAGGATTAGCCATTGTTTTCAACAGCAATGACCAAATTCATTTGCAAATGCAAGAAATTTAAATAAAGCAAATGCAAGAAATTAATTCACTGAATTTCACAGATTTCACATTGAATTGGCAGCACAACTGCTACCATCCACGGCTTCTTCAATTGGCACAGCAAGCAAACAGTTTGGGTAACGAGCTTTATTCACGCGGAAGAGCAGCTCAGACCTTTTGGCAGCATTCTTTGAGGTAACAGCCTCGAAGTAAGCAGTGTTCTCACTCCTTCCACGGCCTCTAAAATAAAACAGCCTTCTATTATTATCCACGCTAGAGGGAGACGTCACCAGTATAGGTTATAAGATTCAGGTAGAGTTTCGTATTTTGCTAACCCTTGACAGTCAGCGCCACGTCATCACAAATTGCCCTTTGATATAATAACATCGAGGAAGATCTGATGTCGAGTCCTCGAGGTGATGCCAACGTCTTCCAATTCCCGATAAACAATTGGTATCCAGCTGCTGAAATTGTTTGGGATCAACTGCTTTACGAATCTGTCGTGGCCACAAACAAGTCAAACTCGCTCTTTGGCAATGTCGATCATGGCGCCCTTGACGAAATGGAATACAAAGGTGCTCGTACCTCTCTTCACAGCGTGGGCAAAGACCTTCGCGCCCGTGTGATGCTCAGAACGCACAGCAAACACCAATGCTCCAATGTGCAGGGGTTGGAGTCGGAGTGATTCGTTCCGGCCAACAGAACGAATATCAATGTAGTCCAAGCAGAACGAATGGCTCGTCACGCCGCCGGCAGCCTGTTTGTGGAGACGTTGATAGCAACAGGTCGTTGCAGGAAACAGAAAAGATGTTGAAGTGCACAACAGCGATCGGAGAGTGGCGCAACAGTGGCTCTGATACCAAATTAAATAACGCAAATGCAACATACAATGTGAGACAGAGCTCACACAACTTGTCATTAGCTCACCTAATCTTCCTAAGTTTGAGGCAACAATCTTGAACTAGTGGAACTAAACTCTAATTATAAAACTCTCATTCAACAAACCATAACCACTCCTATTTCTACATTATTCTAAATTATTCTCACACCTGTTGGACGATGAGCTCTGGGAGCTTTGGGGGAGCTTTGGGGATAGTTTCACGAAGCTATAAGCAACCACAGGGCTAGGCTTCCCGAACCTTGTTGGTGTGCTTGGGCCCCACCATTATGATGATTGAGTTGGTTTGCCTCTCATGATCTGTGCCCCGTATGCATCCTACCCATTTGAGTTCCGAACTCATGGGAAGTACCTCTCATTTGGCCAATGAGGTGGGAAAAGCTAGAGACTAGTAGCAAAGACTAATGGATGCATCAGAGATTGTTGTACTCTCTATCTAGGATGACATGTGTCCAAACACTTGATCTGGGATCAAGTCTAGTGAGGTTTCGGACCTCCTATTGACTTCGGGTCAGATAAACCAACTTCTGGTTAGTATGTGACTCCTTGAGTCCATGTCAGGTTTTGGACCTCCAACTGACTTCAGGTCAATGAGACTAACTTCGGGTTAGTATATGTGACTCTCTCGAGTCCAAGTGAGGTTTTGGACCTCCTACTGACTTCGGGTCAAATAAACCAACTCCAGGTTGGTATGAGACTCTTTGTGAGTCCTATAGAGGTTTCGGACCACTAGGTTGAATCTGTCAGCCGGGAATGATGTCTTTGTGACTAACCCACTTTTGTTCTGAAATAAAGAGGCCAACAAAGCAAGTTACAACGGGATGACGCACGATGTTTGATTGAACTGGTGGATGGAGTTCTCCCTAGTTGAGTGGGAGTGTTAAAATTGGACAACTAGGTCCAAATTCCATGTTGTGATGCTCAGATGAAGACACCAATATTTTTATTGGTTTCCTCTTTCGAAGAGGTGCAAGATCGATCTAAAGATCATCTTGATCCGATGAGCAGGGCATTTATTTTGAATTTAGTTTTAATACTTTCAAAATATGTGCAGGTCGACCTTAAGGTTTTACACCCCTAGCAAATGTGTCACACACCTCAGTGATTGATATAAATAGAGTCAACGTTTGAGGACATTTCTCTCATCTCATCCTCACACATCATCTCTCCTCTTCTGATTGGTTCGAGCTCCTTTGAGGCAATTTCAGTTCACACATGGGAAAGAAGGACAAAGAGGAAGTTGCTGCAGCTACGATTTCCATGCAAGTTTGACCAGCGTTGACTTTGGTCAACGCATGGTCCAAAGGAGCTAATTTTTGGTGGAGACTTCGATTTTGGAAGGTCGTACATTTTGGCACAAGAACCAAGGTCAAAGATTGACCATAGACCGTGCTGCATTGACTTTTACTTGTTGCTACTGTTGTTGCTGTCGTTGTTACTAGTGCTGTTAGTGTTGCTTTTGCTGCCGTGACTTTTCTGGGTAGCGTTGACTTTTCTGGGGTTGACTTTGAGTTGACCGTGTGGCTATTTTGAGGGCTGTTGTGACACATGCTGGGTTGGTTGACCAAGGAGACTTTGCTGGTTGAAGCATCCTGTTGACCGTCGTAATGCACCACCACATTTTTCTGTTTCTGATTTGTTTTCTGTAGATCCACTGGTATGTTCTATTAGCATTTTACTTGATTGTTTATTTGATTGCTGTAGTGATAAGTAAAGTTGCATCAAGCATAGAACGTCTACATAAATTTACACCCATCCACCAAAAATGTCTCCAATGCCCAGATTACATAATTGTGCTATGCTTAGCACTCTCCCAATAAACTTCGTTAATCTTGTTAAATGAAAACTCAAAATTGAGTATTATCATAGTCCTCCCCACCAAAAATTGCTTGTCCTCAAATAATGCCTAAACAAGCATCCTCTCTAGTTGTTGATCCCCACTGTCACTGGAAAATATGCTTCACCTTTCCTTGTGGGTCCTTCATACAAATATTTTGATCTTCTTTCAGAAAAATCAATTTTTCCTTAATGGGTGGCCCCCACATTCCACTAAGGTTGAGATTTTTTATTTCTCCTAGGTCCCATGTACTAAAAATGTCTCCAATGCCCAAATTACAAAATTGTGCTATACTTAGCACTCCCCCAATAAACTTCGTTACTGTCATTAAATGAAAAAACAAAATTGGCGATATTACAGTCCTCCCCACCAAAAATTGCTTGTCCTCAAGCAATGCCTGAACAAGCATCCTCTCTAGTTGTTGATCCCCACTATCACTGCAAAATATGCCAGGATCCCAGATGCGCCACTGGATTGTCCCTGACCTCTGCACTATCATGTCATGAAGGAATCCCTCAATACCAGGATCCCATACCATCTTGTCCAACACGAAGCTCCCCTTGCCCCACTCACTATCCTTCCAGGCATAAATACCGGAAGCCCTTTGCATACCATCAATGAGTAGGGAATTATGATAATGTGGCATTATGCCCCATTCCTCATGAAGTTTCCCTACAAGTAGTCCACCTCATACTCTCCAAGAGTAAACTCTTGAAGATACCACCCAATCCCTGCGGAGATGAAGGCCCCCTCACATGAGCTCCCCCTGATATCATCCTGCTAACCAACCTGCCATGTTAATGAAATCCCCCACGCCATCAATGACTCGTTAAAGCCCAATGGAAGATCTGACTGATCTCCCCCTGTAATAGCTAGCTCATCCCTAAAGGTCATTGAGCTGCGAAGTACTATGATGCTCGGGTCCTTTACTGGACTCAGAAGTGTACCACCATTCTGATGTTGCGCCATTCTAATTATGACATACTTCCCATCATGCATGGGTTGTATCCTCCTCTCTTGGGTCCTGATGGCGTAAAATATGAGAAGGCCAAGCTCATCCTGCCCAGGCATCTCCATGATGCCAATGCCTACCCATCCAATGCCAATCTTGGTCCTGAGCAACAACAAGGTAAATCTTCCTCACCATACCACATCGTGAAATATGTGATCCTGCCTCCGGAAAGCCACCCCGATACCGCCTGGAGTCTAAACCTCTGCCTATAGACGAGGTCTACCATCCACTGCACCTCATGCTCATATAATGCCTCAAAATGTCTCCCTGAAAGTGCATCATGCAGCTCCCTCGCAATCACCTCCCCAAGTGTGAGCCTGGGGGTGGAACACATGCTACTTCAGTAGTGAACCATGTCATCCCTAAGCCTGTATATGCCAACTTGTGCACCCACCAAATGTATCAACTAGAGAGTCTCCCTCCTTCCCATGACACATCATTTCCTATCGAACTGCCTAGGGTGAGCCTCCCATGTCCTGCTGCCTATACTGGAAGCATCAAAGGACAGCAACCAAAAGCTCTGTGACTATAAGCAATACTTGAGAGTGATGGGGGGGTAGGTCGCCAAGGGTATGATCAAGAATCTGTCGAGAAACTGAAGAGAATCCTACGGATGTCCCTTTCTCTGCCTCAGATCTACTGATAACCCAATCGAAGATCTATCTCCGCTAAACATGTCGTCCCCAGATGCTCAACAACATCCTCATCCATCCAGGGTGAGCTGCTCCTAATGGTACATCTAATGTCCCTGCCCATGAGTATCCTAGGAGGCAACGCTCCAAGAGCCCGCGGTGTCGCACCAGATGCCACTGCATACCACTCCATATCCTTGTACCCAATGCGATGTGAGTTGCTCATCTTACTCCACGACGCAATCCAACACACTACAACACACCACGATGCACCTCAATGTCCACCTGCCGACCACTGCTCAACGTTGGATGCTCCTACAATCCCTGGACGTCATGGCCTAAAGTTGTGACAATCTACTTCGGCCTGCACTCGACTTACATCATCACACCCACTGGCACATCTCTATATCCTCCGGCGAATGGATCTCCATATCCTTGAATAAGTGAACCTCCCTGAGAGATCTAACATACGAATCTCCTTATGTACCAGTGCGGGTGTCCCTACAATGCTGCTCCTCGGTGACCATTGTACCCCATACATCCATGGGAAATCCTCCTCTCCATACAAGGAACTATCTAGTGGCTTGCTAATGCCACCTCCTCTAACAACCTCCGGCCACGGTACACCGATCATCCTATGCCCCCACACACAACCAACATGCCAAGGAAACTCATGGAGTCTATCTACTCCTCTGTTAGCTCGACCTGTCATGGGTGTTGTCCAAAAATCTAGTGGAAATATGAAAATGGGGGTGAGTTCGATCACTAGATCCACCATCCTGCTACTACCCTGACTAACCCGATCCATAGAGTAGTGGGGAGTCCCACCTGGGTCCCAATGATAATTCAGCCCTCAAGCCCCTATGGAAAACCACAGCCCCTGCTGAACTATGCTCTTGACCATGGATGTATCCAAAAATATAGTTGGCCCTATCAGGTACCCACTGAATACCTCGTGCCACCCAACCCCATGCGAGGGATCAAATGCAAGAGTCCCCAAGTACGTAGCAAGTCCATCATGAGACTGTTGCACCCTATGCAACCCATGTCGTCTCGTCTCACTGGCTCAATCATCATAGACAACCTGTTTAGGCAACCCATCTAATCTCCCTCTAACGTGCAGAGGTAACCTAACAATACTGCAAGTCCCATCTACGTAAGCCTGAAGAGGGTCACTAACAGGAGGTATTGTGCATCTATTTTCTCCCCGTCGATGGCAGGTCCAAAAGATGATTGCCCATTCCCCTCTACCATGGGCTCAATCGGAGTCCCGAGTTGTCCCTCCACAAGTAGCTCATCGAGCATAACATCCTCATCTAGCTCACAATCCTCAAGGTGCTCTCCATGATGTTGTGGGTAGTTGTCATCTGAGAACTCTGTCATGACTTTGGGTACCTCTCTGCCCATTAGCACTTCACTAATGGATATGTCTCCCGACACCTCCCTGATTTTTGTTACCTACCATCACCTGAAAACTCGAACATGGTCCCTGACACCTCATCAATGTATACCTCTACAATGGATGGCACCTCGTCAACAGTGGTCACAGCATCATCAAATGGCCCTCGGAGTGTATGCTCTACTCCCTCCACTAAGGTGTCAATCGGAGCTAGCAAAGGGATCTCCAACGAGGGTGGCTCTCGCGTCACACTGGGTATATCAACATGCTCCCCCTGCGTGCCAGCAACCTCATGCTCAATCTCCCCCTCAAGCTCCTGATATCTAAAGCCAAGTCTCCACCAACAAAAACGCCCCTTGGTCTCACCCTCTAATTGCACTCCTCTACATGATGATCTTGTCCTTGACCTATGATTCTCCTTCTCCGGATTATCTAGAAAATGAGGCATGGTAGGACGGCCAAACTGGCCATACATATGGGTGTTGTACTGCTGGGTTGTGCGTGCACATGTCTGGCTTCTTTGCTGGTTTTGTATCATTTGTTGCATCCCCTTTAGAATTCGCTAGTTTTGTCTCACCAATTGTTGACTTTGCCTCTTCAACTCCTCCATGAACCCTTGTGTACTCTTCCCTTTTTGCATCATTGGAGTGTCTATAAGCTCACCAATCATTGTGCATGTGAGTCTAACACCTTCATGATCTTGCTAGCTTCCCCACAACTAGGCAAGGTCATGCTCTAATGCCACTGTAATATTCTTAACGGAAATTGACAATGATAAACAAAGCAAGCATAGTAAAAAAACACACACACAAAATTTACAACACATTAAACACCCTGAAATCTCCATAAACTACGCTGGGTCCATTTTATTAGTATAAATGTTGGGCACAAAGGTAAGATCAGAAAATCATGCACCTGGGCTTGCCCAAGGCAAGCTAACATGCCCAGCTGATGAAATCGCCTGCTCTAGCATGCAATCTAGCTGTCCCCAACAATCCTTGCGTTGACCCAATGAAAAATTGAACTGCTAGCTTCAAACAATGGTTGTTAGGACATCCTCTGGTGCTCTAAAAATTCCAAGAAATTAACCTCGGCCTCTCCTCTGATAACCCATAAAAACCTACGAAGGAATTGGCCAAATGTTGACATCGAAATTTCGGCCCAATTTCCCCCTAGCTCCTCCAGTGGCTGGTTGAGTTGGGACCCCTGTTTGACCCCTCAAATCTGCCCAGAAAATTCTGCCAAATTATTTCTAAGATCCTTGTCAAAAACCCAGAAAGGGCTTGCTCTAGTTTTGACGCTCCAAAATTAACCCTAAAATGCTTGACACTCCTCCACAAGCAAAAACTGTAACCTGTAGGAGATGATGGCTTGTTGCTCCACCAAAATGCTTGAAAATCCCCTACGATCTCCCCCAATCCAATTCCACACAACCCCAGCTCCTTAATCCCTTTCACAAGCCACCCCACACATGGCCCCCACGAAAGACTGCACAGTTCCTGGGCAAGATGACACAAGCCCCTGCTCCAGAAATGTGAAAAATCCTAAATCTGGATTCCTACTACAACAAATCTGAATTACTTCGCCTATTATTTTTCATAGTTATTTCATTACAGTGAAATACCGAAGTAATTACTGAAGCAGTCTACACAAATAATGATGCGGAATAAATCTAAGTGCTTAAACAAATTGAACAAAATACAATGAAAAACATCCACATTTGGCACAGTTATTTTTGGAGTAAATCCCTGAAAAATCCCAACTTGGGAAAACCGGTGCAGCAGATCTGAGGGTTTTGTATTATTAAGCAGCAGAATCTTGAGTACAACTAGGTTGCCAATATCTGGCTCACCCTTCAAAGAAATCCAGACAACTGATGAAATTGTGAGATATACCTCACTCTGCAAGTCCCCGGCTGATTTAAACAACGTTGGTGAAGCCCCTCTTTGCCTCTACGTGATTGCCTACGCTCAAACTACGTAAGCTTGCATGGCCAAGCTTAGGAACTCTGTCACCTCTCTCTACAACTGATCAAGTTAATATGAGACTGAGTTTTGGCCCTCCTGGCTCAGAAACCCCAACCTCTAGCTATCTTCGGACTAACTCTGGAAGGCACTGCGTCACTTCTGTTTGATTCCCTGCAGGGACTGCATCACCCCTTTAGAAAACTGCGCTGCCTCTCTCTGCGTCACTGCTGCCTCTCTTTGAAATGTACTCCTGGTGCTCCTAACCAGTTTTTGCGTCTGCCCCTCTCTGAATCTAATCACTGAATCAAAATCACTTATCAAACCCTGCCCTAGTGATTCGATTCTAACCAAAAGTTATGTCTCCTCACACAAATTCGAAAATGCCAAATGCTCAATGTGCTCAATGTGTATTCCATAGGCCCCTCACCCTCCTTATATTCTTTCGTGACCCTTCAGTGGCCAAGATTAAAACATAATCAAGGACTAAGATTAACTTGGAGGTGATCCATGACCTTATCTAGAAGATTCACACTTAGTTTAATTAATACCATTTAATTAATTAGTTTCCTTAAGTTTAGACTTAGGAAAACATTAAAAAATGATTAATTAATTTAATTAAACCATCTCTAAGTGGAATTTTCCAAAACCATTTCTGGGTTTTATGGAATACATGTGCCCTAGCCTATATACAAAGTTACAAGGCTAGAGCACATTCGATGCTACCATAAATCAACAAGAATTCGTACCGTTGTGGAAATACCTCCTGCTCTTGTAAATCCTTCTCTTTTTGCCTGAAATTTGGTCAAGGAATACTTCAACAAGAGTGTAGCTATCTCTGACACCACTCTCCAACAAGAATTATGTGGCTCCTTTCCTGCGTCCCAGCTGAACTAGAAATGTGTGGTATCTGCGTGGTATCCTCCCACCTACCAAAGATGAGCATAATTTTCCTCACTCGGGTGGCACTTGTGGTCCACTGAAGAAGAGGATGAGATTTCCCCTTGGAAACCTTTGGTGCTAAACAACACCTGTGACTCAATTGAACAGCTTGAGCAACAATGTGTAAAATGACAAATTATCAAAAGGTACTCAATGCTGCCTTCAACCCTCTATTTATAATTGTTGCTTCACCTTTCCTTGTGGGTCCCTCATTCAAATATTTTGATCTTCTTTCCACAAAATTAATTTTTCCTTGAGGGTTGGCCCCCACATTCCACTAAGGTTGAGATTTTCGATTTCTTCTAAATCCCATGTACCAAAAATGTCTCCAATGCCTAGATTACAAAATTGTGCTATGCTTAGCACTCCCCCAATAAACTTCATTAATCCTGTTAAATGAAAAATCAAAATGGCGATATTACATTAACAAACCACGTGCTCGCCTCTGTGGCTATAACGTGACTTTAATCCTTTGTGGTCGGGTCGGTTAAGGGTTCGACCCATTGCCCCATCACTATATACGTCGACTCCACCGTTGATTGAATTTAAATATAAATTTGCCCCCATGTTTTAATGAGAATTATTATAGACCGAACGATTGTGCGGTGGTTTCATTAGCTTGAGGTCTGGAGTTCGATTCGCACGAAAGTTGTCAGTCAACACCAACCTATATTGGCCCAATCCGGGTTTCCAAGTTGCACCCCGTGATTGGGCCATGTGTCACCCGATTATTGACCCAACTGTCGAAACCCAATTCGTTCACCATTGTCCAATCACAAAATGCCACGTGTCGACACTTCAGGAGGCCACTTGTCTGGTTCATACACTCAGTTAGCTAATGACGTCAATATGACATCATCGTACGGACTGCCACGTGGCAGTCGTATACTGCCCAGTCAACCCTGCAAGTTGAATTTTTTTCTTGTTTGCCAAAAACTTCAGAATGCGATAACTTCATCATACGGTGTCAGATTGAGGCGATTCAAATGTTGTTGGAATCAGAATGACAAGATCTACGATTTGGCACTAGTTTAGGGAGATCTTGAACACTTAAATTTTTTACATATTTTTGATCCCATGGATCAAATTAGAAATATTCCAATATGGACTAACCTTTTTAACTACCTGTTTGACTATAACAACGATGCATTTCACTAAGAAACATGAACATGAGGAGTGTATGCAATTCATCATAAGTGGATGAAGGGAAATTTCCACACCACTTCTAATATAAAGCTTTAGTGGATGTAATGGTTAGGAACATGTGCTTCCTCGTAAGAGTTCACTAGTTTGAATACAGATTGGGTAGAGCATGTACACCTTCGTACACTTTAGCAGTCAAATCATTTTGCACCGGCAGGTTCCTTATCCTACAAAAAAGGGGATCTCATCCAACAATTCATAAACTTTAGCAGATTCACAAGACAAGACGAGATAATCCAAGACTCTTTGACCTAGAAACAGACTTCCTCCAATCACCAAGTCACCCCTTCCTTCCTCTTCAGATGATAACCTTCCAGTCGCAACTTCAACCTTCAAGCAGCAACATTGTGATTAATGATCTTGTTTCTCATTGCTATTGTCATTGTGGATGAAGCGAACAAAGTTCCTTCTCAAGTTAAATGCTCCAAAAGACTTGGAATACAAAGATATCCATGAGGATACAAATATTATATTAGATAGTATGATGAATGAGATGAAATGAATTACAAATGAGGCCTGCTTATATACCTAGGCAGGTGCCTCTTCATGAAAGGTCATGTCTTATCAGACATGGCCTTTCAACCTAATTACTAATTAACTAATTAATCATTATTTATATTATTTATTCACTACATTGCCTTCCTCCTCAAAAAGCTTTGTCTTCAAAGCTTGTTGATGAAAGGCCTCGATTTCTTTTCCTGTTACGAACATCTTCTCGTCTCGAGGCAGTCATCCTTGTCGATACAAGTTGATATGACCCTCTAAGTGAAAGAAAAAAAAACTGTCGCACTGAGAATGGATCGAACCATCCTAAATCAATCTTTTGTGGAATCTTACGATGACTGGCAACTTGTGACGACTTGTTATCACTTGAGTGGATTGCACCGACATTAGTATTCTTTGGAATATCAGCTTGTTTCTGTTCTGAATACATAGCTCAGTCGAGTTGTCTGCTCTCGTGATTTGGATGTCGATAGGGAAAATTTTTGGTTTGACTTCTTTGCTTTTCTTTTGGCGAGGATGTTATTGAGTTGGTTACAGGGACTTCACTTAGTATGTTCCTCGTCTGAACTGCAACATCTAAGTTTGTATCTTTTGCAATTTGCCTGTCTTCTTCTTGAGTTGGGACATTTACTAGATCAATGTTTGTTTTTCTTCAACTTGAACTTCTACATTTGTCAGTTTCGACGATTCTTTTTCGACAAGTTGTTGCACCTTATTTTCTAATGATTGTTTGTCCTTTTTCAGCGTCTTAATTTGCATTAGTAACTTTTTGTTGTGGTCCTTGAAGCGAGCAACTTCTTCATTCTTATTAGTGGTGATTTTGTCAATTTCCTTTTGCATATTTTGGATTTCCTTTTTACTTTCTCGAAGAATTACTTTTGAAATTTCTAACATGTCTTCCAGTGTTACTGAATTCGGCTTCACTGTGACATCTTGTAGAGTTACTTTTTTCTTTTTGTAAAAAAATGTCAAAAACTTCTTTTTCGTATTAAGGACGAATGACCCTAGTGATTCCATCCAGAGCAAACCCAGAATTATATCACTATCGTTACAAAATAAGGTTTTAACAGTAAATTGCGAGACAAAGGATACTCCCCAATACTTAGGTGTAGATTCCTTATGTCGTATTGTTTATCATTTGCGTTAGTTGAATTTGTTTCAATTATATTTGATTCAAGGATCACTAATTGGTTAGCACATTCAATACTAACATAATTATTCTTCTGAGTAAGATCGATAGATATGAGAACCTCTTTTCCCGCAAGTGACCCTTTAATTTCAATTAGCGCATCGACACACATACTATAATTTTTAGGAAATCTTCCCTCTTTTAGTTCTGTTTTGGATGCCATTTTGTCAAATAACTTCGAGGTTGTTAAGGGTGACCCTTTCTAATATTTATAATAAAGTATTATTATTTCCCTTTAATAAACCCTCAAGCTTAATTATTCTTTCCAATATCCGCTACTATTATTCCTTCAATCTTTGGTAATGAATCCTTCACTAATATTCTCTTTTAAAAGAGGCTCAAATTCATTTATATATGTATATATTCCAATTTTAAATAAAATCTTTAGAATATAATGATTTATCTCCTTTTCCACTTTTCCAATACTTAAAACCTTTAATAACCTCTCTTTCCTTTTATTTACCTTCCAGCTTTAATAATGATTCCTTAATATTTTAAGAAATCCTTAATAATATTTTTCCTTTCGTTTTTTTCTTTTTTTTTTAAATTACTTCCTTTATATAACCTTAAATATAGTCTTCCTTTAGTGATGAGTTCTTTGACTAAGTAAATCATAGTTTTATTTATTTATTTTTATTTATAATTTTTTTTTTTTTAAAACAATTGATTTTTTTTAACTCTTTTTGTTTTTTGTTTTGAAAAGTTACAACCCTAGTAAAACGTGGCTATTCACCTATATTCGCCTATAAGATATATGTCCACTTATGTTTATTTGACTCGGTTAATGTTCTCCACGTAAAAGTAAACTTGCCATTCACACAGAGATTTTTTATTCTTTTTGTTCTTATTTTACCTTGCAAATACCATGGGCAATTACAGTTGGCTTTTAAAACCACGAGCTTGTAAACCACTTAAAGAATAATCAAAATAACCTTATCTACTCTTCCTTCTTTCTTTTCTCTTTTTATTTTTAAATTGTCTTGGTATGTACGTATATGTAGTACTTTATATATATATATATATATATATATATATATATATATATATATATATTTTCTTTTTTTTACTTTATATATATATATTGACTATATATATATAAAATTTCCCTTTTTTTTTCTTCAAATTTTTAATTTTGGCCAAAGGTCTATCGGTGAAATTTCTTCAAGTTTTTAATTCTAGCCAAAGGCCTACTGGTGAAAATGGAGAAACTCCAAGACTAGTAGTGAAACGCTTCAACGACAACAATGTTGACGAATTTTTGATGGCCAAAGGCCTGGGCCGAGGAGCGTAGCTCTGTGCAACGATGAGCGACCAGAAGATCGAACTACTCTAATACCAAATGAAGCGAACAAAGTTCCTTCTCAAGTTAAATGCTCCAAAAGACGTGGAATACAAAGATATCCATGAGGATACAAATATTATATTAGATAGTATAATGAATGAGATGAGATGAATTACAAATGAGGCCTGCTTATATACCTAGGCAGGTGCCTCTTCACGAAAGGTCGTGTCTTATCAGACATGGCCTTTCAACCTAATTACTAATTAACTAATTAATCATTATTTATATTATTTATTCACTACATTGGATAACTGGATTCATTGCTCATTGTTGAATTGGATATCTCTTGTGGATGTTATAATCCAAATTAATCAATGCCATAATCTTGAAAGATGTTAATTGTGTCAAATAGCATTGATCTTGTCTTTTGAGCAATTGTCTATTGATATATGTTGGCATCATTTTTCTTAATTGAAAAATCATTTTCATTAAGCACTTAAGAAACTTAATAATCTCACCTTAAGAGAATTCGCTCATATCTTGCATTTACATCTTAGGACTAGTGGCTTGCATTAATTAATTAAATGCCAAACATAAGCTTCGTCGATAGGGAGATAAGCCCACCTTTCTCATCTAGCTTGAGGAGTCTAGCAACTCTTTAGAGGTTAACATGGTGACCTTGCAATCATCAAAGCCACGGTCTCTGCAGCATTGGAGACATCGAGTGGTTAGAACGCAAGGGGAGGGATTATTAATCAAGCCCTAGCTAGCTTCCCCTTGGCTTCTCTCTCACAACCTACTCTAGAGACCAACTTCAAAACAAATAAGAAGAAGGCATATAACTTAAAATAAACCAATATTTTGCATCTCACCTAGATTGTAAGACTTGCAACTCATTTAGGATAGTGAAGCATCCTTAAGCAACAAATGTTCATCCGGTAACTTGGTAAATAATCTATCTTAAGCAAGTAATTGACTCCATTTGAGGCACTGGTCTTTCACATAACTTGATCAAATCATTTAACTTGTTAATTCAACTAAGTTGCTAGGCCATTCAGTTGTGTCTCCCGAACTTGTTGGTTGCCAACAAGTCTCCAATCTTCACATTTCATTAGGACTACCCCATATGTTTCTATATGGAGACAGCTAGAACGAAGAGGGCGAGGATCAGTGTGATAGACCCCATCCTGAGCATTGTCGCATCTTGCCTATATAGTTTGGGCGACAACATTTTCTGGCACTGTTGTCGGGGATCCATTTCTTGGTCCTTGGCATTACGAGACTTTATCACCATCCTTTCTTTTCATCATCATTCCTTATTCCACATTTTCTGGCACCATTGTCGGTAATATATTTTCTTGTTCCTGGTTTTCACGACATTCTCTCCATCTGTTTATCTCTTCATTCTTCATCTTATCACTAATCTTCTCAGCACCTTGTTCACCTTCTATTTGCACCTTTAGCACCTGGACATTTGGGTTAGTTACCTGTTCGGGTGGTGACTCCACTTATTCATCCATTCACAAGAGTTTATACTAGAATAAATCTGGGTACCTTGGTTGACCCTGCTCTTGATCCTAAAAAGGCTCTAAGAGCTCGGTTAAACAAATTACATTCTAGTAAGCTTTTAATCTTTCTCTAAGTATGAGTCCAACTCCACTCCCAAATCTGTACATATAAGCTCTTTCTAGCCAGATCTATCTATTTAATACAATTTATAAAAGATAATTAATTTTAAAAACGAAGTACTATCCCCAAAGACACTGCAAGAAGAAAATTCGTCAGATAAGTCTAGGGATTTAAATCAAGAAGGCTCTTCTGATCTTATGCCTTGGGAGTCAACCAGTCGAGCCGAGGACTTCCCTAAACACCCAATTTTTAAATACAAATAATTTATGCACACTTCAAATCAAGTCGTCAAATTGATAGATATATAAAATAACAGTAAAATCTTTAGGAATTAGAGATACTCGCTAATTCAATAAAATTTAAATGCTCTTTTAAATCCAATAACCTATGCAAGATACCTATGCGATAGATTATTCCACGAAAGATATTAACCAACAACTTACAAACATAATATTCAACAAAACACTAAAAACAATATTACCATAAGATGCAGGAGCGGAACACCACCATCAATGTAAACCCCAAATACTTTATGTTATTATTATTAGATATCATTTTTCGGATTCAATTGTGTTAAGTAAGTCATTCATCTATGACATTTCCATGAGAGGTAGTTGTAACTGACTAATTTCTCATGATTTTTGAATAGTCCACTTAGCACTCATTGCATCGGGTGATGCTCACAGGGGTGAAGAAGTTGAATTGAAACTAGTGAAATGAATCGCATAGCGTCAATCATCACTTTCAGGGTTTGCACCCGGTAACCAGGACTTCCCGGGAGGTCACCCATCCCAGAACGCCTCTGGCTCAAGCACGCTTAACTGTGGAGTATTCCCCACAATCAAGCCCACTTAGCTTGCTACCCCATTTGCAAAACCTTAGCAAGTATTGTGCTTCATGAACCATTCAAGTAGAGCCCCCTTTACTCTTTGTATTTAAGTATGAGGGGTTTCCGCAGTGCATTATATTGGATATCATTTTTCGGATTCAACTGCGTTAAGTAAGTCATTCATCTATGACCATTTCCATGAGAGGCAGTCGTGACTCGTAACTGTTTAATTTCTCATGGTTTTTCAATAGTCCACTTAGTACTCATTGCATCGAGTGGTGCTCACAAAATATTATTATTTTGGTTATTATTAGTCCAGAAAATATTATAAGAGAGCTTCAAGAGAAAATACACGACTCAAAGATCGGATCCTTTGAATGACAAACGACCTCTAATTTATAGATAAATTCTCCAAACGGCTAGTTGGCATGATCCCTGTCAAAGTAATCTCGATTGTTGATAAAGATTTAATTATCTTTTAATCATCACCGTCAAAAAAATTTATTTTTTGAGGAATTTTCAAATTTTTCTTTTTATTCTTTTTTAATTAACTAAAAATTAATTATTGTGAGTTAATTTCCTCAAAAATTTGACTTTGACTTAAACACCAAGGCCCAAGGGTCCGAAATTTCTTGAAATTTTCAATATTCCCTTGGTGGGGGCCCTCCAAAAATTTATTTCTCTAGAACCCACGAATTTTTTAATTTGGAGAATTTATTTTTCCTAAGACTTAATTTGGACTCAAATTAATTAATTTTTTGGCTTAGGATTTTTAATTTATTTTTGCCAGAAAATTTAATTAATTAAGACATGAGGAGATTATTAATTTTTTCCAACCCTCTAATATTTTAGCATCATGGCTAACATATTATTTACATAAGATAATTACATTCTAACCCATAAAGGGGGAACACCCGTTCATTATACACCCTCAATTATTTACCCAATTCTACGACTCAAATATGATCAAGTAGACCAAGTGATTTGGAATAAAATAATTTAGCCAACTAGCTCAAATTATTCCCAAATCACTTTACAAAGACTCGACAAAAAACACTAAGACTAACCCAAGATCTTGACGACAAAATCCACCGTAGCTTTGGGGTGAGGCTGGAGGTAAAAACTTTGTCGATCATTTGTGTTTAGAACCAATGAGACGAAAAACTTCCTAAGATGAAAATCGCCATCATGATAATAGGCTTACCTAGGTTGTTACATACATTATGGTTTTACTAAGATCATTTGATTTATAAACTTGCAGAATGGGTTTACAACATTGACAAACTGACGATTGACGATTAATCCTGGATGATTTGAACACTCGAACATGATGAAATCCCTTTTGCAAAAAAAGAGTTCTACTGCTATAGGGTAGTTGACATGGAGTGGTCAACACCTCCTGAACCTCAAACTCCCCATTGCTTCAAGTCTCTGATCTAATGATTGAAAAGCAATGGTATACCACATCTTTCTGATTGAGCTCACACGGGTTGCGATCAAAAATAGGATATTTGATGGTCTGAGTGCATCAAAAATTGCTCTAGGGGAAGATCAGAACGACCTGTTACAATTCCAACACTATGGTAACACCCTAAACCCCACGCCTTGCCCCTAGGGCCCCTCATTTGGGAAACCTAGGGCAGGTCCACCTAGAGGAGGAGAATCCCGAATAAATGTCCACTTTGTTCCTTGTTGTGATGCTACTACCTGTTTCCTAAAGTGCATGAGCTCCTCAACCTAAGACAAAGTTAGAACCTGAATCATAGAATGTGGATGTAATCAAAGTGGATGGTTATCATTTCTCTCTGCCCTTATCTACAAGTGAAGTAATATTTATGTGCCTGACATATATTGTAAGCCCATTAAATGAACTAGAAGTTTACAGTTGAGAATTTGCAGTGCCATGCAAAGCTAAAATAGAACTCATTAAACTCAAACTCAAATGCTAAGGCGATTCTATAGTCCATTCTTTGAGATATCCACGTTAGATTTAAATAATTAAATATTAGTTTCTAAATCTAAGTTGTAGAAAACGTCATCCCCACCCTCGTTTCAGGCATAAAACGAAACGGAAACGCGTTTCTCGGCTGTACAACCGTGTTTCCTCCCAAAACAGCATTAAATTTTGATTTTTTTTATTTTTTTTGGGATTTGTGCAATGTAATATTATTTTATTCATTTTAGTTGTGTCTTGGATGCTTCTAGATGGCTTTCTAAAGTTATAAAAAGGGGATTTGCCTCATTCTCTCATCATACAAATTGAGCAAGTCATTTCACTTGGAGAAGAGCGATTTTGGAGAGGAGAAAGGAGGAAGAGAGTAGTGCTTCATCTTGGGTACTTTCACCATTGAGCAAAGGAGATTTCAGCAGCAAGGGATAGAGATTTCAAGAGCAGATTTGTAGTGCGAAGTTTCTAGCTATGGCATTCTTGGTTTTTGGCTTAGCTAAAGCCATATTTCTCTTGTTTTTTCTGGCATTTTGGGGTAGCTTCAGCTACAGAAAATTAATTTGGGTAAGAAGCATTCAATTTCTTGGTTTTATCTCATTGTTTTGTCTATGTTTCAAGGGTTTATGCTACCAAAATTATAAAAAGTGTTTTTTTATTTATAGATTTTTTTTTTTTTTTTTTGCAACAATGGCTTCTTCCATCCAAGGTTCAAGTGCAAACCCCAAGGGTTGAATATTATCCTCTTTGGAGGCATGTTGACAAGCTGCAAAGATGTGGAGGTGGTGGCTCATGGGAATGGCAGTGTACTCTTTGCAGTAATTCTTACAAGGGCTCTTACCCAAGAGTGAAGGCACATCTTTTGCATGGAGGAGGACAGGGGATTGCAGGTTGCATGTAAACATCAGATCCTATGGCAAGGAGAGAATATCAAAGAGAGCAAGATCAGGCTAATGGAATCAAAAGAAAGCATGATGATTTTAGTCAAGCTAAAAATCAAACAAACATTGAGCCAAGGATTGTAATTGAAGCAAGTAAGAGGACAAGCACTCAACAACCAGAACAACCACCATCCAAAGGGGCATCTGGTACAGTTCAAGATAGCA
Organism: Pinus albicaulis; assembly: GCA_034641835.2. NCBI lineage: Eukaryota > Viridiplantae > Streptophyta > Pinopsida > Pinales > Pinaceae > Pinus > Pinus albicaulis. The sequence goes on along the minus strand of CM076583.1, from coordinate 280,178,935 downwards.
GGATTGCTAAACTGGTGAATGTGCAAGGAAGAGAAGAAGTTGATTCCAGAGTGGCCTGGTGCATCTATGCATGTGGTATCTCATTCAATGTTGTCCGCTCCCCTTACTTGCAAGATATGATAAGGGAAGTTAACAAAGCTCCTCAAGGGTACAAGGGGCCCAACTTTGAGAAAGTTAGAACTCATCTTCTAAAAAATGAAAAGGATATTGTGGAGGATGTGCTATCACCAATTCGTTCTTCTTGGAGTAGCTTTGGGGTTACCATAGTCTCAGATGGATGGACAGATACAAGGTGTAGACCATTGATAAGTGTCATTGCGACTTCACCAAAAGGAGCAATGTTTCTAAAGGCGGAAGACTGCTCGGGAGAGGTAAAAGATGCACAATTCATTGCTGATGTCATTATCAAATCTATTGAACAAGTTGGTCCTAATAGGGTGGTGCAAGTTATCACCGATAATGCATCGGTATGCAATGTTGCAGGTTTGATTATTGAAGGGAGGTATGACCACATCTTTTGGACACCTTGCATTGTCCATAATCTGAATCTGATCTTAGAGGAGATCGACAATAAAGCTCCATGGATAAAGGAACTCACAGGGTAAGCAAGGGAAATTGTGAAATTCATCACCAACCACCACCAGTCTCAAGCAATATTTCGAGAGTACTCCAAATTGGAGTTGTTAAAAGTTGTTGAGACAAGATATGCCTCAAACTTCATAATGTTGCACCGCCTTGTTGAGGTTAAACAAGCATTAGTGTCTATGGTGGTGAGTCATCTTTGGGCCGAGTGGAGACAGGCAGATTCAAAGCCGGGATCTACGATGCGTAGATTGTGCCTTGATGAGGATTGGTGGAGCAAGATAGATTTCTTGCTAATATTCATAACCCCTGCATTTGAGCTTCTTTGGAATGCTGACACCGACCAACCTTTATTAGGAGAGATATATGATGGCATGGATTCCATGGTTGAGAAAACTATGGAAATAATTTCACAGGAGTCTCCACAGCTTTTGTTTGTAGATAGTCAGTTTTCCGAATTAATCAAGAGAATCATTGTTGACAGGTGGAAAAATTTCAACACTCCATTGCATACTTTAGCACATGCCTTGAACCCAAAATTTTATGATGAGGAATTTATTGCTCAAAGCAATGGGAAGAGAAAGGCACCCCATAAGAATAGAGAGGTGGCTAATGGGGTGAAAAAAGCCCTTATGAGAACTTTTCCAGCTCATCTACACAGTGAAGCGAAGGAAGAATTTGTCAGTTTTGCTGCAGGTATAGATGATTATTCAAATATATCATCTTTGGAGGAGAGAAGCACCATGAATCCAGTTAGGTCGTGGATTTGTCATGGAACAAATGGTGTACATTTGCAAAACCTTGCCATTCGCGTCCTTTCACAAGAGGCAAGCTCTTCATTAGCAGAAAGGAATTGGAGCACCTATGGTTTTATTCATTCTATGAAGTGCAACAGGTTGGGCTCACAGAAGGCGGAGGATCTTGTTTATGTGCACTCCAACCTTCGGCTTGCATCTCCTAGGGGTCCAGAATATGGCAATGGTCCTTCTAAGGAGTGGGATGTGGATCCAGAAAATCCTGATTTGGATCTCTCTCTTGTTGCATTGAATATTGAGGACCAGGATCATAGAAGTGGAATTGGCCAAACATCTTCTCCAGCTACACCATCCACTACTGAGCATGCTTCTGCTGCTCTATTTGATGAGGATTCTGATAATGAGTATTAGTCTTTTGACTTTATTGTGCTTGCAGCCTCATATATCTAATAAAGGTTGATTTTGAGATTTTGATATATAATAAAGGCTGGTTTTGGATATTCCGATATTGCTATTTTCATTATGTGTGTGTTAACAATGATCATTCATGAGTAAATGTGTTGTAACTTGTAAATTTGTAGTAGTTTATGCTTTGAATTTATGATTCATCATGTATGTTTTAAACTTGTATAATTTCACATAACATTTCTTAAGTGTCCTAAATTCTAATATAAATTTAAATTATATATATATATATATATATATATATATATATATATATTGCATTTCCCCGTTTCCAAAATTTGGGGAGGTTGTGTTTCGTATCGCTTCCCATTTCGGAAACTCGTTTCCGTTTCCCCGTTTCGTGCAACTTAGTTCTAAATGCTTATAACTTGGGATTACAGAAATCTTCACTCACTTTTCATTGAGCTCTATCATAACTTCCAGTACTCTCCATACCTCTGAATATGTTCTTTCAGAATTCCACAAACGATTTCTCATCTCATCATAGAAATAAGAATGAAAACATATTTTGAGATCTTTAACAATGCATTCTCTGATCTCATCTAAACATGAATCCTCCATAAACCACTCATCGGGATGTAGCTATGTACAAATTGCCACATAAGTTTTTCCAAAATCTGTAGCAATGGAAGCACGAACATAGGACATGGTTCAGAGAAAATGGGAATAAAGGCACTCCAGATAGGCAAGGAAAAAAAAATTGTACATGTGACACAAAGCCTAATGTGCAGTGTCCATATTACCTGTCTTTCTGTCACATGATGAACTGCAGATTTCCATTCTTGACCACTTGATTCCAGCTGCCGTGCCCAGCTTCGTGCTTCTTCCCAGCAGCCACTCTTTTCTAATGCTGTCAACAAAGCACCGTCATCTAAATTTGCATTGTCTGAAAGTAAACCTGCACCTTGTCGTAAAGCAGGCTCAGCCAATTGAGTTTTCCAGTAAAGGCGTCGGAAACGAGCAGCAGCAGCCCCCCCATCTCCAAATTCTGCTGCTGCTAGAAGTTGTAAAAGGCACCTCCGTTCATATGCTGAAGGACAAGTTGTAAGCATGGCATCTGCAGCTTTGAGTGCTGCTGAGGAAATCCATATTGCTCCAATCTTATTTCCTTTAGATGGTGCAATCAGTGCTTGTTGGGATTCCTCCTTAAGCCGAGCAGAAAAGGAAGCTAAATGTGCTGAGGCCTCGGAAAGCCTCATCTTTGAAAATGCCTGCACCATATAAACACATCTGGATTCAACATAGAAGGTAATGTTGCTTGTTTGAAAAAGATGTAGAAATACTAAACCAAGGTAGCAATCAAGCCTGAAAGAATAACATCCAAATAGAATGGGTACTACGGCATGTTATTGTCTGGAAAAGTGAGGAAAGCTATTAACAACTACAAGAATATATATTCAAGCCAACATACCTGAAGAAATCGAATAAAAGGCAGCAAAGAACATGATGGTATGAACAACTCAAAAGCCTTAAGCAGTGGAAGAAATAGCTGCTGCTCACATAACACAGCAACCATTTTGGATAGTGAGACTTGTTCTTCATTTGAATCACTTCCTGGCAGCAAAAATTCTGTAGATTGCTTCTTCTCCATTTCCACCACTTCTGGCCCTTGAGAAGATGAAATGTAAGAGGTTCCAGATGGACTGGAGGTACTTACAGTAGTGCTGCCAATGTCACTGTCTAATGCATTATCCATACTTGTATGTTCCATCAGACGTCTCCTTTTAAGATTTTTTCTATTGTAGCGGAAAGAAAGTACTCTACTTCTATTAGGCAAGGCATTAGTGGCATCTACAGCAGCTCCAACACTGGTAGCAATCCGTGCTGCAATATCATTGACTTTAATCAAAGAAGTCTCCCTGTGAAATCAGATATTTGCCACAAAAAACATCATCACAAGTGTCAATGATCCATACATATAAAATGAACAGTCAGATTGTATAATTGTCACAAGTGCACATCTTTAGATTCAAGGTACACAAACAACCTTAGACTATAACTTTAGAGGCAATACACTTGAAGAGAAATTGCATATCCTAATGAAATTAAGAATATATGCAGCTATGCCATGAGCATTAACCATCACTTTGATCATCTGATACCAGTGTACCAGAAAACAAGCAATAGGGTATTCGGGCATTCGCATTTCAAGTTATTGCCCAAACCATGTTGAGGGTTCATATTCTTTAACGTCTGAATTGGTTTTACTGGACTAATGTAGCATTCCTATTTCTGGTAATGAGCAAGTCTTTCCTTTTCTTTACATTATTGGGAATGTCAAACAAGTAGTGTTGGAATGCATGTGATTCTTATTTAATAAATGGCTCTAGAGAATGTTAACACTATAAATTGCATAAAAATAACAACCTATAGCTGTCTTAAATAAAAAATCATGGATAACCAGTGAAATAGTAAAGAAATTGGAATTCAATCTAACAGATAAGTTTCACAAATAAACTATGGAACTTGTGTAACATCTTAATCAATCAAACAAAACAAGTGATAATCTAGATAACATAAGAAATTAGCTTCAACCGGAAATTGAAAAATGCTCTATCAATAAGGCATTACAAGATTTTAAAGGAATGAAACAAGTGACAATTCTAAGTGAAAACTTACAGGAACCAAATCAGAACACAACATGGCTGTGTGCAAATTAAAGGTGCCAACTGGTTGTTGACCACAAAAGGATAACCAGGCCATGCAGCCACTGGTCAGTCAATTAAATATTGTTACTATGATAGACTATACCATATACATATATAGAACAGAAAATAGTTGAACAAACATATCCAAAGGCCATGCGGCCACTGATCAGTCAATTAAATATTGTTGCTATGATAGACTATACCATATACATACATAGAACAGAAAATAGTTGAACAAACATATCCAAATACTGCCCACGATTCTTTGCCAGCAACGAAAGTGAAGATGAGGAGCGTGGTGAGCAAATGAATGTGGTTGATGAAGCCCAACCCTTCAACATTATGCAAGTGGTATATATAGTATATACACATTCTATAATTAGCGAAGTTAAGCTTAAAGACGAAAAATATGAACCTATATTGAACGTCGAGGATAGTGGCAGATTCAAACGGTTACAATATTCTAGAAAAATTGACAAAGAACCTTCCTCAAACTCTAGCACATCAAAGGGGAAGGATCTCCCTCCTAAGGAACCCCCAAAGAAGGATCCTCATAGGAAGGATAACACCAAAAAGGATCCTCCCAAAGGGGAACCCAAGCACAAATCAAAAGATAAGGAAGTTGAATTGGTTATTGATGTGGGTGCTGCTGTAAGTAACATGAGTATGCACGTTCCTATAAAGGAGATTGTAAAGATCCCATCCCAAAGATGGAAAGTAAAGAAAGCTTTAAGGTTTGAGGAAGAGGACCCACCTATCATGTTGCAAAACATCCACTTCACTAAGACTAATCTTGGCCATGAGCCATTCTTATTGACCTTGACCATAAATGACCTTCTCCTCCACAATTGCATGTTGGATTCAGGGGCTTCAGCCAATATTATGCCACTAAAGGTCATGAAACAACTCAACCTAAGGATTACCAGAACATATAAGAATGCATGTGGCTTTGATTCTAGATCCATTCACGTTGAAGGCCTCATCAAAGACCTCAAGGTAGCATTTGCCATGAATGAGGACATATCATTGCTTATGGATGTTGTAGTTATCGATATACCTAATGTGTGGAGAATGTCGTTGTCTAGAAAATGGGGTGCTACTGTAGCTAAGTTACCGGATGCGGCAGGGGGTGGGCCAAGATCCTCGCATCTGATCCGGATCTGCCGGAATACACTGAAAAAACGGCAGGTCGCGGATCTGGAGTTTTAGAAAACGGCTCCTTCACGACAAAAACGGATCCCGTAAAAATTTGTCGGAACCAGAGAAATTGAAAAGAAAGTGTCGCGAATGATTTTAGGTTTTTTGTAGTTTCGTTAAAGGTTAGCAGTCCCTCCTCTTTGTCGGCAGTGCACCCACGGAACAGGCGGAATAGGAAGGCATGACTCATCACGAGTTCATCATCGTTCAACTTTATTCGTCGCAATCGCATTCGACGTTCATCACCAACTTATTCATCACCGTTCGGGAGTTTTCCTCAAGGAGGATCTTAGGCTTATTCATCATCGTTCGGGAGTTTCTGTCAAGAAGGAGTCGAGGCTTATTCAACACCGTTCGGGAGTTTCCGTCGAGAAGGAGCCAAATCGGTACCAAGGTATAATTGTTTCAATGTTTCATCACACTTGTATTCCTTTGGATGTATTCCTTTAGCAGAGCGGGAATCGTATTCCCTTAGCATAGCAGGTATAGTATAAGGCCTCCCTTTTAAATTTTGTCCAGACTGCATTTTAAAAAATAAATAAAAGCCCGATTTCACTGTATCTAACGCTTCACATTTCTTTTTGTGACTAATCCATCTAGCCGAAGCACCTAGAGTGAATACCTAGAGCGGCATTTCTCAAAAATATCCAAAATATGCAGAAGCAAAGAGTCACAACAGGATCTTAATAATTATTTTATTCCATGTATGACGTTTGCTTTCCTACGGTGTGTTGGTTGTTTATTACGAGTTAGTTTATCTTATACAATGAAAGAGAATACATCCGACAAGTATGGATTCGTCTTTTCTTTTTGTCAAAATTTTCTTAGCGTTTCTGGACTAATTTTAGTTTTTTATATCATTGGACTGTCAAATTATTTAATTTTTTGTGATAGTGTAGGTGATTGAAATTAAACCTGATTGGTTGGTCGAGATTGCTCTGCACTACAAGCTAATATATTATAATTTGAATTTTATATACAGTAAGATAACTTATAGACCATTATCATTATGGAACGACCACAGCATGAGCATAGTGAAGGGGAACTCATCAAAATAGACCCAAAATCTCTTTTATGGCAGTATATGGAGATTATTGAAAAAAATCCCGAAGGTGGTTCATTTAAATGGAAGTGCAATGAATGCCAAGATATCAAAAGTGGCTCATATACTAGAGTGAAGGCTCATCTCACTGGTCAAACTAACACAAGGTTGCAAGTATACACCAAGCCAAAAGACGCAAATGGCAAACCTGGCCAAGGTTTGAGTCCTAGAAAAATGAAATTCTATGCATCTTTGCAAGAAGTTGTTGATAGGGAGCTTGCTAAGGGAAAACACCTTGTGCAAAGATTGAAATTTTCAATCTGAAATACTACTGAAGTGATTGATTTATTTCACTGACTTATTTATGATAAGTTATTTACAGATGCTTTAGTAAATTCTGAAATAAACACAGCTGCGGCATTCACTTAATCAAAAGCAGAAAAACAAATAGAACACACATAACACAATAGAAACAATCACATGCACATAGTTATTTTTGGACAATTGTCCCCGGAAAATCCTAATGTGGAAAAACCGGTGCAACAAATGTGGGTTTATATTATTCTTCAGTAGTGGAAATCTTTTACAGAAAATCTAACGAGCAAATGTCTAGCATACACATGAGATAATTTTTCTGAACACTTGGGAAGAATTTCTAACACACTGGAGGCGACCTTCCTCCCTTTGTGCCACTCTGTGTGGCCTTCTTCGTAATCACTGTGCTGGACCTCATCACTCTGCGTGGAGGGCCAGTGTTGCTGCTCAGCGTTGCTCCCTCTGCGTTCTCCTTCTGCCTTCTTCTTCCTCTACTGACTTCCCCTTCCTCCTTCTATGTCTGCAACTACGACTCTACAACCTCACCCTCTAAAATTGAATTCTTTTACTTCAGAATCGATTTCCTTTGGGTACTGAGAGTGTGTCCGACATGCTTTCCAAATGACCCTCAAGCCTTCTCTTATAGTCTTCTCGTTGATGAATCAACGGCCTAGATTAGATATCTAATCAATGGCTCAGATTAAAAGATGATTTGATCTTCGTTTTCTAGAAGATTCACACTCTGCTTTATTAACACCCTTTAATTATTTAATTTCCCTAAGTTTAGACTTAGGGATCACTTTAAAATAATTCATTATTTTAATAAAGCATGATCCGAGTGGAATTTCCACAAACGGTTTCTGGGTTCTCTGGAATACTGATGTCCAAGCCTCTTCTCAAAATATGAAACTTGGAACACTTTCCAATGCTACAAAATCAACACTCCCTCTTAGCGAGGAAAGTGTTTAAGCAAGGTACCAACTATATCTGCTCTAACCCGAAGCATCTGTTGCGTTGCTGATGTTTTGGTTGTTGCCCCTCATCTCTGCATTGTTGCCCTCTGTACTGCTGCCTGTGACACCATCTCTACCACTTCCTCATCCGTAGTGCAACTCCCTCTGAAACTAAAGTCCACCCATTCCTCTACTGGAATGGGTTCTCGACCATCCCCATCTTTTCCCTGAAGTAAGTATCCTTAATTTTACCCAAAACTTTTGTGAGGATATCAGCCACCTGTTCTCTTGTAAGAATGTACTTCAACTGTACAGCCCCTCGTTGGACATAGTCTCTGATGAAGAGGCACCTAATGTCAATGTGCGTCGACTGATCATGAAATGTTGAAATTTGGTTACCGGAGGACAGGTGGTTCCCTAAGGCTTTGATCTTTGGCCTAGGAAAAAGTGTCCAAAAGAATTTAATTTTTCTCCTAAAGTGACTTTATAAAGTTATCAAGTCAAATCTAATTTAAAAGTTACTTTAAGTGATAAAGTTACTAAAGTCTAATTTTAAAGTGACTTTAATAAAGTCAATGTGAAATTAGAAAGGAAAAGTGACTTTGGAAATAAATGACTAAGTGGGTCTTTATTAAAGTGGGGTGAATTAAAAAATAGAAAGTGAGATTTAAATGAGCATTTAATCTTAGCTCTAGATCTAAAGCTATCTCACCCATTAGATTTAGGGATTCCCCAAAAGTCACTTAGGGTTAGGTTAAAGGAGGAAAAGGAGGGAAAAGGTCATTCATTTTTTCATGAGCAGATTGAGAGAAGAAGAGAGAAAGCAAAGGAGAAATTTCTGAGTAGTGAAGAGAAGGAGGGCAGCTGATAGAGACTTCAGCAAATCCCTACAGCAGCAAAGAGGCACGGTTCCCAAGGCAAAAATCCGTATAGCAGGAGGTTGGCACATTTTTCGAGAGGCACATTTTTCGAGGAATTCGTATAGCAGCTTCAGCACTATTTTCTGGGCAGATTCAAGGCACGAAAATCGAGGAGAGAGACTACTGGTTGGTGGCACAGATTTCGAGGAAATCTGTACAGCAGTCGTATAGCAGCTTCGACACAGATTTCGAGGCAGAAAGAGGCACGGAAATCAAGGAGGAGGTACAGCTATGTATTCCGTACAGTCCGTATAGAAGTACGGCCGTACAGCTGGTCACAAATTTCGAGAAAGTCATTTCAGCATTCAATGCTGTAATAAATGCTATAAAATTTCTGTTTTGAGATTTTCCTGTTTGGCACGTTTTCCAAGGCAAGGTAGAAGCACGAAAATCGAGGTAAATACATTTATTAAGTTGCTGGAATTTTTTCTGTAAATTTTGTCTCACTGTAAAAGCATTTATCAGAAATAAGGAGCTTTCGAATTGGTTTTCCCCAAGAGTTGTAGAGGGTTTTTCCAGAGTCACATTGACCAGAAATCAGCGTGTTTATTTTTCTGTGTGTGTCTGATTTATTTTGCTGAGTTTTATTTTTGCAATTTCCAGCATTTGAAAATTTCCAGAATTTGTGTTTTCAGAAAATATTTATTTTTTCAGCTTGTTGAATGTATGGCTATGGGAATGGGCATTTAACTATATGGATAAATATGGAGAAACTAAAAACCGGGGTGGGAAACAGAAATTTCTACATGAAACACAAGATTCTCATAGAGCTTGATGCAACTCTGACTATCACACAGAATTCTAGTCGGTTCCATCCTCTTCTTGAGCAAGTTCATAAGCAACTTACAAAGCCATATGGCCTCACACGAAGTTGTGCTAGCGGCCATATATTTAGCCTTGACTGAGCTCAGTGCCACGGATTTATGTTTCCTACTGCACCAGGAAGTCATTCCTGATCCAAGACTGAAACAGTGCCCACTGGTACTTTTCCAGTCCATTGGGCTTCCAGCGCAATCTGCGTCAATGAACCCAATCAACTGGATTTCATTGCCCTTGGTGTACTTCAACCCATACTCGATTGTCCCCTTCAAGTATCTGAAACCTATCGAAATTTATACTTGGTTCTTTAACTTTTTATAAGTGTTTGCATGTATTTAAAATCACCATTAAACAAAAAGCTCAATTTAAAAGACATAAGCATCTTGAAAGGAAAATAGCAGCAATTAAACATCAATAATAAAACACACAAGAGAGAATGATACCATCAAGTTGATAATGAAGTTCGGCTATCTCAAAGCCTACATCTTTAGGCCCGGTCATCAATGGGGAGGCCTCTTTATTAAAAATTCTCAAATTGCTTGTACATTAAAATCTAAGCTCCAGCTCAAAATGCTTGTACATCAAAAAGGTCTTCCAATGGCCTCAAAAAGCCAAAAACACTCTCTTTTGCAACTCAAAAGGACTTGGCACTGTAAATTATTCAACAAATTACATCATAGCCCAATTGGTTGGGTGCTCAATTTTTAAAGACCCTGGTCGGGGGTTCAATCCACAAATAGCACAATTTGTTTTGATATTCTGACGATTACATAACATATTGTTACACAGTAATTTGTCACCGTCCTTACCATTCCCCATCCCGCACAATGGAGGACCCATTATGTGACCAATAAGCAGTGTCATGCCTTGCAAATACCATCATTGCATCCCTTTCCATGAGGACAACATTCCTTCTGTTGATCTACTTTTCAGACCCTAAACACTGTTTTTTCGTTGGCGGCCCAGTGGCCGTTATGTACTTTAACGATAGGGGAAAATTAACAGCGAGCCCGCGCCAATTGGCGCTCTGTCCCAGTGTTGTACCCGCGCCACTCTGTTTATGGAAAGTTTTTTAAAAAAAGAGGCGAAGTTTCGATTACAACAACTTAGTGGATGAGTCATCAGGAGTGGTTTCGCCTGAATAACCACGGCCTTCCTCCTTTGGCCTCTTGTTTCCACCATATGGGGAACCTCCCAAAGGATAAGGCCTCCCTTCCACTATTGTAGGGATCCCAACCTCATCCTCTCCTCTATAAATATAGCCTTCATCCATTGATGAAGGAAATTTGAAAAAGTGATAGTCTGCAATATTATAAGCTACGAATCTCCATATTCCCAAGAGCCTTTGTGTTGTAAAGCACCCTCTCTTTCCCTTAAGGTTGACTCAAGTAAGGAAAACATTGTCACGAGACTCTAGAGAGGTTTTCCCTTTCCTTGGCAAGCTTTGCGAGACGTAGACGACTGGAAACCCGTCCGAAGGAGACCGCGACGTCAGAACTTGGTTGTAATCTCTCTTCGTTGGTTATTTAATAGATGATTATGATTATGGTTCCACTCCGTTTTCCATCATGTTAATGCGAGTAATGTCCTTTCTGACTGATGTTTAGTTACGTATGTTGGTTTCTATGCTTGTATCTGTTCGTTTCTTCCATGTGCAGGTGTTCATCCGCGGAGATCGTGGAGGGATTGTGATCTGCCGAGGCTGAGGAACGGGGACACTTCTTCTTCGGATCCTAGCGTTGGAATCCAGGTAGGCTTCTATTCCAAGTCTTTCATTCGTAACTAGGAACCTGCGTCATAGCATTGTTTGATTGTTGCTAGACCTGTTTGGAGCTGAGGCGTCAACGCCTGCAATAAAGCGGAGGATGACTCCTCAACACATATATATATATATATATATATATATATATATATATATATATATATATATATATATTAAAGGTTATGGTGGCAGGGTCTATGGACTCGCCACCATATGTGGTCACATGTCACAACCGTTAACATAACCATGCCCGCTCCATAAATTATGTCGCCACTAACGTTGGTTCCCCTTGCCATATTAACTTCTCTCATGGGTATATGTCAGAACCATCAGATATGGCAGGCTCCTGCCATATCTCTTCCCCCATAACTCAGTGTCGATAGCCTTAAATAGAAGATCTTCGCTATACATAACAAGTTCCTCTCGTGGTGTAGTGGTAAGGCGCAGGATTGGTTGCCAGCAGGTCATTGGTTCGAATCTCATTGGGTTCGTTTGTCGATCCATAACAAATTTTGACAAATCCTTGAAGGCCACATATGTCACCCTATGATAGGGCCACGTATCACCTTGTGGTTGATCCAAACTCAACCAACCAAAATTTGCCACTTATCAACATAGCATTGGTCGTTGGAACCATGAACTTGGAAGTTGGAACCTCGATCTGGAACCTTCATTGTTGGAACCTTGAGCGTTGACCATTGACTTTGACCAAAGTTGACCTATCGACCTTTGATGTTTTGCCTTAAGGAAACCTGCACTTTGACTGGTTATAACTTCGTCATATGGTGTCCTTTTTCACTCGTTCAAGCTGTGTTCGATTCAGAACGACAAAATCTATGCAATGGAGCTGGTTTGAAAAAACATCTGACAACTTTGATTTTTAAGCATTTTTTGATTGTTTGAGCATCTTTTGGATCCTCCTGATCACTCCTCCCCACTAAGACCTTCTGGACCTCCAAAAGGTTGTTTACACTGTTTGAGGATGAAGACAATGTCTCTCCACCTACCCGGTATCTTTGGGCCAACCTGTTCTGAAGATGTACATGTTACTCATCCACACAATCATTAGTACAACATAAAAACTACAAAGTACACTGTTCCACTTTCCATCCTTATCTACATCCATGTTTGTTGTTATCAACCACACACTGTTGAATAGAAACAAGTTGAATAACAACATTGAACATGCTGACATAAATGAAAATGTACTCTGTTGACTCTTCATAACTGGAACACAACTCAACTTATCATGCAACTATACTTGTAGTACAATTTTGTATTCCTTAAGAACATTTTTCTGATTTATTTTACTTGTTTTATGCTTAAGTGTTATCGATGGTACAAACATCATTTTACTTCCATAAGCTGGCTTCTTTAATTATTCCATTGTTTGAAAAGATGTGTTTTCCTTTATAGGATGAGAATGTACAATATATTCAATTCCCCTTCTAAACAAATGATATTGATTTTGTTCCCTGTAGAAAATTACCTTTCAATCATACAAATAAGGGCTACCTAAGACCATTCCACATGCATCTAGCGTACTACATCACATGTGACCTTATCCACAAATTGAGATGTGATTGCAAATTATAAGATACATTGCTTAGTTACTGGCAATTTATGATTTTTGCTCATCTAATTTAGTGTGTAAAGTTTACGACGCTTTTTTATTTTTAATCCCAATTGCTTAACACTTCCTAAGAAATTAGATTAGCTTCAGACCCGTTATCTAAAAAAATATCGATCTTAGTATGCTTCATAATGAACCTGATATGAAATAATTTGCATTTTTCCATATCACAATAACTATCAGAATCATTACCATCATTAGATTGACCTGCCAAACCTACTACAATTTGAGCCTCATCACCTAATTCTGAACCCAAATCTGTTGACGTTGTTACAGCTGCAACTTTTTGCTTTCCCTTCTTCTCTTTAAACCACTTTGGTCGCTTTTCAGGGTGTAATTTCCAACAATGTTCTTCATCATGCCCTTCCTTCTTGCAATGCTTGCAAGAGAGCTTCTCCTCTACCATCTTAATGGAATTTGTCCTCTTGCCTTTTCCCTTGCCTTGACGTTGATTTCGATGATACACCAACTCTAGATTTACTTGCTTCAATGTAAGTTTGAAGCAACAAAATTGTATGCTTGTTAACTTTAAATTGTAAAAATACACAAGAGGTACCTGTAATAATAATTTCTTAATATATAAAATGTATAAGTGATTGATGATAAATGTTACAATGAGGCCCTGCTTATATACCTATGCAGGTGACCTTTCATGACTAGGCATGTCTTTTAGACATGCCTTTTCAGTTAACTAATGACTACTTAACATAATCCTATTTGACTATTTAGTAATTACATTTATTTTTATTTAAGCTATTTGTTATGAATTATATTCATAACATTGCCCTTTCCTTCAAAAGCTTTGTCCTCAAAGCTATATGTAGGAAATTGTCTTCATCTTGTGGTTGTCATATTGGTGTATGGACGTGACGTTGCTGATACCTCGGTTTGTATAAATTGCCAGTAATATTTTTTATTTTTTTATTTTTTTTTAAATTAATATATATATATATATATATATATATATATATATATATATTATGTTTCATTAAATATGTTTAATTAAAAAATTAACCATCAACGAAAAACCACATCTCATCTTAACCCCCGGCAATTTTTCACTTGGCTAGCGTCATATATATATATATATATATATATATATATATATATATATATATATATCTGATTGTATTATTACGGACTATATAATATCATTGTTTTTTTTCTTTTCTTTGGAGACGTGACCAAGGCAGCAACGTTTGACTCGGACATAAAACAAACTGCGACGGATGTTGTGAGAGCATATCCATCTGTCACAGCCCGCCCACAGAGGATTCTGCTGATCGAAACAAAGTAGCCCTTCTCAACCCCACCAGCAATTAATTTAGAAAATGTCAATGATATTGACCAATCCAGAAATTTTTTAAACTGCATGGATTCCTCGTCGGTTATCTGGACAGCGGTCACGGTCTGCAGTGGTTTCATAGCAACAGGGTTTGGCTGACTAAATGGTGCGTAAACTCCTCCAAAATTGTGTCCATGCTGGATATCTTGTCATATAGTATACCTCTTTGCCCATGATCTAAACCATAAAGTTCGATGATAACAGAAATAATGCACAGAAGCCAAGCATCTGAGCGCATTGCTACAGAACTTATCCATTTCTCTATGCTCATGCTCCCAAATCCAATTTGCCAGTTTATGCCACAACAGGGCTCTGGCACCTCACATGGAATCTCTTCTTCTCTGGTCACGTCCCATGTCCCATTTGCGTAGTTGTATAGGCACAATAGTTCCTCCCTTGGATCGCATTTTTCCACCAAAAGGCCCAAATCCTCTGTCAAAGCTCGAATAAATGTGTTTCTCCTTTTTACAAATTGTATCTCAAAGATTTCTTCACATGCTAGCTTATCTCTCCCAAAAGCCTCCACTATGATGGCCATTAAAATAATCTGGTCAAGGTTACAATTTTTCAGAGCCAACGACGTTGCTAATTCACACCTCAGCCTCGCCTCACATGGTTTCCTGGCAATAACCTTTTGAAACTTCTTTTTCCCACTTATGAATTTAGTTAACGAAACTAAAGCATTCAATTGTTTAGATACGCAGCTAAATCTGGGCAAGTGCTCAAGTGATAGCCACGACAATATCTTCACAATGATAATGCAGCTTCCGAAAGAATATATCCATTTTAGCTTTCGGTTACTATATTTTTTAGAGTAAAAGTTTTCGAATACCTCAATGCATCTAACTATTCCCCTCGGTAGATGAATTTCTGAAGGCTGGTGAATTGGCCAGAACCCAGTGGTTAATACCGTAACAGCTATCTTTATTCCAAACTGATCATTTGAATTGTTATCAAAATATGTTCTCCACTCGTCTTGAGTCTCCGAGGAAAGTCTGAAGTCATTCAACATGCCTTCCATCTTTGATGTATATTTGACAACAAAATGATGTTTCAGCCTTGACAATGTGCTTCGCTCAAGAGCCTCATTTGTAGTTTTCTTGAATAACAATCTGCGGGCTAGTTTTGACCTGTAAAATTCACAATATAAATATTTATCGCAGACATACTCTAGAAAAATCATTGCCTTTCCAAGAATACTCTCACTGTCATCATCACTTAATTTCTTAAGGCCACTGTTTTTAAGTACAATATCAAAAAACATAGCCAAGCATTTTGCACT
The DNA here is from genome assembly GCA_034641835.2 of Pinus albicaulis. Lineage (NCBI taxonomy): Eukaryota > Viridiplantae > Streptophyta > Pinopsida > Pinales > Pinaceae > Pinus > Pinus albicaulis. The sequence goes on along the minus strand of CM076583.1, from coordinate 280,163,217 downwards.
TGTCCATTCCCCAACATGTTTACTGAATTTTATTCGAAATGCTTCCTTTAAAGCACTACAAAAAAACACATTTTCTTGAAATGTTTGGACAACATAATCCATGGAATTGTCATGCAATTCAATAATATTCTCCATAAGCACCTGGTTTTGAGTTGCAACTATATTAGTTTTATCTGTATTATTATTTATAGCATCTTCGTCTAGATCTATATCAGTTGTTTTCTGTAACTCATTTGTTTCTAGTGGAGAAATCTCAACCTTAAAAGTTGCATCCCTGTCTTTTTCTTCCACTACTGAAAAATCATTTCCAACAAGATCTTCTTTTCCTGCTTCACATGATTTTTTTAATTGCTGAAGCTTTTCTTGATTTTTTCTAATCTTCTCACTTTCTTCAGGATCTACATGTAATGGCACATTGTACAGTAAACAATGTTCATAGGCTCGTATACTACGTTCATAGGCTTGTAAGACTATATTGTGCCACATGGCTCTGATGGCTCTGATACCACTGAAGCAACAAAACTGTATGCTTGTTGACTTTAAATTGTAAAAATACACAAGAGGTACTTGTAATAATAATTTATTAATATATAAAATGTATAAGTGATTGATGATAAATGTTACAATAAGGCCCTACTTATATACCTATGCAGGTGACCTTTCATGACTAGGCATGTCTTTTAGACATGCCTTTTCAGTTAACTAATGACTACTTAACATAACCCTATTTGACTATTTAGTAATTACATTTATTTTTATTTAAGCTATTTGTTATGAATTATATTCATAACAAAGTTGCTTGAACAGCCACTTCATCCAGGTTAATAGGACTAAACATGAATACAATTTGCAAATATATTCAAGTAATCCTCCTATATATTTCATTAGAGTTTCTAGTGTGTGTAAGGGAATATCAAACATTAACGCCTTCTTGCGAAATTCATCTGAGTATTCCTGCACTGATTGTCCTTTCCTAACTTTAAGACTTTACCATTCTAATAATGCTTTCTCCTTATATCCCAACGGGTATAATTGCTTTCTAAGTGCAGAAAACATATCATGCCATGATGGAAAAATCTTACCAATCTGCTGAGCCCCATGTTGTAACTTACTCTACCACCAGAAGAGTGTTGTTCCTTCTAGACGAAGTGAAGCCAATCGAATCTTGACCACATCATCAAAAATTTGTTGCACACTACAATACACCTCCATCTGTCTAATCCAGTTATCAAGTTTCTCAGCATTGATTTCGCCATTATACATGGGTAAGTCGAATTTCACATCCAATTCAAGCAAAGGTTTTGGAGAAGACAATTTAGGTTGACCACTAAAAGGAGAATAGAAAGGATCTTTCTTATCATCGTCAGTTTCTATCTTTTTACCTGAATCAGATGGTCCTTCATCTTTAGGTTTTTCAAAATGTGATGCCTCGACTTCCTCATCTTTGGGTTTATCTTCCTCTTTCGCCTTTTTGAACTCACGGTACATCTCCTCAACCATAATTCGCAAGGTCATGAAAGCATCCACAAAGCCTGCATCAGATCCGAAAGAATGATCACCTCTTCCTTCTTCATGCATCTTGTCTCCTCGAGTTGTCCTTCTTCTCGAGCCAACTTCTGGATCTTCTTCAACAAGTTCTTCTTCACCACGTCTTGACTTGTTCTTGGTGATCATGCACACTTAAACCAGACTATCAATAATCGCTTTGATACCACTTGATCCGAAACCCGATCAAAATTGATACTTGATTCTTCAACTTTTTAAAAGTGTTTGCATGTGTTTAAAATCACCACTAAACAAAGCTCAATTTAAAAGACAGAGGCAACTTGAAAGGAAAATAGAAGCCTACATGATGATGTGACTGACCATGAAAATTTGCACATGTGGGCATAAATTCAAAACACATTTTTGCTTATCCAAATTTAATGATCTTTAGGTTGATTTTGGTCCTCTCGAAAAGAGGAATTAAATGCAATAATCATCTCCGTCAAATGAGTTTTCCAAAGTGGAATTTGGCCCTAGTTGCCAATTTTAACACTTGTCCTCTTCTTCCATGCAAGGAAATTTGATGACCCAAACAATTTATTGCTTTCCTTGCAGAATGAAGTCATTTTGATAGTAGATACAAACATAGATATAAATACTTACTTGTCAAGTGAAGATGGTCCTTTGATGACGGTATCTTCAACTTGATTCCTTTCTTGATTTTGATGAAAGTTGATGATGATTGGTTCCTTGAAGATGACAATAATTCTTCTAGAAATGTCTTTCTTCAAATATAGTTGAGATGTGATTTTCCTTTGAAGAAAGGAAGATCAACTTGATTCCTTTGATGATGATGGCAATGCTTGTTCTTGCTTACTTGGGATGTAGAAGTGAGGACTATGAAGACTTCAAGGTGCTTCAAATGTGTTGTCATTATTTCTTTGAGTGGAGGTAGTGTCTTTCTTGAAAGTAGAGTTTTTAAGACCTTCTTCTTGTTGTTTCTTCTAGATGGTATGATCCTTGAGATGAGATGTATAGTCCTCTTTGATGCTTCTTAGATCCTTTCTTCAATATGATGTGAAGACTAATCCTTCTTGATTGTTTGAAGTCTTCTTTGATGTCTTGACTTTCTTGATATTCCATTTGATGATCCTTCTTCAAGCTACCTTTCCTTGTCTTGTCACATTAGCTCTGATTCCATGTTGAGAAATCTAGGGGCAGCTAGATTAGGTGATTTCTCTTACTTTGATAACTGCTTGTGACGTATTTTTACTTAGCTTGATTATAATTAGTGTTCTTATCATCAAATAGCCACTAGACAATAAAAAATAATGAGACAAGAGGACAGAAGATATAGGCTATCAACCAGGGCCAAAACCTCTCCTCTTGAGAGGAAAGCCCACAAGAACTCTTCTCTTCTTATCAAACTTCAAATGACGAATTCCAAGACCTATAACCCTCGACCAAGACGCCTCCAAGACCAAGTCAAACCTCTCCTTGATGAGCTTCTCTTCCACAAAGTCAATTTCAGTCAAACTAGGCTTCCAACAGTTGCTTGCTTCCTCTTCGACCTCAATTTCAAACACGTAATTTTTTATTGTGATTCTCAACCCTCCTGCAACAACCTAACTTGCACGTGTGATAGGTATATGGTATAAATGATCTCCTTTCTCCTTCGCTTGGGCAACGGTTCCTTCTTCAATAATTTGGCTTGTATACTAGAGTGATATTACCCCAAAATTTAATTTCTTATAGTGCCTATAATTTGGTCTTGCTACAACTGTACGAATGCCCTAATTTACTCTTCGCACGTGTGAAAACTTCAACCCAAAGATAGTCTGAAAACTCGGATTCTTTCTTCCTTTGAATATTCTTCTTCTTTGTTGGTTCTAGGTCTACTTATCTTCTCTTTATCAAACGTGTGTGTGTTGCTTGGATGCTCTCAAATGTGGTTGACTTGCCTCTTATATATAAGCTTCTAGAGAGTCTCATTAGGCCCACATGCCATCTCTAGGAGGCCGACTTCACTGTTTGATTGGCCGACTTGTTGCTTACACGTTTGACAAGATCTTGGAGGGTCTTTGACTCTACTTTTGACTCAAATAATTTTTTCTTTATAATATACAATATGCCCACAAGGGTCTTCCATACATGACAATGACTCAATAGACTTGTTGACTTAAATACAAGCCCTAGAAGCACATAATGGATGCTTGACCTATACACCAAATAACCTTGAGCATGAAACCCATGTCTCAAGAATGACAACAATAATTTTATTTTTCTCTTGACATCAAATACATAAAATCATGATTACATGTCATCATGAAGACTGAACCTCCTTACACATTTCAACAGTTGAGAGCCTACATCATGTTTCCTTGTTGTTTTGATCTTCATGCATTTATGTTTTGTTAGTTTCTTAATGATAAGAAGATAAAAGAAAACATAAAAGAAGATAATAAGAATACTAAATCACAAGTAATTATCAAGATAAGAAGAAAGGAAAGCTAACATGGTATCAAATCTAAGGTGAAGAAAGGAAAAAGACAGATTGAAGATCATTCGCTTTCTAGTAAGGGTTTAATAAAGGATTCCAGAAGAAAGAACATAGTCTTGGAAGTTTTGGGACCTCCCTTGAAAAAGGTATTAGAATAATAAACAGCCTTTTGGAAGATCAATAGAAGAACTTATCAAAAGTGACATTATCAAATATATCTATGGCATCATCAATGAACTCTGAGAATAAGATTCAAGGATACCCCATCCTTGCAAGAAACAAAGTATTGGACTTAGTACAAGGAAAATTCAAAGAGCCAACTAATGATGATAAAAAAGAGAAGTGCAGTGAAAATGATATTATAGCCATGAGCCTAATTGTGGATGGAGTTAAAGACAACAACTCGATTCCTGACATATCCACACTAGATACTTCAAAGAAAATGAACAATGCTCTCTCCAAGTTGTTTACAATCAAGAATATTGGATAAGTGGCAAGTCTAAATAATGAACTTCCAACTATCAAAATGACCAAAAATGATCTAGTAACTTCTTACTTTGTAAGGATTGCTCGTATAAGAGATGAACTACAAGCAGTTGACGAAATAATCCTAGATAAGGAACTAATAATTGCTTCCCTACTAGGACTACCAAAGTATTGGAATGCCTTTGCAACAGGAATAAGTAGTTGGAAAAATTATTCCTATTATGAGAAGATGTGATCTGTCTATACTCAAGAAGAAGCTCCTCTTGCCTTGATAAGAGGTAAGCAAGAAGATGAAGAGAATACCACCACAAATGCCTATTCTGCCCATTTCAAGAAGAAAGGAGGATATAAGAAATTTAAGGGGTCAAAGAAAAATCATGGGAAGATTTGACCTTTCTAAAATAGAATGCTATCATTGTCACAAAACGAGACACTACAACAACCAATGTCCTGATAATCCTAAGAACAAGAAGAGAGAAAGAGACCAAGTTGATGATAATCCTCCAAAGAAGACCAAAAATGAGGATTCTGAAGTCAAAGACTTATTCTATTAAATCTTAAGGGATGTTATCCCTTGTATATCCTTTATTTATAGTATAGCTCATTGTTTTTCAGCTTTGTAGAAATTTCTCATATAATTAACTCTAGGATTAATCTTTCTTTTGATTCCTAGGGTTTGTAGATCTAACATCTTAGATCTAAGACCTTTTTGATCCATATTGTAAATAAATGTCTTTCGGATCAATCACATCTTTAGGATTTGGTCGACGTTTCGAACCAACTAATGTGGTTCATCCTTATGACTTAAGGATGAATCACATTAGTTGGTTCGAAACGTCGACCAAATCCTAAAGATGTGATTGATCCGAAAGACATTTATTTAGATCTAATATGTTTTGATAGAAGGTTCTTGATTTGTTTTGATAAGTTAAAGGAATCCCTTAAAATGTCTGTATCGATGCAAAATCAAGAGGGAGCTTCTACTTTTCTCAAAAGATAAGTATTCTTTATTCCTTTCATTACCTCATTAATTCCCTCTATATATTTAGCTTTATTTTTTCGTTGTATAATTATAATCCTTTCCTTGTATTTTCCTTGAAAGAAGGTTTACATGAATATTCTAAAGAAAGGATTGTAGCCAGATTCAAAAGGAGTCTACAAAAGGAAGACATGAGTTATGAAAGAAGCTTTATTGCAAAGAAAGCCCTTCAAGGTTTGTAAAGAAAACAACTCAAGATATGTTTAAGATCATAAGATTTGTAGCAGGTCCTCATCATGAAAGAAGGTACGATAATTTTTGTCTTTAAAATGCTTTATTAATAACTCTCTCATCTCTAGCGGGCTTTTCTATAGAATCTTAACGATTCTTATATTGTTAGGATGCTTGCTAGATTAAAATCAACCCTTGTAGTATTATCTTTAACTACTTTGGTAACACCCTAGTTTTTTATGGTTTTTAATAGTATCTAGGGTTTAGAAAAAACCCTAGCAAAGAAAGGTTGACGTAAGAACTTAGGGCATGAAAGTGAAACCCTAGGTGTAAATATTTTCGCTTTGATTGAGACATATATATATATATATATATATATATTTGTGATTGGTTGTACTTGCTAATGAGATTTGTAGGTACATAGTTTTCAAGAGGTTGCAAAGATGTATGCCTACCTCATACTTGATCATGACTTTATGATAATATTGAAGATGAATGCCCACCTCATACTTGATGATGACTTTATGATATTAAGCATGATGAAAAGAGGGAGGTGTATTTATTTATTTATTTTAAATCTGAGGTTTAAATAAATACACCTGCAATTTGTATTTTGAAGCAAGATCCCTCCTGAATCTGCAAACGAAATTGATCCTGAGGCCAGATCTTATCCTCCAGGGACTAGATCTGGCTCAAATCTAACAATTTTCTGAAAATTTCCCTATAAAACCTGCACAAAACCAAAACCAGAAACAAGAGACCCAAAAACCCAGAAATATACACATAAAATCAATGTGGAAAAAGTCGAAGTCGGGATTAAATCGGTAAGGGTCCAAAAGTTGAAAAACTCGATAAAGTCGGGAGTTTTTTTAAAAAGTCGGGAAAACTAAAAAAATACAAAAATATTCATTTTTGGAAAAATTTTAAAAATAATTAAAGAAACTACCTCACTCAAGATTTTTTGGAAAAAGTCAGCAAAAAGTCGGGACTTCAAGGATAAAATCGTCGACAAAAAGTTGGCCGATAAAGTCAGCGCACGGAAAATTACGGGATTTTTTCAAAAAGTCAGGACTTTTTGCCGACTTTTTCCACACTGCATAAAATAACGATATTTACAAATTTACAGTGCTATTCTACAGATCAAGATCCCTTGTGGCCAGATTTAAAACATTCAGCACAATTTTTATAAAAAAAAAAAATTAAGAGAGAGGCACAAGCCCTAAAAAGAACCCTGCAAAAACGAAATTTAAGATAAGCCCGGGGAATTAGATCCGGAGGACTCTTCAGATCTTATATCCTTGGGAGTCAGCTGGTCCAAACTAAGACTTCCCTAAACGCCCAATCTAAATCCGGAAGATTTTTGCATACTTAAAGTTAAACCATTAAATTAACAGAGAAATAGTGATAAAACATAAAATTTTCAAAAGCTAGAGATAACTACTAACTCGATCCAATTAATATTCTTACCCTAAATCCAGTAACCTAAGCAAGATACCTATGCAATAGATTACTCTACAAGAGTCATTAATCAACAATCCATTAAAATAATCACCAACAAAATATTAAGAACAAGTTTTCCATAAAATGCTAAAGAGGAACACCACCATCAAAATAAAACCCCAAAGTCTTCGTTTGTATTATTCCATAAAATATTACAGGAGAGCTTCAAGAGTGGGTGCACAATCAAGAGATCGGATGACTGAAACACTGACACATACCTCTAATTTATAAGATAAACTCTCCAATGGCTAGTTCGGTTGATCCATGTCAAAGTAATCTCCACCATCGAGAAGGACTTAATCATCTTTTAATCTTGACCATCGAAATTATAATTTTTTGAGGAAATTCGAATTTATCATTTAATTCCATTTTAATTAACTCAAAAATAATATTTTTGAGTTAATTACCTCAAAATTTTGACTTTGACTTAACCACCAAGGCCCAAAGGTCCAAAATTTCTTGAAAATCTCAACATTCCTTTGGCCTAAGAGCTTTAAAAATTTATTTTTTAGGGACCCACGAATTTTGCCCTTGAAGAATTTTTAAAACACCTAGGACTTAAAATTAATTAAATTTATGGTTTAGGATTTTTAATTAATTTAGCCAAAAAATTTAATTAATTGAATGAGGGGGGATTTAATTATTTTTCCAACCCTCTTTACATAAGATAAATACATTTAGACACATAAAAGGGGAATACTCATTCGTATAGACCCTCAAATAGCTACCCAATTCTGCGACTTAAAACATGATCTAGTAGACCAAGCAGCTTGTAATAAAATAATCTAGCCAATTAGCCAGGATTATTCCCAAACTACTTTTACAAAGACTCGATAGAAGACACTAGGACTCACTTAGCATCTTGATGACAAAATCCACCCTAGCTTTGGGGTGAAGCTGGAGGGGAAAACTCTACCGATCACTTGTGTCGAGAAACACAAATGAATCAATGAGACAAAAAAGCCTCCTAAGATAGAGATCATCACCAAAATACTAGGCTTACCTAGGTTGTTACATATATGGTGGTCTTACTTACATCATTTACATCATAAACATGCAGAATGGGTTTACATCATTTATAAAATTGTTGATCAATGATGAAATCTGAATGGCGTGAACACGTCGAACATGATGAATCCCATTTGAAAAAATGGGGGTGTACTGTTATAGGGTCATTGATAAAGTGTGGTCAACACTCCCTAAGTTGAGAGGTGGCTTGAATGTATTTCTTTTATGAAGAAAAGTGTAGATCATCCATAGTTGAGAAAGAGGACATGGTGTATAGTAAAGAATAAGATCAGAGAATGGCTAAAGCAGTATTGATGGTTACTCTTGTCTGATGAAGTGGTGAAATAGACTCGGTTGTTTTGAGAAGTGTTGAGGCTCAGTTTTGTGTTGCTTGAGAGGTTGAAAAAGGAAGCTTTCGTTGAGATTTGTTCGATATTATGATGAATTAAGCAACATCAGAATGGTTGAGGACCCCAGATTTTATGCTAGCATATTGATAGTAAGAACAAATATATTGGAAGTTTGATATTGGTTGGGGTCATGGAGCTACAATATGTTCTAATGGATGAACAAGTAGTTGATGTGTTGATCTCTCCTTGAGAAGTTTGAATATTTGATAAGCATGCTTGGATTAGTGTACATCTCTGATTTGGTTGAGAGGGAGAGATGAGTACCTTAGGTTGTGTGCCTATATGATGGTACTTGGGAGGACATCTTGGCCTAGTTGGTATTGAGATCTCAATTATAATTTGGCCTCGATGATGTCTAGATCCCGGTGTGGGAGGGTATCTTGGTTTTGAGGATATGGAGTTCCATTTTAGTGATATCTTGACATTGATGATACCTAGATCCCTGTGAGGTTTGGTGTCTTGGCATGGAGACCTAGATGGTATTTATATCCAGTTGGATTGATACCAGGGTTGTAGCCTGATGATACCTATAGTGGCAAGTCGCCTTGATGACACTTAAGGATACCTTGGCAGCTTTTGGCCTTGATGGTATCTACTATTGAATATGTTGTTGTACTCTTCTTGGAACACTTCAAATTGATGTCATCCTCGTATCCGTTGAACAATTATGAATGCCTCCCTGGTTAAGAGGGAGTGTTGAAAATGCAACTAGTATCGGTCTTCATAATTGTTGTCTAGCTCATGACATGATGCAATCCATATGTATTTGTAAAAAGAAGAAAAGAAAAATTATTGTAAAACTCAAAGAAAATTATTTTTATAAGCATGGGTTTCATGCTCACTTGATTATGATTCTAGGTCTAAGCACCCATTGGGTGCTTCTAGGGTTAATTCTTGAGTCATTGTCATTGTCCTTATGTTCTAGACCCTTCTTGGGCTTATTATGTCAAAGGAAGAAAAATTATTTCATGTAAAATAGTCATATATCTCTCCTCCACCAAGTCGGCCTACCCTTCCATCAAGTCAGCCTCATTGAAGAGATTCGACCACATCAAAATATTAAATATAAGTAGTGTATTCAACCTATTATGGAATACATCTAAGCAAGATTCGATCTACAATCCCAAGGAGTGTGAAGGCAAGAAAAAGAAAGATAAAAGGCTTGTAAAAGGAAGGAAAACCCTGTTCATTTGTGGTATCATCGGATGTGCTCTAAGTCTCAAAATTTGCAAGGAGGCTTAGCCACACGTATTCCAAAGAACCCAGAAAGTGTTTTGGGAAATTCCACTCGAATCATGTTTTATGAAAATAATTAATTATTTTTAATGGGACCCTACGTCTAAACTTAGGAATTAAAATAATTAAAGGATATTAATTAAAACAGAGTGTGAATCTTCTAGAGAAGACGAAGATCAAGTCAAGTTAATCTTAGTGGTTGATTAACAATTTAATCTCGGTCGTTGAAGTCTCAACGAGAAGATTATAAGAAGGACTTGATGGGTCATTTGGAAAGCACACCGAGACAGAGGAAGAATCCAAAGATCAAAATTCTTTAGTGAGCAGTGCTCAGGGAGAAGATTGATCGAGAGGATTCTCACAGAGAGGAGCAGAGATACTTGTTAGTTGGAGATTTTTCCCAAGCCAAGAATACACAACAAACAAGACAGAGAGCAGTACGCAGAGAGGCAGCGTAGCAGCGTAGCAGAGCTTGGGCAGAGCCAGTACAGGCAACGCAGCAACCTTGAGGATATCCGTGATTCAACTAAGGATCAGTCAGATCTAGTGCCGAAGAGTCGAGGTGTGAGACAAGGAGGCCAAAAGTTCAAATCCAGCAAGCAGAAGTGACACAGTCCCCACGCAGAGTGACACAGAGACTGCACAGTGACTGCGCAGAGGCAGTGGAGGGGTTGTCAGTTCATGGTTTGGCCTGTTTCGGTTTCCAGTGTCAATGTGAGGTAATCTCACTAGCTCTTTGTCAGTCAAATTGTCTGTGTGGATGGTCAGCAAGGCATCCCAAATTGTATTCAGAATTACTGCATAATAAATAAACCCTCAGTTGTTGCACTGGTTTTCCCGCATTGTGTTTTTCCGGGGACATCAGTCCAAAAACAACAGTGTCGTGTGTCCTATGATTTACTCTCGCTCAGATCTAGTTTCCACACTTATACTTTTCCGCATTTAATTTGTGAAGGCTGTAGTGTATGAGTTTTCAATATTTACCATAGAACACAATGAATAATTTGTTCCTGTAAATAACAAATAGAAGAATTCTCATCAATACTGTAGTAGGATTCCAGAGATGGGAATTTTCACATGGCATCAGAGCTTGTTTAGCAGTGCAAGAGGGGCAAGAGAGCAGATCCAGTAGATCTAGCATTGAAGAAGAAGTCAAGGATCAAAGAACTGCGTAAGTAGCAGATCAATTTCCCAGTGATTGCTCAGTCCAAGCCAGGAGGACTAGATCTGCAAGGAAATCTCTCTCTGAGTGAGCCGACAAAGAGGTAGTAATTTCCAGTTTGCAGTTTTTCAGAGGCAAAGGGTGCAGCGCAGTAGATTCAACGCAGATCAACAACTGGTGGGACACAGTTTCTGCAAAGCAGTGTTAGCTGCTACAAAAAGAGTCAAGAGAGAGTAGCTGAAGACACCTTTGGGGGAATTTTCTTCCTCAGGCAATTCCTAGTCGGGGAGTTCTAATTCTCGATAGCTGAGCAGCAGTATTGAGTGGCAGATCTACTATCTCCAGCAAGGAGTGTGGAGGCCTCTAACTATGTGATCTGGCAGGCAAGGATCAGATGCCCGTTAGATGAACATGATCTCAAAGCTTTCATCGATGGTGTGGTAGTTGTACCTGTGAAAGCATACAAGAAAGATATGGCAAAGGCGAAACGTTTGATCCTCAATAGAGTGAGGGATCATGTCGTATGTCACATCGCCAGCAAAGCGGCAGCTAGAGAGATGTGGTAGGCCTTGGAGGCATTATATTAGGGATCTTCCGAGCAGCAAAAGATGTTTTTGGAGGAGAAGTTGTGTTCTACAAGGATGCAGAAGAGTGAATGCATCTATCTGTTCCTATCTAGACTTCAGGAGAACCGAGATCAGCTGGCAGTTGTAAGAGTTGCACCTCAGGCCACCGAGATGGTCAGATTTTCCCTAAACTCGGTTTGAGATGAGCGGCAAGTCTTCGTCTAGAGCATCCCGGGCAAAGAAAGACTGTCAGATTGGGAAACAATGTGGGCTTCTCTTCAGCAGGAAGAGATGAGGCGAGACATGCTCAAGTGTAAACTTGAGAGCAACAGCGGCAATGGGTCAAAGCCCAAGGAGGAGGAAGAGAATGTAGCCCTTGCATCAAAGGGGCAACAGGAGCAGCAAAGACGTAAGAAGGACGTCTCAAAGACCAAGTGCTTCTAGTGTGGAAAATATGGACATTACACTACATAGTGTCCTCCCAAGAAGGACAAAGATGAGAAGCATGATCTGCAGGCTGCAACTACCACGATCGAAGAAGAAGAGTTTGCCATGATTGCCCATATATCGCCAAGGGAGGGTTGGGGTGATCTGGAACTGTAGCTCGAAAGAGTTGTAGTTGGGCACGATCCTTGAGGATTTCACCTCTCAAATCATCACCTTGCTACGGGAGCCCAAATCTAAAGTAGTAGGATGGACGAGTTTCAATTGGTGTAGAGGAGTGCATAAGTGACAGCACAGTGGCTAGTGAGCGCCAGGGACTAGGCAGTGCAGAGTAAAGTTGGCAGCAGTGCAGGGAGGCACAGTGCAGAGTCAGCAGCAACGCAACAGCTTCAGAGGGACAACGCAGAGGCTATCAATAGTCATATCTTCAGTACTGAGATGCATCATATTGAACACTTAGTTCAGTTCTTGGATGTTTTTTTGTTGCAGTAAGCAACAGAGTTGCAGTGCAGTGGCAGTTGGCAGCAGCATGCAGGGTCAGCAGCATCATAGTGTTGGTGGGCAACAGTGTCAGAAATCAGTAGCGCAGAGGGAGATGTTGCAGAATCAAAGCAATACTTAAGATGGTAGTATTGCTAGAGCACATTGTCAAAATTTCGTCAACTCATGAATCCTACTGCAGCAACTGATGGAAAGTCTTCTATTTGTTATTTACTTGACAAATTATTCACTATGTTCTACAAGCAAGCATCAAAATCCATTCACTGCAGCCTACACAAATTAACTACAGAAGAATTATAGGTGTGGAAACAAATCTGAGCAAACATAGATCTCACAAACATTTCGACACAGTTATTTTTGGACTAATGTTCCCGGAAAAGCCCAATGTGGGAAAACCATTGCAACAAATCTGAGGGTTTATATATTATGTAGTAAATATTCTGAGTACAAATCTATGATTGGCACACCGTCAAATCTTGTGAGACAAACCTCACTCCACAGGAACCGGCACTGATGTGCACCAAGACTGGACTGCCTTGCGCTGCCTCTGAGCAGTGAGTATGTCACTCTACACAGTATTGCGTCACAACTGTGGCTGCCCTTTGCCTCTGTGTTGGTCTCAAAACTGGTTGAAAACTGAAGCCTTCTGGCTTCCAGAAAATCTCTCCTAGATCTGACATTGGCTCTACATTGTCTCCTCAACAGGAAAACGACTTCCCTTCTTGTTCTGCACAGCGACTATGTAGACACTGCGTCACTAGCTCTGCGCTGATGTTGTGGTTATCTTTGTCTCTGTTGCTATGTACTCTCCGGCTCAGGAAATCTTCCAACCGGATCTACTGACCCTCACTGCAATCAAGAATCACTTAGATCTAATTTTCTTCCGAGCACTGCTCTGTCAGATAAATTCGATCTCTAGATCCTCTGTGTCTCCAAAATGTGTTCTCCAAATAACCCTTCAAGCCAATCTTATAGTCTTCTCGTTGAGACTTCAATGGCCCAGATTAGATCTCTAATCAACAGCTAAAATTAAATTTTGAATTGATCCATTTGTTCTAGATCATTCTCACTCATATTCTATTAATTCACTTTAATTATTTTATTTTCCTAAGTTTAGACTTATGGTCTCTTTAAAAATAATTAATTATTTCTATAGAATACAATCTGAGTGGAATTTCCCCAAACGGTTTCTGTGTCATCTGGAATACATGTGTCTAAGCCTCTCCACAAAATTTAAGACTTAGCGAGGAATGTGCTACCCCAAATCAACACTCCCTCTTAGCGAGGAATGTGCTCTAACAATATGCCCTGTTGCATACTGTTCTGACCCTGAAACATCTCCCTCTACGTTGCTGATGTCTGACACTGATGGCCATCAACTCTGTGCAAACGCTGAACCTGTACTACTGCTGACATTGCCACTGTCAACAATGCATTCGTACTGCAACTCCCTTTACATCCATGTTGTTGTTGACTCTGCCACTGCCAACTACTACTGCACTGCATCACAGATGCATTATGCAACTAAAAAACATCCAAAATTGTACAAGTATACTGCATCTCGATGATCAATATCTGACTGTTGCTAGCCTCTGTGCTGCCTCTCTGAAGTTGTTGCGCTGCTACTGCTCTGCACCGTGTCCATCTTTGTTGTTGCAACACTGCTCTTCGCTGCTCAAACTCTGGCGTTGCTAACCATTGTGTTGTCACTTCACCACTCCTTTGCACCAATTGGCACCCATCCATCCTGCTATTGTTGTTTTGGGCTCTCGTAGCAAGGTGATGATCTGAGAGGTGGACTCCTCTAAGATCCTACCCAATCTTGTAGATATATGGGTCTACAAGTCCAAATCATCCCACCTCCCTCCTGGAGGTATATGAGCAATTATAAAAACTCCTCCTCTATCTTTGTTGCTTCTGTCTGAGGATCATGCTTCTCACCCTTGTCCTTCTTTCTGAGAGGACGCTGTGTGGCGTAATGTCCCATCTCGCCACACCGGAAGCATTTGATCTTTGACAGATCCTTCTTCCTCCTGCGTTGCTCTTGTTGTCCCTTTGATGCAAGGGCTGCATTCTCATCCTCCTCCTTGACCAGCAAGCAGAAGTGAAGCAATCCCCACACAGAGTGACGCAAAGACTGCGCAGAGGCAGTGGAGGGCTTATCAGTTCGGGGTTTGGCCAGTTTGGGTTTCTAGTGTCAGTGTGAGGTAATCTCACTAGCTCTTTGTCAGTCAGATTCTCTGTGTGGATGGTCAGCAAGGCATCCCAGATTGTATTCAGAATTACTGCATAATAAATAAACCCTCTGTTGTTGCACCGGTTTTTCCGCATTGGGTTTTTCAAGGGACATTGGTCCAAAAATAACGGTGCATTTAATTTGTGAAGGTTGTAGTGTATGAGTTTTCAATATTTACCGTAGAACACAATAAATAATTTGTTCATGTAAATAACAAATAGTAGAATTTTCATCAGTGCTGCAGTAGGATTCCGGAGATAGGAATTTTCACAAACCCTAGCGAAGAAGGGAAGGCTGATTTCCTCTTGTTTTGGCTCACACCTGCGAAAATTGAGTTCCAAGAGGGCCGAAAATTGCAGGTGTGCAGGGGAGGCCGAAATTCTGATGCTGGAGGGCAAATCTGTGATTGAAACAGGATTGATCATTGAAGAGGGTTGACTTTTGTTGACTAGAAGCAGACTTTTGTCATCTTGAAAGGACCTTGTTGGAAGGCTGACTTGGTGGTTTGGAGGAGGTCTTTGTCCTGGTCAAAGGGTCTTGGTTGTCTCATTTGATGAGGGGTTTTTCCTGCCTTGGAGCCTCCATCATGTCTCCATGTTGTTTTGATCTTCATGCATTTACGTTTTGGTAGTTGCTTGATGAAATTAAGATAACAGGTGACAGAAGAAGATAATAAGAATACTAAATCACAAGTAATTATCAAGATAAGTAAATCTTTCTGCCTTTCTGATTTTCTAATTGTATGTGTGCATGTAATTTGTCTTTTGTATTTTCTGTGCTAATTAAATGGTAGAATAGTCCTAATGTTTTATGTAAATGTAATTATCAGTCTCGTGTTTCATGATGGGTTTGGGCATTAAACCATGCAACACATAAAACTGGGTTGGGCTACAAGTTAGACTGAAATTTCTACATAACCAATCGATGATACACCCCACTTCTCCCTTGCTTCAAGGGACAAAACTTAAAATGCCTGTCTTCTGGGGTTAAATCTATAACTGTAGATTTTTTTTCCAGATTCTTTACACTAGATTTTCAGCATGTACTCTATAACTGGAAGATTTGTCCTCTGGAGTAAATTTTGATGAGTTTTTGTGCTAGAGAGAAAAAGTTATGTTTGGCTTACAAACAAATCATTCCACAATTTGTGAATAATATAATACAAATGTTTCCTCTAAGCAATGTGCATTAACTGGACTTGTTCCACTACTAAAAATATTCTTCCAGGCTCTATGTCTGCTAAAACTATCATCATCAAATTGGAAAAGATGTTTGCTCTTCTCACATCTGTACTCTCAAAATAACTACGGCACATTTATAATTTTTTATCCAAAAACGTCTAGGGCATCTAATGTATGATAAAAGGGACTGCTGTAAGTTGCCTGAAAAAGTTTTCATCTCCCTTGTGTGGTTGGCTGCCTTATTCTAGCATTTGTGTGCTTTCTCCTATTTCTACACAACTCACACATTGATCACACATGCACATTTTTCTGTTTCTTGCTACAAGATTGAATTCATTTAAAAGGAAGCTTATGTTAGAAAAGATTTTACAAGACTAGCAAGAATGTTCTACAATTTTAACAGCCCTTTTACTATATTTTATAGGTTCAATGAGGGGCAATTCAAACTATATTATCATTCTCAATATTTTCTGATGGAATATTAGGATCGAATCAGGTTTCCATTATTCTATCTGATCCTTTACAAGTTCACGAAATCATTTCCACATTATAAGTGATTGCCATCAACCACTCTAGGTTTCCCTCTGCAGCCTTTATCCCATAAACTAGCAATTACATTAAAAGACAGCAAACCTAGTGTCAGGCTTCAAGTTTTAGAAGATCGTAGAACTCCAATGACATTAACCAATTACTTCAATTACTATATACAGATAAGACAAGATGGTATATTTTTAAGAAATGTCCACAGACCACTAAAAATGTAAGTCAATGAAACCTAAAAGTGCAACATTCGTCATAGACATAGGAGGGACTGCAAATGTGACTCCTAATAGCTAGAAGCTAAAAGATGAAACAGTAAGGAAAAAAGCTATATAATAGTAACATTTAAAGCAATAATTTATTTTTCAACCACTATGACAGTGCCATCCTTTGACTTGCCCAGATGTACAGATGCTGGAATATACAAATTCCTACTAATACTACCACATCAGAATATAATTACCAGTGACATCCAATTTTAAATCACTTATTCGAAAATTAGCTAACATTTGCAGTACAGATAAAATATTCCGAGTATAGGTACAGACCTTGCAGCAGTTATCTCCAACCACACTGTTAGGCAAGATAATGGAGAAACATCTGGGAAACAAGAAGCAATTATGGCTAAGAGGGGCCACCGCAAGTCCTTAGCCTTAACCAAAAGTGATTTGCCAGGATGCTTTTGCTTCTCACATTCTGCTAGTAGTCCAAAAAGCTCGGTAGGCATCATTGTATGTGGACTAGAAGTTCCAACAAAATGAAGATCTGCCAAAGATAAGGGCAAATTTGAACCAGAATTTGCCTTTTGCCTTGATGAGTGCATACCTTTTAGAACAGTTAATATATGGCTCTTCAGCCGTGCATCTGTGAACTCTTTTGCAGCCTGAATAATAATAAAAAAAACAGATTTTACTGCATTAATGGATTTAACTAAACCATTTGAATTAAGAAAAAAAAAATTTGCCAGGACATTCTTTTAATTAAGGTGTAAAGACTATATACAACTGGCAAGTGAACAAGTGCACAAGGTTGAATTATGCATTCTCTAGATTTCCTCTTACCACAGATATTAGCAACTCTATTGGGCAGCCCTCCAACTGAGCCTCTGCAAGGAAGCCAACCTAAAACAAAAATAACTCGTTGTAAAAATCGCATCTACGCATTATGTATGGGAAAGCTAGTATTCCATAGCAGCTAGACTCATTATGAGATGAAAGTAGCATACTGTGCATCAATGCAAGAAATGGTGTAACAAAAGTCTGTTTTATGAATGACTTCGAAGAAACATAGATGAAATAAATATCACAAATGGAGGATCAGAGGGGCAAAGAAGGGATAGAATAAATGATACCCAGTCATTGTCTCTTGCAAGTGTTGCAAGATACATGGTGCTTATAGGAAGGCGATGGACCTGGCAGAAAGTAGTAACCAGACACCAACGTTCACTAGCAGCTCGTTGTTGAGCACGTAACTGAGATCCATCACCTTCTCCAGTGAGAAGCCATGATCCAGAAGATTGTGCATTAACTGCGTCTGGAAGGCTTGCTTTTTCTAGGTGCTGAAGGACAGCCATGAGAGCCCTTGAGGACCTTTGATTAGCTGCCCCCTTGAGAGAGGAATCTGTGTTCCTATCTACCAGGATACCCATACCAGCATTTACATATTCATCTGCTAAAGTACGAGCGATAGAAGTTGCCACATCATTTTCTAAAGAGCTAGAAAAGTGTGTGTATTCCTTAGCTTTAAGAAGACCAGAATCCTCAGTGCGCCCAGGTTTCTGATAAAATGAGGATATCCGACGCAAAGAAGCAACATCAACACGAAGCAAATTTGCAGACAATCCACAAAGCTCCAAAAGAAAGGCACAAGAAGCCACCAAAACATTCTCCTCAAAGTGTGTAATAGCAAGTGGCATAACCTGCAATAGATGTACATGATTACATCAAAGACAAATAAATCAATAAGCATTTACAATCAACATATCTGGATGATATTTGGTGTAATAAATACTATAACTGTAGAATAATTAATTTGGACCTATAGAGATCAAACATATGAAGGTATGGCATGAAAGAATGTAACTGTAGAAATTCCACTCACAAATAAAGTTCAGACAAATTCTCTTGGGAAGAGAAAAGAGTCAAGATAAGTATTTACTTTATGTGTGCCTTTTGATATGTACACTAGTCAAAGAATAGTGAAGATAAGTATTTACTTTATGTGCACCTTTCGTTACATACACAAGTAGACATCTTATGCTTCTATGGTTGATGTCTTCTATTTTGAGACAAGAGATCCTAAACTTTGATCATCAAAATCTTTATCCAACAGAGGACATTCTCATCATCATTGGATTTGGGACTTATTAGCTGTTACCTCTATTTGCATTAAACTAAAAAGACTCTTATTTGCAAAGAAAAAAAGAAAATAAACCTTACAGATATGAGAAGTTTCTCTTCACTTTGAGTAAACGGTGAAAGCATCAGCTGAACCTCAGCTGAGATTTGTGTTTGACCACGTGAAGACTTCCCCATTTGCTCATCCTGAGTGCGCTCCAGTAAATTCAATCTCTGGGATCGGTTCCCAATGAGAGACTTAAATGCTGCAAGTGCGCGTCCCCTATGCAAATGATGCTCCACTCCAAACTCACCCTCCTGGAAGGCATAAAAGAGTTAGATAAATAGTCTTAACACATTTTGACGCTAAAGCCAATACTCAAAATCAAAAAATCAAAACTTTTGAACCAAGAATTCACATTTTTCAATTAGTTCATAACAAGATACTTTTATTATGACTATTTTCAACACATGATCAAAGAAAATTCCAAACCCTCGAAACACAACTTTCAGCTTTGTTATCTCTCAGATACTTGTGCATACAATAATACACAACTGTACTGTTACAAGCTTTGGAAAAAAATGGCACAACACTCCATCAACTACAAATAATAAGCATACACACGCAACTTTCAGCTTTGTTATCTCCCAGATACTTGTGCATATAATAATACACAACTGTACTGTTATAAGGTTTCGAAAAAAATGGCACAACACTACATCAACTACAAACAATAAGCATAACACATGCAACTTTCAGCTTTGTTATCTCTCAGATATTTGTGCATACAATAATACACAACTGTACTGTTATAAGATTTTGAAAAATATGGCACAACACTCCATCAACTACAAATAATAAGCATAACACACTAATTGAAAAGTATCAGTCTCTCATATAAATAAAGAAGATACATGAGCAACGACATACGTAGCGCCTAAGGATATCATTATTTCTCTGGACAACCTGAACTGTTTTTAGAAGTTGTAGTGTATAATCATAACATAAGCAGTGTATAGAACCTTCTAGATGTTTAACTCTCTAACTCTGCTTGCAAGTCAGTATCCTTACATAATAAGAATCTTACATATACAAATATTGCTTTGCATGATTTTGGTAGGTTCAGACCATCCTCTCTAAATTGACACATTCAATTGTCAAAGATTCCTGCCACAAAGAACCCTTTAAATCTAGGCAAGTATCCCTATAATGATACAGTTAGATAATCATAAAACCTAATCAACTGTGACAATTCAATCCTGCCTTTCATGTCCAGGTCAGGGCACTTTGTTGAACCCTTAGTTAAACTGAGAGGGGGGGGTGAATCAGTTTAACACATACATGGACTTTTAACATTTTTCTTTTAAATCTTATTTACACCTTCATTTCATGGTCAACTTAATATGTGAGCAATCTTAATCTGTGAGCAACAAGTATTACTATCAAACAGATTTGTTAATGTAATAGCAGATTGAATATGAGAGCAGCAAGTATTAATCAGATGAGATAAACCACATCAACACATAAACATCATGCACAGAGACACCAAATATAAGTGGAAACCCATAAAGGGAGAAAACCACATCTTATTATTGTTGTGATGCAAAGGCAAGCTCCAACTCCCTCTCACCACTGTTTTTCTGCAGGCACCAACCTACAGGAGGCTCCTACCTCAATTCTGCAAGCTACAACTTGCAAGGAAGCACCAACTCCCTTCAATTTTCTGCAGGCACCAACCTACAGGAGGCTCCAACCCCAGTCAGCTACAACTGACAGCTATCAAGCTGCAACTTGATAGGGAAGCTCCAACTTCCTCATTTTCTAAAACTGAATGTTTGCTGATTTACCTCAGATATCAGCTCTGTTCTGTAGCTTCTCTTAATCTTCTCTGCCTTCTATATTCTGCATTCTCTCTATATATGCTCTCTCCCTTGCTCTCAAAAACTCTCTCTGCATATCAAGATGATATTATTTATAGATTTCCTCACATGACTGTTTGTATTCTGCTTGGAATTCGAAATGGAAAGTCATGTCTCTTTGCCTTCTGCCTTCTCACTCCTTTTATCAGCTTACTCAGAAATTATAACCGTAGGTGTCAATTTTAACATTACAGTGGGAGTTTGTTTTCTCTCGGAGACTTGCCAATGCATCACAAACAATAAAAATTTAAATAAAACATTTACATTCAAATTTAAATGAGAACTCCAGCTCAACTTATTTAGTCTTTTGAATTGGCACGCATTTGTCTTTTCTTTGGCTGTCTTTGTCTTTTCTGTGACTGTGTTTTATCTTCTTTCGGATCTGTTTGCTCTTCTGTCCTCTGCTGTGGTGTAACTGCTGCATATGTGTAAATGTGCCTTTTATATCCGCTGACTGTAAATCCGGAGGAATTCCAATCCCTTTTATGCCATTAGTGTCTTGTTGATGTGGCAGGTTCCGCAGGCCGGAACATACATATATCACAAGCGTTAATAATCGCCCTCCCGTAAAGCTAAGGTCCGTGGGTCTAGAGACCACGCGGCTTATCGCAACCGTGTTATATATATAACTCAATAACCATTATATATCATATGTGTTATGCCCCCAGATCATATTCAAACGTTATTCAACATATATAATATATGCAATTTATTTGCAAATAACCCGACGTCCATAAGGATTGGCTGCCAATACGATTAAACCTTTATTAACTCATAATCCTTAGTCAAACAGTCCCGATCAATTAGAACTTTGGCTTGGGACCCACACGTACAACTCATATGCCAACGTGGAGTCAACACTCAACCATTCGTATGCGCCTTATCATATATATATATATATATATATATATCAATCAACTCACAACGCCCCGTAATATACATTGAACCATGCAACATATTAATTCAGAGGCGGTAAGATTCCGAGGGGGTAGCAGACTCGAGCAGATAGAGGAGGGCGACCCCCTCGGAATACATGACGTCATCCTCAGCTGGGCCCATGGTTTCGCTACAGTGTTAAACTATGGTTTACGCCGGCTGTACAATCTCAATCGCAACTCTTTGTTTGCACGTTCCGATCCCCTTGCGATTTCCGATTGCGATTGATCGCAATCGCAACTTTGAGTTGCAAGCCCCTCTGCTTTGTTTACCTCCGATGCGATTGGGAAGGGGTCCCACCATATAAAACTTCGTTTTGTGCGCTCCATATATATACCTTGGACCTTTGGTTATATGCTCTGGGCTTCATTGTATTCGCAAATTCTCTATTCATTTAAGTTCTGAGATTTATCAATTGCGGTTTATAGACCCATCGGGTCCGGATTCTCATCGCAATCGCAATTTCCTGTGGGTTACATATTACGCTGCTCTTGTGATCTCCGATTGCGATTGGGTGAGGGGTCCCACCTTATAAGCCATTTCGTTTTGATAGAACCTTTGATTATATAGATATAAAGCGCTCCGCTTGTATATAACTGATATATATGTTTATATATATATATATATATATTTTGCCGCTGGAGTGAAGCGATTCCCGGAATTATGTTTGTATATGTTATATGTGCTCCGCTTGCATATAACTGATATATATGTTTATATATATATATTTTGCCGCTGGAGTGAAGCGATTCCCGGAATAATGTTTGTATAAGTTATATGTATAATGCCGGTTGGAGACTGCGATTCCCGGAATATGGTTCTCGCATTATATGCTACATTGCCGCTTGGGTATGATTCTCGTATTTTATAACCGGCCGCCCGGCCCTCTCGCCGCCCGTCGTTCTGCCTCTGCTTCTGTCTCTGTGATAACGGCTCTGCCTCTGTTATATTCGCTTCCTCTGCCTTCATTTGATTCTTTGCTGCCTCCATTGTATTCACTGCCTCCTTTGCCTGTCTCTGCTTCAGCGCTGCCTCCTTTGCCTGTCTCTGCTTCAGCGCTGCCTCCTTTGTTTCCTTCATTTGCTTCTTTGCTATCTTCATTGCCATGATAACAGCTCTGTCTCTGTAGCTATTTGTCTTACGCTCTCTCTTTTAATTCATCTGCTCCTTGACTGATGCTACTCCTTAATTCTCCTTTTGCGGCCTTTGCTTCTTTAAATGAACTTGTCTCTACTGCTCGACCCTCTCTACATCTTGCTGCTTTGCTGCTCTCTTTGCCTTGTTGCTTCCTCAGGTGTTCCTCCTTTGCCTTATTGCTGGTTCAGGTGCTGCTCCTTTGTGCTCTTTTGCCATCAATGACAACATTTCCAACACACTTTCGACACTCACTCTTTATATGTGATAGCCCATTTTCAACCCATGTTGTACATAATCTGACATGTAATTATCATGTGTATAAGGATATTTTGCAGTGTACCAGGGGGTTGTGTCCCCCTAGAGGTCGAGATTCCTCGCCCCCTTGCTCTCTAGGGGCTTGGGGATGAATGGGAGGCATTTCTCCATGCTCCCAAAATATAGGGAAAGCAAGGAAACTTGAGAGGGAGCGTTTCCTTGAAAATCAGGGTCGAATCCGCCAAAGGGGGTTGTTTCCCAGCTGAAAGGAGTCGTAAGGGGTCTCGAGGAGGCATTTCCTACCCAAAAATATTGAAATTGTTTTAATGAAAAAAAAATTGTGATTTTTTTAAGGTTTTTGACTTTATTTCATTTACATCTTAAGCCTTTTGTTTTTTACTTTCACTCCCGCTGCCTCCTGCAAATTGGCTGCCTCCCGCCGTCGAACCGTATGCTGCCTCCGTCGCCGATGTATCCTGCCTCCGTCGTCGTACTGATTCAGATTGTTGCCTCCAGTCACACTGAGTCGAGTTGACTCCACCGGAATTGCCACGCTATCTGCCGAGACAGTGAGAGCTCCTCCCATGCTGCGAAACAGGACCTCCTCCCATCTTGTCTGTCGAGGCCCGAGACTTCCTCCCACGTTGTCGTTGTCTGCCGAGGCCCGAGACCTCCTCCCACGCTACCTGCCAAGATGGCGAGAACGTGGACATGGACTAGCTAAGCAGTGAGACATGGTTGAGGACGTGGACGTGGACGTGGACTATGCACTCGCTGAGAACATGGCTGAGTCGTGGCTGCCAAGAACATTGGAAAATTTGACAATTGTTAAGTCATGAGCACAGTGCAGTGTGCACTCAATCGACTGTAAGTTCAGAACTTCCTCCTCACTGCCTGTAATTTTAATTTTATTTTTTTTTAAGTTTCTTGTAACGTTGTTCTGTAAAAAAAAATTTAAGTTTAATTTTTTTTTAAGCATTTGTAACACAATAACAGTAATTGTGTTATGCCTGTAAATTTAGGCTGTAAGTTGAAGTGACAGTAACACTGTTATTCATTTTTTTTTTTTTTTTTAATTTATTCATAGAATCACTGTTTTAAAAAAATTTAAATCAATTCAATAATTAATTTTTTTTTATTTCAAAATTGAAAATTTTAATTTATTTGCAATTGCAGCCTATAAGTTTGAAGTTACAAGGAAATATTCATTCAGAGCCGGAACTATGAGCCAAAGTAATTCCACTAACAGTTGTAATAGTGACAGCACCTATAGTGCTAATGAGTCAGAAGATGCACAAGAAGAAATTCAAAGTAGTCACAAGAGGGCAGGAAATAGGCTTGTAGATTATGAAGGCCCACCAAGAGATCTAGAAAAATTTGCAAAGGGGACATTTAATTCTCTAAAGCCACTTCTAATCTATGCAACCAGACTTCCTAAAAAAAATTCAAACGTTGGTGGTGGCTCACGTGATTGGGTCTGCAATATTTGTGGGCATCACTTTGTTGGCAGCTGTACCAGGGTGAAGCAACATATTTTAGCAATCACAAGTAAAGGAGTCAATATGTGTCCCTCAAAGAATCTGAATCCAGCTCAAAGAGAGCAACTTTGGAGACTAGAAAGGGCAGCCACTGGAAAGGGATTGTTTTCTAGCAAAAATGTTGATCCATCCAGTGTTTCATCAAAAAAGACAAAGGGCTCTACAGGTGCATCTCTTTCTTCTACAATGGGTGCTAAAGTGTCTGGTATGTACAATGTTCTAGATCGAGATGACACAGATGATGCAATTGGCAAAATTCTTTTTGCCAATGGAATTCCCTTCCATGTTGTTCGTTCACCTTAATACAAGGAAATGGTCCAAGCAATTGCAAAAATAGGGCCTTCATATGTACCACCTGGAGAACATAAGCTAAGAACAACAATTTTAGATAGTTAAGTGTCTAAAATTAATGTGCAAAAAGAGAGAATGAAACAAACATGGTTGAGGTTTGGTTGCTCTATTGTTATGGATGGATGGACTGACATCCGAAAACGCTCACTAATCAACATCATAGTGACATCTGTAGAAGGTCCATTCTTTCTTAAAGCTATTGACTGTTCTAGAAAGCGCAAGGATGCATCCTTCCAATTTGAGCTTCTTCGAGAAGCTATAGAGGATGTTTGTGTTGATAGTGTGGTTCAGGTTGTGACAGATGCAATAGCAGTTTGTAGATCAGCTGGGTTATTGATTCAAAGCAGGTATCAAAATATTTTTTGGACTCCTTGTTGTGTGCAAGCACTCAATAATGCACTGAAGGAAGTTGGAAAAATTTAGTGGATACAAGATTTGGTGACAGCAGCTAGAGATGTGCAGATGTTTATCTGCAACCACCACACCTCCTTGGCCATGTACAGGGCTCACACGAGGAAGGAATTCCTCAAGCCCACTGATACTAGATATGCTAGCTATTTTATCTTATTGGAGAGGATGTTAGAGGTACAAGCACCTCCACAATCCTTAGTTGTGAGTCCAGAGTGGGGAAGGTGGTCAGAATCAAAGACAGACTCAAGGAAGAAGGTCAGGCTTCAAGTGTTGAACAATGATTGGTGCGCAGATTGTGCTTATTTGGTGTCATTCTTAGGCCCTATTGTGGAGGTCATTCATTACAGTGATTCAGATGCTCCTAGTCTTGGAGAAATCTATGAGACCTTTGATAGAATGTTGGGTCGCATGAAGGCAGACATTCAATAGAGGGAGCTCTCATTAGAGTTCTATACATCCCAGATTCGACCCATTATTCAGCGTAGGTGGGATTGCATGAACACACCTTTGCACATGGAAACATATGCATTAAACCCAAAATGGTATATTAAAAGGCCTAGAAGAGTGCCTCCTATTGATGATCCAAAGGTAAAGAATGGCTTCCTAGCTGCAATTGCAAAGATGTACAGTGAGGAAGAGAGGGAAAAGTTGTGAAGACAGTTTGTTCATTTTGCATCTCTTTGTGGCCCCTTCAACACACGTGGTGCTCGGGCATATCGCATAGATCTAGCCCAAGATGACCCGATTTGTTGGTGGAGGATTGTAAATTTTAGTAGATGTTCTATGCTTGGAGCAACTTTACTTTTCTCACAGCAATCATACAAATAGTTAAGTAAAATGCAGATAGAACATATAAGTGGATCTTATAGAAGACAAATCAGAAACAGGAAAATGTAGGTGCGTTACGTCACCAGATGCTTCAACCACAAAGTCTCCTTGGTCACCCAACCTGCACGTGTGTCACAACACCCTCCAATCAGCAAACGAGTCAAACCCAAGTCAGCTCCAAAAAGTCAACGCCGTCCCGAAAAGTCAACGCAGGGCAGCAAGCTAAAAATCAACGCAGCAGCGAAATTGGTCAACCCTTTGACCTCGATTTCGTGCCAAACAAGACGGGCCTTCCAAAAAATCGAATCCTCTCACCAAATTCAGCTCCACACCATGCGCTGACCAAAGTCAACGCCGGTCAAACCTTCGCAAAACCCTAGCCGCAAAGAATCAGTCTTCATCACCCGCATGCAAATTCATCCTTCTTCTTCAAACGTGTGTAATGGAAATGTCTTCTAAGGAGCTCGTTCTACATCGATGAAAGAAGAACATGTGTGTTGAGTTGTTGTGAAATGCTCTCCAACTTTGCCCGTATTTATATCCATCAT